>CP126894.1:114070000-115270000 GCA_030440675.1 Furcifer pardalis
ACTGGTGTGTGTTGCTTCTGGGTAAATTCTTCTCCTAATAATAAAGTGAGCCACTAGAGGCTCTGTTTAAAATAGGCACCATGCCCTCCTTTTCAGGAATTCTGAACAATAACAGGTCAAAACAGTTTTGTTTCTTCACAGCGTAACTCAGCAGACTAAGTAAATCACATTGGCACATTTGTGTTCCTGTTTAAATGGTAAAAACATTCAATTTCTCACTACAGTGAAAAATATGGATGCAAATTTTGATCACTTGGTCAAGAGGTAAGTGATCAAGCAGAGCTTTCCATATACAGTAATACCTCAGATAACAATTACATCGGATAATGCTAAAAATCAGATAATGGTGCAAAATTTTGAGTAAAATTTTGCACTGGATAACAATATGTTAGCGTTATCCGAGATAATCGTAGTGGCAGGGTGGCTGGGAAGCTGACAGGGGACTCCCTGTTCGGCTCTCCAGCCATGCCGGCCATGCGCATGCAGTGGCGGGGTGGCTGGGAAGCTGACCGAGGGATTCCCCATTTGGCTGCCCAGTCATGTCGCCGCTGCAGGCACAGGGTCGGGGTGGCTGGAAAGCTGACTGGGGAGTCCCCGGTCAGCTTCCCAGCTACCCTGCCCCTGCGCTGCCATCAGCTGGCTGGGTTGGGAGAACCTTTCTCTCCCCAACCCAGCTGGTGCTTGGCTAGATCCGCCTGCCTCTTTGGAAAGGGGAGCAGGGATCCCCACTGCCCTTTCCAAAGAGGTAGGTGGATTGACCCCTGTTCCCTTTCCTCTTTAGAAAGGGGACAGGGGGTTGTTTTTAACATTCTGCATTGTACACATCGCACAATGTTAAAAACCGGATAACGATGAGACTTGTGGAACCAAGTCTCATCGCTATCCGAGGTACTAGTGTATTCTTATCTCTTCAACACAATTTGCTTGAACTGGGAGGAGAGCTGTTTCAGTGGAAGAAGGCTCTGCTTTGGAGAGAATTGCTACTCATCTGGAAGGAGCTGACTCATCTTTGAAATGATCCAAATAAAAAGAGGATTGTTTCAAAGCACTAGAGCAGAGCATCAGAGGAAGACTTTTAGTGGGGATGTGTATTGGCCCCATAACCCTGTCCATGCCTCAGTAAAGGCAAACAGATATGTGCCCGTCCTGGCCCCATGGCATTTTTGTTCCCGTCTTTTTTTGGGTATATAGCAGTAATTGTGCATTCCCAGATATCTGGGGGAGGGGGATCCCTTCCTGTAAACAGGGGAGAAATAAATGGGTATAAGCATAGGTTGGAGTGGAAACCTCAGAGCACTAACAATTTCATAGATATGGTAAACATGTTGACCCCAAAGCATCATTTTAGCAATTGCTCAAATGTCAATAGACAATGGGATTTGTACTTAACAAAGAAAGGGAAAGGGCAGGGATGGAGAGCAGGAAGAAGGAAACACGTTTGCTTGAATATTATTTTTGATCTAGCCAATAAAGGTCCATACTAGAAGAATGTAGGCATTCATCCTCTCTCTCTCTCCCTTTCCATTCCCCCCTCTCTCCCACACACAAATCCTCTCCCTTGCTCTCTCGCTCTCTCCCTCCCTTCGTCTCTCTCTCTCACACACACACACACAAATTCTAGTGGCAAACAATACAGTAAATGTAGCTAGATAAAACAAAATAAAATCCTAGAATGCAAATCCTAGAAAGCGACATCAGCATAGGTCTTTCATTTCACCTTGCAGCTCCATGAAATGGATGCTGAATCACAGCAAGAGAAAACATCTCATGTAGTACCTCAGGCAGAGTTTTCCCAAGTGCTTCAGCACTTGACATGACCAGGGAAGTTCATGTACTTTATTACATGGGTCAGATAGCCTTTGCCTCTTTCTTTGGCATCATCAGCAGCTCAGTCTTGTTGATTTCTACTTCCTCAGTTCAAATCACTATGCCTCTTTGAGAGAAAAGTTTTTTCACCTCACAAATTAGTGCAAAATCTATGAGGGTGTCATCTAAGCAACTAGTAGCTTTCTGAACCACCTTGTCAACATCCTCAGATCACACAAATACCTATGACTCAGTCTGCTTTTGCATGTTTCCTACTTTTTAGTTTCCCAATTGGCCTTGAATTCAGTTAATATTTTTTTACTGATCACAGTCAAAAAGAAGAAAGTGACAAGTGGAGGGAGGATTCAGGTTTGTATTAGAAGTAAATATGTTACCAGTCAGGGAATTGGAAATTATATGGGCTTTTCCAAATTAGGGAGTAAAATTACGTTGGGGCAGAGAGTGAAGAATGATTTGTTTTGGCAAGTGAGTGTGCACGTGGGAGTGAAACATAGTTGTTATATAATATTTTCCTGAAGAAGCATACCTAATTTTGAGTTTAACCCAAACATTTGTGTGTTTTGAATTTATCAGTCAACTAGCAGTGGTGGCCAACCTTGGCACTCGAGCTGTTCTTGAACATCAATTCCCAGAAGCCCTGATAAGCTGGTGTGTTGACTTGGACTTTGGGAATTGAAGTCCAAGAACACCTGGAGTGCTAAGGTTGGCCACCGTTGTTTCTTTGGCATGAGCTAAATTGGATTCAGTTACCTCCAGCATTGAAGGTGTGTACTATGCCCTTCATGGGTGGTGTTTCAAACTGTTTAGAGGACATAGAAATATAACTGCATTTACCATTACAAAATGCTTTGGGTCCACGTCCAACAGGCATTTTTTACTGTCATGCTCTCTAAAGGGATCTTAAATCCCTGGCTCTTTTCTTTTCTAAATCTCCTTTCTCTGGAACGTGCCTGCTGGTTTGACAGCTTCACACTCAAGTGTGAGGACAGCAGCAAAATAAAAACCTTCATAACAACTCATTTTCTTTGGTATAATTAAAGCTGAACTTTCTCTTTTTCCTGTGTAGGGGAAATAAAGGTTGTTTTGTTTTGCTTTGCCCTGAACGTATCAAGCAAAATCTGGAGGGAAAGTACTGCTTTTGGAATTATATGAATGTGCCTAATCACAGGGCTCTAAAATATCCATTTGTAAGATCAGTATTGGAAATCAAACTGTTCAGATGCCCCCCCACACACACACATACTATTTTACAGTTAAGGCAGTTTTATCCTTCTCTCCTAATCAACTGACACAACCCTGCCCAAGTCCTTCAGTGTTCCTGCTGCCATTTTGTTTTCATTGCTCCATGAAGTGTAATATTGGTGATGGTGCTAATGAATGTATTAGGAGCCCTGTTGCAATAGTACGTTCACGCTAGGGGATTTGTGCTACTATTCATTAATGATGTTGATTGAACATCTCCCTGTGTATTCCCGATGGAGTCAGTTTGACGCTCATTTGCAGCTTTTGACAAGCCGTATTCCAGTAGCCTAGATAAATGGATAAATTGCTTGTTACAGTTTGATTCCTTCTCCTCCTTCTCTGCAATGAAGATTTTTCTTAGGATGCTGATGCTGTCAAAATGAAACTGTTTCCAAAATTAGTTCAATGCATAGAGAAGTTCAGCTGAAATAAACTTTTTGCAGAAGAACTATACTGCTGTGTGTGTGCGTGTGTGTGTGCGTGCATGCATGCATGCATGCGTGTGTGCGTGTGTGCATGCACGCACCCCAATTCTGTGAGGGTAGAAATGTAGGCGTAGTGGGAGTTTCATTTATTAGATGCCCTGTAAATCAGGTAGTTAATAACTGAGATGTGTTGTCACCTTTCCATCCCCCCCCCAAAAAAAAAAAAATATGGAGCAGTGTTTGCCCCAACAGTCCCCTCTTCCTGGGTATCAGAAAGGGTGAGGTCACCCAAGTCAAAATTCATGAGCTCTGGGGCACTTTCCTTGCCTGCTATAGTATTTATTGAAGGCACAGGGGCTTCTCCCACAGTCCTTTCCTCCAGTTTCAGAGGACCGAGTTACAGCAACTAATTCTTTGGGTGCCTTCTGCCTGTTTGGGGCCTTAATTATCCTCACTGGAGTCCCCCTAAGTTCAAGTCCTGGGTGGGAGATAGTGGGATAGTGAGTTTTATGCTGGGACATGCTTTTTTGCAAAGAGCTCTTGTACAGATGGGTGGAAGGAGTCAAGACACATGGTTCCTTCATGTTCTGCCTGACCCTTGACATGCTTCTTCTTACTTGCCTCTCTTCTGCCACAGTGGAATAAGGGATAGAAATCCATGGGAGAAGGAGGTGTTAGAGTTCCCAGTTTCTATTGTCAGCTGTCGGAAGGCTGGCTGGATGAGAAGAGAGACCCCAGCATTTTTTCTTCTTTTGCCTCTGTTGTTACCTAGAAAACAGCACCCCAGGCCCCTTCTGCATATTGCCACATGACCTCTTTCTGCATATTGCCACATGCCCTCGTCAGACTCAGAGGATAGCCTGGATCAGTGAGCACTCCCTATGCCCAGCCCAGTTCTGCCTACACCAAGCCTGAGGATGTCCTGAGCCAGGGATCTCAGCCTGCACCTGGCCCAAATCTGTTTACCTCTGCAGCTGATCTGTCAGATCAGGGGTCTGACTCTGACAGTGATCAGCCCTCAGTCAGGGAAAGGTCCAGAAAGGAGCTACACCTGAGATGCAGGCAAGCTAGATCAAAGTACCAAAGAAGGCTCCCAGCTGATACCAATTAGCTGGGGGGCTTATAAGCAAGCTTTTTGCAGCCTTCCAGAGTTGGTACAATTCCCATGCAAAGACCAACACCCTGCTTGACTTCAGACTGCCTGCCTAGATCCTGACCTACCTGCTGTGACCCTGACTTCTTAGTCAACCTTGATGATACCCCTGGACGCCCTTTGGATTAGACACTTGCTCGGACTACCAATAACCAGACCTCAGCTTGCCTTTTGGAATTTGATATCTGGACTCTCCTCGAACAGACTCTCTGTGTAGTGCTGCTGTGTGGTGACCGTGGCCGCTTGGGTAGGTCAGCACAAGTGATAAGGATGATCCACCCTGGCCTTCTCCCTCCTCCTCTCTTATCTCTGTGAGTCCAGCCCCATCCAGCTGTTTCTCATTCATCTGTGAAAGACTTGCTTCCTAGGAACTCTGCTCTCTTTGGCCCATCAGGGATTCATACATCCCCCCCCCCTCCTCACAAAGGACCATTGTGGTGTGCAGGTTGGAATGCTGGACTGTGGAAGTAGGAAACAAAGCAGAAACAAATATTGTAGAAAAAAATTACCTAAGCCAGGGATGGAAGCACAGCAGGAGACAATTCACAGAATTCTTTGAGGCAAACAATCTGTTTATTGAAAATGCATGCTTCAAACAAACAAACAAACAAACAAACAAACAGAAAGCTGTACATGAGGATAGCATGAAATGGTCAATATAAAAATCAAATAGACTACATAATTGGAAGTAGAAGATGCAGATGCTGATTTCTCTCTGCCAAAATAAGACCAAGAGCAGATTGTGGAACTTATAATGAACCCGCTAAAAGAACCGCAGTGCCAAAATATAAGTTAAACTACATACCTGATGAATTTAAAGTCCACATAAAGAATAAATTTGCATGACTAAACTCAACTGATCATGAGACAGAAGAACTGTGGATTGAATCCAGAGACATTATTAGGAAAGAAAACTGAACTAAATTCAGATGAAGGAGTGAAGTTTGGTGAAAAAACAGTAATGACTTAAAATGAACTTAATGAAAGTGAAAAGAGAAAGTGCCAAAGCAGGATTGTAGTTGAACTTTAAGAAAACAAAAATTTTCACTACAGAAGAACTTTAATTTTGAGAATGAAGAAATTAAGATAGTGAAAAACTTTTTCTACGTTGAGATTCTGAAGGGTAGTAATGAAGGAAGTTGGGAAGATCATCAAACATAAGGATGAAGTGATCAGGACCAAGATAATTCATACTACCACGTTCCCAATCAGCATGTATGGATGCAAAAGTTGAATAGTATTGTCGTTGTTCAGTCACACAGTCAATTCTGACCCTTCGCGACCTCATGGGCCACTGCATGCCAGGCACCCCTATCTTCCACCATCCTACTCAGCCCACCCAGCTTTGTGCCCATTGCATCAACAATGCCATCTAGCTATCTCATTCTCTGCCATCCCTTCCTTCTTTTGCCCTTGACCTTTCCCAGCATCAAAGGCTTTCTCAAGCGAATCCTTTCTTCTCATTTGATGTCCAAAGTACTTTAACTTCATCTTCAATATTTGACCTTCCAAGGACCAGTTAGGGTTGATTTCTTTTAAGATTGACTTATTTGTTCTGTTTGCTGTCCAGGGTACTCTCAGGATTCTCCTCCAACACCACATCTCAAAGGCGTCCATTCGTCTGCATTCAGCTTTCCTTATAGTCCAGCTCTCACAACCATACATTACTACTGGAAATACCATTGCTTTGGCTATGCGGGCTTTTGCTTGCAAGGTGATGTCTCTTCTTTTCACTATGTTCCCCAAATTTCTCATTGCTTGCCTCCAAAGAATTAGTCACCTTTTTATTTCATGGCTGCAATCACCATCTGCAGTAATCTTGAATCCTAAGAATGTAAAGTCTGTTACTGAATAGTACAGAGCACTAAAAAGAAAAAAAAAACACCCAACCATGATTCATTTGAAATATGATGCTAGAGGTACTCTGCAGATACCCTGGATTGCCTAAAAGACAAACATGTGGGTCCTAAAGCATAACAGGCCTTAACTATTCTGGAGGCAAAAATGATGAAGCTGAGCCTGTCATACTTTGAGCCCATCATAAAAAGGCAAGATTCTCTGGAAAAGACAATAATGCTGGGAAAGGTGGAAAGCAGCAGAAAAGGAGGAAGACAAAATAAAAGATGGATTGACTCCCTATAGCAGGGTTTCTCAACCTGCGGCCCCTGGCACCATCTCATGTGCCCACCACCACCACACCAGGATGTGCCATGTGGTGGACGAAGGGCAAAATGGCCATCCAGCTCCCAAAGCTGTCTGAGGGAGCGTGACCTGGCCAGCGGAGGGGGGGCACATGAGAACTCCTGCCCTATAGGAAGCCAAGGGCTTGAGTTTACAAGAACAGGGTTGTTGAGGACAGGACAGTATGAAGATCTCCCATGTATAGTGTCACCATAAACTGGAGATGGCTTGATGGTACATCACACAACTGCAACAATGATGATGACGAGGATGAGGATTACAATGAGGATGACAACAAGGATGACGAGGAGGAAAACAACAGGTATTTTGTAACACATACAAAGCCTGTCAAGAGACCTGAAGGATGCAATTATTGTGTTGTGTGCTTTATGTATGTACATTTTATGACTCCAAATATCCGATTCCACCCACCCACCCACACTGCACTTTTAAAAATCTCTTTTCTTTTTCTCCTTCTTTGAGTATCCCCCAACAAATGAATTCACAACCATACATTTGGCTCCCAGCATGTTCATAAAGACGGCTTGCATTTCCAATAAATCTCATCAGCACTCCACTGTGTAGAAAGGCTGAATTATGTGTTTCCTTATGGAGACTATAAAGCAGGAAAGCAAAGTGTTATTCTCTCATCTGCTTTGCAGAGATTTGCTGGGACCGAAATACCCAACCTTCTGGCTCCCCCATGGGCAGCTGGATATCATTTGCCATGGTAGCTTGAGCAGAAAGAGATGAAAGAAAGGAAGGAAAAGGTAATTTATGCTTCAGATTTCAGATGCCTCTACTGTCCTGACAACTCTCAAACATCCCCCATCTATGCTTCTCTCATTCACCAGATTGCCTTATAAATCAAAATCTATATGCATAGAGACAGAGAGAGATTGTATATTGCCAAGCAATAGCATAGACAGCATAACAAAATTTATCCAAATAGCCTCAGGGGCAGCTAGAACAATCAAAGGTTGAAGTAAATGCTATTATGGTGGGTTCTCTTGACATGATTGCTGGGAGAGATAGATGATGGCATAGATGGATTGAAATTCTCAGCCATAACTGAGCATATGCATTCATACAGTTGGGAAAGCCTGGAAGCCCATCTTGCTAAAGCCCACTACTTTAAAGGTGGAACATTTCCCCACTCATCTCATTGTAGAATGACTGTGCAAATCAACACTCCAGGAGAGAGCTGAGGGTTCTGTAGAAAGGGGCAAATAGCTCTCCCAGTGAATCCAGCGTAGAGAGTAAATGCAGAGAGACATTCTGTATCATATCTGCCATTGGTTCTGGAGGGGTCTATCAAGATATAGATATGGTTTCTCTTCTATTCTAACTGGCTTCACCTCCCACAGCTAATATCTACTAGGGCAGTGGTGGGATGTCAAAAATTTTACTACCCCACCGTGATGTCATCACAGTGTGGGCGGAGCTAACATCATGATGTCATGACATGGGCGGAGCCAAAGAAAAATAATAATAAAATAATAAAAATAAATAAATATAAGCACACATTCACACACACACCGCTCAACCAACCCACCCACCCCCAACACAAGGACAGCAAGGAGGACAACAAGGAGGCTGTGCATACACGTCAAGCACTGTAGGCATGCATGCACACCAAGTGAAAAGGTAAGCCCCGAAGGTGGTTCCCCCTAAAAGCTGCTACCGGTTCTCTGGGACACTGGGAAAAGTTAGTACCAGTTCTGGTGAACTGGTGAGAACCTGTTACATCCCATCACTGTACTAGGGCCTTTATTGGCATTCATCTGATCTCATGATAAGAATTACAGTAGAAGAAATGAATCTTTCTTTTCCTGTTTCTTCTCCCAGCAGAATACCCTGTGTTGGGATTGTCATTTTGCCCTTTCATGCAGTATGAAAGCAATTTGTAACTTGAGATGAATTAGAACTGTTTCATTTCACCCTGAATAGTGGTGTTAGCACATTTTCCTTCCCACCAAAAGGTCAAAGTATATTTCTTTAGATGGAATGGTTTCTTCATCTCCTTCCTCTGCACCACAAGCCCTCTTTGCATATAATCATCATCTTAACCATCAGCAGTGGGTTCTGCTCCAGCCCAAGCTTGTCTGAAAATTGCCCTATTGCCCAGTTCCAAAGCTGATATGTCAGCATTGGTTTTATCAGCATGCCACATGCCATAAGTGAAGAGCATGTCTTAATATGCCAGATTGCTTGCTTAGGTTGTGGGTAGGGAAGGGAGATTTTCTACCCATGACGCCATGAGGCTTGTAGAGACATACAAAATAGCCTTCTAGCTATCCTAGGCCTTTGCAGGCTTCTTAGCTCTGGCTGACTTGCCATTGGACACCATATCAGAGAGATAGTCGCCATGGCAAGTGGGCGGCAATCTAAATCTGAACAAATAAATAAATAGCATCCATACGTAGTTTAAACATGGATGTTTTCCAAAGATGTCGGCTGAGGTGAAATTCAGAAACCTCTCTTGTTTTTCATGACTGGAAAGTAGCTATTGATGGGTATAAATGCAAAACAAATAGACTGAGCATTACATGGGGAGGAGTAACTTTTTATTTAAAGGACATTTATTTCTGTCAGGAAATCCATGAAGTACAGTATGCAAAACTGGTGGAAAGCAATTAGCTATAAATTGAAGAAGAGAAACAACAGTGGTATCACTGTGAATGCTCACTACAGACCTCTAAACCAAACTGAACATCTAGATGGTACCTTCCTAGGTCAAGCTACCAAACATTCAAAAACTATGGATACAATACTAACGGGATAATTTAACTAAGCCAATGCTTATTGGAAGTCCAACTCTGCCTAGAATGTCCAAAAAAATCTTGCTTGCTTTGCTGACAACTTCACCTGTGGTGCAGTGGTTAAACTGCTGTACTGCAACAAAAAAGTTGTAAATTCAATCCTGACCACAGATCAAGGTTAACTCAGCCTTCCATCCTTCCAAGGTTGGTAAAATGAGTACCCCGAATGTTGTGGGGGGATCCTAATTAACTTGTGAACCACACAGAGCGTGCTTTAGACAAGGTGTTCTGAATCTGGTCATCACTAACAGAGAAAAATGGTCAATGAAGTGACAATAAGGAGAATTATAGGGAGTCAGGGTCCCACACTCTTGGAATTTGTCTACATTGAAAAAAGAGAAAATATAGCACTGAGAGTGTTACTTACAACAACCCCCCTGGATTTTAGGAAAGATGATTACTATAACCTTAAGGAAATATTTGGTCATAAATCATGGTCAGAGATACTTAAAATGGAGACTATGATGGATGGGAATTTCTTAAGGTTGACATATTGAAGTACAATTACAAACAATCCATATGAGAAAGAAAAGTAGGAGACATAAAAATCCTATGGTTTCTGATGAGCTGACTTAAAAGGGGCATGTATATGAACTGAAAGGATAAGCAAATTATCAAGAAAGGTACAAATGAGAATCCAATATTTGAAGGCATAAAGGTTAGAAAAGCTCATAAAAAGCTCAGACTTACAAGAGAGGTTAAAACAACCAACAAGAGAGTCTCATCTACAATTAAGGAGTAAAGAAGAGTTCACTTTGTTTTGAAGTAGATCTACTATTTCCAAATTTCCTATTATATTGCAAAACAAAGTGAATTTCCAAAAGGAATAAATAAATGGAATTCTACATTCAGGCATGAAAAAGCAAATGGACAAATATAAGATTGGTAACAGTTGGCTTAGCAGTAATACGTGTGAAGGGGATCCTAGTAGACCCCTAAACTTAACTATGTGAGTCAACAGTATGATGTGGTGGCAAAAAGGGGGGAATGTAATACTTGTGTCCAGATCAAGGGAAGTAACTGTACCACTCTATTCTGATGATCAGATTTCATCAGAAATATTGTGTCCAGTTCTGAGTGCCACAGTTTAATAATGATATCAAGAAGCTGAAATGTGAACAGAGGAGGGTGATCGTGGTGGTATAGAGTCTGGAAACCAAGCCCCGGGATGGATGGTTGAGGAAGCAAGGAATGTCTGGCTTGGAGAACAGAAAATTGAAAAGCAACATAAACATTTTCAAATATAGTAAAAACTTGGGTTACAATGGAGGTGTGTTCCAATAGCATCCATTGTAACCCAAAACAAATGTAATCCAAAACACATTTTCCCATAAGAATGCATTAAAATTTTTCCAAAAAGTCACGATCAGAACAAAAAAAATATTAAAAAATACAAAAAAACCCACAAAAAATAATAATAATGCCAGACGCGATCATCCCCAACCCATTTTGAATTCTAACATGATGACGGTGGCCATTTTGAACTCAAAAATACTTGCCAAGATTTCTGGGAGATGTAGTCCTGAATTCCAAAATGGACAGCACTACCATGTTATGATTCAAAATGGCCACTGCTTCCTCCACCCAAAGTCACTATACAGTGCTTACTGCTGTGGAGGTGCCATCATTGTCATCAGATAAGGTCCCCAAATGGAGTGGAAAAGGTAGGGAGATCGCTACCAATGTAGAGTTTAAAATATTGTAGCATAATTTTTGGTCATAAACTGAAAATCGGTTGTAACCCAGGGCATTTTTAAATTTAAATGTGAGGTCATAACCCGCAACAAATGTAACCATGGGCAGTTGTATGCCAGGGTTTGACTGTATTGGAAGACTTGTGATATGGAAGGTAGAACACACTTGTTTTCTTTACTTCTAGAGATTAGTAGATAAAATAATGAAGTCAAATTGTGAGAAAGGAGATTTTTGACTAAGCATTTGGAAGAACTTCTTGACATTAAGATCTGTCTGACAGAGGAACAGACTGCTTTGGACAGTGGTGGAGTTGTTTTCACTGAAGATTTGTAAGCAGAGGTTAGGTGGCCACTTGTTCAGGGTGCTTGATATTTCATTTCGTCTGGGGAGTGAACTCTATATCCCTTGGGATCCCTTCCAGTTCTACAGTCCTATGATTCTGTGTGATTCTAATCCTATGAGTCTAAGGGACAACTCCAGTTTCTATGGCTAAGAAACCTCTGTCTCCATGTATCTGTCTCTCCCTCTCATACACACAAACATACTTTTCATTCCAGGTCCAGTTCTCCATATTTCCAGGTCGGACAAGGGGATAATCCTGCCTGAAACTCTGGAAAACTGCTACTGGTCATTGTTGACAGTACTAGGCTTAATGGACCAAGGCGCACATGCATGCACGCATGCGCATGCACACATGCACATGCACACGCACACCCACACCAGGATATTTCCCAGGGGGATTGTGTGGTTCCATGAGGCTATGGACCATGTTGTGTAGGGCTACCCTAGAGAACTCTGATTAAACACTATCCAGTGGAGAAAGAAATGACAACCCACTCCAGTATCCTTGCCAAGAAAACCACATGGACAGTATCAAAAGGCTAAAAGTTATAATCCTGGATGAAACAACATCATAGACACAGTGCAAGACAGCTTTCTATGTTCCTATGGAGATGATAACACGGATAACTGTGTCCCTCAATCACAGCTTGGAAAAATTACCCATGGCTTTGTTAGATGGGGAAAATAAGAAGATGCAGCTCAAGTGAAGTACAGATAGATCAGTGATGGTGAACCTTGGCACTCCAGGTGTTCTGGAACTTCAATTTCCAGAAGCCCTGATCAACAGGAGTGCTGACTTTGGCTTCTAGGAATTGCAGTCCAAGAACCCCTTAAGTGCCAAGGTTTGCCATCACTGAGATAGATCATTAAGTTTCTCAGAGCAAGAGAAGAGAGCAAAGAGATAATAATCAGGGCACAATCTAATCTAGAGAAATGATATTTGTTGGAATGAGCTGATGCCCCAATACATAATTATTTTTGATGATTTACTGGTTGTGTTGGAATTCAGTAGTAAGCTTCCGTTTAGTGATTGTGGGAGCTCACAAAACCAAGGGCAGGTAACCTCTTTACTGCACTACTAAAATATTGTAATTAGGTGAGCATTTGAGTCCTGCTTTTCATCAAGCTGTGTTTTACAGCGTTTAAAGTATGTATGCTGGAGCGGGGGAGATAAAAAAGTTCAGAAATTTACCTGGCTAGACACTGAACCTCAGGGTCTGTAGTTAAAGTTCAGTTCCATGATCACTACAAATCTCAAGTCTAAACTCAAGTATTGAGGTAGTATCAAATTCCAAGTAGATAAACAGGTACCACTTTGGTGGGAAGGTAACAGCATTCTGTATGCTCCAGTGCCTAGTCATGTCTGCTACATGACCATGGAAACATTTGCAGAAACAGACAGCACTGGCTCGTTGGCTGTAAATGGAGATGAGCACTGCACCCTACAGTCAGATATGACTGGCTTTACGTATACCTATCCTCACTCCATCTGATTATAGGCAGATTGGAAGCATCTGCTCTCTGTTTACACTTTGCCCTAGCTGATATTTCATCTGACTTGGGCTAATCTGTAGTTTGCTCTTGATTACACTCAATTTGTTTGAAGAAAGAGAATGACAAATGGTGGTTTATGATTCTCAATTGTTAATACAAACTGTAGTTATTGTTAACAACAGCTTGTGGTACAGAAAAAATGATAGACTGTAATTAACTTTTATAGCAGAAGTGAAGAGATTTGTGTACTTTAATATTACATGATGGTTTTGCATTTTATCCAAATCAGGCCACAGGATGCATTTTGTTGATATTCATCAGATCATACTCATGGCACGCTATGTATGGCATTTCAATTTTCACTTGAGACTTTGTTACTGTTATTATGTAATGTTTGAGTATTTATGTGCAGATAAACTGGAATTACTTTGGAACAGTCAATAATTTAGAGTGGATTTTTAGCAAGGTAACCATGTTTTCTTTTCAAATGTATGTTTGTTCTGTGTCAGATTAGCTAGTGACTCTGTCAAAGAAATTTGTTTTCCTCCACTGTCTGGTGCTTAACTCACTGGTCTGAGTAATTTGGCTGGATAAACTTTGCTGGCTGTTATAAAATCTTTTGCATACAGTAATACCCTGGATAACGATTGTACCTGATAGAGCTAAAACCGCATAACGTTGCAAGATTTTCGGAAAAATCTTGCATCGGATAACGCGATTTTTAGCATTATCCGGTACAAGCGTGTGCGTGGGGGGGAGTTGGATTGGGTAGAACATCTACCCAATCCAAACCCCTCCCCAGCGCCCGCCTGCCTTTCCCCCGACGCTACTGCAGGGTTCCCTCTGCTTACCTTCCTTTCCTTCTCCGACTCCCAACTGATTGCAAAAGGCTTGGTTTTTTTAAACTGCAGGGAAGGGGGGAAAGCTGTTCTTGCTTTACTTCCTGAATTGAAAAAAAAAATACAGAGATGTGATTGGTTCTCTAGATCAGCTGATCTAGAGAACGAATCACATCTCTGTATTTTTTTCAATTCAGGAAGTAAAGCAAGAACAGCTCCCCCCCTTCCCTGCAGCTTAAAAAAAAAACAAGCCTTTTGCAATCAGCTGGGAGTCGGAGAAGGAAAGGAAGGTAAGCAGAGGGAACCCTGCAGTAGTGTCAGAATGGCACTTTCCCCGACCCTACTGCAGTCGCAGAGACTGCTGCGTGTGGGGGTGGCTTTAAAGGCAGGGAGGTCTCTTTCTTTCCCTGTCTGCCTTTAAAGTGGTTTGTCCCTGAAGTCAGGGCTTTATTTTTAGCATTGTTGGATGCATGTATCGGACAACGCTAAAAACCGGATAACGTCATGACTTGTTGAACCAAGTCATAATGTTAGCCGGGGTATTACTGTATATTGAAGCTTTTCTTTCTTTCTTTCTTTCTTTCTTTCACTGGGTTTAACTTTCTCCTGATGAAGGAACACAGGGTGACTCACAGTGCTGACATAGGTAAAACTGAAAACTACATTCTGCATGTACTGCATTGTTTATGCTCACATCAGTACTGAGTGGTAAGGTAAAGGTCAAATGCCAGTCATATCTTACTCTTGAGGGCAGTGGTCATCTGCATTTACAGCCAGAGTCAGTGCTGTCTGTGTCTGCAGACATTTTCATGGTCATGTGGCATCCATGGCTAGACATCAGACCACAGTGAATGCTGTTACCTTTTCCGCCAAAGCAGTACCTATTTATCTACTTGCAATTTCTTGCATTGAAATGGCTAGGTTGGCAGGAGTGTGGGCAGACAACAAGAGCACTCTATCACTCAGCACTCGGGTCTCGAACTGCTGACCTGCCAACCTTCTGGTCATCAAGCTCGGCATCTTAACTACTAAGCTACAATGGCCATTGTGCTGAGTGGTAGATCAGACTAAATGACAATGAGCGGCCCTGTGAGCGTTGTCTTTTGGTGGCAACTTTGACCTTGATCTCTCCCATCCAACATGTAAACTGCTACACCACCCTGTCTAGAAGATTAATAATATCTTCCTTTTCTCCAATTTAGACCATGGTACCATGTGATTTGAGAATGAAGCCCCATCCTGAAATTTTATGTTGTGGTGCAACCTCTGCAACGTTTCTCACAGAGTCTCCACAGCAAAGCTACAGCAAAGACACTGTGGGAAGTATAAGTAATAGGTAGATTTTATTAACAATGCCATCTGTCTGAATAGGACAGCAGGAGTCAGTCTCCCTACAGATACTAAGGTAGGATCCCCAAAGCTGTCTATGAATGCTGAGTATGAATCCTAACCCCCGTGAAGAGTTTGATCCCACGGATTAATCACAAAGCTGCAAAGCTGAGAATCCCGTTAATCTTTTGCAGCCTCTTCTAGAGGTGAGTGAATGCAAACTAGGCTATTCATATGAGCAATGTTGCTGCAATAAGTTTGTGTGTGTGGGCAGTGTATGTAAATGTAAGATACCCTCAGTGATGGGATGACAAAAATTCTACTACCACGCCATGACGTCACGGACGTCATGGGCGTGGCCAATGGCATGACGTCATGATGTCACGGCCGACGTCATGACGTCATGACGTTGTGGGCGGGGCCAAAATAAAAATAAATAAATAATAAAAATAAACATACACACACACCCCTCCCTCTCAGCCCACCCACCCAGACACAAATAAATAAATAAAATAAAAACAACCACCCACCCAAAACACAAATAAATTACCCACCCACCCCAAATAAAAACCCCTCGCTTACCTTTCTTGGGACCCGGCACCCCGATTGCTGTCCACAGCCGCCGCCGCCGCCGGAGCTGCCTGCACCCCTGTGGCGTCCTCCTTGGGCCGGTACCTTTTTAGCCCGGCTCCGGCCATGGCGAGGGGCGACGGGCAGCCGCGGCTGCCGCGCCTCCCTGGGCCGTCCCCATGCCGCACCGCCGCCGCCTACAGCTTCCTCCTCCGCAGCGCGCGGCAGCCGAGCTCAAAAGGGACCGACCCAAGAAGGAGTCCACAGGGATTCAGGCAGCGGCAGCTCCGGCGGCGGCGGGCGGCGGCTGTGGACGGCGGGTGCAGGCACCCGGCCCACAGGCGCCCGGCGGAGGCGGCGGCAGCGGTGTACCCCGCCGGGCGTCCCCAGGGCATGGGGCTTGTCAGCAGCGGACGGCCGAGGCAGCCCTCAACGTGCCGCGGGGAGGCGCCCCCCTCAGAGGGCTGCTGCCGCCGCCGCTGCCCTGAAAGTTCTAAATGTTTTGAAAATCGGAGCGAAAATGGCTCTAATTGACTGCGCATGCGCAGAAACTCAATCTGACGCATGTGCAATGCGTCAGATTGAGTTTCTGCGCATGCGCAGTCAATTAGAGCCATTTTCGCTCCGATTTTAATTTTTTTTTTCTTTCGGTCAGGCGTCCGGAACCGGACGCCCCAAAAGTGGACTTCCCCTCACGGAGAACCCTCCGGGATTGGTCTTACCGGTTCCAGAGATCCGTCTGGAACCGGTGACATCCCATCACTGGATACCCTGCATGTCTCTTAAACTAATTAAGGAGATCAGTGGTAAGCAATTCTAAATGAACATTATGCTCCGTATGTATGTATGTATGTATGTATGTATGTATGTATGTATGTATGTATGTATGTATGTATGTATGTATGTATGTATGTATGTACTGTATGTACTGTATGTATGTATGTATGAAACCCATCAAGGTGTCCTTTGCAGAGGGTCATAGGAATGTAGCTAGTACCTCATAACTCAGTTTTGTTCTCTCTACCTGACTCACCACTCCCAGCCCACTGAGCCCTTTGTCTTCTTCTATCTCATTGTGGGAAGGAATGATCCTATATTTGACTGGTGAGGACAGTTTTAAATCAAAGGAGAGGAAAACAAGCAATGAGGGGAGGTCATCTATCATCCGAGAAGGTGCCTTGGTGATACCCTTTGAGTTAAGGATGGTTCTGTAGTAAATCTGGAACAAAACATTTCCAGCTATGTGTTGAGGAGTTAAAGGTCACAACCAGTGTCCCAAATATTTTATGTTTGTGTCAGATAAGTAAACTTACTCCCGGCTTGTGATGTGGCCTGAATTGTTGACAAGTGTCCATTAGGGGGCAGTGCAATGCTTGGAAATAAGCGTTTGGCTCCCTGCTCAAAGATTCTAACTAGGAGTATTAACTTTTAGATCCAAAAAAATAGCATCCTATGTAAATATCTCCCTGAATAGATACAAACGATGCTGTCTTGCATCAAAAAGTTAACAAAGTAATATTCTTAATTATAATCCAAACATTGTAGCAAAAAACATATTTGACTATCATGGATGCACATAATGGATAGAAACTCGATAGAAAGATTTCTAAGTTCCAGTTTTCCCTGTTACATTTAAAAAGAAAAAAGAAACAGTGCTAGCTTCATAAAAGTATTTTCTGAAATACTACCCCAGATAATTTTCTGAAAGGCCATAAAAATAATTAATATATATGTATGAATCATTCTTAAACAAGAGTTTTCAGGATCGCTGATGATCAAATATAGCAATTATGGAAATGGGAAGTACAACATACCTCAACATGATTTACATTTTTGTATAGCAGTGTGCCTGTTGGTAATGTTTTTTTGTAAATTGAAGTACTCTAATTGGCAGTTAATCCTTACAGGCACTCTGTAGAGGTTTGGTGAGGACTGGTATGTAACTACTGTACTTTGAAGGAAACTAAATGTAGAGGTGAGCAGGGTTTAGAAGCTTATGGAATTGTATTGTATAGTCAGAATTCAGATATAAATTTCTTGTTATTTCAGTAAATAGCTTGGCTTATTTTTGTGCCAAACCACTGTAAGGTGATAGAAAATTGTCTTTCACTACATTTTAGAACTTACAGGGCTGGGCTTGTTCAACCATCCTAAAAATGTTTTTTTTTTTTTGGGGGGGGGGTTTACACAAAAACAAACAAAAAAAGGTGTTATCCACAAATACAGTTCTTCATAATTAAGCTGTTTGGTCTGTAAAATGTATCATGTTTTGCGTTCTACCACTTATTGAAGGAAATGTCTTTGAATATTCCAAATTAAATGGTGAAAGAGTTGTGTCTTCAAATCACAAGAATCAAGTCTTATCATGATGGTGCTCTCTTGCTTGTATTGCCATTCAGAGACATGATGCCTCTGTTTTTTGAGTTAGGATGCAGCAGGCAGATTTCAGACTTGTAGGATCTACTATAGTATTGGCTAGAACCCTTGCAAGAGGCACCAGCTGAAGCCTGGTAAACTGAGAACCTGAACTTGGACCTGTGTGTGTGTTTTAAGAAACCCTACTGTGTTACTCATTACAGCTCAAGAGCCAGGGTAGTGTTACTGTTAATATCGCTCCCTAATTGCTTGTTTTATGCCTTCTAATGCATAAAGCAGGCCAGGAAAAAAAAATGAGGGAAATATTCTCTAGTCCCTTCTAGAGGCCAATTCTGTTGAAGTGCTTTGCAAATATTTAGAAAAATGCAGAAGACAATGCCAAAGAATATTTGCTTTATTGAGGTAATAAGGAATGCCATAAAACTTGAACATTTCCCATAAAAATGCATTTAAAAGCAATTTAAAAGTAACTTTTGAAAATAACTACAGGATATTACTAATTAGTGTTGAAAATTAATTTAAATTTTGATGCAATAATTTGTCATGTTGTTAACATAGAGCAGTGGTTCTCAATGTTTTTCAGCCGCTGGCCAGACTACACCGCCTAAGACAGCTGAGCGGGTTGGACTGGTGCCATAAAATGTCTCCACTGCTGCCATAAACACATTTACGATGGCCACAGACTCATTTACAGCTGTAGTAAATGCATTTACACAGCTGTAAATGAACCCATGGGTATTGTCTTCTAAATCCTTTGAGATACCTGATTTCTACAGTTTATTGGGACAGGAAAACAGTCATGAAAACCTACTTACAGGTGTTGCAATAAGCATTCGTCACAGCAAACTGGGGAGACAGGTCCATTTTAAACATTACTTCTAATGGCTTTAGGGCAGCTGGGAAGTGTCTCCTGCATTGCTATGGCTTGATGAGTACAAGTGATATCCATTATTTATGATTCAATGACAATTATTCATCAACTTTCTCAAGAAGAACAATCAAGTAGCAGATGTTGGATGCCAATCCTCTCTGCCCCTCCATCTACCTGGCAGTTTTGGAGATGTAAGGAGAGAAAATTCAGCAGGGTTAAATGGCAAAAGTGTTTTCCCAGAGAGCAAGATAAATAGGAGATGCAGAGGAAATACCATGCCAAGTTATTTCATTTTGGTGGCTAAAGCCATTTTCTGGGATATTGTTCTTGTTATGTGTTGTCAAATCACTCCTTATTTATGGTGCTCTCATGAATTAGTGATCTCCAAAAGATCCTGTCATTAATAGCCCTCCTCCTGTCTTGTAAACTCAAGGCCTTCATTTATGGAGTGAATTGATCTCAAATTTGGTATTCCCTCCATTGTTTTGTCTATTTTAGGCAAAACATGAAATTTAGTATTTTTAAAAAATCTTTTTGAATTGTTTTATATGTAGAGACCCATATAATCCAGGACCACAAACTATTAATAAATGACAAATAGTGGCTAGTTTTTGGGATTGCCCACTTAACAGCCATTGTGTTGGTGAATTACAAGCAAATTGTACCTATAAGTAAGTACAATACTAAAATGTTGCTGACCTGCTCTGTTCCTCTGTCCTTCTCAGTATCATATGTTGGTAGCAACAACTTAATCATTCTTCTCACTTCTTTCTGTTGACTGTTGCTTGCAGTATTATGTGTACATGCATATCAAATAAGATGAGAGGACCCTCACATCTTCCAATGATATGTAAGGTTAACCTTGAAGAAGAAAAAGGTATGTTTCAAAACCATCTCCTTCTGTCTATTTCCCTACATCCAGTGGTGGGCATCAGCAGGTTCACACCAGTTCACCAGAACCGGTAGCAGAAATTCTGGCTGGCCCTCTCCACCCAAGTTTTGAAATAAAGTAGTCCTAATTTGGGTGCAACACAGGGATTTCCCCTTGGCCACACCCACTATACCACACCCACAGTGTGGTAGTAATTAATTTTTTTTTGAGCCCAACACTGCCTACATCTAACCTTCATTGAAAAAGAGGTATCATTTTGGCTCATCAGCATCTAAGATATATGTTTAAAGGAAGGGATCCCAAATGCAACAAGGAAATTCTATGGCACAACCCTCTGCTCATGGTGAACACTGGGACCATCCCTGCCATGTGTGATTACTACTTCAGGTGCTGGCACTACTATTTCACAATATTTTCAGAGTTTGAAAAAAATATATTAATGACAGTTCCCAGTATCCGCTAAGCTAAGATGTCCATAGTCATCTGAGGGATAATTGACTGGGAGCTAAAAGTTGAAAAAAGCTAATTTCCTTAAACTTACGGGGGTGGGGGGAGGCAATTACTCAATCTTTTCAGTTGAGGATTAATGGCCTTTGGGTGGTGAAATCCACAAAGAAGGATGATGGTTCCCCAATGGATTAAATTCCACTTGAATCCATCTTGATGGAGGGCAGAAACTTCATCAATACTGGCCTGAAGCTGAGGAGAATTTTGTGTGCCAAAAATGCTCAGGATCAGCAAGTGACTTGCAGAACTGGATCAGTGGTACAGGTGTCACACTATGACGTGGAAGGCAAATGGAAGACCACTTAATTATAATATTCCCAGGACAATCTCCATAGCTGAATGCGATGATGATATCCAATAATCAGAATCAGATATGACACAAGAAGCAGAAGCAGAAGCAGAAGCAGAAGCAGAAGCAGAAGAGTTACAATACATCTCACTTGAACTAAGCATATTAAGATCACATGACCTCTATACCTCCTGAGTCAGCTGTCTAGTTATTATATTTGAACAGGCAACCTCAGGATTCCTTTTATTCTTTAGAGGAGAACATCTTTTAGAGCGGGGTGCCCAAACTAAGGCCCAGGGGCTGGATGTGGCCCCCAACACCAATTCATCTGGCCCACAAAGCTCTCATCGCTCCTGGAAGCAGAAGTAAAACACACTCAGATGAACTGGCATCAGGGGTTGTATCCAGTCCCCGCGCCTTAGTGACCGGCTCCTTGAACCATGTGATCAGCCCACAGCCTGAAAAGTTTGGGCACCTCTGTTTTAGATCATATTTTAACTGGACCACTGTTCAAATAGAGGACATCTCCAGAAGACAAAGTGAAGAGGTGGATCTGTGAAAGCTGCAAATTGATGATTTTAATGTTATTCATAAACCTTATAATTGAATCATGTATAAACAGTTCTCATTTTATTGTATTTGTGTCTGTTATGGTTTCAAATTGTCCTTTAAACTGTCTTGGGTCCCAATTTTGAGAAAAATGTGGCAAATAAATGCACATGCACATTTAAAAGCACGACAATGCTTTCATTTCTGTTTTTTGTATTGAGAAGGCTTTCAACTTCAAAAAGAGGACTGTTCTGTGACACTCCTTCAGCTAAGGAATTGTCTTCTGCAAAAGAGGACATTTCACTACCCCAATGTTAGCCATGGGATATGCTAGCTGGGCAGAGATTTGAGCTGCAGTCTAAACAAAGGACCCTTTCCAATCTCTATATATCTGTCACAGACAAGCAGATTCCATAAGATATGTGTTCACTGAATGCCAAACAGAAAATAGCTTTCAATCTTTAGCCCTTCTAGCTGGCTTGATAGCATGATAATTGCATTTCCTTAAATAACAGCTTACTTGACTGTTCCCAAAGCAATGAGAGCATTGCAAAGGTGCAATCTGTTCATTAGGAAAGTTCTGTCAGACCAAATTCTTTCAGTTCTTTCCTATTGTCTTTTTAATCTGATTTTCTGTCTGCAGTTCAGCTCGAAGATCTGTTTCCAAAGCGAAATGGATGAATACAAGAGAGGGTTGCAATCTTGTTTTTACTTTTCACTCTGTCTGTAGCTCTTTGGGTCATTGTTTTCTCACATCCCCATTCATCACTCATAATTCATTCCTAGCTTGTCAGGAGAAGGGATGAGGAGTGAAATTAAACTGGTAAGCATGAATGAAGATGTTGGTAGGGAAGAAGCAGCCTTTTTTTCTGAAGCAGAATGACGACTTGAGCAACTGTCTACCTCTTTACATTCTAAAGGTAGTTAAAAGAAATGATTTTGGTTGTAAACGTTAAAATTCTGCGAATAAAATAAATATCTGAAGAATGACTTTACTTACTTCAAATAAAGTGAGTTTAGTTTTACTACAAATGAAGTCTTAACTGCTTTCTCCTTTTTGAAAAACTGGTTGCTTCAGCTGCTTTTTTCTAATTGCTGTTTAATTTCCTTATACAGTAATACCTTGGATAACGCTAAGACTTGGTTCCACAAGTCTTGGTGTTATCCGATTTTTAGTGTTATCCGATCCATGTTAAAATCCTATAGGATGGATCGGATAATGTTAAAGCTCCATAGAGATACATTGTAACTGCACAGGCTTTAGCGGTTGTTATCCGATCCATCCCATAGGACCTTAACAATATTTGATCCAGTTCTTCTCCCCAGATAACTTAATGTTATGCGATTTTAGCGTTATCCGAGGTAAACATTATCCGAGGTATTACTGTACAGTAAAACCTCATATAACACTAAAACCTGGTTCCACAAGTCTTCGTGTTATATGATTTTTCGTGTTATCTGATCCTCTATGGGATCCATAGAGATACATTGTAACCACACAGGCTTTCGCGGTTGTTATCTGAAGCATCCCATAGGATCTTAATGTTATCTGATGCAATTCTTCCCCCCAGATTCCTTGATGTTATGCGATTTTCGTGTTATTTGATACTAATGTTATATGAGGTATTACTGTATATCTATTCCAGTCTGGCTAGGTCCTTGGTCTGCAAATAGTGGCTCTCCAGGTGTTTTGGACTTCAATTCCCAGAAGCCTCGATCAACAGTAGTGCTGACTTGGGCTTCTGGGAATTGAAGTCCAAAACACCTGGAGAGCCACTATTTGCAGACCACTGGGCTAGGTTATCCTGGTATGGTAATAGAGTAGACCATACTGCCAGTGATTCAATGCCGAGTGTCAGGCGGCAGTTAACTAACCTGACAAACTTGAGGACTAGCGGCCTTGGTGAAGTCCACAGGGCAGAGTGATCCCACTTGAATCCATCTTGATGGAGGGCAGCAGCTTCATCAATACTGACCTGGGGCCAGTGGTGGGCATAGGCCAGTTTGTCTCGGTTCTATTGAACCGGTAGGCCATATCCTGGATGGTCTCCTGGGGGGGGGGAACTAACCTCCCCGCGAGACCACCCAGGGTGGTTGGCCTTTTTCTGAGGTGACCAGTACAGTCGCCTCACCAGCTGCCCCACTCTCCAAGCCAAAATGGCAGTTGGTGAGTGTGCATGCATGAAAAAAGCAATTGACGCATGTTGATGCATAAACTCAAAGAAGTGGATTTTAATCCTCAAAAGCTCATCAGATTGTTTGATTTTTGTAGTGATCCAATTAAGATATCATTTTCCACAATTGTCTTATACATCTAGTAAGCTTTTCATGGGATAATGTAATCCCTTAGGATACTCAAACTGTTGAACACAACTATTTGAGTGAATTGAATATCATATTTATTCATGAACCTGGATGTAGAGTCAAAATTCAAATTACAGGAGTAGGGGGCAAATACACCCTAAGTGGGACCAAACATTTCATCAAGAAGTTCAAGAGGGCTATTGTTGTCTAGTTTTTAAAACAAATACACGTATAGAAACAGATATAGGAGCATATATCTGGCTTCAACCCACAGTTTTTCTAGTTCATGGTCAATTAAGTTTAGTAATGCAAATCTGTTTCTTATGTGGACTTTAAATTTATCTGGTATATTGTATAAATTATATCTTGGTACTACAATTCTTTTAATGTTCTTTTGCATTCACAATATGGCACTAATATTTCTATCCTATGGAACTATTTCACATTTTAACACCAATATAGGATGGGCTGGTAGATGAAATTGGGTGTTGTAATGGTAAATTTGGAAATGCAGGCGCTCATCATGTTGCATCCAGTGATAGGATGCAACATGTTCTTATTTAATTTACGGGTTTGTGTTGTGTTCTGGGTGGGTGGGTGGGCTGAGTGGTGTGTGTATGTGTGTGCTTATTTTTATTTTATTTTATTATTTTATTTTATTTTCTTTGGCCCCACCCATGATGTCATGACATCATGATGTTAGCTCCACCCATACTGTGATGACATCACGGTGGGGTAGTAAAATTTTTGACATCCCACCACTGTGTCCATCTATGTATCTGCTGCCATCATAAGGAAATGTGAGTGATGGAGACAAATGGATAAATTTATACCAACAACTGAGGAGTGGCTCTTTTGTAAATTTAACAGTACTTTATTGTCCATTCGAGATCAAATCTATCTGAAGTATAAGGGTAAGTGGTTAGATTGCATCATAGTCTCTGCTGCTCAGAAATCCATGAGGATATGACCCTGCTAGCTTTGACTCCAATATACAGTTGTACCTCGCTTAAACAGCATAATGTGTTCCACAGGATTGCTCTTTAAGCGAGTTTGCTCTTTAAGTGAAACACCATTGTAAATGACCAATTGTTGGGGGGGATTGTGAACCCCAATTTATTTGTTAAGCAAGTTTTTGGTTGGTTTTATTTGTTAAGCGAAGCGAACATTCAGAGAAATTTCTGCTCTTTAAGCGAGTTACTCTTTAAGCGAGACACTCTTTATGCGAGGTTTGACTGTACCATAATAATGCCATTATTATTTAGCTGGGAGATAAGGGTAAAGAACTTTTCCCAGTCAAAATATAGTTTGGGAAAAGGTTAGGGAGAAGAATTAGAGAAATGGCCAGGGTCAGTAACAAAGTAGGGACACTCTGTGGCCAGGTGGTTCACCTTTAGTGGTGTAGACATCTAGCTTGGAGGGCTAGATGTCTTATAGGTTGTATCTGGCCGTCAGCTCAGTGGTTCCCTGAATCCATCATACACCTATCCAGGCTGAACATGATTTTTGTCCTCAGTAATTTTCTTGTGTAGTGCCTACCTTTCTATTTTTAAGTGATTCCTTTCACTCCTTTTTAGTCTCTTCTGCTCTTGACAGTGACTGACACATTTCCACATGGCTACTGAGCTGTTGCTAATGTGGGTGCTCATTCTTTCTCCTCCCATTTCTCTCTCCAAAACAAGCACTTGCCTTCATTATATCTTGAATGGCTGACAACCCCTGCAGGGGAGAGAGGAAGATTCTTTGGAGATCTTGACCTGCCATTAAAAATGCTGGAGGAAATTAGCTTCTTTTCCCTCTCACAAACTATTTTATTTTTATTTTTCTCCCTCCTTTCCACACCCACTCTATAATTCTTCTAGAAGCAGAGCTGAGCTGCTGTCAAGTCATGGATTGTTGGGTTTTAATGGCTCTCGGATTTGTGACAAGAGAGATAGATTTTTATCAAACAACCTGTTTTGGTGGTGCTTCCAGGACTTGAGTGTTCAAATGCTGTTAGAAATGATGAGAGGCAATTTGGTGACTGTGTTGCATGAACATTATAACCTTCTGGAAAAATGGGATTATTCATAGAGGTCCTTCAGTCCCCCCCCCCCCCAATGCCTGGTACATATGAGAAAATCCTCACTAAAACTATTGCAATATCCTATCATGAAGTACTGCATTGGTGTGTGTGAAACACAAATTATATTAAACTGTAGAAGTCCTTAAAAATCCTATGGCATCGTAAAGAGCAATATACTTATTACAGATTTACTAGGGGAAATAAATTCTTTAGGTATGTGAAATGAAGTTTCAAAAATGATTAAGAACATGAACAATCCTAACTTGTCTGTCAAACTTCTGACTACTGAGACCTTTCTGGTCCTCTCAACTTCTCCTTTTGTTTATTGTACAAAACTGGAATTTATATGATGGTTGAATCTCAAACAGAAAATTGAGGAATTGGAGAAAGAAGATAAACATTCTTCTCTATGAGCTGTTTTTTCTGTCTTATACCAGGTGAAATTATTACTCATATAGTATTGTTTTGTTTGCCAATTCTGATGGGAAATAATGCCCAAAAATCCACTTGCATTGCTACACAAATGGTATAATGTTTGGACACAAATTGCCCAAGGTTAGAAAATCAACATAGACAAAATTAGTTGTACACAGAGTTTAGCTGTACACAGATTAAGGATACAATGGATAATTTCTATGATTATGTCTTAACTTGGGGCAATTCACCAACAAATACAGTAATACACTCGATAACGATTGGATCGGATAATGCTAGAATTGGATAACAATGCAAGTTTTTTGGAAAAAACTTGCATCGGATAACGATTCTGGATAACAATCCTTTAGAGTTATCCAACCCAATCATCTGAGGTGGGGGGTGGGGGAGGATTGGGTAGCACACATTTCCTCCCAACTGTACTGTGCTCGCAACAATTCTTGTGAGCGCAGTAGGGTCCGGAGGAAAGGCATCGCCCAAGCCGAACCGAGCTGCTGCTAGGGATCGCCAGCTGCAACTCGGTTCGGCTTGGGTGACAATCTCCCCTGCACCTCTTCTCACCACCTGACATGACCCTTAGCGCTTGGTAAGAGTCGTGTCGGGTGGTGAGAGAAGGTGCCCATTCATGTGCCACAAGCACTGGGTGGACGTGTGGCTGGCTGCTGGGGTCTCTGTGCCCATGGGATCCGAGCAGGTAGCCAGAGGGCAGGCAGATGGGAGGGATAGAGAGAGGGAGAGCACCTTTTGTTCTGCTCCGAGAAGAGTTTACTGACAGTGGCAGGCATAGAAGGAGGGAGGGTGAGAAAGAGATAGGGGGGAACCGAGACCCCGAGGATGCAGGTTCTCGATCCTTTAGCAAGGCAAGGCAAGCTGGAGGCTCGTGGGTGTAGGGAGAACACACACACCTTTTTTAGTGTATCCCCTCTTATTGCTGTTGGAGGTATCCCGAAGAGTGAAATTCCTTCTTTCTTGTTCCCTCTCTTCTTTTTTCCTTCCGTCCTTCTTTCTTTCCTTATTGGCTTCCCTTTGTTCTTTCTTTTTTCCTTCCTTCATCTCTCGTTCCCTCCCTCCCTCCCTCCCTTTCTTATTCCATCCCTCCGTCTTTCCTCCCTCCCTCCCTCCCTCTTTTCTTTCCTACCCTCTTTTCCTTCATCTCTTGTTCCCTCCCTCCCTCTTTCTTATTCCCTCACTTTGTCTTTTCTTCCGTCTTCCCCTCCCTTTTCCTTCCTTCCTTCCTTCCTTCCTTCCTTCCAAAACTGGATCTGCTCCTAGGTCAGAGAGAAAGGTATCCCCATGTTCTGGTCAGGGCCACAGCTCCAAGGGGATGCATTGTGTTGTATCTCGGCATTATCTACAAAGGTGTGGAGAAAGCCCATTCTACTTTCTGATTAATCTCTTGCTTGCATGTCAGAAAACAAACAAAAACTCTATACTGTACTTGGTTACTTCCTGTTTTGCTAAAGAGAATTGGCAGAAAGGTTGCAGTATACCAAAATATAATATATAAAATATCTAGCATCATATAGCATTCTCTGTCTCAAATTTGATAATGTCCCAGAAACCCCTCACTAATATTTAATCCCCTGCGATGGGTGTCTAACAGATGGATGTGTTCGATTTCTGCTGTCTCTCTTTCAATCCTAGTTTTGTAAATTTCAGGTCTTGGATAGAGTATCAAGGTAGACTGAAGTGGTTTGAGACAGGTTTCTCTGTGTTGCCATTCCGGATGTCTGATTTCTCCACACCTTTGAGATTGAAAGGGAGACATTTAAAACTAATATGAATAATCTATTGTTACTGATAGCTGTAGGAAGCTGTATTGTTATGCTTGCTTGTCAGTGATTCTGCTTGAGCAAACCCTTCTCCCATTAACCCATGAATTTGGTGTATATAAACCATGCCTGTAAGTTTTACTCCTTGTCTAAAAAAGTAGACTTGATCCACAAAAGCTAACAATAAAAATATAGCAGTTAGTCTTTAAAGTGCTACAGTGTTTTTAATTTTGTTTCCTGATATGTGATGGACATGTTATACTGAGTAGTCATTGGCTGGATTCCTTTAGGGGAATGGCAAAGGGGTGGAGCATGTGTGAGGAGATAAAATCCAGAAGGAGGAGCCAAGACATTCTCTTGATCGGATGTTTCTCTATGAGGGTGAGCTGTGAATTGAGACAACATGTAGGAGCTTAAGCCAGAAAAGGGGGAGCTGGGCTTGCCCAATTAGAGAATCTCTTTACTATGATGTGCTTTCTGAACTTTTGATAAGCTTTCTTCTGTAACTTGCTCTGATTTAAAATACTGGAAGATGACTGGAGTGTTTACTTGGCTATGTGCTACCTTATCTACACTAATATAATAGCCTGGGTTGCTTAGCTAGGAGGTGGCAGATCAAAAGCAGGAACCAACCACTGGTAGGCAGAAGTCTTACTTGTGAGTAAAGGAATTTCCTGACATATATTGTCCCATAGTGCTTAGAGCAAGTGGTTCCCAATTTAATTAGCAGTTAATTAGCAGTTTCCCCCATTAAGCTGGGTCATCATTTTACCAACATTGGAAAGATGGAAGGGTGAGTCAACCTTGAACCCATTGGGATTGAACTCATTTCATGAGCAAAGTTGAGTACTCAACCTCTGAGACAGTCTTTACCTAGAATTCTAAAGTACGAAAAGCTGCCTTATTTCTGCAGACCATTTGTTCAATTGGCGCTATGTATTTTTCTCTATTTGGGCTGCAGGTCCATCTTTATCTCATTGGTTGACAATCCACTTCCTCACAACATTTTTGTTTTGTTTTGTGTTACTTAATAGCAGGGATACTAGAAACAGGACCTGAGAAACTAAAGAGTGAGACTTGTGCTAATGAGCGATGACTCCCACGCCCCCTTAAAAACATTTGTCCTTTAAAAGTGCTACAGAAAACCATTAATAATTAAAAATGCTTCTTGATTCATGACTCAGGTGGTTTGGTGTTGGTGACAGATATTGTAAACCCATGCCCGGGTGAATTATAGATCAAAATACACAGGGAGCTATAATTGCAGTCTTACTGATGCTTAAGTAATTCACCTGATTTCAGAAAAGCCAGACCACGTTGTGGCTAATACTTGGGGATCTGTTTGACACCACAGGCTGCCAAAACTCCTGTATGTCAATGATTCAGTGAAGAAGAAAGAGGTCAAAGTGGCCTATTTAAATATACCTTAACCTTTTCTTCTGTGGGACTGCCAGAGAAGAGTAATTGACTTAATTAAGCTTTAAACTTGGAAAATGTCGCTCTATGGTTAACTTTTACTGATGACTTTTTGAACATAAACGAGGCAAGAATTCCAAAATTAAGCCTCTATGAGATATTAACACTGATGCCTATTAATCAGAGTATTCATATGAATACAACAGGTCCGGCTCTTTATTCAGTGAGAGTCAACTCACCACCATGTCTGATTGTGTTCCTTAGTTCACAATAATTTCCTGAAACAATTCATAAGGGAGAGTTTTCTCTTTTCTCATTAAGCACATTATGATTAGGGAATATCCTCAATAACTCAAAGTCTATGGATTGACACATAGCTGCTTCAATGCCTACATTTATATATTGCTGCATATTTATATATCTCATGGTGACCTGAAAATCCCATTTGGTATGGGATTGCTTCATATGGGGGTAACGAATCAGAAGGACACAGTTTTCTTCCCCTGTCATTTTATTTTAAACTTGTCTCATTACATTTTGCATACTAACACTAAAAGTGAAACAAAGTTCCCCTTCAATATTCACACTTTAGAATTTTCCAAAAGCAGTTTGCTAACCAAAACATATATAAACAGTGCACAGAAGCCAACTGAATATTTATGCTGGCATAAGTGCAATGGCATGACTCAAACTGGTGAATAGGCACTAATTAATAAGTCTCCAATTGAATTCCTGGTCATGTGCCAAGCCATCTAACTGCTGTGCAACCAGGGACTTGTTAATTAGCAGTTATTCACCACTGCAAGTTTTGCCATTGCACTTAACACCAGCATAAATATTCAGTTGGTTCTAATCTCTGTATGTATGTGTAAAATAAAATATAACAAGGTATTAAAACAGGTAAAATAATGTGCAACAATTTTGTATGGTAGACAAAGCCTCATTTAGGGGATTCCTCCTTGGCAACTGGCTGGATAAGATCTCATTCGCTTTAAGAAGAGAGAGAGAGAGAGAATCCCTTTTTCTTCTCTCCCCGAATTTCTTACCTTCCAGATCTGTTTGGAAAGAACTCTCATAGGACTTCTTGGTTTTGTTTTATGCAAAAAAGAAAAATACAGTAATACCTCGGATAATGTTTGCATCAGATAACACTAGAATTGGATAACGCTAGAATCGGATAACGATGCAAGTTTTTTGGGAAAAACTTGCATCGGATAACGATTCTGGATAGCGATTCTTTAGGGTTATCCAAGGCAATCATCTGGGGGTGGGGGTGGATTGGGTAGAACATCTACCCTATCCACCACCACCGTGATGGATTGTTGCGGGCTGGTGGTGGATTGGGTCCAATCCACCATCCCCTGCAGTGATCCATCGCTGCGGCTGGGGGGTGGATTGGGTAGCCTAATCCAACCCCAAACTGTAGCGATCGCTAATAGTGCAGTAGGGTTTGGGGAAAAGGTGCTAGCTCGCACACGAAAAGGCACGCGAGCGCGCGCCTCCCCCCCCCTGACCCTACTGCACTCTTAGTGATGAGTGCAGTAGGGTTGGGGGGAAAGGCGCTCACTCACATGCAAAAAGGCGTGCGAGTCAGCGCCTTTTCCCTGACCCTACTGCACTCTTACCAATCGCTATGTTTGGGGATTGGACTGGGCTACCAAATCCAACCCCCAACTGCAGCGATCCATTTCTGTGGTTGGGGGTGGATTGGGTAGCCCAATCCACCCCCCCCACCACCACCACAGCGATGACTTCAGGGACAAACCGCACGGTTTGTCCCTGAAGTCAGGGCTTTTTTTTTTTTTAGCCAAGTCATAATGTTATCCGAGATTTGACTGTACCTCTGTCATTTCTGTTTGCATTAAAAATCAACTGTTTTCAGGATTTGGGATTTTTCTGTTGAAGGGAAGACAGTTCTGTTATCAATAAAGGAGATCAGACTTCCATATCAGCTACAGAAAGCAAAGCTCAGTCTTTGCCTTATAAGCTTTGGAAATCAAAAGTCTTTCACCCCATTTCCTTGAGAAAAATTGGGGAAACTCCCAGGAAAAATTCTATTTCCTGGATGTTCGTAAAGGTAAAGGTTACCCTTGCTCGAAAGCCAGTCATATCCGACTCTAGGGGTCAGTGCTCATCTCTGTTTCAAAGCCGAAGAGCCAGCACTGTCTGCTTCTACAGATGTTTCCATGGTCATGTGGCAGGCATGACTAGATACTGGAGCACACGGAATGCTGTTACCTTCCCACTGAAGTGGTCCCTATTTATCTACTTGCAATTTCTTGCTTTCAAACTGCTAGGTTTGTTCTAATTTTTGCATGGCAGGGTGAAGTGGGTTGGATGAAGACAGTTCTGCCATTGATAATTCCCTATTTTAGCTGCTGAAAGCAGAGACTCAGTCACTTTTCTTCAGAGAAGAAGCTTCCATCTGGATTTCCAATCTGCAAACATACAATATGTACATGTCTTTAGAAATGTAAGAATAAATCGATTCTGGACACCTCCAAATGAGGTCTAATTCATACAGCAAATATTTGTATACAAATTAGATTGACAATATTCACACACACTTAAAATAAAGGAGACATTGTTCAAGTACCATTGATTAGTAAGATAGAAGTTTGGGAATAGTAACATAGAGGACCACCCCTTTTGAAGTTTGTTGGTAATGGTGATGGTGGTTTGGTCCACTCTATGCATGCTGAGTGCACCTCTCCCCCAACATGTGGCTTTTGAGACCATGTCTGGGTTCTACTTTTTCAATAGAATGGCCCTCAACATTCTCTGAATGGATATGTGCCTCAAATCCACTGGCTCAGATCCAGGAAGAGCTTCATAGCAAGAACAAACACTCTTGAGTGTAGACAAGTGCAAAACTAAATTAGATGATGGAGGAAAGAGCTCACTGGACAAGGAATAACATTAAAGGAGGTTATGACTGAGGAACTCAACCTGCCAGATGACCATGGAAACGTCTGCAGAAGCAGACAGCGCTGGCTCTTTGGCTTAGAAACAGAGATGAGCACTGACCCCTAGAGTCGGATACGACTGGCTTTCGAGCAAGGGAAACCTTTATCTTTCCTATGTAATCGTATTTTATTTAATGTATTTTATTACACTTTAACCGATATGGTCAGTTGACTAATCAGTTAATAAAGGATACTGATACTGTTATAAATGCATAGTAGCAATATCAGTTCTCTTTCAAGGTGTCTGAGGAAAGAAGATCAACAAAGTTGTCCGAATGTGTACCTAAATATTTTCATCCCATCTACATTATAAATGTGGTCCTGATACATGTTCACATTTGTCTTTATAAAAGCAATCCATCATTCTGGGGAATACTTGACCAATTCTTCATTCTGTTTCAAGTCTGCAAAACTAGGCTCCAAGAAACAGATATCAAAAGATGCATATATTTTACTGGGGGTAGCCATGTATATGGCCAAATAATAATAATAAAGAAAAATAAATTTATCTCTGCATTACATTCATGTGTTCTAATTTGTACACAGAGAGATGGACATATAGAATTAGTTGCAGCAATAGAAATATGATACATCTCATCATTGTGAAGAAGACTCTGACCATGAGACCTCTTTGCCTGCTTGCCTAATCAGCCTCCCAGGAGCTAAGTATTGATGGTCAACGCTGAGGTCCCAGCTCTCTCCTCTTGAAGGTTTCTTGGTCTTTAAACCATAGAAACTCATAGGTCTCAGACTTGGGTCATTTGGAGCAGCTGTAATGATGGTGCCATTGTCAATTGCTAATCATAAAATGTTCTAACCACATTTCCCTCCTGATTGTTCTCACATTAATCACCATGGCAAACCTACGGTCCCCAAAGTGATATATTATATCTAGGTGAGAAATACCTTCCTGTTATGAGTAATAACCCAGAGGTTTCTGTTCAAAGGGAGGTGGATTCTGAAGTTATATAAGCCACCTAGGCAATATATTGGAGTTGGTGTTTCGTATATAGTTTGAAAATACCAGTTGAAAGAAATAAGTGAGAGAACTATGGGAGGGGGCCGGGGGAAGTTTTTAGGAAAAGGAGAAAAAATGGAACGGCGTCCATGCTAGGAGGCAAAGCTGGAGAATGATAGGCACATAATAGGCTTGCTGGCAAATACTCATTTAGGATCCATTAGAAGAATAGATGCAATGCGGAATCGAGGCTGCAATTTCAGCAGTTCCCGAAGGGGCTGTGTAAGATGCAGCTACCCTTCTGAGTGTGCGTGTGTGCGTGGGGGGGGGGGAGACATATGAGCCACCCAGACTTCACTTTAGGTGCTTTATTAAAATCTCTAGTTTTGTAGTTTCATAAATTGCCAAAGGGGGAAATGTATGTGGGAAATGGCTTTTATTTCTTCCTAGCCTGTAAAAGAGCAAAATCGGTGCTAGAGGTTTTGAAACGAAAAACCACTTAACGACCTTTTTAAATGTAGCAGGCAGATTTAAAGGCTACAACCGAGGTCTGTTAGCCAGAGGTGACCCCTAAACTCAGTTGTATATCTCAGATATCAACCGTGGCAAGAATCAGAGCTGTAAAAAGTCATATTGGAATCTGGGGCAAGAAACACCATCTCTATCTGAGTTGCAGGATCAAGTGGTAGGATATGGAAGGGGTGGAAAGAACTGCACTGCCACTAATTGTTGAGGAGGAAGAAGGAGGCACTTGTGAATCCCAGTCTCCATACTTCACAAGGGCAAGGAACACACAAACTGTATGCAGATGTGATAGCCTAGGTGTAAGTGTCATGGGGATTTCAGACACAAATAAATTCCATTCACAACATCATCTCTCTCCTTCTTGTGCTCATGCACAAGTTACTCAGACCTCCATATGTTTCTCACTCTTGTTGGACTGATAGCTTTAATAAAGTAGGACTCCTGTTTACACAAGTGCTGTAAACACCTCTTCAAACATTTGCATTGAGTGTGCAAAGCCCTAAATAATTTCTGTAGTGCAGCACTCAAGTCTTGAACTGCTGACCTGCTGACCTTCCAGTCATCGAGTTCAACGTCTTAACCACTAACTAAGCCACCATGGTCCTTCTGTTTGGGTGGTAGCTAAGATTAAATTGTTTTGTATCACTGTTGATGTATGCAAATGGTTTCATAGCTTTTTGAAAGTGCTCAACCTATTTTTAAAGAACAGTGACTTTTAACTTTTTTCCCCACACACACACCCCTTAATCCATTTAAAGGAAATGTTTTTATGCTTGTGCGTTGCTTGAGGGCCCTTATGGCCCAATAAGCAATAAACATTGTTCATCAATACATAAATAACCAAAATAGCACATTCTAATGTTTTTAATAGCAATGTCATACATTTCCTGAACATCCTGTAGCCATCCTTGCAGATGAGTCATCCAATTCATTCATTTGAATGGTCCTTTCTAAGGCAAAAAGGCATCCCAAGATTTGCTAGCTCATTCCATCAGCAGTCTTTCTTTTGTTGGAAGCAGCGATGTCATGAGCAAAAGTGATCATGTGAGATTCACATAATGAGATTCAATGTCACTTTCAAGGACGATACTGTGTTATTTTGCAGCCCAAACCAGTCACAGCCATAGATTTCTCTCTTCTTTTTTCTGTAATGGGAAGCAAGTGTAGCAACCTTGACAAATGAGATCTTTTCCTAATTGGCACTGATGGAGTAGATACCATTCACCTCTCTGTGCTGAATGCACTTTCACCCAGCAAACCCATATTAACAACATCAGTGGCTGAGATCTCACATGAACAATGCCAGTCTTGACTAGCATTTTCACAGGTAGGGATATAGAGCAGCAAAAACGAAGCATTCTCAATTATTTGACATTTCTGGTGTTTCATTTAAATAAGTACAGTTGAGAGCTTTTGGGAGGAAGATTAGCAAAATATTACCTTCACTCCTCTCCCCTCCACCCCCCCATGACTATACTCTGTCTTTCTCAGGACTTTATTATTTATTCATCTAAAGAAAAATTGCTCAGGAAAGCAGAGGGATGTCAAGAAAATAAGGCAATGCAGAAAGAGCTTCTGAGAGGTTCACACTTTGCTCTGTTTTTATTATTTATTTATTTATTTTGTATCTGTGTCACAGATCACATTTATATGTGAGGGATGAAACAAGAAAGGAAAGGCAGTGATAGTTTCATCTTTCCCCTTGTATTTGCATTTGCCACTGGGCAGGGAAAGGTACAAGCAAAGATTTTATGTAAACAAGTATCAGATTGCTCCTTGAGATTCTACTTTTGGGATTTAGGATCTCTTTCAAGACATGATCAGTCATGTATCTGAAAATAAGTCATTATTTTCCATTATTGGGAGCACTCTGATCTATGCCTGTATATACCAGTGAACATTTCTAATGAGGGTGTAAATAGGAACTCATAGTCTTCCAGCTTCCTCCTATAATTCTCACTAGCAGGAAAGGCCAGGAAGAATGCAAACTAAGAATATCTCTGAGGATGTTTATATCATTTGCTTTTTCCAACAGAAACAAGTGAGAGGTATGTTTATAAGATCCAGTTCCTAAAACGAGGTAGGCATACATGAACAAAGTTTCTTTCCTACTCAGATCATCCATCCATTCATATTGCCCCGTTAGTGAACATCCACTACTCTGGATGGTTTCCAGAATAAAAAACTGAACCCCACCAACCCTCTGGCACCAACCCTGTAAAATAAGACAAACAATATGGCAACACAGCAACCCAAACACAATAATAAGAGAAAATAAGGTTTAAAATTTGATACTAACAACTTCTGGGGGTACATTCTTGAAGGGTGCCTTATAGAGATATGTCTTAATTACTACCAATAATTGTGTGCTGGCAAGTCAGTTCTAACTTATGCTGGTCCTTTCCAGGTAGATTGTACACAGAATTAGTTCACCATTCTCTTCTTCTGGGAGCTTCTTGAAACTGCACAACTTGCCCAAAGTCACACAGGCTGGCTCTTCTCCTGGGAGGCACAGTAGGGAATCGAACACCCAACCTAAACCCCTGAGCTATCCAGTCAGTCTTTCTTTATTAGTTCTCCAAATATCAGGAGGACCATGGTAGGTGTACCTCAGGGAGAAGTTTGTTCCACACAATAGAAGCCACCACTGAGAAGATCTTGTTATTTATTGTATCACTTTGTATATTGCTTTTGACATCTGGTAATGAATCAAAATGTATCATTTGCTTTTAGTGAGTTAAAGTGGCCATTGTGTTCTTTCCTTCCTGAGAAGGGTGAAGAAAGTCTGGGAAAGTGGCTTTCAATGCCAGGTGCTGCTGTGTTTCCTTTTGAAAACACACATAACAAGTTGAATCTGTGAGAACGGAAGTAGGAATGATGAACATTGAATGTGCAGCCTTATTGGTTAACATACAGGAAGAGGTGGAATGAAAGATGAAAAGTGGGTTTGGTTATCTTAGAATATAAAATAAGAAGCACCACCATCACCATCACCATCACCATCATCATCATCATCATCATCATCATCATCATTATTATTATTATTATTATTATTATTATTATTATTATTATTATTATTATTAGTTGCATGTGCTTCTCAGGAAGAGAAAGGAACATGCTTATACTTGCTTGTGAGTAAACACTCAAAAGATGTAATCAAATGGGTTAGCTGGCTAGATCAGGGAAAATGTAGATAGATCTTTCTTGTTTTAACCAGGGAAAGTGGGGTGGGGGAAGTAAAAATGTTCCTTTTTCTATTTTAAGTACCAGATCCAGAATTTTGAACTATGTTTTTTCTTCAAATAAATCTGATTGTAACAGGTTTACAATCTGGATGGGTGCAGGTCTCTGTCAGGTGGAATGAGTCCTATGGTAGTGGGATAATGGGCTTTGTTATCCTTGCACATCTAACAATGCATCTGATCCACAGTTCAGGCAGCAGGTTTTTATTTCTCAGAACCTGGAAGTTATGCACTTCCAATAAAATGTTATTTTTGAATGTAATTTGGGTAGGAGAACACTTTTTTTTTTTTGCAAAACATGTAGTCAGTGGTAGCATTGTTTATTTATAAGAGGGGGGAAAGTCTCTAGTCTTATTAATGAATTATAGCCTGAAACCATGTGAGGTTTAGAAAAAAAACATGTGGGGTTTTAAGCATTGTCAGAGATGGGTCTGTGGTGGCTTAGTGATTAAGATGACTGGAAGGTCAACAGGTCAACAGGTCAAGATTCAAACACTGCATGACGGAGTGAGCTCCCATCTCTGCTCCAGCTCTTGCCAACCTAGCAGATCAAAAACAAGGTACTGATTCCGTGGGAAGGTAACAACATTCCAGGGACTCTGGTGGTCTGCCACATGACCACAGAAACATCTACAGCAGCAGACAGTGCTGGCTCTTTGGCTGTAAACAGAGATGAGCACCACGCCCTAGAGTTGGCTATGGAACAAGGGCAAACTTTACCCCCCCAAAACTGATAAGAGATGGAGCAAGCCTTTGTCCCTTAAGAGAGAGCTTCATGTTGAAGGTATTGCAACAGAGAAAATCCTGTTTTGTGTCCTTAGCAGCCTAACCCCATGTGGTGGTGCAAGATAGGGTTAGTTCTATGGTTGAAGATTTCAGGTTTTAGGCAGCTATGCAAGAGGGAGATGATCTTTTAGATAACCTGGCCGTAGGCTGTTCAGATTTTATGGATGAAAACTAACACATCTATTAACACTTAGAAGCAAAGGAGAAGCCAGTGTCACTGATTCAATTCTTTTTTAATTAGTGTCAGATGCACCAGTCGCATATAATAACATGCTTACTTACTTAATCACCTCATCTTCTACCTTGCAGTGTAGCTGATTCCACAAAGGATCTCCATTTGGATCTCTCCTCATGTTCACAGTAGTGACCTGAGGTGAGCCATTGAACTGTCCAAGGAAAGAGAGATAGAATAACATACAAAGCTAAAATTAACACATCTAAAAACAAAATAGAATTAAAAAGGGCTAGATGACATCTGCCCAGTATTGGACCACATCAACAGTATTTCCTCTTTCCAAAATAATGCCCTTCTTAGTACTTTTCCGCATTCACACAGATTGTCATCTACAAGGAAACCCCACTTTCTCAGATTGCCCTTGGTCTACCCTGGCATGCAGTCTGTTTAAAGCTTTCCACACAGGCCATGGTTGTTCTTGGCCAGGCAGTAGAGTGGTTCTGTCCAATTGCCTGGTAGCTCCTTGTTTGCCTTCCATAGTTCTAGGGCAGTCTGTCAGGGCTGGTTGTTTTTTTTGGGGGGGGGGGATTTGAGGAAACTATACCTTAATTTCAGTCTCTGCTTTGGTGGTTGATGATCAAATAACAGGTGTGTTTCTGAGGATCCAAAGACTCAGGGCAGCTCACACAATTAAAAACACACAATTAAAACAATTTAAACACATTAAAATGTTAAAAAAATAAAAGTTAAAAAGATAACGGGGAGAGAGGTGGGGGTCAAAAGACCCAGATGGCTGAACTGACTCCACACATGCCCCACACATGGCCAGCACTCCACACATGCCCCACCAGCCAGGTCTTTACCCCCTTTCTGAAGAGAAGCAGCTCTGTCTGGAGACGCAATTCACTTGGCAGGTGGTTCCATAGGGTTGGAGCGGACACAGAAAAGGCCCTCCTTCTAGTGCTAGAGAGATGAGCCTCTCTAGCTGATGGCACAACCAGAGAGCTTCTCTGGTCCACTCTGGTGGGATGGACAAATGTTCTTGGGGTGATGTGGTCTCTTAAGTATCCTGGCCCACTACCATGTAGGGCTTTAAAGGTAATAACCAGTACCTTGAATTGCACTCAGAGGCATACTGGGAGCCAGTGCAGCTCTCAAAGCAGTGGTGAGACACAAGCATAATGTCCGCACCCCATTACCACCTGAGCAGCCGCATTCTGGACCAGCTGCAGCATCCAAATGGCCACCAAAGGCAGCCCCATGTAGAGCGCATTGCAATAATCAAGTCTGGAGGTGACCAAAGTGTTTGTGATCATGAGCAAGGAGGCCCGGTCCATGAATGGGTGTAACTGGTGAACTACACGAAGTTGTGCAAAAGCCCTCCTGGCCAGAAGAGTAGCGTGCCTTGGCGGGGCCCCGTATAAAATTTGTTTGGGGGCCCTTAGGAAGGGTAAAGATTTGTTTTGTTTATGCACGTTGGGGGCCCCCGTGGCCCGGGGGCCCCGTATAATTGATACGGCAGATACGGCGGTAGCTACGCCTCTGCTCCTGGCAACGACTGTCACCTGCTCTTTGAGCAGGAGTTGTGAGTCCAGGAGGACCCCCAGGTTACGCACTGGGTCTGTCCAGAACCAAAGATGGTAGCTCCCAAGATAACACAGGACCCCTGACCCACAGCCACTCAGTCTTGCCAGGATTCAGTTGTAGCCTGTTGTCATCCATCCAGACTCTAACAGCCTCCAGGCACCTGGAAAGGACTTCCACTGCATCGCTAGGGTTCCCATGGCTGTAATATATAGCCATTAAATTCAAAGCCTCAGTCAGTTTTTTCTTAACAGCCTCAAATTTGTGCACTGTGCAGCAATTGCTAGGTGGTTGGCATAAAGAAAGCTCCTAGTGTCTTCCGGCAAAGGTTGATGATTAGTATATAGGTAGTTAAACAGTATGGCACACTGCCTAGGGAGAGCCATTTCTTTGATTTCTCCACCAACTGTTTTGTCCTTGGAAATTGACAAAAAATATGAAGAGAAGAATAAATTAGCACCTATACAGAAGTTGCTATACTGGCAGCATGGCTGATGAGGCAGCACCTTGTAGAGGGACCAGAGGACAGTAGATATTTATTGGGCATGGCACATGTATGTTATGCCCTCCAAAATCTTGCTGCTTACCCCCAATTCCTCCCCACAGTGTCCGACACTGAGGTGGATGTCTCACTGTGCCTAATGATAGGGCCTGTGTGTGGCACTAAAAGCATTAGTAAAAATCTCTTGAAAGTTAATACAGTACATTAATTTCTGAGTACTAAGTTGAACACATGTTTAAATGCTGTGCAGAGTTTTGGCCAGAGCAAAGACATTTTAACACTAGATAACATGACAAGAGGGGAAATTAAGAGATTATGTCTCATGAACCTCCTGGTGAGATGATCGGCTTTGAATATTGCCAAAATATTCATGCTAAATGCCAAGTTTCATGGGAAGTTTAGGGGTAAAATTAAAATGCCAGCCTTCAAAGCTTTGTTGCCAGCATGGGTCTAAATGCTTTGCAAATGTAATTAAACTGTGGCAGGAACTGTTAGATGCCTATTGTACAAATCAAGGAGGCCCATAGAAGCTATAGCATTTTGAAGGAGACTGCCAAGAGTCAGGCAGAATCAGGTTTGGGTAGTGTCAAGGCTTTCTGGTGCATAATATTTCTGATTTTTTTTAAAGTAATGGTGCAAAAACACTTTTTAAAAAGTTTTTTTCCAGGACTACAGCAAGCACATCTAAAAAAATTAAGCTATCATATGGGAGGCCTATTTGAAAGAATGTTCCCATAAGTAAGTTCTGTGAGATATATTGTTTCTTTGTTTAATTAAAAAAAAGAAGAAAAAAGAAAGAAGGGTGGAAGAAAATTTATATCACACAAAAATATAATACATAAAATATCTATCAGTTTTCTTGACTGCTGTAACGATCCAAGACCTGAAAATTACAATTCTGGAAGAGAGAAATTTCAAGACTAGGATTGAAAGAGAGACAGAAGAAATAAAATACATCCATCTATTGGATACCCATCACAGAGGCTTAAATATTAGCCAAGGATTTCTGGGACATTATCAAATTTGACACACACATAGATTGCTCTATGTTGACAGATATTTTATATAATTTATATATTATATTTTTGTGTATAGTAAATATGAGTAAATAAATAAATAAATATTATGCACCCTTCCTGCCAATTCTCTTTTACAACTTGAGCAGAACAGGAAATGGCCAGGTAGTAGTAAACAAGTGAGAGGTTAAATCAGAAACCAGACAGGGCTTTTCTTCATACCGAGATTGAAAGGAAGACATTTAAAACTAATCTTAATAATCTATCGTTACTGATAGCTGTAGGAAGCTGAATTGTTATGCTTGCTTGTCTGTCATTCTGCTTGAGCAAACCCTGCTCCCTTTAACCCCTGCATTTGGTGTATAGAAACCATGTCTGTAAGTTTTACTCATCTGAAGAAGTGAACTTCATCCACGAAAGCTGACAATAAAAATATAGCAGTTAGTCTTTAAAGTGCTACAGTATTTTTGTTTTATTCCTTTTTTGTTTTTGTTTTCTGATTTGTCTGAACCACAGACTAACACGGCTACTATTAAAAAATAAAATAAATTCAGGTAATAGCTAATCATCTGACAGACTTAAGTGGCTGCAGAGTTTACCACAGTGGTTAGTTTCAGAACTACTAATCAACTGATTATTTTAAATATATACATTATACTTTACACTCACACACAAATTTCACACCAGAGTCCTGACTTTGGCTTATAGAAAAAGGACAGCCAAGAGTTTTCTGAGCATTTGCCCAAATGTACCAGCCTCTATAGCTTTGTACTAAAGCCTGCATGCTGAAGGTGTGATTAAAAACAGATATATACAAAGAATACTTTGCCGAATGGCATTTTCACCTATTTTACTGCAACACTTCTTAGTAACTTGTTTGCTCAAGAAAAGCCTGAAGATCAGTCCCTTAGTGAAACAGCTGATAAAAGATCTCTGCTAACGAGAAATGACAGCCAGTGGATATAAAACACAGAGTGGTCTAATTCATTGGTTTAGTTCATCTAGACTAGAAATTAGTGCTGTATGACGCACACACACTGCTCACAAAACAACAACAACAAAAAAAACCCCAAACAAACTGTAAGCCCAAACCCTCTCTCCTCTTCTATGTGCAAGTGGAGACAGAAAGCTGCTGCTTATATTTTGAAGCTGAACACAGTTTATTGTCACATTTGAACTCACAGAAGGTGTGGTTATAAAAGCAAGACTTGAGTTGAGATCACATATTGATCCTGGATTGTTTTTCTGCTACAACGTTGACACCCAGAACATGTATCTATGAGGAAACTGTGGCCCCAGTGGTGGGATGTCAAAAAATTTACTACCCCACCATAATGTCATCACAGTGTGGGTGGAGCTAGCATCATGATGTCATGATGTCATGGGGGGGACAAAGAAAAAAAAAATAAATACAAAATAATAAAATAAAACTAAAATAAAAATAAGCGCACACACACACACTCCTCACACACACACATGCACCCCTTAGCATGCATATGCAGTGGGGAACCAGTGAAAAGGTAAGCCCTGAAGGTGGTTCCCCCAAAAACCTGCTACCAGTTCTCCAGGACACTGGGGAAAGTTACTACCGGTTCTGGCGAACTGGTGAGAACCTGTTACATCCCATCACTGTGTGGCCCTCAAAAGAAGAGTTTAGATTTGCTGCCAAAACATGAGGGGGGATGTGGAAGACAGATCCAGGAAGAAAAAACTCCAGGAAGGACCATATGTGCATCTTCTCCCACTGTATTGGAAGACGTAGATGTCTTGAAGTGCTAGTCCAGGGAGCTTCAGAAAGTAGCCAATATATAAAATGCCCTGAATTGGTGAAACATCTTTGTAAATAAAGTTTAAAAGGTCAGTTTAGTTTTTACACAAATCTAAGTTTTAAATCATCTTCTTCTCCAAACAAAAAGGCTGACTAAACTTCATGAGGTTGATTTCTCTCTTCAATGTTCCAAAGGGATTACATTGTGTCTTGCACCATTTCCCAGTTCTTTGACATGTCTGGTGTACCCGTGACAGCCCCTCCACAGAGTTCCCTCTGACACTTTTATCCGCGCTGATGCTCTTCAATGTCAACTCCACAAAGGAGCCTTGATAGGTTGGTTCTTTCTTTTTAAAAACCAAAGGCCCATCAATCCCATCTCCATGGATTTTTCTTTCAAATGCTTGTTGTTTCTTCAGTTTCTCGACTCCTGTAACTAGTTCTCTGTAAGACCCAGAGGGATGCCAGCATGGCGATATTGGCTATTTACTCAATGAAAACATCAGAATGAGAGGTGTCAAGCTGATTTTCAGAACGCATGATTATGGGTAACAGCTAGCAGAGATGATTGGTGTTTATAGCACTGCTTGATGCTTTTGTTTTTTGTTTATGCAGTGTTAAGGTGTCCCAGTTTTGTCCTTAGTTTTCAGAGTGATCAGTTCTGAGAAACAAGTGTGTCTTCACTTTGACCATTTGTTTGGGGCATATTGTGAACAGAGTCAGAAAAAATTACTTCTTGGGGGATATATTTGTTAAATTTCCCAACCTCCATGGCCTCAAAACTGTGTGTGCACCACATTGTCTTATTTCAATAATTTATGCTTGTTTGTTTTGTAATGAAAAGCAGAGGTAACTGTTGACCTTAAGAAAAACTCCTAATCCATATTAGTGTAATCTTTTCCAGCTTCTAAAAAGGGGACAAAAAATATTTAGAAGTCTTCAAGATTTCTAGATTAGGCATGATGTTACAAAACCAAATTTAGGGAAGAACAGGAGGTGAAAACCTTGAGCTGATGTAGTAGTCATTGAGTCTGCATTATGTCTTCAGATGACATGAGGAAGATGGGACTTTCAGATATCTAAAAGGAGACTGTAGCTTGGAGCAGGCAACTTGAGACCCTTCAGATACTATTGGACTGGCACTGTCAGCATTCCCTAGTATTGCCTGTGTTACTTAGGACTCTCAGGAGTCTAAAGCAATCTAAAGGGCAACATCTTGACCACACGCTTTGCTTTCCCCTGTAGTAACGGATCAGTCCTCAGTTACAACACTTCCATTTCTAAATAGGAATAGAAATTGCTGGGAAAGGGTTGGGCATTGTGTGGTGGTTTCCAGATCTTTCTGCCTGGATGGTTAGCATCATCCTACCCAATTTGGTAAGCAAATGGTGATTGTATGCTGCAGATGACCCCATTAATCCAATCGTTCCCCATGGTTGCTCCAAGTGAAATCTAAAACCATCAAATCATCTGCCAAAGAAGAGGTAGGCCATCTATAAGTTTCCAAATTTTTCAGAACTACAACACACATCTGTCATAGTCATAATAGTCAGTTGTTAGCTTTACTTTGAGTCAGTGCTGGGTATGAATTAGAAACTGGACACATTGGAAAGCAACCTTTGCTAGACTGATAGCATCCAGATATGTTCTACTACAATTCCAAGTACAGTATCTCAACCAGAATAGCCAATAGCCACTTACCTAGAGAGGTTACTGAGTGGCATGAGTTTATAAGCTAAGGGGAAGAAGGATGTTAATATTGTGTAAACTTGAGAATATAAATACAGTTTCTCTCTTTAGTGATTATGTCATAAGATATTTCCAACATAGTTTCAAACCTAGTGTCACAGAACTTTTTTAAAAAAATCTTTATTTTTTTAAGCATTTTTTTAAAAAATTACTAGAAAGAAACTAAAGGACTTGAAGAAAAAGAGTTTGTACCATATTTTGCAGGTGGCTATGACTAAAAGTTCTGCTGTTATGATTATCCTGCTTTTTGAGCACTTTGTAAAAATTCTTAGTTATTTCTACAAGCCACTTTGAATTTCTCTCTGTTATTTCTCAAGTAAATCCCATTGGATTCAGTGGAGCTTATTGTCAAGGAAGTTGGTGTATAGGAAAATAGCCATGTTTTGTTGGATGTCCATTGTCCATATATGTTTCTATCTGTACAAAATGCCTCAAGTAACTGAGAAATGTTTCTGGCCAGAAATGACACTGAAAGGGTGAGACGAGGGACTGTCTCAACAAAAACAAGGCAACCATTCAAATTCAAATATTTTATTCTGCATTTATTTTGCTTTCAAGGAAGCTTTCTATTCAATTTGGTAGCTGCTAAACAATCCAGTTTCTTCTGAAGAGTCTATGCTGGGGTGGCCAACTTTGGTGCATCAAGTGTTCTTGGACTTCAATTTCCAGAAGCCCAAGTAAGCATACCTGCTTATCAGGGCTTCTGGGAATTGAAGTCCAAGAACATCTGGGGCCCCAAGGTTGGCCACCCCAGTCTATTCAATGGGGGAAATTATTAAAATAATAGCTTGGTCAGGAATAATCTGCAGTCCCCTGACTGGAGTGGCTGAATTTGTTAATTTAGAACATAATCTAATTTGACATCTCTTTGTAAGAGAGGAAGGCTTTCGCTACTTGAGGGATAGCTGCAAAGGAGTTGGGTTCTCATCACAGTGTTAAAAAAGAATGCAATAAGCTACTGACATGCCCTAGAACTGTGGTGGCAAACATTGGCACTCTAGATGTTCTTGGACTTCAATTACCAGAAGCCCAAGTCAGCATTCCTGCTGATTAGGGTTTCTGGGAATTAAAGATCAAGAATAGCTGGAGTGCCAAGGCTCACCACCACTGTGCCTAGAGTAACTATTCCATCTAACAAGAGATGCACACCTAAATATCATGTAGGAGACTGCTATTTTTGCCTCTGTATGCTTCTTTGAATGTAAATCCTACCAAGTTCCGTAGGGTGTACTTTTAACCATTTAGGTAAGAATTACAAGCTACAACCTCAGATATGGTTTCCCTGAGAATTACATTAGATTAATCACTTCTGTCATTAAATTGCAAATACTTAACAGTCTCATATGTTATAGAACAGATTCAGAGTACATTAGGTATCCAGAAAAACACCATATAATTACTACACCTAAATTCAGCTCAATCTGCTTTCCCCTCCTGACACTGAGAACAGCATTGTATTGCTTTTTGTAGCTTAATCAGAAGCTTGCTTGGTTAGGAAAAAAAATATAGAGGGAGATATTTGTAAAGTATCAGGAGAGCAAATCTAAGCAAAAAGTAAGATCAACAAGTTGATTTGACTGATTTGTGTGCATTACAGATATTAGAAGGATTAAAGTTTTCAGGCATTGAATGCCAGGCAGACTTTTATTAAGATGGAAAGTGATGAATAGTATTAAATTGGGCAATCATACGTGTCATTTCAACAAAAAAAAAAGGCATTAACAATGGAAGCAAATTGTCATTAGTACCAAGTTGAATAGTCTTAGCTCTGTACACAAATATTTTAGCACTGAGAAAATTGTGAATGAATAAAGGTGTGTGTGTGTAGAGAAACAAAGTTGGAGCATTGACCCTGAGGACACCTACTTACTTGTCAATTTTCCATTTGTATTTAAGGCATCTAGAAAATCTAATCATATGCACCCCAATTCTCCAGGTGCCTGGAGATTATATTACATTCCTGGATTCAATTTTCTTTTGAAATAAGCTGGAGAGTTGTTAAGAGTCTTGAAATCTTTGTTCATTTATAAGTACAGTAGATGTGCTAAGTGTATGTGATGGCTCACAATCTGAACATTCAAACAGACACACTCCTGCTCAAATTTGTCCCTTCTTTCTTTGACCCTTAGAGTTACACTGCATAAAATGTATTAAGTACAGTACATACCATGTTGTACAAGAACATTTTGTTTTGTATTTCCTACTGGTTGTGAGTGGCACTATTACAGACTGTCATCAGTACAAAAGCGGGGGACACTTAAACAATCCTCCAGGTAGAGTTTGCTTCAAAATCCAGCTCTTCTTAAAGTTGACTTGATCCATGAAAGGTCTCATTAAAATATAACAATAAGTCTAAATGCCACAACATTTTAATCTTCTTTTTTGCTTTGTTTTGTTTCTTGTCTGATGTACTGGAATCAGTGATCTATCACTTCATCCAAAAGTTTCTGAACATACACAAATGTTTGAACTTTAAAGTAAAAAAGCCCAGGAGAGTAAAGATTTTATCATTTCCAACCATGTATGCTGGTCCTGATCTGAACCAGGGCCTTGTGTGTTTATAGAGCAAAGGTGTCCAAACTATGGCCTGTGACCTGGATCCAGCCCACTGCATCAATTAATCTGCCCCACGTTGCCCTCACCACTCTTGGAAGCAGAAGTAAAATATGCTTGAGCAGAATGCTGCCGTAAATGACCTGCAGTTGTCGTAAACATGTTTACGACAGCTGTGGTTAATTTACGGCAGCGTTCTGCACATGCACAGCCATGGGTGCATTCTATCCATGCACATGCATGTTTTACTTCCACTTCCAGTGGGAAGAACACATGACTGGCATGCTCAACCACGTGACCAAAACATGGCCCGAAAAGTTTGGGCATCCCTGTTATAGAGAGCAAAAAGAAAGAAAAAAGAAAAAGATATTAAATAGTTTAAAATGTATTTAATCCTTGGTCTTTCAGTCTTCATTTGAAAGTGCAGAGAAACTCAGAGTTGAGGATTTGATCCTATGACAAGGGATAAGGAGAAAGGTAGGCAGCAGGATGGGGGAGGAAAAGCTATATCCTTTTTAGAAGCATTAATTCAGGGAAAAGGCTTCTGCTAGTCGAAGCTGCGCAAGCAATGTTCTAAGCCATTTTTGAGCATGTCCATATATCATGGTACCATATGCATTCTCACACCAGGGCTGTTTGTCTTACAATATATGTTCTCACTGAAGCTGAAATAACTATGGGTGAAAATCACCTACCTTCCACTCAATATGTGCCCCAAAGTTTATTGCTTACAGCCAAACCCTATGTTGCCATATCTGTTCAGATCCATTAAGGCTCCCAACTTCAGGATTTAAGTAAAGCATTTATCTGGCCGGTGGCAATACCCATCCAACCAAATGAAAAAGCAAAACAAAACAGATAAACTTGGGCTAAGCTTGTACTTAGGAAAACCATCTCTACAGGATAATAACAGACCACAGCATGTTGTAGCCTATAATTGCCAACTAAAATTGCTCATACATCAGCAATCCACACTTTATCCTGGTGGTGACATTTCCCTTGCTTGTGTCAGTGGGAGTCCTATACCTATACACACACACAATTGCCCAGTGTGAAAATGCTTTGTACCAGGCTGCAGACTCTGTTTTAGAGACAGATGCCCACTCTGGGCTTACATAGGGAAGGAAACAATATTAAATGGTTGAATAATGTACTCTACAATGAAAAGGGTTCATTCAGTTCATCTTGTAAAGCAATATACTGTATGCTGTGTTATGCCAGTAAGACCCCACACAAATTTATATAAATCCAGCAGTCCCCATGTAAAAGAGTAATAAATTAACACAGAATTAACATTAGAAACATCTTCCTTTTGTTATTGAGTATTTTCTGGAGACAAATTGCCCCAAGTTAAGAAACTGCAGTAGGTAAAATCAGTTGCCTGCAGAGTCACACAGGACATTATGCTACAAAGAACATTTACATAGATTTCTTTAATTTAAGGCAATTAAGTATGACATTTGTGTCATACTATTGTAAATATGCAGGAGGATATGAGCTAGTAATACTGAAGAAAAAGTCGAGCACTTCAATCTCCTTGTGATTATTTGGTCTCTGACCTCAAGACTGCTATTCTGCAACAGAAGACTGATTTCAAAGGAAAACAATTGAAGACAAATACATGAAAAGATTTGACCCTCTTTCTATTAGTTTGAATGAGAAAATGAACATTTTAATCTCATTATCTACATTAATCATCTCATCTATGCAGGTTTGTTTGTTCTGTTTATCCCTGCTGTGCATAATTTTTCCCCCAACAGGTTTGTGAGATAAAATAGGCCACTTTCGGCTTCATCTCAAAAGACACTCCTTTTGAAAGCAGATACTGTACTTTGCTTTGATTAAACTGAGGGTATCCACCTTGTGTAATTGACCTTACTATTGCCACAGTGTTTAAGTTAGACAGCTCTTTGAAAGTTTTTGACCAGTGTTAATAATATTGTAGTTGTTTTCTTTAGCATATTTAATTATATCCCATGCTACAGCTGTGTATATAAATAACTGGGTCAAAAATGCAAACTATGAATATGAGGAAACAGGCTGCATTTCAGTTGTCTTCAAGGTGCCACAAGAGTCTTTGTTGATATTAATGATTTATTTGTGATGAAATCTAAAGTACATAGATTAAATTTAGGTGTTAGGATTAGTAAAGGTAAAGGTTTCCTTTGCTCGAAAGCCAGTCATATCAGACTCTAGGGTTCAGTGCTCAGCTCTGTTTCAAAGCTGTTTCTGCAGACATTTCTGTGGTCATGTGGCAGGCATGACTACACACTGGAGCACACGGAATGCTGTTCCCTTCCCACCCAAGTGGTCCCTATTTATCTACTTGCAATTTTATGCTTTTGAACTGCTAGGTTAGCAGGAGCTAGGACAAAGATGGGAGCTCGAGACATTATTATTTTTCAAAATCTTTGGAGAGAAGGAAGGAAAGAAAACTGTTGGACCTGCTGCAGTGTTGGAGAAAGGAAACATTGCTGAAAAACTTGGAAAAGTTACTTTTTTGAGATCAAGGATCAGAATCCCCCAGTCATCATAGCTGCAAAATAGTCCAACAAAGAATTTTTTCTAACCTCTGATTTAGCGTCCTTACCATGAGCAACAATAATTTGATTATATCACTTCAATAAAATGTGTAGTTAAAATTCATTCAGTAAATTTTCTTAACCATCATTAGGTTAAAAATAATAATGTCTAATGTAAAGCCTGCTCTTCTCAACTACTCTTTTCAGTTAATTCTATGTCACAAGTAAACCCAAAAAGCAGTAAAAGCCTTCAGTAATGTTACCATGGGGTTACACAACCGCAAAAAGCTTTAACAACAGTCCTGCCCTCTTCCTGTTGCAGAGGAGGGTATATGTCTAGGTCTCACACCTGCTTCACTGCTCTTGGGTGTGGTACTCACTGAAAATGGTTTTATTATCCATCATCCTGTCTTTTTGAAGTTACCAGTGGTTTTCTCTGCACTTCTGCCTGGCTGACAAGATTCCTCTGGAGGTGTTCAGTCAGTGACTTTTAAGTTTAAATTATGCCCCTAGTCTTGCTCTGGACATGAACAAACCCTTGACTCTTACGTGACGTTGGAATAAGATAGCCCAAACAAATGAAAAATATTGAAATTTCATTCAAGCAGGAGTTCTCAGTGGTGGATTTCTAGCACTGACTACCTAAAATAAAATATTTACACACTGTTGGACCACAAGTTAAGTTGCAGTGATTCAAAGTAACACATTTTAACCAATGTAATACATTTGCCAGAGTTATTTCCCTCATTATAATCATGGTCCTAAAACGACAGTACATCAAGACACAGTTCAAATTAACTTGGCTGAAACGTTCATTCTAGCCGGCTCTTGCAATAAATAGCTGATGCAGTACCGAAGGGAAATTATTTTTCAGGTGACACCTGTCCCAGATGTAGCAGGCATAATTTGTTGGCCAGGTATTTGAGAACATTATTTTTAGCTAGTTAAGAGAAGTAATGACACCAGCAATAATTCTTGGGCCTTGATATGTCTCACCTTTCAGGGTTCTTGAACAAGGATGCTGGACAATGGATGTCTAGCATCAACAGGTGAACGATATAGTCCTTACAAAACAAACTTTTACTCCTAACCATAAATGGACAACTACTCACAAAGTGTTAGCTTGCTTTGGCATCCATATGGTCACTGTTGAATCCAATAGAGTGGAGTTATTTCTCATCTAAATATCATGGCAAGCTTCCTTGTCACTGGATAGATAGCATAGAATGCCCACTTGCTTCATAACTTTGAATGGTTATGAATTTGTCATAGGGGGTTAAGGGTAATCCGCATTCAACTACTGTCTCTATAAGAAAATAAATATGAATACGGTATAACAGTTGTTTTCAACGTGTAGAGCAAAGAACTGCCTCACCAAACCTCTGTGGCATAATGAATATGAAATGAATCTATGGGAAACAAGGGCTGGAGTAATTCCCCTCCTCTCTCTAGCTGATGTTATGAGTGGTCTGGGGCACCATAAACATCATTCAAGGGCAGTTAGAATAGGCTAGTATTTCTTCTTTTATTGGTTAAAGATGTATTTATATTACCTAAACACAATATCTTTGCTGCATAGAAGTATTCCCCCCCCCAAATATTTCTTATGATTTCTCCCCCATTTTTATAGCACACATTTAACTTGTAGAGTTGGTTCTTCAGGAGGGAACCACAGGAGGGAGTCAAATCTTTTGTTACATTTTCTGCTGATGTGCTCTCCAGGCGGTAACATGATTTTCCTTACCTACATTATGTGTCTTGCATGTTTAGTGTTCTGTTTTGTGATTGATCAAGAGAAAGGGTGATTATGCTTGTCTGATTACCTAGGTAGATGACTCTGTTATGGGCTAGAAACTGGGAAAATCACAAGGAATGTACATACTGTACTTCTTCATGGCTAATTTTCTTTCAATGCTAGTGATGTGACACTATCTTTTACCATCTCGAGAGCAACAGGCTTTCTTATAGAACAGGACATACACAGTTCTTCCTTTAAATGCCTTGACACTGTAATTCATCATCTCTCATCTTAGGTAACCACACCATTCTGCTAGCAATAGGGGCAGCCAATGCAAGAATGGGCTGCTATTATGTTTCTTCTGCAGCTTGTATCAGATAACATGGTTTCCCATCAATTCTTTGAATGTGGCACTGAAAAAATGGATTTTTTTTAAAAAAAAGAGGGACTTGTAAGCCCAAACTCAACTCCTTTATTATAGCTTTTAAGGGCTGTGATAGCTTAGTGGTTATGATGCTAAGCTTGATGACTGGAAGGTCAGAGGATCAACAGTTTGAGACTTGAGTTCTGCACAATGGAATGAGGCTCCTGTTGTCTACCTCATCTCCTGCCATCCTACCAGTTCGAATGCAAGGAATGACAATTAGATAAATAGGTACCACTTCAGCAGGAAGGGTAACTGCTTTCTGTGTGCTTTGGCATTTAATCATAACTGCCACATGTCCATTGAAACCTCTGAAGAGACAGACAACATTGGCTTTTTGGCTGTATATGGAATAGCACCAAACCCTAAAATTGGGCATGACTGGATTTTGACCAAGGGAGAACTTTACTATTATAGCTTTATTATTTTAAAGGATGGCAAGGAAATATTATTGTTCTCCTGCAGCAAAAACAAGAAGGAGTCTCATGGCACCTCAAAGACTAGCAAGCTTTCTTTGACGTACAGTATCTATTTATGGACTACAAGCCATTTCTGAAGAAACCCTATGCAAAATTCTGTATGATAATCATCTTCAAAGAGGTGTCTCAGATTCTTTAATGTATCATTCTGAATTTCAGCTGTGGATCTTAATTCTTTGTGGCTCTGAAGACTGATGCTTTGTTACTGTTGCTGTTGCTGCTAATGCTCATTATCAGGAGAGGTTGCCCAATTTGGTTGCATGTAAGTCAATAAAATGGCAAGATGAGTAGCAAGATTGTTGCCATCCTTTTCTTAAGAAATAGTTGCAGCTGAACAGAGGCAGCACCCTCTATCCAGATCAGAAGAAATAAAACAAGTTCCAGCCTCCTCTGAATGCAATCCATTTATTTTGTGAGAAAGATACATCCCTCACAGTAAATTGTGCTGATCTGTGACCTTCCCTCTCCTCCTTGGCAGGAGGGATGCAATGCAGTATAAATTCATTCATCTTAAATGGCCTATGAGGGTAATCAGAAGTTCAGATAAACACAAAGGCAATGGAGAGAAAGGTTAAAAGAAAACCAAAGTACATGGAGGACATTGAGCAACTGGCAAGTCAAGCATTTTGGAAGCCCTGCGCCTCTAGATCACAAAGAGCCCACACTACTAACAGCATACAGTTGAGTAGATTTTGGGAAATAATAATAATAAAAAAACCATTTAGCTCATTGTAGAGCCATTCCTTAGGCCAGCAGAAAAATAATTTTATGTGACAGGGAAGAGGCTCTCTGTGGTCCTGATGATACCTGAAATTCTTGGGCACCCCAGGCAGGAAGGATCTCACTGGTCCACGTGCCCCAAAGTGGGGATGGTGGACCCTGGGACACCTGGAAAGGAAGTGCCCTGGTATTTCCCACTTACTTTACACTAGGATCTGTTAGTGTTATCCGATGCAGTCGTTTCGTAGCAGCAGGGTGGCTGGAAGGCTGAATGGGGTTCTCCGTTCAGCTTCCCAGCCACCCTGCAGCTGTGGAGGCAGGGATTGGGTGGGTGGAAAGCTGACAGGGGGCTCCCCCGTCAGCTTCCCCAGCCACCCCACAGCTGCGGAGGCATGGGCGGGTCGCTAGGGAAGCCAACGGGGAGTCCCTATCAGCTTCCCCAGCCAACCTGCAGCTGTAGATTGGGTCCTCTGATCATCTTGGAGCAGGGAGGGGAATCAGAGAGCCCGAAATGGGTAAAAAAAAGTCCATTTTTTAAACTATTTCGGGCTCTCTGACCCCCTTGCCTGCTCCAGGGAGATCAGAGGACCCAATCCAAGCTGTTTCTGGCCTCCCCTGATGTCCCCGACCAGTGGAGCAAGCCAAAACGTTAGGGTTTGTGTCAAATTTGATAATGTCCCATAAACCCCCTTGTGGTGGGGGTCCAACAGATGGATGTATTTGATTTCTCTGTCTCTCTCTGGATCCTGGTCTTGTAATTTCTCTGTTCCATAATCGTGACTTTCAGGTCTCAGATAGAGTGTCCAGGTAGATTAAAATGGTTTGAAACAGGTTTCTCTGTGTTGCCATTCCAAATGTCTGATTTATATCCATTAACTCTTTTACACAAAGATTGTCCTATTTGTCCTATGTAGAGTGCAGAAGGGCATTTTTGCCAAGAGATGGCATAGATCACATTGGCAGAAGAACAAGTAAAACAGCCTTTAATGTTATGTGTGGTGCTGTTGGGTCCAGTAATACTGTTACCAGAGTGAATTTGGGGCAAAGTTGACATCTGGGTTTGGAACAGGGTTTAGTGCCCATCTCTGTTTCACTTTTCTGTAGTCTATTGTGTGTCAATAGTTGTTTGAGATTGGAGGGCTATCTATGAGCAAGTAGAGGTCTGTCACCAAGGGCTTTGGAGAGTTCAGCATTCTTGTCCAAGATGGGTTGGAGATCTTTCACTATGAGTGTAAGGGGTTTCACAGCATGTCTCACAGAAGGTGAGATGTGCTCACATAGCAGCACAGAGGTTATATTCATTAACATTCAATGCCAGTTGCTTGTTTTTTAATTCCACACATTTAAAATTGAATAGGGGACAATTAGAGTGAATCTGAATAACAACCATAGATCATCTACCACTGCCAGCTGTGGGAAGCTGTATTGATTTGCATGATGATGCCATTCTTATTTAATCATCTATTACTCTGTGTTTGGTGTATATAAGTTCATGCCTTGCTATTTCATCCCTACATCTGAAGAAGTGGACTTGATCCACCAAAGCTCACAATAAAAATATAGCAGTTAGTCTTTAAAGTGCTACAGTATTTTTGTTTTTGCTTCCTGATATTCCTGGATAATTTGAGGCTTCCTTATCATTTTTGCTACACTGTATTCAGAAATGACTACATTGTAGCTCTTTGATCAGATCAAAGGATGACATTACATCTTCCATGATAAACTGACAGGGAGACCAATTCACTTCTTTTCCCTGGGCTGCAGTTCCACAAGGGCAGGCATCTTTTAACAGAAGCCCTGTTCCTTGATTCACTTCCAGAAGCCGCCAGCGGGGCTTGCTGAAGTCAAAGCCAATTTCAGTTTCAGAGAGGTGGCTGTTTCTTTGCGAAGGCACTGGTCTCCTTGATGGTAGAGCAGGACTTGGCCTGGTGCCTGGCAGCTGGGAAATGGTCAGAACATGATGTGACATTTGTCGGATTGCCCTGTTGACCAGGTTCATGGGGAAAGGGCTCTGTTGGTGACATGTTGTACTTGTGCAACAGATTTGTGCATGTATAGTGCTTGTGTAACTTTATGAATGGGCAGGGACAAGCAATGGTCAGAGCAAGGTGGTGGAGTGCTAATTTTCTGCTGGTCATGGTAAGATTTTATCAGTCATTGTGGCAGGAAAGGGCAACCTATGGCTCTCCAGATATTGCATCACTACTAGTCATTGCTAAGTGCTTATAAGAGTTGCCTGGAATTGTCTGAGTGGCTCAAGTGGTTAAGACACTGACTGGTCAGCAGTTCAAATCTCGAGTACTGCATGATGGAATGAGCGTCCGTCTCTGTCCCAACTCCTGCCAACCTAGCAGTTCAAAAGCAAGAGATGGCAAGTAGATAAATAGGGACCACTTCACTGGGAAGGTAAACAGCATTCTGTGCCCTTCAGTGTCTAGGCATGCCTGCCACATCTCCATGGAAATGCCTGCAAAAGCAGACAGCGCTGGCTCTTTGGCTATAAACAGAGATTAGCACTGAACCCTAGAGTTGGATACAACTGGCTTTTTGAGCAAGAGTGACCTTTACCTTTACTGAGCCTCATGTTCCTCACTCTGCATTGTGGACTACTTAGAATCAGTATTTTCACCTACTCTCCCAAATCCAAGGAGGATTCTGTGAAACTAAGACATATCTTTCCAGAATTCATCTCCTTGCAACATACCACAGTAGAACACATACAGAGAGATCTGTTGTTCAGATGGCTTTCTGATCACTAGTTCAGGCTCTTGCAGGAGGAAAGGAAGGGAGGGGGCATGAAAGTTGGATTGCTTGTACCTTGAACCCAGAGTTTGATAAGCAGAAACGAAGCTTTGATGGCAAAGCTATCAAACACAAAACAACCTATCTGATAGGTGCAACTTTTTTTTGCAAGGGGTTGACGATGAGGTGTATATTTGTATGTCTGGTACATGGCATGATCTCCCCATAGAAGGACTCCTTAGTTCACTGATTCTGAAGTTGCTTGAAGATGGGGGAGATGCTAAATCACATTTAACCTATTCCCCAGCCAAACAGTGAAGCGACCTTTGTCTCTGTGATGAAATGGCTGTTTACTTCATCATACAGGCAAATTAAACAATTCCCCTGTCCCCCTGTGGTGGATCAGGGAAAGTGTAATATTTTTCCTCCTATCTGATTGTTGTACAGCTGCACTAGATAGTAGAGGTTTTTTTTTTTTAAGTCTTTGTTTTTCTCTGTAGTGCTGATCAAGAAACAGCTCATAGGTGCAGTTTCAACCAGTGCTACAGAGAAAAACAGAGAAGAAATATTTTAACTGTAGGGAGGGGGATGTGGAAACGCTAATGTCAACGCTGGCATGCCTCGTTGAATAGAGCCTTCCTTATTCATCCTTCCCTATTCTTCTCCAAACTACGCACACATAAGCATTCCACCCTTATCTATAGCTCTTTGAGAGGGAACAAGCTGTACTAGTATACAGGCTTCAGCTTTCTAATATAGAACAGGGTGAGCTGAAATATCAGGCCAAAAACTTGCTTTAACAATGGATTTACTTTCCTGCCTAGAATGGAATGTGAAACACTGACCCAGATATGCACTGCTTTAACAGTATAAATGTAATACAGCTCCAATAAAGAATGAGAGATTTTGTTCCATACCTGTGCCGTGTCTTCATCCCCGCTGGGGATCTCTACATTTAACTCTCTTAACTGATCCTGAGCTGCAACAATCAGATGGGGGGGGGCAAGTACACTATCCCTGCCCTTCCACAAAGGAACAGGGGAAGTGTTTACTGCCAATTCTGATATGTTAAAGGCGATAGTGTTGGCCTCTGCAGTGTACCAGAGGTTGACACTGGAAGCAGCCTTTGACAGCTGCAAAGCTCCCATATACACTGTTCCTAGCATCCAGAGGTACTGGGAAAGAATAAAGGGAATTACTGGAAAAAAGTAGAAGTCCTTGTTGGAGTTTCAAAAAGGAGTGCTTGGTAGGAGGTTGGAGAGAGAAAGTCACCCAAAAGCTCCGAGCGGGCTAAATGCCCTGTCTGGACGTGCTCTTGGTAAGTAATTCTTAGCTTCCACTTTCTGCACTGGTTGAAATATTAAACTTCTCAAACTGCCTTGGAAAAAAGGAAATGGATGATATCACTACAAAAAGGTCCTTTGTTTTGTATCTAGGGCAACAGTGTTAAACCTGCATGTCTCCTGCAAAATTCTTCAAGGCATGGCTTTTTAAAAACTTGTGTGTGAGAGAGAGAGCATGATTCTATGAGAAAAGCTAGAGGAGCAAAAGTGAATGCTTTAATTATGAGCACCAAATTGCACACCACTCTCCCTCAATAAATACACACAAATTTAAGTGGAAAGAGCAGTAGTAGAAGGGCTGGTGTGTCCTTAGACTGGTATTTCATGATATTTTAGGAGGCAAAGGTAAATGTGAAAGGGGGAAAAGAATAATTAGTCATTCAAAATTGGTCTTATCACTTACAGCAGACTGTGCTAGGAAGCACTAAAAAGGATTCAATTTATTTCTCCTTCCCCCTTAAAGATATATATGCTAAAGTGAGAAAAGTTGAGAGAGAAAGTCTTTAAGAGATAATGGAAAAACTATAACAGATACCGCATATTTCGATTCCCAAGAGTAGTTGTAAAAAAGGGATGATGATAAATTTGAATAAGTAATAATTATGCATGCAATTATCATTATTAAGTTTTTTTTTTGTTGTTACATGTTGTCAAGTTGTTTCCAACACATGGTGACTTATGAATGAGAGATTTCCAGAATGTCCTTTCCTCAACAGCTGAGCTCCTGTAAACTCAAGCTGTGATTTCCTTTAGGACAGAGTGGTTTGGAATAGGAAAAGGAGTAAGACAAGGCTGCAGTTTGTCACCCTGCTTATTCAAGTTGTACACAGAGCACATAATGCGCAATGCAAGGATGGAGGAATCACAATTTGGGATCAAAATTGCTGGGAGAAACATCAACAATTTGAGATATGCAGATGATACCACCCTAATGGCAGAAAGTGAGGAGGACTTAAAGAAGCTCCTGATTAGGTTGAAAGAAGAAAGTGCAAAAGCTGGCTTGAAACTCAATACTGTATAAAGAAAACCAACATAATGGCAACAGGTCCTATCAGTCCCTGGAAAATAGATGGGGAAGAAGTAGAAGTAGTGACAGATTTTACTTTCTTAGGATCAAAGCTCAGTGCAGATGGTGATTGCAGCCATGAAATAAAAAGGTGACTGATTCTTGGGAGGCAAGCGATGAGAAACCTGGGGAACATAGTGAAAAGTAGAAACATCACATTGCAAACAAAAATTTGTCTAGTCAAAGCAATGGTATTCCCGGTGGCAATGTATGGTTGTGAGAGCTGGACCATTAGGAAAGCTGAGTGCAGAAGAATAGATGCTTTTGAGATGTGGTGCTGGAGGAGAGTTTTGAGAGTCCCCTGGACAGCAAGGAGAACAAATAGGTCAATCTTAGAAGAAATTAACCCTGACTGCTCCTTAAAAGGTCAAATAGCAAAGATGAAGCTAAAGTACTTTGGACATCAAATGAGAAGAGACGATTCACTTGAGAAAGCATTGATGCTGGGAAAGGTGGAGGGCAAAAGAAGAAGGGGGCAGCCCAAAATGAGATGGCTAGATGGTATTGTAGACACAGTGGGCACAGAGCTGAACGAGTTGAGGAGGATGGTGGAGGACAGAAGTGCCTGGTGGACAGTGGTCCATGGGTTGCAAAGGGTCGGAATCGATTGTGCGACTGAACAACAACTTCCTATTTTCCTGCTGCCTTCAGTCCTTCCCAGCATTATTGACTTTTTTCAGAGAATCTTACCTTCTCATGATGTGTTCAAACCAGGACAGCCTCCTTTTTTAATTTTTGTCTCCACAGATAGTTTAGGCTTGATTTGCTCTAACACAGTGGTTCCCAATTAGTGGTATGAGTACCCCCAGAGGTATGCGAGATTGCATCAAGGGGTACGCGCAGCAATCTCTTAACTAAAATATTAAATCCTTAAAAAACAATAATGCAATAACAATTGCCAAAAAAATTATTCAATTTAATTAAACGATCAGTAGGTAAGTCAATCATATGCATCAAGCGCTTTCTCCCACGGCGTCGGTTTTTCCCGCACCTTCTGCGTCTCGCGTCACCCGATCGCAGCCGCCCCCATTCCCGCCTATTTGCTCGTCATTGTCAACGTGCACATTTGTCACATTAATGAAACATGTGTTCTCTGTCATTAGAATGTCTTTTGATGATAATAAATATAAAATACACCTGATTTCATTTTTTATTTAACATTCCTGCAATAAGGGATACGCGATATTTAACGTTCCTGCAATAAGGGGTACGCAAGTTTCAGGTCTTTCTTGAAGTGGTACGTAGAAGAAACTAATTGGGAACCACTGCTCTAACACCCACTTGTTTGTCTTTCTGTTGGTCCAGGGAAACTGAAAGGCTTTTCTCCAACACCATATTTCAAATGAAACAATCCCACCCACTCCTGTAAACTCATTTCCTGATCTGCCAATTACTCTCCACAATTACGCAGCCTGTTGTTGTCTGCCAGCAGCCCCCACTTACATTTAGGTACTCTGACCCTCAGCCTATTCAGGGTCCTCCAAGTGACAGGGTTTGGTCGAGTTCCTCAGTCAGATCCTCCTTTAATGTGAATTCTTGTTTAATTAAATCTCATCCCCTAAAAATCCTTTCAACCCAGAGTAATCTCTGACATGAAATTATTAATAGTAACATATAATAATTATCTTGTTGGGGAACATATGTTAACCCTTCAGCAGAAGGAACATTATGTTGGAATGCATGACCTTCCTGCAAAAATATCCTGTCTCACAGCTGATGAAAGGCAATGACAATTACTAGTCCACAAATGATTTTTTAACATAATTATTCTTAATTTTAAAAGTCTGACTCAAAAGCAGTTCTACTTTAAAATGGGTTGGCAAAGATAATGTATTAATTTAACTGTGCTAGTAAGTTAGCATTTGTCCCTTCATTAGCAAGCTCAAAATTACATTTTATTTACATTTTGATGAGATTTTTATGAGTTTGAAGTTTGAACCCCATGAGGTTAATGGACCCATGAAGGATCGCAAGATACAGGATTGAATTCAGTGAATCATGAAGAGTTTAGTAAATCAATTAAATTTCACTAAATAATGAATTATTTTCTTTTTCCTCTGCTAGATTAAAATTACGAAAATTGGTGAAAAAGTTAATTTAATCCAGGAAGCCCACAACTTTTCCTTTTAAATTTAATTTTATTGCTACTAAACAGTCTTCTCAGCAAAATACACTCATAGGGAGTTAAAAACCACAAACACACACACATGAATGCACGCATGCACACAATCATATTTAGTATTCATGAAACAATGCCACAGGGGTAGGGGTGCCCAAACTATGGTATGGGGGCTGGATCCGGCCCTTGACACCATTCCATCTGGCCCACAAAGCCCTCATTGCTCCTGGAAGCAGAAATAAAACATGCCTGTATGGATGCATTTCACTTCCAGGAGCAGTTTCACCCAGCCATTAGCAACAATAGATTATTCAGATAAACTCTAAATAATTATCTGAATAATCTATTATAAATAAATAATCTGAATAATCTATTGTTGCTAATGGCTGGGTGAAACTGCAATCTTGTGCTCGCTTGTCTGTCATCTTGCTTGACCACACCCCTTCTCCCGTTGAGCCCCTGAATTTGGTATATAAAGAACATGCCTGTAAGTTTCATTCTTTGTCTGATGAAGTGGACTTTGATCCACGAAAGCTAACAATAAAAATATAGCAGTTAGTCTTTAAAGTGCTACTGTGTTTTTTTATTTTATTTTGTTTTGTTTTCTGATATGCCTGAACCACAGACTAACACGGCTACTATTCAAAAAAATTACTCTGAAAGATATTAAATTTATCCTTGTGAATGTGCATTCACACATGTGGACTATTACTGGATAACAAGTATGGAATTGGTTTATATGAGTCACATCAATCAGCATATGATTCCCAGAACTCTGAAGTCAATTGTTAACTCCAACTAGAGCAGACTCATTGAAGCAGTGGTACTGAATCACAGATTCAAAAGGCCTATTCTAGTTGAGATTAAGAATTAATCATATTAATACCCAGTGTAATATAGCCACTTTGTAATAAAGTGCCAAATGATATCCAACTGCTCACTAATCTAGAGAACAATGGGATTACCAAAAAATACTGTGCTGGCTGATAAACCTCCAGAAACAGATTGGAGGCCTACCTTAAGCTAAGAGACATCTTTTCAAGGAAAGCGATTTTTTAGTTTTCTTCTCTGTACAGCAGTTTCCACATTCCCTGAACATTTGTGTGTCTCCCGAAATCTTTCAGGAAAGTTTTTGAGAATGAACATTGTGGTAGTTGGGCAAGGGTAAGAAGCTCTTCAGAGACTGCAGAGACTCAAGTGGCTAAGATGCTGACTGGAAGGTCAGTAGTTCAATTCCCGAGTACTGCAGGATGGAATGAGCACCTGTCTCTGTCCCAGCTCCTGCCAACCTAGCAGTTTGAAAGCAAGAAATTGCAAGTACCAGTAGATAAATAGGAACCATTTCTGTGGGAAGGTAAATAGCATTCTGTGTGCTCCGGTGTCTTGTCATGCCTGCCACATGACCAAGGAAATGTCTGCAGAAGCAGACAATGCTGGTTCTTTGGCTTTGAAACAAGATAGCTAGTATTCAATTGCCTGCTTTGATAAAAAAGATCTCTGGCTAATGAAACAGGACAACAGGGAGAGAGGGCTGAACTTAGCATTCCTTTGAAGGTAATTATGGGAGGAGGCATTGGATCTGATTTGGACTTCCCCTCACAGCTGGCATTTGTGTTTGAACCTAGTATGTTAGAAAGGTTTCTAAAAGCTATTCATGTCTACAATCTGGGCTTGCTTTATTGTAGATGGCTATTTTTGTTTTGCACATTACCATCCCTCTGCTCCTATAGCCTTCCCCAGATATTTCAGATCATGTAACACTAATCCTATAGTGAAGTACAGCAAAACAACTTTGGACAGAGAGACACTTCCATCTGAAAACATTAAGTGCATATACACTGAGGAATCTTCATTGACATTGGTGCTTCCAGACAAGTGTTTTCTTCTTCACTCACCAAGCTTTAAAACGGGACTTCCTCCCTAGGGAAAGGGGATTTCAGATGACATTTCCTTCCATTTGTAGTCTTCTCCAGCAGTTAAGATGCTGAATGTGAAGACTGGAAGGTCAGAGTTCAATTCATGACTACTGCATGACGGAATGAACTCCTGTCTCTGTCCCAGCTCCTGCCAACCGAGCAGTTTGAAAGCAAGACATTGCAAGTAGATAAATAGGTACCACTTTGGTGGGAAGGTAAACACCATTCCATGCACTCCGGTGTCAAAGTATGCCTGCCACATGTCCACGGAAACATCTGCAATACAGACAGTGCTGTCTCTTTGGCTATAAACAGAGATGAGCACTGAACCCTAGAGTTGGATACAACTAGCTTTCGTGCAAGGGTGACCGTTACCTTACTAGTTTCTTGCTGTATCTTCTGCTCCTCCATATTAAAAAAAAAACACACTAAGCAGAGCAAGGAATGCACATACAATGTCTAGTCATGCCTGCCACATGACCATGGAAATGTCTGCAGAAGCAGACAGCGCTGGCTCTTCGGCTTAGAAACAGAGATGAGCACTGATGCCTAGAGTCGGATATGACTGGCTTTCTTTTTTTATTTATTTATAATTTTCTGACAAAAGAATAACAATATGAAAGAATAACAAAAGAATAACAATACAACAATACAACAAATACAAAAAAAACACAGCTTGAGTTACAGATCAGTTTTGATTACATTCTACTTTAACTAAAAAAAATACATAAATCATCAAAAAAGGAAAAGGTACTCTGCTTAAACCTCTTCTCCAATGATTTATATGTCTTATATTTACTACTTAACCCTCTCCATTTTTCCATTTTTATTCAACTCTACATATAAACCACCCATGTGCTATATACATTGTCCAGGAATTACAGCAATTCATTTTTCCCAAAAGTTAGCTTGTTCTGGTACAGGTTTAATTCCTTTATTTTTAACCATCACGTATTCCACAAATCTTTTCCAAAATCTATTTTCATGAACTATACCTTTTCTAACATTCAGCTCCCATTTTAATTTATCATTGAGTGCTAATTGCCACATTTCTTTGTACCAATCTTCTATTTTTATCATTAGCTCATTTTCCCATTTTTTTTTCAATACATTGTCTAGCTGCTGACATCATTATGATCAATAATTCCTTATCATCATCTCACATCGTAAATTTATCTAAGTTTGTTAATAGGACTGGTTCCGGCCCCTATTCAAGTCTCTGTCCAAACATGTTTTTAATTTCTTTTTCTATTTCTCCCCAAAATTCTTTCAGTTTATTACAATTCCACCACATGTGTATATATGTCCCCGTTGATTGCTTACATCTCCAACAAACATTGGTTACCTTGTTATCTATTTGGTGTAACTTAACTGGGGTCAGATACCAGCACCATAACAATGTATAATTGTGCTCTTTAACACATACTGACATGGTTCTCATAATTCTTCTTCTCCAAATTTCTTGCCATTTTTTCCTGAAATTGTTATATTCAATTCTTGTTCCCAGTTGTTTTTTAAAATTTCTTGTATATTTCCTGTTTTGTTTAAAATTTTGTATAACTTGCTAATAATCCCTTTAATCTGAATTTTCTAATCTGAACTAACATTTTCTAATCTGAACTAACATTTCTTCAAAAGCTGTTGGATCTCTTTCTAAGCTTCTTTCATATATAATGTTTTTATTCCATTTGTTTATCTGAAAGATCTGGAACCAATTTAGTTTCATCTGTAAAAAGAGTTCTTTTCTTTCATCACTTTCTTTGCATATTTTAGCCCAATCTTTGAGTAATGAGGCTTTTTTATCTATTAGTATGGTCTTAATTCTTTCATCTATTCTTATTGGGAAATTGTTGAAGTCCCCCATTTCTAAAACTGGTGAAACACGCAGTGTCTTATGTTTTTTTTACCCCATTCCATTCCTCCATAGTTGTCTTTAAAAGTTTGTTTTGTATACCCTTTTTACCTGTTTTATTCCCTTCTTTACTTAAAAATATTGCCTTACCCATCTGGGATATTTCTTTCATCTCAATTCTTTCCCAAATCACTTCTTCTTTCATTAATATTTTAATAACATTCCTAATTTGAAAAGCTTTATAATAATTTTGTATATTCGGTAAACCTAATCCCCCCTCTTTTTGAGGTAAGTACCACAGTGCCTTAACAATCCTCGGCCTATAAGTTCCATTACAAAATTTGTTTATCATGTTCTGATATTCCTGAAGTTCTTTAACACTGTGCTTAATTGGTAAAGCATCAAATAGAAAATTCAATCTAGGTAACAACATCATTTTTGAAAGGGCTATTCTACCAAACCAAGACAAATTCAAAGTTTTATAATATGCGATTTCCTTTCCATTTCTTTCTTCACCCTCCCATAATTTAATTTTTTGAGGTCTCCAAATTTCCCTGTTATTATTATTCCTAAATATCTTAATGAACTTTTAACTTGAATTTTAAATCTTGTCCTAATTCTGTGTTGTTCATTTGTTTCTCCATTACAAAGTATAATCTCTGATTTTTCCCAATTTACTTTCAGACCTGTAATTTCTTCAAAAATCTTTAAATGCTGACAAATTTTACCTAATGTCGGGGTTGGTTGTTTAACTATTAGTAACGTGTCATCTGCATATAAGTTTATTTTATTACCTTCTAAGCCAGTTATTTCCTTATCTTGATGAATGGCATTGGCCAAAAATTCCATTGCCAATATGAATATCACTGGGGATAATGGGCATCCTTGCCTTGTTCCTGCTTCTAATCTTATTTCCTCTGTATATTCCTCATTGACCTTGACTCTTGCGATTCCTTGCTGATATAATTTGGCTATTACTCCTTGAAATTTATTTCCAAATCCATATAAACTTATCATTTCCTGTATTGTCCCCCATTGTAATGAGTCAAACGCCTTGAATATATCCAATGCTAAAAACCCAATTTTTTTTTTGCAATATGCTGAGTCCATTAAATCCAAAACCTTCCTAATTAAATCTGCCATATATCTATTTTTCAGAAAGCCTGCCTGATCTTTATTTATATAGTCCCCTATAAAGCTATTCATTCTATCTGCCAATATCATTGTAAATTTTTTTGCATCTTGGCTTATTAAGGAAATCGGCCTATATGATTCAATTTTTTCTACGTCTTTCCCTGGTTTTGGTATTAAGGTTATTATTGTTCTATTCCATGACTTTGGTATCATTTCCCCCTCCAGTATTTTATTAAATAATTTATGAAGCTTCCCTACCACTATTTCTTTAAAATCTTTATAGAATTCTGCTGGTAATCCATCCTCACCCGGGGCTTTATCCAATTTTAATCTTCCAATCGCTTCCCTAATTTCTTTTTCTGATATTTCTTTTTCCATTATGTTCTTATGTTCTTCCACTATTCTTTTAATCCGTTGTTTTTCAAACTGTATTTTGAGTTTATTTAGTTCTACAGTTTTGGGTTTTTTTTTTTTGAGTACAGCTCACTATAAATGATATGACTGGCTTTCGAGCAAGGGAAACCTTTACCTTTACCTTTATTCAGAAACATTTGAACAGTCAGACTATATCAGAATGTATGAACAGTTTCCAATTCATTTTAAGGGACCTAAGGGTATTTTTCCTTCTGTTTGGAGGAAATATTGCTTATACACAGTATAGTAGAACCCTAAATTTATGACTCAATTGGTTTTCCAACAACAGTTATAAAGTGAGGCTTTAAGTCAAAGCCTACTTTCCCATTGAGGTCAATGTTAAAACAGAGGTTGATTTGCTTGATAGTTCTCAAGCCTTAACACTGTCCTTCTGTCCTCTCCTCCTCTTCGTCTGTCATTTCGCTTTCTTAATCTGTCCCTCTCTACCACACCTCTGTCCATCCATCCACATTCCACTGCCATGCCTGCTCTTTCTATCTGTCTTCTCCTTTGCCTTGTTTATCCAACACTGTTTTGATTGCTACTTCTCTTCAACTCTATTACCTCTATCTTCCTCTACTTCTGTACTTCCTGACATCAAGGTACCAGTCATAAAGATTGTAAAACTGAGATTTGCGCATTACTCTGGAGGAAAAAGGTAACTTTTATAAAAAAAAGCTTATAGAAAAGTAAGAAAGTGTAAACCAAACCATTGTAAATCAGGGGTCTGCTAAACTCAAAGTGTAATATACATAATTCTTTCTCCAGATAGACAGGCTGTTGCAATTTGAAGCTTTGCTTGCAATGAAATCCTGCTAATGAATGAGCATCAGGAGTCTTCTGACATTTGACATTCAGGATTCCAGACAAAGAATCAGTTGGCTATGAGCTAAAATGGTGTAATTTGAAGGAAACGGTAAAGAAGTCTTTAGCTGCTAGGGAGGACCCACCCTCTCATCTCTAATTGAAAGAGACAAAACACATGAAAGAGTTTCTGTTTTTATTTGTGTTTGTTTTGTTGTTGTTGTTGTTGTTCAGTCGCACAGTCGATTCCGACCCTCTGCGACCCCATGGACCACTGTCCGCCAGGCACTCCTGTCCTCCACCATCCCCCTCAACTCGCTCAGCTCTGTGCCCATTGTCTCTACAATCCCATCTAGCCATCTCATCTTGGGCCGTCCCCTTCTTCTTTTGCCCTCGACCCTTCCACACATCAAAGCTTTCTCAAGTATTTGTGTACTTTTCTATTAATTTGAGAAGAGAGGATATTAAATGTGAATGATTCAGTTATTGAAAGGGAGTTACACAAACATTTTGCTTGTGTGTGCGCACATGTGTGTATGTGCATGCGTGTGGATGTGTGTGCGTACACACTTCTTTTCTTGGTTTAACTTTTTGTTCACTCATGGCCAAACAACCCAGTAAATTTGCCATTTCATAGAATGGCAAGTGTTGCTGTCAGCAACAAATCAGAATTAAACGGTATGGGGATATTTACTCTATAAAATGGTCTAGATTGGTTGATATCCAGTGAGCAGCACTCTTCAGTCATTCCTAGGAGGAGTATGAGCTTCTGGTTTCCTTCATGTTGGATTTTGCTTCCAAATGCCTGGCTACCTGCCTCTGTGCCTCCATCTTGGATCATTCCCTGCTTTTTTGGCTCCCCCTCTCCTTCATTTTCCTCTCATTTCTTTGGACTGTTTTTGCTGCTATGTCCCTGAGGTTATTTTTCCATCCTCCCAACACACACACACACAATTTTCTCTCTTTGCTTTTGTTTTGCCCATTCCTGTCTGGCCAGGTTATCCTGCTATGGTAATAGAGTAGACCATACTGCCAGTGACTCAACATCAAGTGTCAGGCGGCAGTTAACTAACCTGACAACTCTGAGGACTAATGGCTTAGGTGCTGAAGTCCACTAGGAAAAGTGATGGTCCCCAAGTGGATTAAATCCCACTTGAATGCATCTTGATGGAGGGCAGCAGTTTCAACAATACTGGCCTGGGGCTGAGGAAGACTTTGCATGCAAAAAGGATTCAGGACCAGAAAGTGACTCGCAGAATGTGGAAGGCAGATGAAGGACCACTGCATCATATTCTCAGGACAGTCTTCATGGCTGATCACCATGGTGATCACCAATGTTCGGATTTAGATATTGAAGGAGGAGGAGGACTGTTTGGCCTGGGTTCTGGCATTCATGTTACCTGCTAGCCACCCACACTTAGGACTCTGATACAAGTACAGTAATACCCCGGATAACGTTTACCTATGATAACACTAAAATCACATAACATTGAGTAATCTGGGGAGGAGAATTGGATCGAATAACATTAAGGTCCAATGGGATGGATCGAATAACAACCGCTAAAGCCTGTGCGGTTACAATGTATCTCTATGGAGCTTTAACGTTATCCAATGCATCCCATAGGATTTTAACATGCATCGGATAACACTAAAAATCGGATAACACCAAGATTTGTGGAACCAAGTCTTAGTGTTATCCGAGGTATTACTGTATAGAAAAGTTGTTTTCTACCTGGGAGAAAGTGTCTGTGTGGTCAGGCCCTAGGTTTTCTGGCCTAAACCAATTGTCACAGTAGTTCCCAATGGATTGCTATGAAATTTCTTTCCTAGCCTGTGGCCTCTGAAACAACCAAGAAACCTTCACTGGGCTTCTCTGTTCTCCGGAGAAGGTAATGTGGGTAGAAGGGGAGCTAAAGGGGGTGTAAAATGCAATTTTCTAAGTTCTGCTGATGGATTCAGTTATTACCCAGTTATTGAATCCTTACCTTTGTGTGTGCTTCATGACTTATCATACCTGTATTTTTTGGAATAGTAGCTGTGTTAGTCTGTGGTTCAGGCATCTCAGAAAACAAAGCAAAACAAAATAAACAAAACAAAACAAAATAAAAAACACAGTAGCACTTTAAAGACTAACTGCTATAAAAATAAAAATATAGCAGTTAGTCTTTAAAGTGCTACTGTGTTTTTTATTTTGTTTTGTTTTGTTTTGTTTATTTTGTTTTGTTTTGTTTTCTGAGATATCATACCTGTGTAAATAGATTACAGACACAAAAGAATTGTAAAGTTTAACAGCAACGAAATCCTTGGACTTCTTGAACACATGGTTTTATTTTTGAAGCATCACACTTATATGCCAACCTTCCCCCTTCCTGCTTTCATTCATTAACACACCTGTTACTACCTGGCATGTTCTTAATTTTGTTATGTGGAACCCTTGCCCCCCCCCCCCTTTTAGCCCATTTAAAATCTAGAAACAAAAAGACAGAGATGGAGAACTGTATTACTGCTTAGTATAGTTATAGATAAAACTCATTAACTTAGGCAGTCATTAGCTTTCCCAAATATTCAGCCATCAAATTGCAGTGAATAGCAAGGCACTTCCAACATATCAGCAGAAAACGTGCTGGAATTTTTCATTTTGCAGTATTTTCGGATGAAACATGGCCTCATTTCTTCCCTCTTGAAAATTTTATTTTTACAGTCGTACAGCTTCTCTTTTTGACTCTAATAGTTGTTTTATCATCTTTGACAGTACTTGGATGCCCACTCCTTTTTCTTTATTTCACTTCCATTGCCCTGTAGGTTTAAAGACTATGTAGGTATGGACTAAAGACTGAAAAGGGCTGGAAGTTATGCAAAGGACTATGCATGAGTCTTTATAAGACATAGTGCTCATGTATATTTGGAGATGAAATCTCCCCACATTTTCCCTGCCTAGCAGAGTCCTATTGTGGTCTTTGAGTTGTTATTTTAAGATAAGGGGAGGCAAAGTGTGACATTTCAAAGATTGCTGAAAGTCATCTCACCAACAACCTCTGGAGAGCCACACTTTGCCCACCCCTGTTTCAGTAATATGTTCCTGTCAATCAGATGCAATTTTTTTTTAAAAAAAAATGAACAAGGATGGAAAAAAAAAGGTTCACAAGAGTTTAAAGATTGAAGTCAATGAGGAAATAATGGGAAGGAAGCGAGAAGCTGAAAAGCTTGAGACAAGATGCAGGAAAAATATGTTGGTAGAAGGGAATGATTTTAAATGATTGGCAACAGTAGTCCTACTTGTCTTTAACTCACAGCACAGCTGACCTGTTACGATGAGTTCAGCTTTGATTTAACTGCTCAGCTCTCACAACCTCTATCTGCACTCTTGTGTATAACTTGACTTCTCATAAAGCATTAATTCTAGCCATAGAGTTCACTGTGCCCAGCATTGTCACTCCTATGTTTAATTCAGTTGACCCATCTTTAGGGGATATGATAGGGGAGATTATCAAAGCAATTTTTGTGCTTGAGCTGTATGCAGATATTCTAATTTGCACTTTTAGAAATACAATAATACCTCGGATAATGCTAAGACTTGGTTCCACAAGTCTTGGTGTTATCTGATTTTTAGTGTTATCCAATGCATGTTAAAATCCTATGGGATGTATCGGATAACGTTAAAGCTCCATAGAGATACATTGTAACCGCACAGGCTTTAGCAGTTGTTATCCGATCCATCCCATAGGACCTTAACGTTATTTGATCCAATTCGCCTCCCTAGATTACTTAACGTTATGTGATTTTGGCGTTATCCGAGGTAAACGTTATCCGAGGTATTACTGTACAGTATTCCCCTTTCTCTATAGCTCAGCTATGAATGCCAGGAAGGAATTTAAGGGATAGTGTAAATGACTCATTGATTCCAAAGAAATATGCTTTGAAAAAATAGCTAATAAAATTTGAGTTCCAAAGGCAAAATATATTACGGTAATGTTGATTTTGTAATATTTGTTTGGGGAATGTATGAAATTTGCCTCAACAGACAGTACAAGTGATGATTTATTTATTTATTTATTTATTTTGTCCAATTTGTTATCCCGTCCCCATTAGGTAAACCCAACTCTGGGTGGCTTACAACACAAACCAGAAAAGACATGGTTTAAAACAACAGTACATAGTAAATACACGGCCAATATGACACTCCAACGTGCCTCATACATATTAAAATTCACTTCATCCATTAAAAATTGCAACTACAGTTAATTAAATATTAAAAATTAAGTTAAAATTAGGTTAAAATTAAACTTAAGAATTACACTTACAGAAGTTACAAAACAACAATGAGGATGACTTACAGTAATATGAACCTCTGGGAATTGTCTTCACTGTCTGTAGATAAGCAATATCATTTCCAATGCTCAGCAGAAATAGCTCATGAGCATAGCTGGTTGGGTGCTTCTCTAGCTTTGGGATGAGGTACTGTCCCTTTGGTCTCTACGTTGACTTACCCATTATAGTAACTTCAAATGTTAGAGCAACATCCTAAATGTTGTGCACAGGAAAAAAATAAATTGCTCTGTGGAATGATGCTGGACAGATCTGTGAATGCAAACAGAATCGGGTCCTTAATTTCTGAGTGTCTGGAGAAAGTTTCTTTTTAGATCTTTTTGTCTCTGCCCAGCCACACCATCTTCGCCTATACACTGATGGGGAGCCCCACTGATTTAGAGGAGAGATGGACTGCCCTTGGCAACAGAATGTGCCACAAAGCAGATAACTCAAAAGAGATTGGTTAGCTGCTGCCAAGTGGCATTTTATTAATCTCTCATAGAAAGAAATAGCTCTTTGAAAAGGCAGTTTGGATTTAGAGGTGAGCCATAATCTGCCAATTAAGGTTTCTCCTGCTTAAATGCACTGTCATCATACTTTATGCTTGTGAGCTAACAGTTAATATACCTGTTGATGAGCAAAGAGAAAAAAGGCTCATTCCTGCTCTCCTGAGAAAGGTAGGCATTTGCTTTCATTTTAGAGCTCTTTCATCCATGATTGGGTAATTGCCATGCAATATCCCCTACTCCATATGAAGGATTCTGTTTACTTGCAATAGTGTAGTGCTCAATTGCAATAATATAATGCTGCCCCCCTTTGAGTGGCCAACCTTTTGTTGGTGAAGGTATTATAAGCACTGTAAACACGAGTTTCTGCTAATTGTGAAAAAGTATGGGGAAAACCTCTATATTTTTGAATTATTTATTGAAAATATTTTCAATGCAACAGCTCACGAAAGTGGTTCATATAGTCCCACCAATTCTTCTTGAATTGCTAGGAGACAAAGGTGAAGATCATCTATGCTGTAGTATTCCCAATTATGAATGGATGGGAAAGCTAGATGGTAAAGGAAGCTCACAGGGGAAAATGATTCAAAAACTTGATGGCCCGTAGCAGCAACAGTTCCACCAAACTGAATGGAATTCTTTCTGAACAGGCCTAAACTGGATTGCAGTGATTTCAAGCAGATTCATCAGCAGATTTTTTAAAAAAGGAATACAAAATCCTTCCATTCCTGTTTTAAAAACAGAGGTGTTTACAAGTGATAATGAGTTTGATTCGTTCTTTAAGAAATGTGAAATGAAATCCAGACAACTTCATTTACATACAAGTCCCTTGTTCCTTGTTGAACAGTCACTTTCATAGCTTCACACATGAAAATTCCTACCATTCCCTTCTGAATGTAATATATACTGGCAGAATAAAGAGACATTGTTAAGGACTTGACTTCTGAATTCAATGCTCTCCTTAAAATGCATCCAAATAATGGAGGTTGTTATGAGCATGCCAGCAGTAATATACAATTGCTAATGCTTTCAAATACCTCTCTTTGCCAGCTATAACCTTGCTATTCTTATTTGAAGCAACACAAAATAGATGATCTGCCTTCCATTTATTGCAACCCCATCCCCCACTGCTACAGCTGGGTTCCACACTGCATTTTTTACACTGTTAGGATCAATGAGTACAAAGTGGCCTTGAAAGCCATAGAAATGAGGTCACACCTTCCAGAAAGCCATGAAATTGCAATGCTGTTATGATGCTGCAGGTAATATCTCTGTGTGCACATCTGAAAATTCTGATGAGATAGGCATTAACTCCTGTCTTTATTTGCTAGCCAGAGCTAAGTCTGACATTCAATAGGTGAACTTTATTTTTACATATCTTCATTTATATTCCCCCAAATTTGATTCTGTTACATTTCACTGCACTTAATCAACTTATTTCAACAGTTTATTATATCATTCTTTTCCAACCTTGATAATACAACCTGTGGGATGTATTGTCTAGGGATGTAATGAGCATTCACCAAACTTCTCATTGAGCTTTTGAGTTTTGCCACACTGAAATTCCCCACTGAGACCTTTTTTTTAGATAAGGGGGATTCTCATGAAAAAAAGATCTATCATTTCAGGGTGGGTTCTGCACATGAAAGATGTGTTCAGTGCAGGAATTGTAGTAATCCTGTGGAATGTGGCACAGAGTATGAATAATAGCTCACAAAACCAATTAAGATTTCCCACACAATCTCGGGGTGGGTGGGTGTCACTGCAAGGAGAAAATAGTTTCCCCATTCCTTTATCCCTGTAAGCAGTGATGGGATGCAACAGGTTTGCACCAGTTTGCCAGAACCAGTAGTAACTTTTCCCAGCGTCCTGGAGAACCGGTAGCAGCTTTTGGGGGGAACCACCTTCGGGGCTTACCTTTTCACTGGTTCCCCCACTGTGCATGCACGCCAAGCACTTAGTGTGCATGCACGCCTAAAGTGCTTGGCGTGTATGCACAGCTTTCTTGCTGTCCTCCCAAGCGGAGAGGAGGAAGAGAAGCTGCTAGCCTGAAGCTCCCTATAGCCTGCTCCCCAGGGTAAGTGACTCACCTTTGGATGTGGTGTGTCTCTGTGTATTTTAATCTGTATTTAATACCTTTACCTATATTGACGTACTACCATAGTTCCTAAAAAGGCCTGGCGGCCGGCAGGCCTGGCTTAGGGTTTTTAAGCAAAGTCTTGAAGATACCTCATCAATAAGCTACACCTGTGCTGTTCCAATTGCTGTTCCAATTGGAGAACCCTTAAGGAGGTACAGCTGTTTTAAATTTACATTAAGGCATATTATCCTAGACAACTGGTATGATGGCCATATCCATCTTGCAACATGGTGTTGCCCAGGCACCTATACTAACAGGTAAGTGACGGGTTTGTGTTTGGAATGGGTAGGTGGGTTGATTTGTGTTTGGGTGGGTGGGGGGTATTTTAATGTGATTTTTATTTTATTTATTAATTTATTTAATTTATTTACGGGTTTGTGTTGTGGGTGGGTGGGTGGGTTGAGGTGTGTGTGTGTGCTTATTTTTATTTTATTTTTATTTTTTCTTTGGCCCCACCCACAACGTCATTATGTCATGACGTTAGCGCCGCCCACACTGTGATGACGTCATGGTGGGGTAGTAAAATTTTTGACAACCCACCACTGCCTGTAAGTGATAGGCTGTGAGATTTACATCCCTAGATGTATCTTCCTTCTGGTTTCTGATTTCAATCCATCCACTTATTAGGGAGTTCCAAGGATATCACTATATTTATCTCTACCTAACAATGTAGTTACAAGGTTTTTATTGTAAGGCTTAGTGAAATTCTAGCCAGGATCAAAACTGACCATTGGCTGGTTTTATGGGCTGATTTGTGATCATGAGGGTTGTGGGAGCTTAGACCAGGGGTTCCCAGTTTTTTTAAAAATAATAATAATATTTGTATTGATTTTTAAAATAAAACTTGACAATACAAACAAAAATTCATACTCATTACATACCAATACAATAACCAAACACAATAATAACATACAAGAAGAAAGAAAAAAATACCTTCTCTTTTCCCTTCCCCTCCCTCTTCCCCCTGCCCTCCATTAAAATAATTTATCAACATCATTTATTTAAAATAGTCCCTTTTTAACAACTTTATAATATATAACCCTTTATATTTTTAACTATATATTTTAATGGATATATATTTTATTCTTAACTAGTAATAGTGTATAAATACCAACTTAATAATTAATAACGAAAGGGGAAAGAAGGGGAAAGAAGGAAAGAGAAAGTGTAAAAAAGGAGAAAGAAAAACCACCCCTGTGTTATTTACAAAGCCCTGGAGACTGCGATTTTCCTCTATCTTACTTTTCCCAAAAACTCATTTGACCTGGTGCTTGTCTACCTCCTTTACCCTGTATCAATGTGTGTTCCAAAAATGGCTTCCATATATTCCAAAATTTATTTTCCTTAATTATACATTTTTTTAAAAAAATTAAGTTCCCATGTAATTTTGTCGTTCAGTGCTATTCCCCATATTTCTTTATACCAATCTTCCAATGTTACCAAAGTATCATTCTTCCAGTTCCTTGCAATACATTGCCTTGTTGTTGCCAGTCTGTATTAATGTCATCTACCTCAGTCAACATAGCGATACTCGACTCCAACTTTAGGTCCACACCCATTATTTCTTTATTTTCCTTTTCAAGATTTATCAAAAAATTCTTTACAACATTACAACTCCACCACATATGTTCATACGACCCCAGTGTATCATCTCCAACACATTTTTGATTTTGTATTATCCATCTGATGTAACCGAGTTCCCAGTCTTTTGAAGCCAGGGGCTGGGTCACACTCTGTTGGTCAGCTTTGAGGGCAGGATGACCATTTTGCCCTGCCAGCACAATGGGGGTGGCCATTTTGACCCAACAGCTTCAAAGGGATGACCATCTTGTTTCTCAAATGCCCTTGGAGGAGTGGGGTGGGGACACATGAAATGGCACCATGGGCTGAATCCTGCCCACAGGTCTTAGTTTGGGAATCCCTGGCTTAGACACTAAGCTTGATGATCAGAAGGTTGGCAGGTCAGCAGTTTGAGACCTGAGTGCTCCATGATGGAGTGAGTGTCCATTGTCTGTCCCAGCTCCTGCCAACCTAGCAGTTTGAAAGTGAGACATTGCGAGTAGATAAATAGGTACCACTTTGGCGGGAAAGGTAACAGCATTCCATGTGCTCCAATGTTTAGTAATGTTTGCCAAATGACCATGGAATTGTCGGTAAATGCATACAGCATTGGCTTTTTGGTTGTAAATGAAGATGAACAACTTCCCCTGGAGTTGAACATGATTGACTTTTGAGTAAGGGAGAGCTTACCTTTACTTGTGTTCACACCTACTGGCTGAGGCAACTTCACTAGTCTGCAGATGACAGGGTTCCCACTGAGTTTTCAATGTTTAAGAATTCTGGGAAGAATTTAGCAAAAAGACTACCACTTCTGTGGACAAACATGAAAGGTGTTTAAGAGATAATAAAGCAGAACTATGTGAACTATATGATATACAGTATAGGAATGATGACAGTTCTTTGAGGAAACTGGAAACATTGATACCAATTCCATTAGTTGGAAATTAGAACTTCACGTAGACGAACACAACCAAGTGAATTAGTGTTAGTCTGTTTAGATCTGCCCCAATGCGCCAAGTCCTGGTCTCTGAAGAAAACTCTTATGATATAACCTATGGATTTAATAAGAGATACACTTCTTTGCTTCTGGGTGATTTAAAGCAGCTGTTTCAAATTGTTCAGTGAGTGGATTTAATTAACACATCAATAAGATCAGGAGGACAAAAATTTCCCCAATGAATCCTTGGTACAAGAGAGAATCATACTTTTACAATAGGGTAAATGTGTGATATGTGTATAAGCATTTGATCAAGTTTTGAATGGGACTTGTGTTACTTACTATCAGTTTCAAAAAGCAGCATGGAGCATTGCAATTTATAAGTAGGTTGGGTTACCCTCACTACTTTCAGAAAAATATAGGACAACTGTAATACTCTTCTCTCTAGGATAATTATGATATTGCAGTTTAAAAATTTGAAAACACAGAAGAGAAAAAAGAGCTGTTTTTCATTCCACTTTCGATTGATCTATGTCAAAATGCCTCTAAAAGGCCTTAACATTTAAAAATAACATTTAAAGTAACTAGAAATGTTACTTTTTACACTCAAAAGTAACTTGGTAAATACTTCTGTTGTTTTAAAAATATCAGTTCCACTCTCATGCCTCTTCTTCTTCTTCTTCTTCTTCTTCTTCTTCTTCTTCTTCTTCTTCTTCTTCTTCTTCTTCTTCTTCTTCTTCTTCTTCTTCTTCTTCTTCTTCTTCTTCTTCTTCTTCTTCTTCTTCTTCTTCTTCTTCTTCTTCTTCTTCTTCTTCTTCTTCTTCTTCTTCTTCTTCTTCTTCTTCTTCTTCTTCTTCTTCTTCTTCTTCTTCTTCTTCTTCTTCTTCTTCTTCTTCTTCTTCTTCTTCTTCTTCTTCTTCTTCTTCTTCCATATCCAAATCTGAACATTGGTGATCATCATGGTGATCAGCTATAAATACTGTCCTGAGAATATAATGCAGTAGTCTTTCATCTGCCTCCCACATCACAGCATGGCACCTGTATCACTGATCCAGTTCTACGAGTCACTTTTGATCCTGAGCCCTTTTGGCACACAAAGTTCTCATCAACCCCAGGCCAGTATTGATGAAGCTGCTGCCCTCCATCAAGATGGATTCAAGAAGGATTTAATCCATTTGGGGACCATCACCCTTCCCTGTGGACTTTGGCACCGAAGACCATTAGTTCTCAAGGTGGTCAGGTTAGTTAATAGCTGCCTGACTCTCTGCATTGAGCCACTCGCAGTATGGTCTACTCTATTACCATAACAGAATAACCTGGCCAGACTGGATTTATAGCCTACTTTTGTTTAATATATTCTTCTGTTGTTCCAATAAGGAGACCTCTAACAGCAAACCTCATTCTCCACCCTATGGACTGCCCTCTCCATGGCTGAAGAAGGAGGTGAGGTCTACAGCACCCAACCTCCTTTTGCCATCTTATTCTACTGTTTATGGTCTCTTACTCCTGAAAAAAGTTACAGCGAAAGAGGAATTAAGTCTTATAAAGTTGTTATTGCAATCTAATTTTATTCATTATTAGGCAAAGGATTTACCTTTAAGTCAATGTTTGGAATGAGTTTCTTCCAAAATCTGGTGCAAATATTATAGGAACATCATCAAGCTGTTCAATGGAAATTTTCATGACAGTTTACATTAAACAAAACACAAACAGAGATGAAATATAGGTAAGACAACAGGATATGCAAAGCTGACCTTTATTAGGCCTGATTTCCAGACTGCTCTCTTTTGCCTCTTGAGCTATGTTAACATTCATCCTGACAGCTAAACAGTGTAATGTTTTATTTAAACATTAATACATTTATATAAATTGAGCATATATACAATAACACACAACAGTGGTGGTGACACCTGTTCACTAGGTCTGATCCTTTAGCATATATTAAAAGACTACTGATTGCTACCCAGGTATCCTCAATTACTCTGAGAAAATAGGTAAAATAAATCTTCTGTAAGCTTTTTTTTAGGTGAGAAATCATACTATCAGAGAATAACTGAGTTGGAGGGGACCTTCTATGCCACCCAGTCCAACCTCCTGCTCAATTTAGGATTCCAAATCAAAGCAGATCTGACACATGGTTGCCCAATTCTCTTTTGAATGCTTCCAATGTTGGAGCTTGAAGTAGTTGGTTCCACTGTTGTACTACTCTAACTTTTAAGAAGTTTTTCCTGATATCCAGCCTATATTTGGCTACCTGTAGTGAGACTATCCAGCTGATATATTAACAACCATTTTATAAAAACTGAGACGTGCACTGGGCACGGCCATCTTATGACTCATGGGTGTGTAAATGGGAGACAAATGAAAGAAAGGGCATCACTGGGTCCAAAGTTAAAGGGAGGGAGAAGCTGTGTATGGTTGGATCTCTCTCTTTCTGTGACATTTGTTCACAGTGCTGCATGTCTAAAGCAGGGATTCTTAACCTGCGGCCCATGGACAAGATGCTGCCCACAATGCCATTTCATGTGCCTCCCTCTCCACCACACCAAGAAGTGCCATGTGGTGAAGGAAAGGCAAAATGGCTGTCCAGCCCCAGAGGTTGTCTAAGGAAGTGTGACCTGGCTCCAGCTTAAAAAGGTTGAGAACTCCTGGCCTAAAGGTAGACAGACTTTAAAGATAGCCCATAATTATAGCTGAAATGATAGAGCCGAAAGAACTGGGCATTTTAGCCTTGAAAAAAGGAGAATGAGGGGGATATGATAAAACTTTTCAAATACTTGTGAGATATTTATAAAGAGATGGGGCAGGATCTGTTCTCAACCATATCAGAGTGCAGGACACATAATAACGGGTTCATATAACAGGAAGCTACATATGAGCTGAATATGGTTGTGTGTGTGTCTCTTAGTTGTTTGTGCAGTATGACAATGGAACCAATTAACCTTAGGAGGGTTTGAGTGTCCCAGTACTGGGAACATTCAAGAGAAAATTGGATCACCATCTGTCAGCTCTGCTCTGATTTTGATTCCTGCATTGAGCAGAGGGCTGGGTTTGGTAGCCTCATAGGCCTTATTCAACTCAGTTATTCTATGATTCTATATTAATGTGGAGAGAGACAGACTTTCATATTTCAGAAATTAGACTTCAGAGAAATGCTGTGCTTAAATTGTGAAAGCCAAACAAGCTAATCTGCAAATTCCAGAAGGTGACATAAGCTCCTGTTGAAACACTCACACACAAGAATTTTCCACTTGTTCTCACAAGTTATGTGCAACATTGGTTTTGGTGTTATTACACAGACCAGATAAATGAGCAATGCAGGATAAGAGATGGGCTTTACCCGTCTTGAAGCTATTCTTCTCCCTTCCTTGAACTTTCTTCCATTTGATGGTGAGAATGTCTTGGGATATTGTTCTATTGTACTCCCTGCTGGCTTGGGAATATAGCAGAAGAATGAATGGCTCTGGTCTCAACTCTTCTTCTGGTTCTTCCATGACATCTAATGAGATTCCCTCTTTTGGGTGCATTGATGGTGCTCCTCAAACATCAATGATGAGAGAGGTTTTGGAGCAGCTTGGAAGAGGTCTTCTAAGGGTGGGCCTCCTCCTCTGAGGACATTGTTATTTCTGCAGACAGTGAGATCTGAGTCATCTTATGGTTCATGATGGGAGGTCTTCTCAGAAACCATGCAATGCCAACTAAAATGGTTTTATTAGCTTAAATTGAGGATTCAAGGATGGTGAGTGGTTTCCTTTAAGGAAGAAATAAAAATGTACAGATAAGTAATTGTCGTATTTTGCCTTTCTTGTTTTGAGCTGAAATAGGAATCTTATAGGGTCTCATAAGGGTTGAAATGATTTATTGGATACAGAAAATATGCTGTATCTCTGCAGGAAGAAAGGGCAGCAATTGAAGCCAATTCTAGTCATATAATCCCAACTTTTTAATTAGTTGTGCTTAGTTTTTTAAGCATGACCTGACATGGGAAGTCAAAGAAACTTGACCCAGACTTGTTATTAACTGCGTCAAAAGACAGAGAAAAATGCCTTCCGTTTAATGAAGAAAAAGAGACAGTGCAAAATAGTTTACTAAATTTCAGGCTGGCATTTAAACCTACTCATGTGATGCAAACTCATTTACTTCTCCTGAAGTTTTCTGACAAGAACATATATTTCCCTGGAAAATGTAGCATGCTAACATCATTGTAAATACACCCCATGAAAAACAGTCCTTTTATTTACATTATGATTTACCAGGCCAAACCTGTTATCAATCTGTGCTCATTGAATGAGTCCTGCAAGACTGAACATGAATCAGTTCTTGTTTCCTCCAAGTGGCTTCTCAGCTGTTAAACTTCAACTTTTCTTCTTTGGTACAACCAGCTCTGGCAAGGAATGAGAAAATGAAATGATGTCGCTAAAGGCATTATGAAGCATCTGTTAGCCATATTTTGCTTTTCTTTTCTAGTTAAACCCATTTGTTTCTTGCCCTTCATAGAAAGAGTACAGTGAGCACATACAGAGTTATTCTATCTCATTTTCGCAGCAACCTTGTGACAGAGAACACATATATACTCAGAAGTAATCCCCATGGAGTTAAAAGGAATTTGCTCCTGGCTAAGTGTTTCAGTCATAGAAGAAATCAACCCTGACTGCTCCTTAGAAGGTCAAATTGTAAAGATGAAGCAAAAGTACTATGGACATCAATGAGAAGAGAAGATTCACTTGAGAAAGCCTTGGTGCTGGGAAGGGTGGAGGGCAAAAGAAAAAGGGGGCAGCCAAAAATGAGATGGCTAGATGGTATTGTAGACACAATGGGGACAGAGCTGAGTGAGTTGAGGAGGATGGTGGAGGACAGAAGTGCCTGGCAGACAGTGGGGTCACAGAGGGTCGGAATCGACTGTGCGACTGAACAACAATAACAACAACAAAGTGTTTATGGAATTTCAACCATAGCATTGTAAATGAAAAGGATGTGAGCTTTTTGAAAAACTGGAATGTGAATGCAGTAGTGCCTCAAAACACAATCAGTCTCAGAATTAATAAAATTTGGAGCAAGGAGGAACTAACAGTCATCAAATGTCCAAACTTTATCACAAGCAGACAGGTGGCAGTCCTTAATGCTGTTCAGAAAGGTCGAGTAAACATATGGTAGTATTGTGCCCTTTCCTGTGACTTAGTTGTTGTTTGTTTTTTGCTTTGTTCTGTTTGCTCCTTATATTGACTCAGAAAAGATCTGTCTACATTTATTTTATTTTTCTACCCCATGTTTCATGTAGCTGCTTTTAACCAATTTAACACATGAGTTGGTCATGGCAGAGGTGAGTCAAGAAATTTTCAGGCAAGGATCTCACAGAATCTCACTACTAAAGAGTGTTGGCATGTAGAAGAAAAGAATGAGGGGAAAATATAAAAGTTAAAAACAAAACAAAGCCCATTATCTACCTCTTTTGTTTGACATGTCCATTCCATGCCCAGGAACAGACACTTATGCTTCTGTTTCCTCCACAGTCATGTCGTATGGAAGCTGTCCTTAAATAGGACTCAAATATTTGAAGCCTTTCATTTGCTGCTAGAATTCCCCATAGCCTTTGAGCAATGACCATCCTTATCAGGTCCAATGGGACCTAGAGTCCAACAACATTGGGAGGGCTAAATACCTCCCACCTCCTGCCTCATCACCTTTGAAATACACCACCTAAGGTAACACTGCACACTTGCATTTGTTGAATAGGAAGGACACTTTCACCTATTAATCTTGAACAAAGAAGAAATGTCTGAATAAGGTATACAAGGACAGCTAAAGAGGGTGCTTTAGAACCGAAGCGCCCAAACAATGGCCCATGGCCCATATCTGGCCCCTGATGCCAATTCATTTGCTCTGTGCCGCCCATGCCTCTCCTGGAAGAGGAAGTAAAATGCACCTGCACCTGTGCAGAATGCTGACTACAGCAGTTTTCTGTGCATACATCATCACATTTCACTTCTGCTTCCTATGGGAGGAACCATGTGACCAGCCTGCTGAACCATGTGACCAGCCCATGGCCTGAAAAGTTTGGGCACCCCTGCTTTAGAACTTCCTGTGCTTTTGCTTTGATATCTTATAGGACAAGCAAGAGAACAGTTAGTTCTTATGACTCCTCTGTACTACCTAGTGCCTGCCAACTGAGTCAGCCACATCATTGTGGGGTGGACCCCTGTCACCAGCAATCCAGTTCTTCTTTTTCTCCCATGTCTATGCCAGATGTGAAACTGACAAAATGAAGCCACTTTTTGGTGAGTTCATTCTGCAGTTTCTTCCACCTGACCTATTGTGAAAAAGATTAGCTGGCAACACAAGGTTGCCGTTACCAGAGTACGCCTGGTTGTAGTTCGAAAATACCACAATCTTCGAGGAGACTAGCAATCTGATAAAAGCCCAGGATGGAAGCCTGCCTACATCTTTGTTAACAGAATGGACAGGAAAGTGCTTTCAAGTACAACTGTAGTAAGCCCTGTTTGGTTTGGTGAGTCACAATCTGAGAAAGGTGATTTTTAATCATCTTTGGACACTGTTTTTCAGATGTTAAGTAGTTAAATGGTCCTCTTGGGCCTGGTGCTCTTCTCTTTAATGTTGCATAAGGTCGTGCAAATGAATTGTGCATTCAGATCACTAATGCCACAGAAAAGGCTTGGATACTGAATGGCATGTTCCAGTGGGTCTCATCATGGATCTGCTTTTGCATGCACCAGTTTGTATCCAAGAAAACACTGGATCTCCTTCAACAGCTTAACAAGCCTTGAGGTAGAAAGCCATAAACCATGCTGCAGGAGAAGCCGGTCAGATTGGAAAGGCATACAATATATTTAACAAGCAGTGAGTTGCCAGGCTCCAGTAACTATTCATAAAACCTCTCCAACAAATTGATTTTAGCATGATTAAACTTTTCTTTACCTTATTTCACAGTCCATTTCAAATGCTGTATTTTTTTCCTTAATGGCAAATGGAAATCTGAGTGTTAATAAAGCACTGCGGCATTAAATTCAAGGCAGCATATGGTAGTGGGGATTGGAAACCACTACCTCTCCAAAATCAAGAATAAAAGACATTACTTCCATGAGGCAAACAAGAGCTAGGGTCTTTTTATGGCATTGACTTTAGTTTGTGAAGAAATATGAAGAGTTTTGGACTTTGCAGCATTCTTCAACAATCATCTCATAAAGATGAAGAAAATGCTGAGATTTTATTCTTCTGAAAGACTATTTTTGTGATTGTTGTTGTCCTTATGTGTCCTCAAGTTATCTCCAACTTCTGGCAAACCTATGAATGAGAAATCTCAGAAATGTTCTGTCTTCAACAGCCATGATCAACTCCTGCAAGTTATAGCCCGTGAGATTCCCTTAGGGAATCTAGCCATTTCACACCTGACCTTCTTCATTTCCTCCTGGCTTCCATGTTTCCCAGCATTATTGTCTTCTCCAGAGAGCTCTACTTTCTTATGATGTGCCCAAAGTAGAACAGCTGGTTCTCGGGCATGGTTTTGGTGGGAATGGATTGTATGGATAAATAGGGCTGCACACCTCCTTGAGTTGACCAACCCAAGTTGCCCAGTATAGCCACCTTCAGCAAGTTCATGTTCCATTTCTTTTTCATTCTTTCTTTTGGTTTCCAAGGGGCTGCAGAGACATGAGGAGTTAAAGAAACTAGAAGCGGTTTGAAGTCCACTTATGGTTTTTTAAAATAGAAATGCTTCAGGTGTCAAAGATGTGTGTGCGTGCATACGTTTGTGTATGTGTAAGTCCTGTAGCCTGTTTAAGTGAACTGCTATCCCTGGAAGCTTCCAGGAGTGGCAATCTCTCCCCCCCCCCCCAATTCTTCATCAAGATGAAAGTACTGTATTTTGATTTTGTGGGAGTGTGGAAGTCTAGTGATGCCAGGGCCATGGATAAAGCTCTGGAAACCTGCATGTGGCCTGAGGGGCACACTTTGCTTACTCCCAAATTAACTGATGACATTGTAAGTGCTCAGAAAGGTCCACCCCTGCCTGAAGTCCTGGAGAGTTACTGTCAACTAGTACAAACAAGTCTGAGTGACAAAAATTAGTACTAATTCCAGAGTTTAGAAAAGGTACTTTTTTTTACAGGTGGTTTAGGAGATTCTGAGATCTTTATTTCCAGACCTTTTGTCAGATTCTAGGTAGGGTAGCTTTCAAGATCCCAGAGACCCTCAAATAATTTTAGTCATTACTGTAGCTTGAATTTTTGACAATGATTTGAGGTTATCATTTCAGGTCACTGCATGAGGACTGATAATTTTTATTCAAAAGAGTCCCATGCTAACTGTGGTGAAACACCACCAGCCCATAGGACAATATCCCTTGATAGACAACAGCAATTTGTTTTGTTTTTTTAAACATCTTTTCATCTTCTAAATGGTGTAATTTTCAAGGAAGTGTCAAGGTTATTTAAAAAAAACATATTTTTAAAGCCTTGGAGTCTTTCTTATGTTGTTATGCTTGTGTTATAAAATATGCAAGAGGCCTCCGGCAGTCAATCCAGCTTAGTTGTCTGTAAACCTTTTATTAAAATATAGTGCTTTGTTTTTTCAGAGCGTGAAGAAGATGGCCATGCTACGAGGGGGTGGATCCATGCTGATGCTCTTCCAATGTTAATAATTAAACAAGCCTTTCAAATGCTTCATTTAAAATGACAAAAACGTTTTGGCATGTTGTGAAATTATAGGAAAACAAAACTTAAGAAGGCGATAAAGAAACCATAATTCTCTGTTATCTTACGTATCCCTTCCTAACAGTCACATTAATAAGACAGTCAAATAAAAATGGCTTTAGGCTATAATTAAAAGTACAAAGCTCTCTTCCTGGGAGATGGGACAGAAACTCCATAGTCCTGTGGTTGTGTTTTGTTGTAGGTTCCCAAAATGCCCAGGATCCCAAGTGCATTCTCTTTTTAAGTGTGTGTGTGTGTGTGTGTGTGTGTGTTCAAAAGAACTTGCATAAATGGCAATTAGCATGAAGTGAAGCTAACAAGGCCAAAACATAAATTCATGAAATTTACACCTTTAATCAATTCTTGCATTACAAGCTTCTACTTCCCCTTGGTAATGCTGCAGCAGAACCAGTTCTGTGTAGTTTTGTGTCTTGCCTTTATATTATCTGCTACAACTACACCTCCTTTCACACCTAAGAAGGGAATAATCTGTACCAAAGATATAAGCTAGAAAATTTTGGAGTAAGGCACAAATTAGATCTTAAAGAGAACATGTATTCTTCACAATTAATCAATTTTCCTTCCCACTACTGGATTTCCAAAGATGTTTCTGCTTCATTAATCAGACTTGCAAATTAAATCCATTTACCTTCCAATGACCAATCACAAAATGAAGCTAAATGCAACATATATAGGTGAAAGAAATTGTGTACAATGACAAACAGACAGCTTTCACATCTTGATGGGGTACCTTCATGATAATTTTGATCTTTCAGCTGACTATATTCCTTTTATGATTCTTAACTTTCCACTAACTTCCTCCTTAAAAAAAAAATCAAGGGGTCTTATTCCACTTTCCTCATCACTATTTTATGATATCTCTGCAATTTGAATGATGTTTCCAAGTTAACATGAGAGGAAAGCAGCATAAATGAAAAACAACCCAGTTTCCTTCCACCATACTTCAGATGGAAAGACCTAATGTAAGTCCTGCTATTAAATTATCAGTGCGGGGGGCATATTGATTTGGGAAAGGACTATCTTTTATGGACCAAGGCCCCAGGATATTTTATAGATTAGCACTTTCAGCTAGCCTCAGATGTATTGGCTCAAATCCTGCAGCTTGCTGTAGTAAGTCACACTAGAGTAAGCCCATTTATTCAGTGAGGATTTGGTAAGTCAACTCCTGCATAAGTTTCATTAATTCAAAGGGGCCTGCTCTAGTTGTGAGTTACCAAAGGAGGATGAGCTGACTCATTAAATCCCTACTGATTCAAGGGTCTATTCTGGTGCAACGTCCTGCACTAAGCACAGGATTTCAGTCAGAAATTATGCCTAATAATAGCACTGTTTTATTGAGAACTTTAGAGTACTTCCTACTGGTGTCTACCTATTACTATCATATGACCTTTGAACATTCCTTTTGATAACACCTTTGACAAGGGATAATAATGCCCTGTACATTATTTTTTGCCCTCTATGTGTTTTCAGTGGCTTCTTCTTCTTCTTCTTCTTCTTCTTCTTCTTCTTCTTCTTCTTCTTCTTCTTCTTCTTCTTCTTCTTCTTCTTCTTCTTCTTCTTCAGTGGTTGACAGAAAGAAATTTGGGAATAACTTAGAATGTTAAAAGTTAAGTTTCATGTAAATGACAGTATAATTGTAAATATCGTTGTTCTTTTGGTATTGTATATAATGTATATTTCCTTCCACAATCACTATGTATGTATCTATGTTTACTGAGCTAAGTATTTGAAAGTGATGACAAGTTTATGTAGTTCACCTCGACAGATGGCTCTGTAGTAAGAATTTTATCAATAAAAAATTTCCTTCTAAAAATTTCCTTCTTCTTCTTCTTCTTCTTCTTCTTCTTCTTCTTCTTCTTCTTCTTCTTCTTCTTCTTCTTCTTCTTCTTCTTCTTCTTCTTCTTCTTCTTCTTCTTCTTCTTCTTCTTCTTCTTCTTCTTCTTCTTCTTCTTCTATAGCATAGACATTTCCTTAAGTAATCTACTGATTTGACTTTATTAGCATAAATCTAACAACGGAAACAAGATAGTAGAGCAAAGAATTATCAGCATGTAATTTTATCAGTTGCACGTGAAAGAGGGAAATGTTGCTGATGCATTTTATTTGAGTTCAGCTGTTTTGTGCTCATTAATATGTACAGTATGTTGCAGAAGTTGATGTGAAATGATACCCCAGAAGAATATCTTATAAGCGTTACTTATTAAGCTTTCTGATCCATGATCTGGAAAGAGGTGAAGGATTAACATTTTTTTAAAAGAATGTTTCTTCAACAAATTTTTATTCAAGCTCATTATGATTCTAATACAATCAGAATAAATGCTTGGAGAGAGAGAGAGATGCTAGGAATACAAATACTGTAATATAAATGTGCTTTTAAGCTATCAGGGAACTGCTTCCCACTATTCAAAACAGAATATTTTCTGATTAAATAGGAAGTGAGTGGACACTGATACATATCACTACTAGAATTCTCCAGTCAGTACAACTGCCCTGAATAGTAAATTACAAGCAAGTGGACATCTAAGTCCTTTGAAGGAAGTGGGCTGGAAATGGGTAGGCAAGTTTCCAGAAAACTTATTCCAGAGAACTGACCAGTTAGAACTGAGCTGAGATCTCACTGAGATGTAATGCAGAGGTGGTCAACCTTTTTCCATCGTGGACCTGACCACACCCCTGGATAGCATCAAGGGCTGGACCATGCCCCCTGGAAGAGGAAGCAGGCACATTTACGGCTGATGTAAATACACCCACTTCCATGTTTACACCAGCTGCAGGCATGTTTGCATATGTGCAGGCATGTTTTATGGATGATGTAAACATGCCCACTTCTATTTCCAGGTGTGGTGGAGGCAGCAATGGACCAGATGGGTTGGTATTGGGGGCCAGGACTGGCCCATGGGCAGGGGGCCAGGACTGGCCCATGGGCAGGTTGGGAACCCCTGATATATAAGATGTGTATGGGGTATCCTTCCATGCAGGATTGAACCTAAGTAGAACTAAAATATGAAGTCACTGGACCCTGCTTCTGAGGAAATGTGTCAGGGTCATCATTAGTTTAGGACCAGAGCTGGAAGGGGCACTGTAGATCATCAAGTCCAGTTCCTGTCAAGAAGGTATAATAGTAAATCAAGCTCCCAACTCCTGGCTCCACAGTCAGGTACTAAAACCACCAAGCTATGTGGTGGTCATTTCAGATGTTTGGACAGTTGTCATACAGAGGACAAAGCAGGAAGAATCCAAACAGATTAATTAAGGTGGGGTGCTATACAGATAGCACAGGAGGAAAGGCAAACAACAGGTTTTCCTACCTGCCAGTGCACTCACTGAACCATACTAGCTCTCCAGATAAAAGTCTAAAACCAAGACATTCAGGAGACTCCGAGCATTGTCTCTTCAAGACAAGATCTACAAATACACACAAAAAGTCCCAAATCATGTTGTTCAATGTAATAAATTGCACTAGAGTATGCCTGGTTAAGATGCTGAACTTAATGACTGGAAGGTTGCCAGGTCAGCAGTTTGAGACCCGAGTCCTGCACAATGGAGTGAGCTCCTGCCCTGTCTCTGTCCCAGCTGCTGCCAATGTAGCAGTTTGAAAGCAAGACATTGCAAGTAGATAAATAGATACTGCTTTGGTGGGAAGGTAACAGCATTTCATGCACTCCAGTGTCTAGTCATGCTTGCCACATGACCATGGAAACATCTGAAGATGCAGACAGCTGTCATGGTATGATTTATACCATGTGCTTTAGCCACATCCGAGATGGAGATTTCAATCTGGGGGAGACCCCTTTCTCACATGCCAAAGGCATCGGAATGTGTAAACATACTGGCCTCAAGGGTTGGGAGAAATGAAACATAATTTGTGATGAACATGTCATGCTTTAAGATCATTGGTTGGAATCCTTTAGGGCAGCAGTGCCCAAACTATGGCAGCTAATGGTAGCGATGATTTACTAAATTCCCATTGACTTAGTGGGCCTATTGCAGTGTAATTTACTTCTCTAAGCAACAGGGTTTTTGCTAGAGAGAGCTAGAGTGAGAAAGCATCCCTATTTTCTTTCAAAACATTTGGAAGGATTTCCCTATCTGTGGTACAGTACTGCCATTTTGTCATGAGTAGTCCTAATGGGCAAGATATCAAACAGTCATTCTGGACTGCTAAATGACTGATTGCCTAATAGGAAATGATTAATAATAATTTTGTGTCAGAAATTATTCTGGGTTGGAAGAATTTTTGCTGGAGAAACTTTGCTCAGAGGATGCCCCAATAAGGCTCCTTTCATGTCCCCAAGATCTTTTCCCACCAAAGTGGTCCCTATTTATCATCTTGCAATTTCATGCTTTCGAACTGCTAGGTTGGCAAGAGCTGGGACTGAAGAAATGAATGAAGCAAGCAATGTGTTTTGACTGAAGACATGAAGGTAGCAGAGAATAACATTTGCAATAAAGTAGGTAAAGAAGAAACTTGCTTATAAATATGACATCTTCTGGCACTTTCTTTGCTGTTTCTCAATAAAAAATAGGGAGCACCACAGAAAGTTAGTGAGAATCATGATTTCTTCACAAACTCTGCGAATAAAAGGAACAAACACAAGAGTTGTTTCACCTATCTAGATTTTGCTGCCAAGTTTGTTTATTTTACGTAGACTTGGAAATAGTCACATCCTGTGGGCTAAAGGCAGTCAACATTAATGCAGTTGCCTATCAATATTCCCTGTTTCCCTTGGGCAGAGCCAGGGGTAAGTAATGGCCATGTGTGTATTACTATTAATTAACCTCTTTGACAGCACAAGAGCTAGATATCTAGGCATTTGGCCAGAGGCTGCCGTTACAGCACATGGTTATTGCCTTCCAAAGTCAAAGAGGCCATTCAAAATAAACAGCCACCAACTGCATTAGGACAGGAATTCCTTGTAAAAGGCATGGTGGCAGTTTTGGATACTTCTTCTTCTTCTGGGTCTAGGCCAGACAGGGAACAGCCAAAATGTAGGCACCTTTAGGTGGGTTCGTTCTGTAGTTCCTTTTGCCTGACCTAGTGTGAGAAAGATTAACCAGTGACCAAAGGTCGCTGTTACCAGAGTATGCCCAAATGTGTTTCAGAAATACCACAGTCTTCGAGGAGGTTCATTCTGCATACCCCAACACTGGGTACTGCAATATGGAAAAAATAGATTCAGAGATCTAGGGCCAAACTACATATTACTTCAAAAACTTGACTAGGAAGATTTTCTTCTTTATGTTTAGTCTAAACTGGTGAGTGCAAAGGGCCTGGTCTGGATTAGAACTGTAGCATCCTGTTCCATGTTGCTCTCTTTGTGTGTATGATCCAGATTTGTATTTCCAAATGTAATCCTTTTTTTTTGTGGCTCATATTCTGGTGACAGAAATTGAAGGTATCGATTTACTGGAGTAGACGAAGCCTGCCTTAGAGCACTTATGTATGATGAACTGAAATCTTCTCCATTTCTAGTTTGGGTCAGGGCCCTTAAAGGTGCCTTAGTCACAAAGAAAGTAGGAAAATGAGCCATTATTTTAGGAAAAGTTGAAGGTAAAAGGAAAAAAAGGAAGACCTAACATGAAATGGATTGACCAAACAAATCTCCAGCTTTGAATTTTCCAGGGCTGTTATGGACAGGGCTTTTTGGAGATCATTAATTCATAGGGTTACCACAGATCAGCAGTTACTTGATGGGCATGTAACAACAACATCTTGAAAATAATGTATTATCTGGCCTTGATTGATGAGACAATGAGAGATACTGACTGGAAAGTGGCTGAAAGAAATCCAGTCTCAGTGAACAACTGAGCTACTGGCTTGAAACAACATTCTTAGAACAAATGACTTAATATTAAAATATTAAAGAACATTAATATGTGGACATTATAGTATTGTAGAAATTCATACACAGCTAATCAATAATAAAAAGTTAATTGTTACATTAAAAAATCATTTTAAATGGCCAAAAATGATCTAAAAAGGTTTCACAACCTTAGTATGCAAATAGGAAAGACAATTGGAAAAAATATATTAACAATGAATTCTTAGAGAGATGTTGTTTGGACAGTTTTCAGAGCTCATTTCTAATTGTTAGCCCTTGCAAATTTTTCTTTCTGTAAATTTGAAGTCACATATTAAAATAAAATGCAACACTGTGAACAGTGATGGGATGTAACAGGTTCTCACCAGTTCTCCAGAACCGGTAGTAACTTTCCCCAGTGTCCCAGAGAACCAGTAGCAGCTTTTTGGGGGGGAACCTCCTTCGGGGCTTACCTTTTCACTGGTTCCCCCAATGCGCATGAGCGCCAAGCACTTGGTGTGCATGCCAGGCCGAGTGGTTGGCACATATGCACGGCCTCCTTGCTGTCCTCCCAAACGGGGAGGAGGAAGAGAAGCTGCTAGCCTGAAGCTCCCTATAGCCGGAAGTTCCCTATTTTTATTATTTTGTATTTTTTTTCCTTTGCCCCCGCCCATGGCATGACATCATGATGTTAGCTCCGCCCACACTGTAATGACATCACGGTGGGGTAGTGAAATTTTTGACATCCCACCACTGACTGTGAAGTGCAATGCTAAATTAGCATATACTGTACTGTAGTTATTAAATTGATTGTTGATACTTCAGCAATTAATGACAAATTAATTTTTAAGGAATATTTCAAAAAATTGTCTGCTGCAACTTTGTAACTTTGAAGAAGTAATGGTGATCTTAGATTGTGATACATTATGATCAGTGGTGGGCTGTCAAAATTTTTACTACCACACTGTGGGTGGAGCCTATGTTGTGGCCGGAGCCAACGTCATGACATCATGATGTCATGATGTTGTAGGCAGAGTCAAAGTAAATAAAATAAAATAAAATCAAAATACAGTAGACATAAAAATAAAAATAAAAAACACATAAAAATACAAATTAAATAGACATTAAATAAACATAAAAACACACTACATAAAACACACACACCTTAACCCACCCCAAACACAAACCCGTTACTTACCCTGGGGTCGGGGAGCAGCAGGCATGCACACTTCCAAGCAGCCATTTTGGGCTGCCTGGAAATGTCACCCAGAAGGCAGCCGGAGAGGTGACCGAACTGGTTGCCCAGGGGTTTACTAACCCACCTACCCCGGCAATTCCCTCCGGATTGCTGCTACCAGTTCGGGCGAACCGGTCTGAACTGGGAACAGCCCACCACTGATTATGATCCTATCAGACAAGGCTGCTCAGGAAGTAAAACTTTATTCAGGACTGCTTTAGGGGAAATTAGGGGCAAATATGGAAAATGAATGTAAGCTTGATTGTAGGAGTGACAATGTTAACAAATTATTATTATTATTATTATTATTATTATTATTATTATTATTATTATTATTATTATTATTATTATTATTATTATTATTATTATTATTATTTCATGTGGGAAATGCTCTAGCATTGTAATTATCAGATTTATATTATTTTCTGTTGACTATACTACTGGCCAGCCCAGATTTTCTGGGTGTGACTTCACATCTGATCCACTCACATTTCCCCCACTGTGTAGTCACACTCTGAGAGTTACATGAAACTAACGTAAAACGTTAGAAACAATATGTAAATTTTTTGATTTAAACCTAGATTTTCTGTGTGCAGATCTCAAACAGTGTCAGTTTAAAGTGTTTAATAGACACATCATCTGTTATGAATTAAATATGTCTACTACAACTTTGTTTAATTCTTTTTTTAATTAGCAGTTTAAAATAAAAAAAATCAGCAACAAAGTGGAAAATATGAAAAAGACTCACAATATCTCAGAATGCACCCACTTTACTGGCTAGCAACAGAGGGGAGGAATCTGTAGAAACATCTTAAGTAGAAAAAAGTATCCTCACAGTTCTGATGAGTAATCACAAAGAAAGGAATAAAGGAAAATGAGATGATCTTTCAGCCATGTAGTTGGTAGAGTTCCATCTGGAGTACATGCATCACAGTCAGGAACCTAGCAGGAATTAACAAATATAATAGAAACGAAAATATACAGAAAATTGAGGGAGAGAACCATGGGGCTTGCCTCAAATGTCAGGGCTGGGGGAAAAAGAACTCTGTTAATTGGTACAGGAGACATACACCTTGGCTTGTGATACCCCTCCTTTTATTCGTGTCCATTGTTTGAAAGTATGCAAGATTGTTAATTTTCCCAACATCACCTAAATTTTTAGCTGACTTTTTAGCCTGCAACAAAAAAAAAAAAGATTAGCAGCTTAAACACTGAGATTCTGTCAGATATTTCATCCAGGTCTTATTTGTAATTTGAGATCGCTATGTTCTTTGATACATCCCTTGAATTTCAAAACCATATTGAATCCACTCATTGTGCTTCAGTTGCCAGTCATATTCTGAATGAAAAGTATAATTCACATTATTATAGCTCTAGGTTTTCTACATAGATTTTACTCACAGGCACCTTTTGTTTGTTCGCACTTGTCTGTTAATGCAGTAATGAAATTATCAAGGTCATTGCCTCACCAGTGTTCAAATCATCAAGGACATGTACCTCCTACAAGTGACTGTAACTGTTGCAAGATAAAAGAAAAGTGTCAGGATTTCAAGGCATGAGATTCATTGTGTTCTAATCTAGGCATTATAAATGGCCATGAACAATTTTTTCCTATTCTCCCTAAAAAAAAAAAAAAAGTTTGTCAAAACCAGGTTTTAGAAGTCCTCTTAGTGATAGTACTACTCCTGTTGTAATGAATTTGCTGTGGGAAAAATAAACAGCAGCAAGGGTTGGCAAATTTAAAAGTAGCAGGAAGGCTTTACACCCAGTCAGGGATGGGAAGCATTTGAGAGGTTTTGAACTTACACTTGGTTACTTGGTTGATCCATTCTTCACACGTCTTCACATGTGGCAGACTGAAGCATAATCTCTCAAGAGATTTTAGCAGGTTCTCACCATCGGGAGGTCCTACCACTACCATAGCAGGGTCCAATGATGCACCGGGGGGGGGGGGGGACTGAGGCCTGTGTTTCAATGCTCCTTTAGCCATTCTGGATATGACACTACAGCTGGCTGGGTCCATGTCGAAGTTGGCGATATTACAGCAAAGCACCGAAATACCCAAATACCTCACCCCAGCTGACATGCGGTTCCAGAATGGAAAATTCTCCATTCTGGATCATTAGCCGACACTTTTGTGACATGTTTGAGCCTACCGGGGGAATACACCCCCACCACCATAGCCAGGATCACGCCACGTTGAGGCATGAGGTGGGATTTGCAGCAGTGACCCTGGAGTTGAACTACAACTCCAAAAATCAGACAAGCAGCATGCAGAGTGGCCTTAGTAGCTGGGGGATTCTGGGAGTTGTAGTCCATTCCATGTAGATATTTTCCATCTCTGCTACCTTAGTAGTGATCTTTGCCAGCTGTTCTGCCTGGTGAAGTGTCCCAGGCAGAAGGCTACGAGAATGAAAGAATATTAAACAGATGCTTGCCTTGGCAGTCCTAAGCAAATGTCCTGGTAATGAAGAAATATAACCATGGCCATAAAGTGGCAATAATAATTGTGGTGTTCTGGGAGCAGCAGCCCCTAAAAACACAAACATTTCCCATTGCTGCTACCCAGTCTCTGCCAGCTGCTCTGCTTGAAGAACTATCCCAGAGTGAAAGCAATTTCCATATTGCCTAATGAAGTACACACTGAGACATTGGCAATTACCATTCATTTATTAAAGAGACGTTTGCCTCAGCAGTCACAAGCATCATTGCAGCCCACAGGGAAGCTGTTGAATGCTAAGTGCCTTCACATCCTGGAGGGCAGTTGTTGAAAGCCAGTGGTGGGCAGAAGATTCGACCTAATTAGCAGCAGAACACTTTGAAGGGAGATGGTCCACTCTCTGTGTAGTCATTGTGACCAAAATGGAGCTACATTTAATTCACCATTTCACTCAGACCAATGAAGTACCTTATGAAGATTTGTTCTGGTACCTGATCATAGCTTGGATTAAGGCATTTGAATCCCATCCTATGAACCACAAGGGTTGTTGTTCAGTCACACAGTCGATTCCGACCCTTTGCTACCCTATGGATCATTGCCCGTCAGGCATTTCTGTCTTCCACCATCCTCCTCAGCCCACCCAGCTCTGTGCCCATTGCATCTACAATACCATCTAGCCATCTCATTTTTGCCCCCCTTCTTCTTTTGCCCTCCACCCTTCTCAGCATCAAGGCTTTCTCAAGTGAATCTTCTCATTTGATGTCCAAAGTACTTTAGCTTCATCTTTACTATTTGACCTTTTAAGGAGCAGTCAGGGTTGATTTCTTCTAGAATCGACCTATTTGTTCTCCTCGCTGTCCAGGGGACTCTCAAATCTCTCCTCCAACACCACATTTCAAAGGCATCTATTCTTCTGCACTCAGCTTTCCTTATGGTCCAGCTCTCACAACCAAACATTATCACCAGGAACTACAAGGTAGACTTTAGATTTATTTTGATAAAATCTTCCTATCAATACCCTTACATTCTGCAGGGTGACAATGGTCCTAGCGCTACTTTTTATTGTAAGCTTAATTGTATTGAGCAAGTTGCTTTCAATTTATGGGTGTCTAATACAGTTTTAAAGTGTGTGTGCTGTCCAAAGAGTGGTATTTCTTTAAAATTGTCCCTTGTGGTGAATTTCTACTGCCAAGTTGGGATTTGAACCCCTGTCTCCTGTTCCCACATCCATTGTACCACACTGCTTCTCTGTCTGAACTAATAATAATAGTAATTGCATGCTATCAATTATTTCTGACTTGTGTTGATCCTTTCTAGGGTTTTTTTTAGATAAAGAACTTATTCAAGCAAGCAAAACAAAACAGTTCTCTGTCAATCATATTCACGAATGTTCAGAAATAATTTTTATAAAATAGCATTAGATCTTCCTTCCCATCTCCTGAAGACCTAGATTTTATCTCCTTCCTAATATATTGATGATGTATTTTAAAGCAGATTTGTTACTTATTTTACTGTCCAATAAAAGGTAATAGTAGCCTGACCCACTTGCCAGAATATTCCAATATGTTCCCTTCATCTTCTTTTCCAACATCTCATTTGACAAAGCTGCCTTGCCGAGCTAGTTTCTTCAAATCAATTAATCAAGAGGATGGAAATGGGGAGATTGACAGAGTTATTCAGAATGGAGATACATTAGAAGGATTGAGAGAGAGCTTTCTTAAAGTGACTTATTATAAAGATATCTTAAAAAAGACAGGTCTCACATAACGTGAGCTAAAACTGAATTGAGTTTGCTTCAGAAAGGACATCAAGAAAAATAAGGCTGCAGTCCTGGGTCTGTCTGCCCTAGCAGTATGCACCATTGAACTCAGCAAGGCTTCTCTGAGAAAGCATAGGATTGCATTGTAATTCTCTGACTTCTTTTGATAGCCCACATGACAATTAGCCTTTTTTCAATGGCACTATCATTTAAACAACATTTGGGTGATAGACTTATTGTATAGTGAAGCAACTGGATAGTGGTAACTGTATAGCAGGAGTTCTCAACCTTTGAAAGCCGGGGGCTGGGTCACACTCTCTCAGACAGCTGGATGGCCATTTTGCACTTCCTCCACCACATGGCATTTCCTGGTGTGGTGGAGGCAGTGGGGGTCCATGTGAAATCATGATGCAGGCCAGATGCAGGCTGCAGGCCGCAGGTTGAGAATCCCTGGTGTATAGCAAAGCAATTGGAGAGTGGTATCATAGAGTAAATAACAAAGGAATATCAGAAACAAGTCTACTTCTGTTTCATTGATACACCAAGGCCTTTGACTGTGTGGACCACAACAAAATGTGGCAAGTAATTAAAGAGATGAGAGTACCAGAACAGCTTATATGCCTCATGAGAAATCTGTACATGAGTCAAGAAGCAACAGTTAGGACAGAATGCGGAATGACGGAGTGGTTTGGAATAGGAAAAGGAGTAAGACAAGGTTGCATTTTGTCACCCTGCTTATTCAACTTATACACATAGCACATAATGTGTAATGTAGGGTTGGACAAATCACAATTTGGGATCAAAATTGCTGGGAGAAACATCAACAACTTGAGATACGCAGATGATAGTATCCTAATGGCAGAAAGTAAGGAAGACCTAAAGAAGCTTCTGCTTAGGTTGAAAGAAGAGAGTGCAAAAGCTGGGTTGAGACTCAACATCAAGAAAATCAAGATAATGGCAACAGGCCCTGTCAGCCCCTGGAAAATAGATGGGGAAGAAGTAGAAGCAGTGACAGATTTTACCTTCTTAGGATCCAAGATCACTGCAGATGGTGATTGCAGCCATGAAATAAAAAGGTGACTGATTTTTGGGAGGAAAGCTATGAGAAACCTGGGGAACATAGTGAAAAGTAGAAACATCACCTTGCAAACAAAAATTCACATAGTCAAAGCAATGGTATTCCCAGTGGTAATGTATGGTTGTGAGAGCTGGACTATTAGGAAAGCTGAGTGCAGAAGAATAGATGCCTTTGAAATGTGGTGTTGGAGGAGAGTTTTGAGGATAACAAATAGGTCAATCTTAGAAGAAATTAACCCTGACTGCTGATTAGAAGGTCAAATAGTGAAGATGAAGCTAAAGTACTGTGGACATCAAATGAGTAGAGAGGATTCACTTGAGAAAGCCTTGATGCTGGGAAAGGTAGAGGGCAAAAGAAGAAGGGGGCAGGCAAAAATGAGATGGCTAGGTGGTATTGTAGATGAAATGGGCATAAAGCTGGTTGGGCTGAGGAAGATGGTGGAAGACAGAGGTGCCTGGCGGGCAATGGTCCATAGGGTCACAAAGGGTCGGAATCGACTGTGTGACTGAATAACAACAAGTGTGAGGGGGACAGGGTTTTCAGGATCAAACTCCTGGAATGTACTGACTAGCAAGAACTATGAATTCATCTGCCATTCTACTCAGGGTTCTCTGTTCTCTCTGAGCTTGACCGGAATCATCACAATTGTCATGATATTGATTGTATCCTGAACTTAGCCTTGTTTCAAAGTAGAGATTTCCAAGCATGGAGGGAGCTATGGCACATTCCATAGAAGGATTGTTAGTCGAAACATGCTAGTCTCGTGGTTCAGAAGAAATAAAACTTAAGGTATGACAGACATGTGATACTGTGTAGTCATTGGCTGGATGTCTTTAGGGGAATGAAAAGAGGGTGGAACATGTCTGAGGAGATAAAACCCAGAGGGAAGGAGCAGAATGCTTTCTTGGTCTGATGCTTCATGCTAAAGATGAGCTGTGAACTTAGAAAACATGTAGGGGCTTAAGGTAGAAAGGAGTGGGGCTTCTGGGCTTCCACAATTAGATAAGCTTTCTTTTAATGTGCATTCTGAACTTTTGAAACTAAGAAGTATTTGCTTCTTAAAACTTTGTTCTGTAAACTAATTTTGCTACAATATACTTTTAAAATACCAGAAGATGATTGGAGTTCTTACTTGGTTATGTGCTACCTTACTTACAAGCTAAAATCCTGGGTTGCTTATCTAAGAGGGCAGCAACTCAGCAGGAGGAATACCAACTATGTGTAGGCCAAAGTCCTACTCATAATTAACGGCATTCCTGACAACAATGATTGAAATAGAAATGCATTTTCCAGGGTACATTGTTGCAAGCTAACCTATTGTAATGCAAAGTATTTGAGTGTAGTCCTGAATAGGCAGTTGGGAACCATGAGTCTAACAAAGGACCTGCTCCTTCTTTGTTGATATGGCCCATTCCTGATGACCTAGACCAGTAATGGTGAACCTTGGCACTCCAGGTGTTCTTGGACTTCAATTACCAGAAGCCCAAGTCAGAACTCCTGCTAATCAAGGCTTCTGGGAATTGAAGTCCAAGAACATCTGATCTATACCATCCCTCAGAGAGAGGAACTAGCTATGAGGACTGTTCTAATGTGTACCTATAATTTCAGATTTACAACTACAGTTGTACCTCGCTTAAAGAGCATAATGCGTTCCACAGGATTGGTCTTTAAGCGAGTTTGCTCTTTAAGCGAAACACCATTGTAAATGACCAATTGTGGGGGGGATTGCGAACCCTGATTTATTTGTTAAGCGAGTTTTTGGTTGGTTTTATTTGTTAAGCAAAGCGAACATTTGGAGAAAATTCTGCTCTTTAAGCGAGTTACTCTTTAAGCAAGGCACTCTTTATGCGAGGTTTGACTGTATATCACTGATGGCGCTAATTATTTTGAACTCTTTCATTGTTGGGGATAATACATTGTGTTTCTTCAATGAATCCTTCTATCAAGGCTGGTAAGATAACCTTAAGAAAACATCTGTAGCTCCATCAAATCCCAGGTGCTACATTAGTTTTGTTAGACATGGCTGCTAGATCCTAAGGTTACAGTTGCAGTGATATTTCTGCAAGGTCAGCTATTAATATTTTCTTTTCTTGTAAGAGGCTCCTTTTCCTCTGTGGTCTTATTTTGGTGGCAATTTATTGTTTATGCAGCACATGTTCATTGTTCAGAAATGCATGCTTACACTTGGCATTGACTATAAAGCCCTGCCTATTTATAAACCCACCAGAACATTGGCACCTCACTTCTCCAGGCTAAGAACAACATTTTTCCTTGTTTTTTTTATTTAAGAACTCACAATCTCAGTCACTAATTGTTTTATTTAACAGAGGGGCAGAGAACATGCAGCCAATGGTCCAAAAGTGACTTAATTCCATTTTGTGGTTGTTCATTTTGGATAGTTACTAAGAGGAACACAGGCAACAAAGGTAGCAATAACAGTATCAGTTATGCCAGTGATGGCAAACCTTGGCACTCCAGATGTTCTTGAACTTCAATTCCCAGAAGCCCTGATCAGCAGGAGTGCTGATTTGGGCTTCTGGGAATTGAAGTCCAAGAATACCTGGAGTGCCAAGGTTCACCATATGCCATTGCATGGTGAAATTATTCACAGTCTGAAAATTCTGTTCCGTTACAAGCAACTCATTAGCATTTTGTTCAAGGGGCAAGGCATAATTGTGAAAATCATATAGTCTCATTCTTATGTCTGAGGAAGTGGATTTGATCCATGAAAGCTCACATTAAAAAATAGCAGTTTATTTTTAAGACACCCATAACACTTCTGTCTCTTTTTTTTATCTGATGAGTTTGATTAGACCAGGAGTTCCCAAAATTCATGCCATGGGCCAAACCACACTGTCAGGAAACGACACATTTTCTCATGTCTCCCAAGGCTTAAAATTGCAATTTTTCAGCTAGGCCTCATAAATAGGCCTCATAAAAATCCTTTGTCCCTCTCTGTATGCCTCACAAGACTGTCACGAGATGGCTTGTTGACATTATAGTGTTTCTGTGTTCCCAGTGTGTTATGTCTTCACATGGATGTAAACAATCCATTGTTTTGAGAATATCTTTCTCTGTTACCTGATTGGCTAAAGCTGAATCACCTGACTGCAGATTCCCCATTTTGCAGAGAAGTTAGTTAGTTCATCTCTGTTTTTCTCAATGGCTTAAGACCCTGGACTGTAACTCTGTTTGCTGGTATGGGATTACTCTTTTTTCTTTTCACTATGATTACCTAAAGATCTTGGACTGTTTATTGGACTGATTCTTATGTTTATCTACAGTTTTTCCATGGACTTTGCTATTAATGAACCTGAAGAATAAAGCAGCTGTTTCTCTTTGAAGATTATTTTTGTTCTTTGATTAGCACACACACACCGATGACACGCTACTACGAAACTTCCTTTGTTTTGCTCTATGCTCAACTCCCTTACTGCCTGAGCATAGTAAGAGTTCCTTTTTAATCTCCTCGGTTCTCCCAGACGTGGTGAGGCAAGGGTTAAGTTCCAGTAATGAGCATGAGGCTCAGGAACTGATAAGGAGGTGCCCTTGTGAATTGGGATGACCGATGCGTGATAACACATTCTGGACAGCGGCATTTACAGCAGCCGTGTTTACAACAGCCGTGTTTATGACAGTGACAGGTGCATTTATGGCAGGATTTATGGCAGGCATAGGTGTGGGCACATTTTATGGCTGTTGTAAATGTGTCCGCTTCCGCTTCTGGGAGCGGTGAGGGTGATGGCGGGCCACATGAAATGGTGTTGCAGGCTGGGTCTGGCCCATGGGCCATAGTTTGCCCAACTCTGGCATGGACTAACACAGCTACTTTGTCTTCATCTCACCCAACCATCACTTGGCTGCCTGATGGGTTTTACATCTCACCATTATATGCCCTTGACCCACTTCACCTTTAGCAGGAGAATCATGCCCTGCTTCTAGTGGAGAGTCAGAAAGTGCTGGAGAAGCTTAATTCTGATTGTTTTGTTCCACTGAATAGGTAGCACAGGGACACGATTGCTCAGTTAATGGTAGTTCTCAAGCCATTTGGGGGTACCTTTACAGGAATTTGCCATTACTGCTGTTGAAAAGACAATCACAGTTGACAGGTCTCTGTATTTCTTTCCCAAAAGCAATGTGATGAGAATGTCCTTTTGAATTCATTTCTTGCTCAGAAGCTAAAAATGCCTGTCAGCTTTCCTGCTTTGATCCATTCATGGGAAGGTGGGTAGAGGTTTAAAAAATGAATTAAGGTAAAGGTAAAGGGTTCCCTTGCTTGAAAGCCAGCCATGTCTGACTCTAGGGGGCAATGCTCATCTCCATTTACAACCAAAGAGCTAGCACAGTCTGCATCTGCAGAGGCTTCCATGGAATGTGGCATGCATGATAAGAGACTGGAGCACACAGAACACTGTTACCGAAGCGGTGCCTATTTATCAACTTGCAATTTCTTGCTTTCAAACTACAGTAATACCTCAGAAAACGCTAAGACTTGATTCCACAAGTCTTGGTGTTATCCGATTTTTAGTGTTATCCGATGCATGTTAAAATCCTATGGGATGGATCGGATAACATTAAAGCTCCATAGAGATACATTGTAACCGCACAGGCTTTAGCGGTTGTTATCTGATCCATCCCATAGGACCTTAACATTATTTGATCCAATTCTCCTCCTCAGATTACTTAACGTTATGCGATTTTAGCATTATCCGAGGTAAACGTTATCCGAGGTATTACTGTACTAGGTTGGCAGGAGCAGGGACAGATGAAAGGAGCTCACTCTGCTGTGCAGCACTCAGGCCTTGAATTGCTGATTGTTGACCTTCCTGTCATCAAGCTCACTGTCTAAATCACTAATCCACTGCAGCCCTTTCAAAAATTTATTAGAATGGAACAAAATAATATCCTTCAAAGTTGATTCATGCTTTGGGTTCAACAGACTGGGACTGCTTGGGGTCTCAGTTATTCCTTTTAAGAGTTCTTGAATCCCTGCCTATGGGCTCCTTAGGAATTGTAGTCCAAAAGAGCAAATATTTCTAGTGATGTAGGAGAAAAAGAATGTAGTAGTAGAAGCAGTTACCAGTGGCCTGTTTGAGGAAGCAATCTGTGTCAGACAATAAATGACTGATAAGCTTAAAGCTGGAGAGTGAAAGGAAGGCAGATTATCCAAAAATGAAGGCTAAAGGGCCAGGAAGGAGAGAGATTTTCATCTGTTTAAGGGAAACACCATATTTTATTCTCTCAGACACTTACAAAATAGCAATTACACCCAGCAAATCCAGCTTTTTATAGATGCCTGAACCACTCTTCTCAGGTGTTAAAGCACCTGCTCTTCATAATGAATGACAGTAGGACCCATGAGAGAAACAGTAGTTAGTGGGTGCAGCAAAGCATATGATCCTTGCCAGGCTCAATCTGGTTCAAAACTCTGTTCTGAGATGTTCTCCCTAAACAGATTTGCAGCTGAAAGGTAACATACCCGGGGCGGGGCGGGGCGGGGGGGGAGGGCGGCGGTGGTGGCGGCAGAGTTCCCCAAACCACCCAAGCAATAATGCCTTCTGTAGAGTAGGGAATAGGATTGCCCAGTGCGAGCAATTTGATTCATATAGAATACCAATATGCAGCTGCCTGGATGGTGGGAAACAATAATGGCATCCTCTTTCCCTTAAACAATCCCCATTAATCTTATTCTAATTTTCAAAACTGCCTTCTATTTGGTGTTTAAAAATTAAACTAGCAGGTAGTATGCCCTGAGCCATCTGTTTCAAGGGCTTTCAGGCTATATTCCTTTGTCTGGAGTACTGTATCTCCCGTACTTGAAGAACTCTCCAGTCCTGGTCCTGATTAAAGCCTGAGAACTTGAATAAGGGAGATCTGGATTGTGGCCTTGAAGCTGCCTCCTCACAGTGAACAGTCTGGGTCATCTATTCACTGTTTGTGTTGTCATGGTGAGATGTTTTACTGTGTCTGCATTAAATAACAGTACAGTAATTTAAATTTTCTGAATGTGCGTAGGCAAACTGAATGTAAGTGTCTTTTCTATTTGTTAGTTCATGCATTATTTACCCATCCCTCACTTGGACTACAGGTGATGTTAACTCACTGTGCTACCTTGCAAAATCTCATATTGGCAGTCCTCTTATGTTGCTCCTTTTAACTAGAGATACCACCAGTGGTGGGCTGTCAAATATTTTACTACCCCACCGTGGCCAGAGCCGATGTCGTGGGCAGAGCCAACGTCATGATGTCATGATGTCATGACGTTGTGGGCGGAGTAAAATAAAATAAAATAAAATAAAATAAAATAAAATAAAATAAAATAAAATAAAAATACACATTACAATTAAAATAATCATCCCACCCACCCCAAACACAAATCAACCCACCCACCCACCCTGAACACAAACCCGTCACTTACCTGGCCTGGGGTTGGGGAGCAGGCACTAGGCAGGCAGGCAGGCAGGCAGGCACTAGGCAGGCAGGCAGGAAGCGTGGCGGCATGGTGGCAAACCTCCGCAGCAGTGCAGCGGCCTGGTGGCCCGGCCTGGTGAGGAAAAGCCGTTGCTTCTCCAGGCACTGCCTGCGCCCTTTCCAGGCAGCCAAAATGGTTGCCTGGAACTGTGCATGCGTCAAACCTCCATTTGATGCATGGACACTTCTATTTTTTGGTGTCCATGCATCAAATGGAGGTTTGATGCATGCACAGTTCTGGGCAGCCATTTTTGCTCCAAATTTAAAAGTTTTATGCTGCCTAAAAACACAACAACAACACAATCCGGGGTGGGTTCAACCTCCCCCCCCCCCGGATAACCACCCTGGATTGTTACTACCGGTTCGGGCGAACTGGTGCAAACCGGCAACAGCCCATCACTGGATACTACCTTAGATTCTATAGCTTGGGCCAACTTCAGAGGGCTATCTTTTCTCCTATTCCATCCAAATTTGGAACTTTTACCAAGTTCTTCATGAATGGAGAAAGCTAGAGAGAGAGGAGGCAGAGGAGATGTGTGTAGCTTTGTGACTGAGAGGTGTTATTTTTTTTTTTTGTGTGTTCCTAGATTCCATCTGACATTTGTTTGGGAAGCAGTTTCCACTGATACAGCATATCTGTGTGCTATTTTCCCTAGTACATGCTTTTTTATATTCCATTTCCCCTTTTGTGTGTATTTTTATTCAGTACATTTGAGCAAAAAAAACAACAACAAAAAACACCAGCAACAAAAATTGTGAGTTGTGCACAGGACAGTACTATCCCAGGCCCCTTATTAAAGATATCAACTCAGACTGGACTAGCTCATGTATGACCCAAACAAAAGTTATCCTGACCTCCCAAATAGATGTTTGGAAGACAGATAGAATGGCTATTATGTCCGCCAAGAGAATGTCAGCCTGTGAATAATCAGATTTTTGCTTTTCTGGAATATCATGCAAAAAAGTAGAAATAGTAACATGTACCTGCTTTGGCTTTCAACATAATCAGTGAAGAGATTGGAACTACAAGAATGATCTGTAAAAATTTGAGATACTATGGTTATAACCAAATTCCTTTTGGAAATTATGCAATATTGTAAACTTTCCTGAAATGAGTGATTAATATTAATTTCTAATTTTTAATGCTTTGGCAGGACATTTAGAGAGGGTTTTGATTTTTAAAAAGTTAGACAGTTTTACTAGAGTTCTTTTAAGAAGGTTCCTACACATAACATTTTTAAAGCAAGTAATACCACAAGCAAAATAATGAGTTACTATTTTCTCTTGTAATGACGATGACAATTAGTTACTTTTTGTGCTTTATAGGATGCGATAAAGCATTTATTTAAGAATGTAACCTTCCAAGCCCTGAGTTAACTGGTTTAGTTCACCATATCATGGGCAGATGGAAGAACATTCATTCTATGTCTTTAGTTGTTGCTATTTACCTGTGGCCATGAGTGTTACCCAGACCTTTGTAATTCCAGAAGAGCAATAAAAATAAATTTAATATTGTTGGTGAATCTAGTTCCTGGCATGATCCTTATATTTTCATGATGAAAGTTCAAAGTTTTGTTGATTTATACATTCTAATCCACCAGCCATTTTAAGAGAATGGTTGGGTATCTTCTTGAATGAGGAAATAAAAGTATTCAATGACAAAAGAAGGATAGTCTAAGGCAGGGATTCTCAACCTGTGGCCCAGGGGCTGGATGCGACCCGTGGCGCCATTTCATGTCCCCTCCCCACTGCCTCCACCACACCAGGAAGCCCCATGTGGTTGAGGAAGGGCAACATGGCCATCCGGCCCCCTGAAACTGTCTGAGGGAGCATGACTTGTTCCTCGGCTTTAAAAGGTTGAGAACTCCTGGTCTAAGGCAATTTGAGCTGGGGTGAAACTGTTAATGAAAATGGCTTTGGGTGAAACAATTGAGGCACTAAACATGTTTTTAAAAACAGGGATGTGCAGATAGACCTCCTAAAAAAAAGGACACACAGATGGGGGCTACCCTATGCACATTTGGTAGCACTTTGACTCAACTCTTTTTGGGGTCAGTGACATTATTCATGTGCTTCTAGAGCTCCATAACAAATAGAAACAAAACACCATTCCTATGAATGTGGAAATACAAAGTGCAATGGCTTGGCATGGAGGGCTTAACAGCAACCTTCAATTCTAGCACATGGTAGACCTTATTTAAATACTGGGTTTTGTATACTATGTTGTACTCATACTCCTTTCCATAGGTGGGCTCCTACTACATTCAAAGTCATGTTAATATTTGGAGAGGAAGAATAAGTCTTGCCTTTACAGGTTGGCATTGTCCAGTCCCAGGATCCTATGTAGGGAAACAACAACAACTAGCTTCTAAAGTCAATCATAGAAAGTTGGTCTTGACTTGATGGTACATAGTATAATGAGGTTAGATACTACTGTGTTGTTCCTGGTTTCACATTTTACTGTTCTAAATGGCACAGAAAAAAATGTTCCAAGAGGGTTGTTGGTCTGCTAATTAGTAGGTCCCAGAACTATGACCCTCTGTTATCAAGTTTAACAATAATAGGTCTCTAGTTCCTGGGAGTGAGGATGGAGCCTTCTGGGTTGGAAAGGGGAACTCAGAGTTGAACTATAACTGGAAGCAGAAATGAAAGTGAGATGTGGAAAGGGGTGGTGGTGGTGGTGGCAGCAATGGTCCAGCCAAATGGGAGAAACTGTCAAAAAAGTTCACTTTATCAAAAATTATCCTATTCATTCAATCAAACTGTATAGTTGAGAGAGAGAAAGAGAGAGAGAGAGAGAAAGGCAGAAATATATTATCCAAAAAAAGAAAAAAGAAAAAAATTATAATACAAATACAATAACCATGCCACTGCCGTGACCATCACTGGACTCTCACTCAGCTAGCCCGACTGAGGGAAGGAGACGCAGCTGCAAGGTTGACCGGCCAGCCATAAAAACGCCAGCGCCGCTGCTGTGACCATCACCGGACTCTCCCTCAGCTAGCCAGACTGAGGGAGGGAGACACAGCTGCAAGGCCGGTCGGCCGGCCATAAAAACACCAGCATCGCTGCTGTGACTTATGGGCCACCCTGTATATATACAAAAATAAGCACTCTTCGCTTTTCCATTCTGTATTTATTCTCCTACATGTGAAGGTCCATAGGCCTAAAGAGGGAGAACTCCACTAACTGTAAGGACTCTTCATATGAGTTTAACCTTTGTTGTTGTTGTTTAGTGACACAATTGATTCTTACCCTTTGTGACCCCATGGACCATTGCTCTCCAGGCACCCCTGTCCTCCACTATCCTTCTCAACGGGCCCAGCTCTGTGCCCATTGCATCTACAATACCATCTAGCCATCTCATTTTTGGCCACCGCTTCTTCTTTTGCCCTCCACCTTTCCCAGCATCAAGGCTTTCTCAAGTGATTTGATATCTCATTTGATATCCAAAGTACTTTAGCTTCATCTTTACTATTTGACCTTCTAAGGAGCAGTCAGGGTTGATTTCTTCTAAGATTGACCTGTTTGTTCTCCTTGCTGTCCAGGTGACTCTCAAAACTCTCCTCTAACACCACATTTCAAAGGCATCTATTCTTCTGCGCTCAGCTTTCCTAATGGTCCAGCTCTCACATCCATACATTACCACTGGAAATACCATTGCTTTGACTATGCAAATTTATTTATTATTTATTTTTATTATTTTTATTTATTTATTGATAATTACAAAATAATCACAAAATAATAATTACAAAATCAGAAAATCGCATTTTCAGATCCTGAGTCAGGTGAGAGCTTTCACAAAGAGTGGGGTTCTCTGAGTAATCCTGTGAGTAGAGAAGACGGGGCCAATGTGTTGCTTTCTTAGTGTGGTGATATATCTGGATAGATTAGTTCTGTTCCATCTGTCTCTGTGCCTGTCAGTCCATCTATCCATCCTATGTATCTGTCCATATCTATTTAACAGTCTGGAAATGAAAGGGAAAATAGAACAATATAGCTGGGTAGAGCAATGGCTTTTATAACAAGAAATAGCTTTACCTTCCCATTTGTCCTGTCACTTATGCTTCCCCATGAAATAAGAGCACTGAAAAGGGATGAAAGGGAAACAAAGTTCATTTTGTGAAAGAGAGGAAGAATGAGAATGTACTGCTACCAGGCAGTGTGTGTACACATGTGTTTTATTCCATTTTAGGGACAATGAAAAGAGGTTTGCAGGTGTGGTGAGGTGTCTCTCTCTGCCATGTCGGGATGGCGGATTGAAAACCCACTTGAACACTTGCCAGGCTAGAGGTTGGATCATTGATGACCTCCCACTGTTTTGGCCTTTCAAAGCTCTTTCACTACTTGGAAATGGGTCCCCCCCTCCCCATTTCACAATAAAGAGGAAAAATGAACCACTTCTGAGAAGAAAAGAAAAAAAATATTAGCTCTTCCTGAAGTTAAAAAAAAGAAGGGATATGGGTGTGCTTTTCAAATGGCTGAGGATTTCAGGATAGTAAGCATTTCTAAAGAAGCTCATTGCAGATATCTTCAGCTGGCCACTTTTTCTTGTTGCAAAATATTAGGGAAGGACTTTTTAAAAGGAGGTTTTTTTTACATACTGTAAATTCGAAAACTATTACTACAATTTACACAAATACAATAACCATGCCACTGCCGTGACCATCACTGGACTCTCACTCAGCTAGCCCGACTGAGGGAAGGAGACGCAGCTGCAAGGTTGACCGGCCAGCCATAAAAACGCCAGCGCCGCTGCTGTGACCATCACCGGACTCTCCCTCAGCTAGCCAGACTGAGGGAGGGAGACACAGCTGCAAGGCCGGCCGGCCGGCCATAAAAACACCAGCATCGCTGCTGTGACCATCACCAGACTCTCCCTCAGCTAGCCGGGCTGAGGGAAGGAGATGCAGCTGTGAGTCCAGCCAGCCAGTCATAAAAATGCCACCGCACCTGTGGGCACCAGGGCCACTCCATCACTGACACCCCACCCCGCCCCACCTCCGGGCCAGGTCAAAAGGACGCCACGGCAGCAGGCAGCAGGACCTCTCCGTCCCTACCTCCAGACTCTCCACTAGGTGGAGAGGCCAGCTGTGGGTGCCAGGGCACTCCATCACCGGTGCCCCGCCCCGGCTCAAGAGGATGCCATGGCAGCATATATGTATTCTGATACTGTGATTATGATGATGTGGAATTTGTGACTGTGATGCTCTTTATTTTTTTTTTATAATCTGTAAGACACCTAGAGTCAGGTTCACCTGAGCAGGGCAGGGTATACATTCAAAATAATAATAATAATAATAATAATAATAATAATAATAATAATAATAATAATAATAATAATAATAATAATAATAATAATAATAATAATAATAATAATCGGCGTCGGTGTCAGTGGCGTTGGTGTCGTCGGCGTCGGCGTCATCGCTTAGTGTGGTATACTGTGACAAGGTGACACATTGCTTTATTTTCTGTCCAGGATAACATCAAAAGTCATGCTCTTCCTTCTATTTTTCTTTTAATCTTTAAACTAGTTTTGTACTGGACAACTATTCACTTAGAGCAGGGGTTCTCAACCTATGGCCCACGGGCCGGCCCTGGCCTGCTACATCATTTCATGTGGTAACCACCACCGGAAGTAACCACCACCGGAAGTGGAGACATTTATGAGAGCCGTAAATGTGCCGGCGGCTGTTGTAAATGTGTTTATTACAGTTATGGTTGCATTTTGCAGCAGTGTTTAGGGCAGGTAAGCCACCAGTCTGGCCTGCTCAGCTGTCTGAGGGAGCGTGGTCCAACCCATGGCTTGAATAAAGTTAAGAACCCCTTAAATATGCCTTGGAACAGAAGACTGTTTTCTATAGAGTAAAACGCTTAGCTATCCTAGTTATATGTTTTGTTGATCTCTCAAATCTTAGACAGGCATTTGTGCAGAGGTGTAACCAGAATTTTTGGAACCCAGGGCAATTAGCATTGCCTCTTATCCTCTCCACTATGAGGCATAGGTGTGACCCCCATCAAGAAATGGATAATCTGATACCCATTCCCCTCAAAAGAGAAATTTTACACCCACAGAAAAGAGAAAATAGTCAACAGTTACCAGTAGATTTTCCTCTAGATTTTGGTGTCCTTTAAATTATGGTGCCCTTTGGCAAAACCTCACCATAACTTCAGCCTGACATTGAAATGTGGTGATTTCCAAAGACCTAGAGTTAGCCAATGCCATGTCACTCTTGCAAGAAAAAATAATCTTGTGTTACCTTAAAGCAGTTCTCAACCTTTTTAAGCCAGGGGCCGAGTCATGCTCCCTCAGGCAACTTTGGGGGCTGGATGGTCATTTTGCCCTTCCCCCACCACATGGCACTTCCTGGTGTGGTGGAGGCAGTGAGGGCCCAGATGAAATAGTGCCATGGGCTGCATCTGGCCTATGAGCCTCAGGTTGATAATCCCTGCCTTAAAGAGTAACATCATAAATGTGCATTCCATACAAATAATTTCAGAGTACAGTATTCTATTCCAAACATTTTTATCTGGGGACAGCCATATTAGTAAATGGGTGCTATAGTGCCAAGTCAATGAACATGCATTGATGTATCATTTAATCTTCTTCATGAGTAGGTGTAAGTTTCTATTCAGACCATAATGTGATAAACCTTAAGTATTACCATAAATATGAGGCAAGCCATACACCTTATTCACAGAAGATCAGTTGAAAAGGGCCTTAGGCAGCAAAGGATGAAAAATATGTGGTTTGTGGGACCCACAATAATAAGTCATAGAATTGTATGAGTCCACTGGTTGCTTTATATTCTAGAAAGGAACATAGCCTAACTGAGTGCATTGGTACATTTGTGAATCAAAGTAGATGTTATAGGGAATGCATATGCTTTCCAATTAGCTTGTTTTCCCTCCTACAATGGAATTTTCTCAGAGATACATGCCTCAGCAGTCAAACTTGCACATGAAAATTAGAATGCACTTCTTGCATTCTTGATAGCATAGCTTGTACCTTCTTTCTAAATCCATCTACTGCAAGCTATTATGTGACATTTTATTGTTCAGTCAAAACTCATAAACTGCCAAGATAGAATTAAAAAAACTCATTAGTACAGCTTACATTTCCAATCTTTCTACTTCTTTTCATTAACCATGTTTCCCTTTGCAGGTGGGATCTTTTTTTACCTTGTTATCAGCGAGGCAGAACACCATTTATCCTTTTACTTATTTATTTTACACTACATTTGCTTTCTTCCTGCTTCCATGAAGTCTCTCACATTTGCTTAATGATAATGCTTAGGGAAATTTTGGGCACTCCTAAAATGAAGTAGGGGAGGCATCAGAGCCTTACAAGGGCCAATTTGCAATGAATTGTGAAGGCTCTCACTCATACCATACACACACATTTCCTGACTGCAATGTCACTTGACTAAAGTGGTAGAAGAAAGATGATTGGATAGGGAAGGGAAGGCTGTGCTTACAATCCCACTCCCAGCCACTTGGATTCCTTGCAGATCTGGAAGGAACTTAAGCAACTAACCTGGTCCGATTCTAGCAAATAGTTGCTTACATGTTAAACTAAGATCAGGCAAACACTTCCTTGCATCTGTTGGGCTACACGAGTCCTACTTGAGTATCTTCTTTGTTGTATTGTTTATGAAAAAGTGTAGTTGCAAAGCAGGTCACTGATTTGGAATTCTCTTGACTTGGGGATGAACAAGAAAAGTGGTTTCTGTTCTGCTAGAAGTGTTGGCTCAGGAAGGCTGAGATGACTATGCTGTCAAAAGATATGCAAAATACAAAAGGTCAAGTACTTTGCATATTTTTACAGCTCCATTGCATTATCGCAGATTTGTCAATTTGCTCTCATGACGTTGGGCGTTCACTGTTTATTTCCTCTACATCTCTCTTTGTCATATTTTTTGTTCCTTCTTTCAGAAAGATAACATTTCCTGTACCTAATCCATGAATAATAAATATGTGGTAATGCAGTCCTATCCTCATCTTGGATGCACACCTTAACATACTGAAGAAGTCAGTGTGTCAATAAGACTGAGAGCAATGCCATCATGAGGGCAGATTCCATTATATACCTGGACACCTAGCAGGGGCATCCGTAGAGGAAAGGTCAGTCTTCCACAGTTTGGTATCTTTCTGCTCAGATGTAAGTCCCAGTGAGCACAGGGGAATTTATTTCTAGTTAAATCTCAGTAGGATTGTAGCTGTAGGGTAGCATTCTGCTGGGGATATTCCCCCCCCCCTTTGATCATTTCTTTATCTATTAAACCTTTTAACTGTTAAAAAAGAGATTAACTACAATCGAAGTATAAAAAATACATTAACGGAACAATTGCAGCTCCTGGCAAAAGTGTACTAGGAGAGGGAATGAGAAGCTGTTAGCTTTTAAACATGAAGAGTAGAAGGATGGGAAAGCAGACAGGCATCTAATCTTGTACAAGTGGTTGCATTACCTGATGCATCTGTTGTGCAGCTGGTTGTGGAACTGAATGTGAAATGCAGTACTGACCTTAGTCTTTAAGTTATTGTGGGCTACACAGAAAGAGAATCCTTGAAGATTGTGGTATTTTTGAACCACAATCGGATGTACCCCAGGCAATGATCACCTTGTGTCAGCTAATCTTTCTCACACCAGATCAGGTGAAATGAACTGTGGAATGAATTCACCAAAAGGTGGCTTCATATTGGCAGTTTCACATATGGCCTAGACATGGAAGAAGTAGAAGGTACTGTGATTTCTACAGTACTTCTAGGAAAAGGGTCCCTATTTTGCTAGTGTAAGAGAGAAAGACAGCACACTATGGATTAATACAATGCTATGGTTCTCCAGACAGATTTCTGTGACTACCATTAGGACTACCAGATTGCTTTGTCAGCTGATCCTACAGAGGCAATACCTGGCCAGCCTTTAAGAGTATTTGTCAGTGTGTCAGGGGGTTACCATGTCTGGATAATGATTAGAAGATATTCATGTTCTGGATCCCTTTCTTTGCCAGTCTGGTCATGGGGACAAGGGGTCTAGTGGGAAAAGAAACATAGACTGTGCTATTAGCCATATTCAGAGACTAGGAAAAGAGAGATAAATTTGGGCTCTATAAGCCTCGAAGGGCCACAGTCCAGCAAAGTGAACACAAAGTAAGCCAACACTATGCCAAATGTATGCCATTCCATCCTAAGGGAATTTACATATGATTGCTCTCTGTCTGGACTAAATTTGTGCTAGCAATCTGCCTGTGCCTGCAGATTGTAAACATTTTGACTGGATCTTCCTAGTCCTGCCTCTTCTTTGTATTTTCTGCCATCAGACTGTAGCCAGTAGGACAGTTCTATGGCCAAATTGCTCTGTTAGCAGATCTCTGGGTTCAGCTGGCTCTTGTGCTATGACAAAGATAGTTCTGCTGGCTGAAGGGAGTTGTATTTATTTGTCACCTACAATAGCTGTCCTAAGGGAATGTGGTGGTGTAGTGCCTAAAATGCTGAACTTCATGACCAGAGGGGTGGCAGGTTGATAGTTTAATACCCGAGTGCTGCACGTCAGAATGAGCTTCCATCTCTGTCCTAGCTCCTGCCAACCTAGCAGTTCAAAAGCAAGAATTTGCATATAGATAAATAGGTACCACTTCAGTGGGAATGTAAATAGCATTTCATGCACTCTGGTGTCTACTCATGCTTGCCACATGTACACAGAAACATCTGCAGATGCAGACAGCGCTGACTCTTTGGCTATAAACAGAGATGAGCACTGAACCCTAGAGTTGGATATGAATGGCTTTCGAGCAAGGGCAACCTTTCCCTTTCCCCCTATAGTTGTCCTATTTTTGTACTATTCAAATGCTGACTGGAGAACTAACATAAAAGCTCTGGCTCTCTGTTAGAATGATTAATACTGCAGCAGTGAAAATGCAAGGCAAACCAGCTCTAGGCCATTTCTCAGAGGAAGAGCAGTGATGTCCTCATTGCAGCACCAGGATAATAAGCCAGCCTGCTTGCTATGACATGTGAATGATGTGTGGAAAAAGGCTCTGAAGTTCCACTCACGTTTCTGACAGATTAGCCTTGAGACAGCCAGAGAATGAGAGAAATATTAAAACAGAAGCTAGGTCGGGGTGCCCAAACTTTTCAGGCCACGGGCTGATCATGTGGTTCAGCAGGTCAATCATGTGTTTCAGTGGGCTGGTCACGTGGTTCCTCCCACTAAAAAATGGAAGTAAAATGTGCCTTGCAATCTATTGTGCAACAGGATGAGATAGATTTTAAGCTGCCATTTTCTCTGCTTAAACCAGGGTTACCCAAATTATGGCCTGTGGGACAGATCTGGCCACTGATGCCAATTCATTCAGTCTGCACCACCCTCGTCACTCTCGGAAGTGAAAGTAAAATGCACCCATATGGGCACATTTTATTTCTGCTTCCAGGAGCGATGAGGGCGGCGCAAGTCGTGGTTTTGGCACCCCTGGGCTAGGTAATTCCTTCCTTTTCTCTAATGAGGGTTAGTTCTTCCTGATAGTACTTTAAAAGTTAACATTTGGAAAAAATGTTTGCACTTCTCATTGGAGGCTGAAGGTTCCACTGTGTCAAGCTGAAGACATTTTTGTTAAAGCTTAATGTGTTTTAGTGGTTGAACTGATGCAGTTCAGAAGTAACCTCCACAGAGTTCACTGGAGCTTACACCCTAGGTAACAATGCATGGGATTGAAATCATGTTCCATAAACTTTATTGTGAAATTTTATTAGTGTCCTGTTCATGGCATCTGTTGTTTTATGAAGCAGCCCTAAAACAGAGAGTTACTTTTAAAAAATAGTATAGATAATAGAAAAGCAAGAAATAAATGCCCTTATGCTGTGGAAGTGACTATGGATTCCCTCTGCAGGCAAATGGGAGAGGGAGCATCATTTTGACCTCCTACATTTTAGAATTCACCACAGCATGACTTATGTTGTTGCCTCCTCCTCTGCTTAATCTGTATATCTGCAAATAATCACAGCTGTTATAAATACAAATTATTATCCAAACCAGAACTTGAGGAATTACCTTCTGAAGTTAGTTATAGTTAGAAGCCTCCAAAGTAATAGGTTTCCATTAAGAAATAATAATTGCATGTCACCAAGTCAATTCCAATTCATGGTAATGCTTCTCAGGCAGTGGTGGGATGTCAAAAATTTTATTACCCCACCGTGATGTCATCACAGTGTGGGCGGAGCTAACATCATGATGTCATGTCATGGGCGGGGCCAAAGAAAAAAATACAAAATAATAAAAATAGGGAGCTTCAGGCTAGCAGCTTCTCTTCCTCCTCCCCGTTTGGGAGGACAGCAAGGAGGCTGTGCATTATGTGCCAAGCACTAGGCATGCATGCACACCAAGTGCTTGGCATGCATGCGCAGTGGGGGAAGCAGTGAAAAGGTAAGCCCCGAAGGTGGTTCCCCCCAAAAGCTGCTACAGGTTCTCTGGGACACTGGGAAAAGTTACTACCGGTTCTGGAGACCTGGTGAGAACCTGTTACATCCCATCACTGTTCTCAGGACTTTCTAGGTAGAGAATACACAGACGTGGTTTACCAATCCCTTCTTTTGGGGGAATCCTGGGAGCATGCAGCTTGCTCAAGACCACATAGGATGGCACTTCTGGGAACTACAGTTAGGAATCAAACTCCCAAAGTCTGTCTGCACAGCCAGATATCCAACTCATTAGATATCTAACCATCTAGATTACCATTAAAACAGGTACAGTAATACATCGAATAATGTTAAGACTTGGTTCCACAAATCTTAACGTTATGCAATTTTCATCCTTATCCGATGCATGCGTCTCTTGCTGCCTTCGCAACCATTCCTCTCCATTTTCTGATCTCTTGCATCGGCACTCGGCTGCCTCTGCCTGCCATGAGGCATAGCTCTGTGCTCTGCAATCGGCTGGTCAAGCCTGGGTCAGTCGGAGCAAAGAGCAGCTAGGCTGACTCCACATGGGCGAGGCTCGTGCACGCTACCCTTGCCTGGGCCAGCCATGAGTTCCAGTGCAAAGGGCTGCCTGGGGAACCTGGTGGGAGCAGCAGCTGTGGTGGCTTGAAGGTAAGCAGGACCAGGGCTGGGCTGGATTCTCTCGGCAGTACGGCACCCCATTGCTGGGGGTGGGGGGGAGGAAGGAGGGAAGTGGCAGGGAGAGGAGCTTTGGCCTCCTTTACTTCTTTATTACGATGCATTGGATAATGCTAGAAAGAACGTTCTCCGGTGCAAATCTTCCCCCCAAATTTGTCGTCGTTTATGCGGTTTTAGCGTTATCCGGTGCAATCGTTATCCGGGGTATTACTGTATGTATATTTAAAAGTTCATTGAATCTTTGAGTTGGAAAGGGTCAATGAGCTCACTGAGTCCAACCCTCTGCTCAATGCAGAAATACAAATCAAAGCAGATCTGATAGCTGGTTGCCCAGTTTTGTCCTGAATGCCTTGAATGCACTGGAGTCCTCACCATCTCCCAAGGTAATTGGCTCCATTGCTATTCAAAAGGCTCTACTGCCATTACAGCTTACTCGCCTGTTTCTTTAAAACAGCTAACTTACTTTCCAATTATTTCTTTTAAAAATCAGCGCTACAAGTTGCCAATTGTGGTACAAAACATCTTCTACCTCCATCCCTAAAGCAGATGTAGTCTGTCTTGATAATGACAGCATGATCTGCATTTTCTTCACACCTCTTTAGGGACATTTCCTTGATATGCGGTAGGGTGCCATTGCTGTTATTCTTGTTTCCTTTGAGCAACTGCTTTCCATCTTACATGCTCAGCTAAACAAGCTATTTGATTATTATTTTTTATTGTGATAAGTAAATATGTCACTCACTGTGTTGAGCATATGAAAAGCAGGAGACATAAATATGTCACGGATGATGTCTATAAGATTCAGCAGCCCAGCCAAGTATGAATTATGTATAATTACTTTCTCCCATTCTCTTTTTAAAGATTCTGGCAACAAATCCCAGCCTTTATGGACACCTGAAGACAAAAAATTTTCTGTCTTTAAGCAAATGAGCCTATGAATTGGTTCAAATGTGGAAATGTCCATTATTATAGGTCAAACTTAGAAGAAATGAACCCTGACTGCTCCTTAGAAGGTTAAATTGTAAAGATGAAGCTAAGGTACTTTGGACATCAAATGAGAAGAAAGGATTCACTTGAGAAGGCCTTGATGCTGGGAAAGGTGGAGGGCAAAAGAAAAAGGAGGCGGCCAAAAATGAGATGGCTAGATGGTATTGTGGATGCAGTGGGAGCAGAGCTGGGTGGGCTGAGGAGGATGGTGGGGGACAGAGGTGCCTGGCGGGCGGTGGTCCATGGGGTCGTGGAGGGTTGGAATCGACTGTGCGACTGAACAACAAAAAACTGTATTGAAAGTTGATGTACATGTTTGAATGAGACCCAGTATCACAGCTGGAAGTTCACCACATCTCTCATATTGCTGATCTCATCCTGCTTCAAGTAATATATACTGGTACATATTTTAGCCCACAGGTGGATTGATAATGTGTCATCTTCTTGATATCCATGTTGCTTGGTTAGTGCAGCTGGTGACTGCAGAATATGCCTCGAACACATGCTCAGTAGCTATACTGTTTATCGGGAATAGAGTGGGAAGAATCAGGATATGGAAAACAGGAAGCATTCTCACGCAAGTAATGACTAGGGCAAATTGTTGCCTCTCATGGCTGTCCGGCATATATTATTTTAAGTAATCATTCATTTAACACCCCAAGAATTAGACCCAAGGTGACTTAAAATTCAGCAAAACATAGGCAAGGAAAGCATAATGTTGGAATACAATTTAAGAACTCAATAATAAAAACATGGTCTATGTTTTTAAAAGCTCCTTCTACAGCAGGCACAGTCAGCTGCCAAAGACCTGACAGTGAAAAAAAATGTGCCTTGCCCGCTGGGGGAAGGTCAAAAGGAAAGAATCCAGTTTCAGCCTTCCTTGCTAGATAATTCTAAAGCATAAGAGCAGCTACTGAAAAACTGCTTCTTGCACCTCCACTGGACTTGCCTCAGAAGATGGCAGGTCTAAGAGAAAGGTTTCCTTTGAATTGTTCAAATACCAGGTAGGTATAAAGGAATGCAGTATTGCAGATAGTCTGGATCCAAGTTGTAAAGAAACCCATGCATGGGAGATAATTATGACTTTAAAGATAAGGTTTTATCCACCCTTATTGCAGAAGAGGCTGGATATCCACTTCCCCCACCCAGTGAATTAAAGGGAGATGACACAAAACCTTTTTGTTACATAACTTGGGACACATTTTATTGAATTTTCAAACCTTAGGTCTGTACTTTCACTGATAATTTTCCTGCACTATCCACAAGAAATTGGTGCATACCTGAAGAAATGATCTTGAATCATGAAAGCTCTCATAATGTTTAAACTTCAAAAGTGTCAGAAGGTATTGCTTCCCTTCTACATTTGTTTGGTGTATGGCTCACATGCCTGTCTTTGTTCAGTTAGGGGGAGAGTTGGAGATGATAGCAAAGAAAGCAAGAAAGAGATGGATTTATCTTCTTTTGACTCTTATCATTCCATCATTGGCTTTACTCCCATCTACTGCTGGAATGTGACCCTGATAGATTGTCTGTAAGAGAATGAAATCCTTGATAATAATCATCATAAAAAGATTCCCTACACCTATTGTAATGCCTTTAATTTGATGTTAACTGGTATACCCTGCCCTTTTCATTCTCAGATTCCATCACCATATTTAGAATTGTTTCAAGTGACAGTATATGCTAAATGCTCCCCCAATGTTCTCATCTCAGAAATGCTTTTTCCCTGGTGCTCTCAGATGGGCAATTTTTGGGATTCTGTCTCCACTACTGTCGTTATTGTTCCAACATTTATGTTGGTGAGACAAGGAATGCTTTACACTGTTGTAAACTCCTTTCTGCAAATCCTTGAAAAGCTCCCAGGAATCACCAGATGCAGTGATGCCTTGTCCTCATATTTAGTTTTTCCCTTCTCCCTCCTGATTTAAAGCACACACAAGAGACAATCAGTTTAACGATAATCTTGTAGAGTGATGTTTTGGAACAGAATCAGCAGGAAAATGAATGTGCTAAGAATGCAGTTGACTTTAGATGAATCTATCTGGCAATGACATGATTTCCAGGTTGTTTGTGACAAGGGCAATGGCAGAGAGAAAAGGCAGGGTTCTACTCTCTCAGTTAAACAGTATAGTGGCTCAATAGTTTGTGCAGTCATGACAAGCTGCACAATCATGGGTCACCCTTAAAAGAAGGAGCTGGTAAACCACTTCTATGTATTTTCTACCTAGAAAACTCTGGAAAGAGTCGCCATTATTTATTTATTTACACTTATATCCCACCCCTCTAGGAGAAAAAAATAATCCCTACTCAGGGCGGCTAACATCATAGAACCAGTCATATAACAATCAAAAGTTAAAAATTACACACAATAAAATTCCCAATAAAATAATCACCACACATTACAACAGCCAGAAAGTACAGCAATCCAGGACTCTTAAAACACAACCTATTTAGGACGAAAGTAAGAAATGATTTGACAGCACACAATTATCATTACACAACTGGAGCCTTTGTAAGGATCACACTCCCCCCCCCCCAGTACTATCTGATGAAGAAGCTTGAATCACCCTGCTCCAGAGCAAAGGTATGCTTGGGGGAGAATGATTAGTACTATCTGATGAAAAAGCTTGAGTCACCCTGCTCCAGGGCAAAGGCATGCTTGGGGGAGAACCATTGGAGTAAACACAATTGTCTTCTTTTTTAAAAAGGACTTCTAGTCAAATCATGTGTTCAATGAAATGTATATTCATGTGTTAAATGAAATGTTATTCAAATAAGCTTTTGAGGAGAACCATTCTAATGTTGTTTAGGTTAGAAACTACTGGCTGCTGTATTGTTGTTATTTTGTATTTTTTACTCTTAATCTTATTGGTTTAATAGTTGTTGTATGTTTTAACCTGTGTAAACCACCCAGAGTAGCTACCATGCTGCATGGGTGATATAGAAGCTCAATAAACAAACAAATAATATACAATATATTAAGTGAACATGTATATTTCTCATTATTATATTTTTCCTCCTAGCAGCCAAGATCGTCTACAATCACATAGAGCAGCATTTCCTAAACTATGTTCTGTGGAACACTGGTGGACTTCAATTACCAGAAGCCTAAATCAGTACATTTTTTTTTTTGGGGGGGGGGGAGGTGGGGTTGACTTAGGCTTTTTTGGGAATTGAAGTCCAAAACCAAAGTCCAAAACCCAAAGACATAGAGAATAGTACCATTCATATAGTACCTTTCACATAGTGACACCAAGCAAGTAAACATTCCAGAAGATGACTTTTATTTTCAGGAGTTAACCACTCCTCAATGAAACTTAAAGCAATTGTCATGGCTGTTTTTCAACAAGTGTGAATTGAAAGAAGTTCAACAGGGTGTCCTGTAGATCATCTTGAATGTTGTCATTGGTATTATCAACATTTAGGCTACCCTTTGTTATATAAAGCTTGGCATCCTTTTCCTGCTGACAACAAGAGCACAATATTGTGCAGCAATAATAGGTCATTTCCTGGTGTTTTAAAACATGGATACAGAAGAAGTGGAGATTTTATATGATAATCAAATATCCCAGTAACTGATCACATAACAAAAGGTAAATTGTAAATGTGGCTCATGGTGAATGCAAGGTAAGAGAAGTATTATCACTTCCAGGAGCTGCTCTTCCAATAGTGTGAGAAATGTATCATCTAGTTTTAGCCCCGCGTTGAACATGATGATTATATTAAGCAGAAGCAGAAGAAAACTTCAGGGCAAATTTGCATCTTCTATACATTCATATCTGCATTGGGTGCAATGAAAAATGTCCATGCAATTTTCCTGACTATTTATATATATCAAAGTAAGATGGATCATGGAAAAAACAAAGGAATATCAGAAACAAGTCTACTTCTGTTTCATTGATTACACTAAGGCTTTTGACTGTGTCGACCACAACAAAATGTGGCAAGTAATTAAAGAAATGGGAATACCAGAACACCTTATATGCCTCATGAGAAATCTGTACATGAATCAAGAGGCAACGGTTAGGACAGAAAATGGAATGGCAGAGTGGTTTGGAATAGGAAAAGGAGTAAGACAAGGCTGCATTTTGTCACCCTGCTTATTCAACTTATACACAGAACACATAATGCGCATTGCAGGGATGGAGGAATCACAATTTGGGATCAAAATTGCTGGAAGAAACATCAACAATTTGAGCTATGCAGATGATACCACCCTAATGGCAGAAAGTGAGGAGGACCTAAAGAAGCTCCTGATTAGGTTGAAAGAAGAAAGTGAAAAAGCTGGTTTGAGACTCAATATAAAGAAAACCAAGATCATGGCAACAGGCCCTATCAGTCCCTGGAAAATAGATGGGGAAGAAGTAGAAGCAGTGACAGATTTTACTTTCCTAGGATCAAAGCTCACTGCAGATGGTGATTGCAGCCATGAAATAAAAAGGCGACTGATTCTTGGGAGGCAAGCGATGAGAAACCTGGGGAGCATAGTGAAAAGTTGAGACATCACATTGCAAACAAAAATTCGCATAGTCAAAGCAATGGTATTCCCTGTGGTAATGTATGGTTGTGAGAGCTGGACCATTAGGAAAGCTGAGCGCAGAAGAATAATAGATGCTTTTGAGATGTGGTGCTGGAGGAGAGTTTTGAGAGTCCAGAAGTGCCTGGCAGACAGTGGTCCATGGGGTCGCAGAGGGTTGGAATCGACTGTGCGACTGAACAACAAAAGATTCTAGCCCTTTTGGTGGGGAAAATGTTTGAAGCATAAACAGTGAATATTCTATGATAAATTATCCACTATGTGAATGCCTTGTCAAGCTGTGCAGGCTTGAGTGTCTAACTAGGCATTGTTGCCCATCTCTTGTCAATGATGTTAGGTCAAGACTAAAACTCACCAAAGCATCCTCTGTCTGATCCTTTGGGCAAGGTGAAAGCAGAGGGTACACGTCATGGTCCACCTAGCCAGCAGGTGATGTGATATCCAAATGGTTAAATACTGCATGCAAATGGACTTGATTTCCCAAGTCTATTTGCATCTGTGGAATGTCATCACAGAGATGTCTACCAATGTGCGGACTCCTTGCTGAATAACAACTCCAAGATATCAAGGTACATGATATCATATGAACAAGCATTTGCTGATGCAGCACATGCTTCCTTGCTCCGCACCATCTCGTATACCCACAGCTCATGAGGACCATATTTGAGAAGCATATATGTTCATATGGGAGACCCACAGAGGAAGTGGGAATCTGTTCCACTGGCAGGTGAACACTGCTGGAACCATGAGACAACTGACAATCCTCAGAATCCAGAGGAAGATATGTAGCTGTGTGTACTGGCTCTACATAAAAATCTAAGGTCTCATAGTAGGGAAACTAGATTTAAGTTCTTACTAAGTTAAGAAATTCACAGAATGACCTTCAGTTAAGCTCCCTCCCTTCCTTCCCCAATCATAGGATAGTTCTATGAATAAAGTGGGAAGGGGGAGAATTATGAATGTTATCTTGAGCTCCTTCAAAGAAAGGCATGATATAAATGGCACTAATAAATGAACATCCAAGCAAACTCTTTACCTCTTTCATAGCCCAACTGGAGAAGAAAAATGGAATAACAAATATGAATTCTGACTGTGGTCTGGGTGGAATTATTTCACACCTATAGAGGAAACACAGCTGCTGCAATGGAGCTGCCAATGCATCAATCTCCCAGTGTGTAATCTTCCTTTCCTAGCTTCTGTTCTGAAATGCTGTTTTATCTTTCAAGCAGGAGGTTCCTCTTGAGCTTAGTTGTAATGATGATTGCAAGATAGGAAGAGGCCCTGCTCACAGGTTCTGCTCCTGTAGATAGTGGATAATGGATGCAAAGGGAGCCCCATCCATCATCTCTCTTAAAAGCAGACAATGCTGAGGACAGCAGATTCCAGAAAACAAAAAGTAAACAGCCCCAGAGCAAATCCCAGTGAGAACTACACCCAAGTTTTAAACAAGATAAATGAAGGCACTGAGGCAATGCAAGTTTGATTATATTTAAATTCAATTTTAGCTGAGGGGAGATTAGTTTTGAGGCTTGCTCATTCAAGGAGAAAAACATATTCTCCCCACCCCCTGCTTTTCCTCAAATCAGTAAGACAAATGTGTGCAAAATGCTGGGTTTGAGGTTGCTTAAGATTTTATCTGCATTTCTCTTGGAATTCCAGCCACATAGACAAAATGTCATGTTGAACAGAAGCAGACGCCAAAAACCAAACAGCAAATGACAATGTGAGCAAGTCCTCCAAAATTTGCATTTCATTTTGTGGTAGAATCAAAATTATGACTATACTCGCATGTTAAAAGGTGCACTTCTGTTTGTGCTTCAAGGACTTTTTCCCTCTCACCCACATGACTGGTTAAATTAATACAGCAATGGTTCCCAACCTGTTTTTCCCTCCCGCCATGCCCAACCTAAGCATTTCTAAAATCTTGATTCACACCCTCTCCCGGTGACATATAATTCTTATTATTCAAAAAGTAAACTCTTATTCAAGTGTAAAGGTAAAGGTTTCCCTTGCTCAAAAGTATTTGACTCTAGAGTTCAGTGCTCATCTCTATTTCAGAGCCGAAGAGCCAGTGCTGTCTAATTCTGCAGATGTTTCCATGGTCATGTGGCACGGAATGCTGTTTACCTTCCCACCAAAGTGATCCCTATTTATCTACTTACAATGAATGTCTTGCTTCTGAACTGCTTGGTTGGCAGGAGCTGGGACAAAGATAGGAGCTCATTCCATCCTGCAGTACTCGGGAATCAAACTGCTGACCTCCCACCTTCCAGTCAGAGTCTTAGCCACTTGAGCCACTGCAGTCCCTCCTATTCAAGTGGAAGAAGCCTAAAAGGCCATTAACATGATCTAAACAAGCTCAAATTGCCCCCCTTAAAATCATATTGCCCCCCTGTGGGGTGTGTGTCCCATTTTGGGAACCACGAGTCTAAAGTCTATCCAAGGGCTGAGCTGCCCCACATGGCCAAACAAATCTGTGATGCCCAGCTTGGAATGCAGAAGGGTGCTACTACTTGAAGAGAACAATGATTCAAATCCACCACCCTAACATCAGAACACCAAAAGAAGATTCCACTAGACTAGATAAGTGTTTCTCAACTTTTGGTCCCCATATGTTATTAAGCTTCATTTCCCAAGAGCCCTGATCAACAGGTGTCCTTCTAGGAATTAAAGCCCATGAACACCTGGGACCCAAGGTTGATAAACACTGCACTAGATTATTCAAGCAACCTGCTCAACAGACATATCCATCTGAGCAACCTTGAGTGGGATGGTACTGGTAATTACAGATTTTGTTTGAGGCAAGATCTCCATTCTTCCCATATATAGAATAACATTCTGCACTAGCGTTAAGAGATAATGGGAAAAGTATATGTGTTGTATATAAGAAAGTACTCCATATTTTAGCTTCTACTTTTGAGCCTCCTAACTCTTCTCTTTGAAACCCCTAGTGTTTCTTTCAACAGGCCAGTTATACTCCCTTGTTCTTGCTGTCCATTGATGTATCAAACAGTGTCTGCATCTTTGCCTCATGGTTATTCATCAGGTACATATGACAAGAAGATATCATACTTGCCCACTATAGTTGAAGCTATATCACTTTCCAACTAATGGCATAACGCCCTTGGCTTCCAAAGTTGTATTATTAATTTGTATAGTACATCAAGAAAGTAGCAGGGCAAATGCCAGGTACGACAGTTTTTTCACAGCAGGAGCAATTAAATGTTATCATATATATAGTAATATTTCCGTATAACTCTACTGCTACCAGGAAGCAGATTTCTTATTATTTTTATTTTATGGGAGCTGACCATAGACTGAGTAACAATGGCTTGCCATCAAGGTGAATCTAAGTAATGTTTTGTATCTACCTTTCTCTGTGGTTCATTCTGGCTCTCACTGGTTCTGTTGATGATGAACGCTACAGCCAGAAACCACAAATTTACATTTATCATAATGCTATCTAACTCTTGAATAGATCACCACGTTGCTGTAAGTAGCAGTATCAGGAAGAAAGGTGTGCCTTACACTGAATCAGTGGATTGGCTCATCCAGCCAAGTATTGAGAATTGACTGGCAGTGGTTCTGGATTGATTCTTTCATAGCCTATCCGAAGACACCTTATATTTTCTGTGATCTCCCATTGTCTACGTTATTCTGCTTAACCTCTGAAATCAGACAATATTGGGTATGTTTAGGGCAATAAAATGTATTGGTAACTGTCATCCCAGCAGCTTCAGTAGTGCCAGAGAACAAATAATGATTTTTTGAGCATGGTATCTTTAAAAAATGCTATATTGTAGTACAATATTATCTGTATTTATCATATATTCATAATTCTTGGACTGCATATAAAGTCTAGAGTTTGGTGGAGACAATTTGGATTACAGGCATTGATTTTTCGTGAAATTTCACAAAGTAATATCAAGTTGTCATGGAAGTCATGATATTGTCCTAATCTTTCTTTTCTTTATTTGTGTCGGATGCACCACCAGCATATAATGCACTAACGTCATGTGGAATTCAGCTGCCCGGGGCTGAAACCAAATTTGCCACCCCCTGATGGACACTGGTGCCCGCTCCTGCTAGGGCTTCTGGGAATTGTAGTTCAAGAACATACATAGCCCAAAAAGCACCGCCCGAGGCCACCGCTCCCCTAGCCTCCCTAGCGACACCACTGATATAATGACATACAAAGCTAAAATTAATACATCTAAAAAAATAAAGAATTAAAAAGGGCTAGATGACATCTTCCAATATGGGGCCACTTCAACAGCATTTCCTCTTGCCAACATAAGGTCCTCTTCAGTGCACGCTGAGGGGCATTGTGTGCATTGTATCATATGGGAGATAGTTTGTACTTCTCCATTCACACAGACTGTCATTTACAGGGAAACCCCACTTTCTCAGATTTGGCTCTTGATCTTCCTACCCCGGCATGAAGTCTCTTTAAAGCTTTCCACACAGACCATGATTGTCCTTCTCCACATAGTAATGCAGGGGTGCCCAAACTATGGCCCATGGGCCAGATCCAGCCTCTGCCTAATAATCTGGCCCACACTGCCCATGCAACTCCTGGAAGTGGAAGTTAAGTGCACATGCACAAAACACTGTCATAAATGCACCAGTGGCTGTTGTAAAAACATTTATGACAGCTGCGAGTGCATTTAAGGCAGTGTTTTGTCCATGTATGGATGCGTTATACTTCCACTTCTGGTGGGAGGAACCACGTGACTGGCTCACTCAACCATGAGACTGGCCCATGGGCTAAAAAGTTTGGGCATCCCTGTGGTAGAAAGTGATATGGTTCTGCCCAGTTATCTGGTAGCTCTTTGCTCGCCTTCCATAGTTCTAAGGCAGTCTGTGGGGGCTGGTTATTCAGAGGGGCAGACGTTTTGAGGAAGCTATGCCTTGATTTCATTCTCTGCTTTGGTGGTTGGTGATCAAATAGCAGGTGTGTTTCCGATGAACTTGTTTTGACCCACTCTTTCTGAGTAGCACTTTCTCGACAGGGATGCCAACTACTTTTTGTATCGGGGTTGGTTTTAGGCATCCTGTGACCAATCTTGCTGTTTCATGTAGGGCCACATCCAACTGCCCTGCATGCTTTGATCTGCACCACAGTGGACTAGCATACTCTCCTGAAGAGTAACATAAAGCTAGGGCAGAAGTTCTTAATGTGTGTGACTGGGCAACCCAACTTGTGCATGTTATTTTCCTCAGAATATTGCTCCTGGCAAAAACCTTCTGTTTCGTACTAAGACAGTGAAAATGAGAGTTCGATCCAGGGTAACTCCCAGGTATTTGGGGGGTGATGCAGTGCCATTCGAGCCTGGTGCCATTCCAAGTCACCTACAGCCTTCTTGATGCCTCATGGCTTTTCAAATGAAAACCTCAGAGTTCAGTTGTTAGGCAGTCTGGCTAGAGTTGGTTATCCCTAGAATATATAGTCATTAAATTCAAAGCCTCAGTCAGTTTTTTCTCAACAGCCTTAAAGGTTGTGCATGTGCAGCAATTGCCAGGTTGTCGGCATAAAGAAAGTTCCTAGTGGCTTCTGGCAGTGGTTGATCATTAGTGTACTGTATATGTTAAAGAGTGGGGGGGGGGGGCTAGCACACTAACCTGTGGGAGACCATTTCTTTGAATTATCCATTGGCTGCATTGTCCTTGGAAATTGACAAAAAAAATTCTAAGGTTTCTGAATAAACAGCCTATTACTTTTGTGAATTTAAAATCCTTTGTGATGTAGGAGACTTTGTTCAGTAAGGCTGCATGGTTGACTGTGTCATAAGCTGCAGTGAGATCTATAAACATTACACCTGTGATTTCCTTCAGTTCAAAACCATCTGCTATATACTGTGTTAGGTTAAGGATTTGTACTGAACAATCTTTACCAAGTCTAAAACCTGCTTGCTGTGGTATAAGCAGGGGTTCTACTATTGCAGACAGTTCAGAATTAAATGTTCATATATCTGATATAGGTGGCTAAGAAGAGATATGGGCCTATAGCTTTTTGGGTCTTCCAGTGGTTTGCCTGGTTTACATATAGCTATCATTTGGGCCTTCCTCCATATATTTGGTATCTGGACTATATTCAAGCAGTTATTATACAGGCTAAATAACCATTTTTTGTTATTGGTCCAGAATGTTTGATCTGCTCAACCCAAATCTCATCCATGCCAACTGCTTTACCATTCTTACACCTGCCTAGTGCCTCTTCCAGTTCTCCTGTGGTAAAGGGGGTAGTCAGATCATTTGTCTTCCATTCCTCAACCCTCTTATCCTTTGTTTGTTTTTCAGTAGATTTCCCCCCCTCCTCCCCAATGGGTTGGAATCTGGTTTCCTATTAAGTAATAGCTGCTGCGCAATTTGGTTAGCTGAGACATTGGCATGTACCGGTCAATTGGTTACATCATTATTAAGGCAACTAAGTAATCTCCATGGTTTTACACAAATTTATTTATTTATTTATTTATTTAGATTTATACTGCAGCCCACTTGCTGAGGTGACTCAGGGCGGCTTACAGTCAAAACAACAACAGTACAATAAAAATTATAAAATGCAACCACATAAAACAACCAAACCAGAAAACAAATTAACTCCCTAATTGTCCTAATGTATCAATTGTATAAACAGCAAAATCAGTATGTGTGTAATTTTTTTTAAAATCCTGTTTGTGCAAGTCATGGTGCTGCTTTAACTGCATATGCTTCAGGATCGATGGATTTATAAATACAGACTTTTGGAGCCAAGTCTTATTGTTATCTGAGGTATTACTGTACAGTAAAACATCGGATAACGCTAAAACTTGGTTCCACAAGTCTTGGTTTTATCCGATTGTTAGTGTTATCCGATCCATGTTAAAATCCTATGGGATGAATCGGATAACGTTAAAGCTCCATAGAAATACATTGTAACCGCACAGGCTTTAGCGGTTGTTATCCGATCCATCCCATAGGACCTTAACGTTATTCTATCCAATTCTCCTCCCCAGATTACTTAACGTTATGCGATTTTAGCGTTATCTGATCCAATTCTTATCTGGTGTTTTACTGTACTTGCAAGATTTCCACTCAAGCTCCTTGCATCCCATTAAGGAGCATTGGTGGTGCAGTGATTAAACTGTTGTATTGCAACCAGAAGGTTGTGAGTTTGCTCCTGACCAAGACTCAAGGTTGGCTCAGCCTTCCATCCTTCCAACATTGATAAAATGAGTACCCAGCATGTTGAGGGCAAAATGCTAATTAACTTGTGAACCGCCAAGAGAGTGCACTAAGTACTATGGGGTCGCATATAAGTGCAATTGCTATTGCTATATGAGTTTACACACACATGGCCCCAGAAATTTCTATGGATTTCTGTGAGTTTTCTCTCTCAAATGTATTCATTTTAGCTTGCGTTTTTCAAATACATGCACTTTATTGCTCAATGTGTGTTGGTACATATTTTAGAACAATATGGAATTTTCTTAGTGCATTTTTCTTGTATCCAGCACATATGTCATGTCTTTCAAATTGCTGTACTGTTATCAGAATGCAACATAAACTTGGAAAGATATAGATTTTAAACAGCAATTTTTATTCACTTATGAGAGGATTTGATATCCTTAAAATACTCACCTAAGTAAATTTGTAAATTATTCCTATTCTTTGCAAAGAGATGACCCCCCCCCCTTTAATTAAAAATCTCCCTCCTGTACTTCATTGTATCCAAGGGCAACTTTAAAATGTTACTTGTACTGGCATTTAATAAGTGTGGTAAACTGGAAGCTTAATTGATTGGCTATGGAGTAGAAGTCTAAGCTGGATAGCTGTAATGATAACATGCTTTGGAGAGGTGGCCAGAAATGAGACTTTCAACTTTAAAACTGATTGAGTTATTTACATTTATACCCCACCCCTCCAAAAATAACCACCAATAACCCAAAGAGAAAAAACCAGATGGTGTCAGATAATCTTAAAACCATGCCGATATTCATAGTAAACACTATCAGCCTGATTACATTTATAGATGAGAGTCTTTCTCCATCTTTGTAGTGATATTCAGCCAGTTTTCATTTGATGGTGTAATCAATCCTGAAGTAGATGCAGTACTTCCTAAATGAAACTAGATTTAACCGGGGGAAAAATGTGACAGAGTAATGTTTAGTTCAAATTAATTGGGTACACTGATAATGTTGTTATGTGCTGTAAGGCTGGAACCAATGTATAACAATCCTATTATGGATTTCAAAGCAAATGAGATATTTAAGGAGTGACTTTACCAGTTCCACACCTTCAATGACATTCCATGACAGAATGGAAATTTGATCCCAACTGTCCTGAGATCTAGTCTGTCACGCTACCTACTGCATCACACTGGGCATCATACTGATAATAAACTCTACTAATAATTCTAAGCCTTGGACATGGAGATGGCTGTTCTAATCATTCCACTCCATTACTATTCGTTCTTGATGTGATGCCATTGTTATTCCTGCCTTTCTTTTCTACCTATTGTTGACTAAACACATTCAAGACATTTTACAATATCATCAATAAAATTCATGTCCATTCCAATAAAACTGCACCAAATCAAAATGAAGCATAAAAATCAATAAAAGCAACATAACCTAGAGTCATCATTGTCAACTGCAACTTGTATCTAAGAATGCATTTTTTTCCTGAAGCAGGAAAAATGTTACTGGTGTGAATTTGGTTAAGGCAGATCCCATCTTGCCATGAAGCGACCCACACACTATAATCATGGAGCCATCCCCTGTGGCACACATGAAATGAGACATGCAGGATTTAACCCCAGGACTGCAATGGACTGCTGCAGCCTTGAGAATATGGACAATGTGTGCCTTCAGAGCCTAGAGTAACAAATGTAGAAAGTATCATTAATGACTCCATCAAAGGAGTCATGTTTCTGGCTCTGGAACTATACATTCCTTCTTCATTCTAAAATCATGTTGTGATTCCTCCAGATCAGATCAGCTCCTTCTGTCTAGTGGGCAGGGAGATCCTGGCTTTCTTATAGGAAGAGTCCAGTCCTCTCCATGTTATCCTAGGTAAAGGTAAAAGAAAAGATCTCCCTTGCTCAAAAACCAGTTGTGTCTGACTCTAGTGTGCAGTGCTCATCTCCATTTTCAGCCAAAGAGCTAGCACTGTCTGCATCTGCAGACATTTCTATGGTAATGTGGCAGGCACGAGTAGTTGCTGGAGTGCATGGAACATTGTTACCATTCCCACTGAAGCAGTACCTTTTTATCTACTTTCAATTTCTTGCTTTCATACTGCTAGGTTGGCAGTACTTAGGTCTTAAACTGCTGACCTGCATCAAACACTGTGTCTTAAGCACTAAGCCACTGCAGCCCGCCCATGTTATCCTACAGAGTGTTAAACACATCCTTCAGGTGGCCAAAGGGGATGGAGTGCAACCTCTTGTTTACATGACAACCTCCTACTCATAGACCAGTTTCAGATATTTTACTTAGCGTATGGCACTTGTACACATTGAGTCAACATATAACAAGAAAGAAAATATATATAAATTATATAAAACTAAGCTTTAATTTATCTACATTTGATTGTCCTAATTTTGTAGTCCTCTGGTCCTGACAATAACTTGATAATTTTGTTGGTCATTACTATTAAGAAAAGTTAAAACTAGACTTGTATGTACTAAGCCAGGAGATTGTAGTGATTATCTGGCTGCCAGTGAGTGCTACTTCATTTAGCGTTACCCACGGTGCATCATGAGGAGGCAAACTAGCTTTATACCCCAGTTTCAGATAACCAAACCCAATTACTATCCAAAATGTCTAAATGTGGGACAGAAGGGAAATAACATAAAATCACCCACCCTGCCACACCACAACGATCCTAATAACCAATGTAGGTACAGGCATGGAATAGGAAACCTGCCAAAGGGGGGGGGGAGAGAGAGATTGCGTCCTTTTCTCTCCACTCAAGATTTAGAGAACAAGAAACTGGCCCGTCCAAACAAGCTAACTATATCCTGATTTTATTATTGTTTTTAACTGCAACTGTCCTTTTCCTTCCAGGTCTTTTATTGCCTTTGCTGCTTTCTTTTGAAACTCCTTGTTTGTTTATTTCCACTCACATTGAATAATAAGCAGTACCAAATAAAACAACATTTTTCATGGGAATATTTTCCACCCACATTGGATTATTTGCTGCTAAACAAACACAATGGAGTGTTTGTGTATATCCCTTCCCACCTCCCTCTCACCTTGTCAAATCACACCTCAGCCTTGGACATAATTTGCTCTTGCATTTGCTGCATTTCATAGCCATCTCTTCAGTTGCTTTCCATTACAGTGGTTATAGCTGGTAACTGGCCTGGTAAAGCCAAGTTGCCCTTTCTTACTCAGGGACTTAAACATAGAAGTGGCTAGTTGCAAAGAAACCGTAATTAACTCAATTCCCCCCACTATGTGGTGGTGGAGGAATATTATATGGTAAGAGCACTGGCCATGCTACTGGCTTGTGCCCTTTTCTGGGTATTGATATAACACTAGGGTGTGGGGTGGGAAGAAAATGTGTTTTCTGCCAAAGACCAATGGCTTAGAGTATTGGGCTATCTTATTTGATAACAAAACATATTTTAGTTCCTTTTAAGAGACTGGGAATTAATAATGAGTAGGCCCTCACAGAGTTCAGTTGAAGCCCATGCCATTTCAGGTTGTAAGGTCACCTGATGGTTTGGGAAGTGGGGTAAAAATATTCTAATATTTAAAAAATGGCATGTTTTTTCTTAAAGAAAATCAGAGAATATGAGACAGTCATGTACCCTTGGCTGAGGTGAGAGTCCCCCTTTTGCCTCCCCAGGTCCAATCCCATTGCAAGCCAACCTTGGAAAGAACACCTGATAAGTATGTTACCTATAAGATGGTTTGGTCTGCTCTATTTGCAAATAACTGGTAATATTACTAATTTTTCATGTAACACTGTTTGCTCATCACTTTTTTTTCCTGTTTTGCGGGTTAAAATGGTGACATTTGAGGACTTCCCTCCCAGCTATGTTGGGCCACTTCCTCTCCCCCCCCCCTTTTTGGAGTGGGAGGAGAATGCATTACTGTATTATTATTCTCAGAAGAGATAAAATATAGCAACAAAAAGAATGACTGATAAAAGAAACAATGTAATGGGCTAATCTAAAGAAACTCCAATGTTCGATATCTAGGTGACACTTCTGGACCGTTTTGAAATTTGTTAACAAGAGTTGCTGCCCTTCAGGAAAGAGCTCAAAACCTGGCTGGCAAAGCAGGTGTGGGGAAGTGGTGTTAGGGTAAAACCCCTCTCCCCAGCTCGCTAATATAGGGAGGATCGCTCACTTTTAATAGAATTCTTATTGGGGCCGGGGAGTAGTAGGTTTTTTAAAAAATGTTTTTAAGGGCTTTTAAGGATTTTTATAGTTTTTAATGTGGGATTTATGTATTTTATGTTGATAGTGTTGTATGCTGTCCAGAGTCGCTTGCCAAATGGGCGGCTATATAAATTTGGCAAATAAATAAATAAATAGCAATTACACTTCTATACCACCCCATAGCACTGTGGTGGCTCAATGGTTAAGAAGCTCACCTTGTTATCTGAAAGGTCAGCAAATCAGCTGGCAGTTCAAGACCCAAGTAGTGCATTACAGAATGAGTGCCAGTCTCTGTCCTAGCTCCTGCCAACCTAGCAGTTCGAAAGCAAGAAATTGCAAGCAGATAAATAGGGACCACTTTGGTGGGAAAAGATCTTGGGGACATGAAAGGAGCTTCATCTGGGCATCCTCTGAGTGGAGTTTCTCCAGCAAAAGTGCTTTCAACCCAGAAAGCACCTTTGTGTGCTTCTGGCACTTTTTAAAAAAAAATGCTCTTAGTGCACTCTCTGGGCAGTTCACACGTTAATTAGCATTATGCCCCCAACATGCTGGGTTCTCATTTTACTGACCTCAGAAGGATGGAAGGTTGAGTCAACCTTGAATCCTGGTCAGGACTGAAATCACAATGTTCTGACTGCAGTACAGCAATTCAATTACTGCACCATCAAGGCTCTTCATTAAGAGTTCCATTAAAAATAACTAAATGGTTTGGGATCTTCCTACCTTCCTTACCTTCAGGACAACAACCTGCATCACTTGCTCCTCCATATTGATGCAGCTCCAGGTGCCGACCCTGAGATTAGCTAGAAAGTCCATGACTAGAAAGAGGGCCTTCTCGGTGGCAGCACCAATGCTGTGGAATTCCCTCCCAGTGGAGCTGTGCCTGGTATCATCTCTCCAGTTTTTAAAAAAGCAATTGAAAACTTCCCTTTTTAAAGAGGTCTTTGACAATATTTTACCATTAGCCGATTGTTAGGCATTTTATTCTGCTCCATTGCTTCCATCATAGGCTTCCTTATTAGGGTGTTTGGATTTTCAGAGGTTTTATATAAAAATTTTATTATATTGTGTCAGTTTGTATTTTTGAATTTTCTGCTGTAAGCCACCCTGAGAAGGAAAGTTTTTCCTAGAAGGGTGGGATAAATAAATAAATAAATAAATAAATAGATAAATAGATAAATAGATAAATAAATAAATAAATAAAGTGATCTTTGGCCCCAAACTCACAGCAATTTATAAGGAAATTCATTCCTGTGAGGTGTGTCTGTGTCTGCAATGGGTATAAAGCATAGCAATCATGATTTAATCTGATGGCCAGATAAAAATGCATGTGTTCTGGTTGGGTGGGTGGGTAGGAGAGAAGAGTAATTATGTGATCCATTACACCAATATAATTGGCTGATGCAACAACCAAAAGATTGTACCAGGTACAGTTCATATCCCTTAACTCAAGCTGCAAATCCAATTGGAAAAGTTATACAATCTTTATAACAAAAAAGAAGGGAGAATCCTGCTGTTTTATACAAGTTTGTCTTTATCCATAATTATGGTTTAGAATTAATTGAATGGCCTGGGGCTTTTTGTACTGAATGTGCTAATGATGTCTAAAAATTGTTTCTCTCTCTCTCTCTCTCTCTCTCTCTCTCTGTGTGTATTAACCTATCAAAGAAAAGACATATTGCTTGGATCTGCTGTCAAGACTGCTGAGCTAGGCATCTTTACAATCCACAATTCAACCTACGCATGCTGGCGCATTTCAAATATGTTTCGGTTTTATTTCAATTTTTAGAAGCTTTTCAATCATTAGATCATGAGCACAGTGGTAGAAAGAATACTTAATATACAGCTTGTCTCCCACTGTGACTTGACACTCATATATACTCATTTCTCTCATGTTTGTTGACATGAGCTTTACATGGTTCATAACCAACCTCTTATGTGGCTTATGACTTGTTTGTGAAAATGAGTAAGTGCTATTAGTGGGCCTCATGGTGACATCCCTACCCCTACCTTTGCTACATGCCATACCACTTCTAATAAACTCAGGGTGACAGACATGGTTTATAACAACTCTGGAAGGTAGATTCAGATGAGAGGGAATGACTGGCCCAGTGGAATTAATTGTTTAGAAGAACTTGAACTCATGTCTTCCCCGTCCAGGTCTACTCTGACATCAAGCCCAGACCTCTCCTTTGTGAGGTTCAAAGGCACAAAGTGTCCAGGAATAGGAGTGAGGAGTAAATGGCCAGTCCAAGTCAAGTTTAATGGAGCATGCAGAAGTGCAGTCAGTGACAAGAAGGTGTAGCTAGGCTGTATGTCACATTCAACTCCATCTGACAGTGCCAAGAGGGAAGAAAATAGAAGAGATGTCCAGCAGTCCAAATCAGTATTTTAAAAAAGATTTCCAGCCAATGGGATACTACACAAACCAAAGTAGATCATGGCAACAGTCTAGGTTTACCTGGGTTAGTGAAATTTATTCAGCTTGGTCTATAACCCCAACCTTCTTTAGCCAGCTATAATTAATTATTCATTCATTCAGGTGTCTGGCACTGATAACACCCAAAATATATCCTCCCCCCTCTTTTCTAAGCTATTTGCTGGCATTCTCTAGGGCCAAAGTGTTCTTCATCCATCAAGATGTGGCACGAAAAGCCATCTCCTTTGTTTATCTGCTGTGTTTTATTTCTGCTGAGGCTTCCAGCTAGGTCTTCCTCAACCCTGGTTTCCTCCTGCTGCAGCAAGTCATCCCATCCTCTGAAAATGACTTAGCCAAGTAGGTTAGGACAATATTTTGGGGTTACAACTCTCAGAATTATGAAGTCAGCATGGCCTGTAATAGCTGGGAATTTGAGGAACTGTAGTCTCAAAAGTAACTTTTTGAAGTCTGAGGAAGCCACACTGGCTCACTGTTTCCTGGGCATAAAGTGTTCTGTGTACATAGGCAACATAAGAATATATGAAAAATAGCTATTATTTCACGAAGTTTACTTTGGCCTCCGAATGTGGCTCTGCACCAGGTTCCCACCTTCCCAAGTTGAATTACACTTCTGGAAGGCCTCCTGGAGGTGAATATGTTTGAAAACAAAGTATTCGTACCTTCCCTACACACCTAGTTTCAAAGGCAGTTTGTATGTGGAGTTCTTGCCACTGCTGTGTTATTGAAATTAATTTGTAAGGTTGCAAATCCAGCAACAAGTTAATGACAAGATGCTAAAAATGGTCAGGGAATCATGTTGCCTACATGTTGCCCACTCCTGTCCAAAATGTTTGATTTCCACTAAGTTGTATGGTTTCTATTAATGTATTTGAAAACATGCTTTGTGAAGTTAACATTGAAATCCATCCTTGCTATCCTCAGAGAAATCTAACTTCATGTCATATAATTCAATTTGCTGTAAGTGATTTTTGCTGTGCTCAGCTAATGTTCATAATTCCTTCACATTTTTGTAATTTGCTTTAATTCATCCTGTTTGTTTCATTTGTCCTTGTGAAATGAAAGTGAATGCATACAAATTAATTTGACTAATATAAGCTGTTTTCTTACATTTTATTTTTTATTTGGTTTAAGTAATGAAATTTGTGTAGGGAAGAGAGATAGTATTGACCTAAAGCAAAACAGAATATCAGGCATGCTTTCTTGATCTTATTCTACAAAACCTTGAAAGAAAAAAAAAGTACCCAATAATGATTCCAAACCTTAAGATTTCACAATAGTCAGCATGGAAACTTTGGTCCTTTTAATGTTTTAATCACTATTCCTCTATGTATCATGTATGTATTGAGTGCCGTCAAGTCAATCCAGACTTCTGGTGACTTTTTCCAGGGTTTTACAGGTAGAGAGTACAAATAAGTACGTCCGGGTTTTTTTTACCAATTTTGGGGCCTCTGACCCCCCCCCCCCCCGCCGGGTCCAGAGAGGTGGGGAGACCCGATCCAAGCTGTTTCTGGGCTTCCCCGACGTCCTCAGCCAGTGCAGCAAGCCAGAATGTCGGGATTCGAACCCTGATGTTTTGGCTTGCTGTACTGGCTGAGGACATCGGGGAAGCCCAGAAACAGCTTGGATCGGGTCTCCCCACCTCCCTGGACCCGGCAGGGGGGGGGTCAGAGACCCCAAAATTGGTAAAAAAAAAACACCAGACTTTTTAAAACCAATTTTAGGGTCTCTGACCCCCCCCCTCCGCCGGGTCCAGGGAGGTGGGGAGACCCGATCCAAGCTGTTTCCAAAGTTCCCCCACCTCCCTGGAGGCTGCAGCAAGCCAAAATGTCAGGATTCAAATCCTGATGTTCTGGCTTGCTGCAGCCTCCAGGGAAACAGGGCTTTTTTTAACATTGTGTGATCAATGTATTGCACAACATTAAAAACCGGATAACGACGAGACTTGTGGAACCAAGTCATAACGTTATCCGGGGTACTAGTGTAGTTTATCTTTCCCTGCTTCTGGGGGTTCCCCAGGAGTATGCAGTTTGCACATGACTACATACATTGGCTCTTTTTCTCTGAGGGCACAGTGAGAGAATCAAACTCTCAACCTCTAACTTGTAGTCAGAAACCTAAACCACTGAGCTATCCAGAAAGCAGAGTTAATGATGAGAGAATCCTCTAACTGTTGGACATACTCATCAAGCTGGTGGGAACAGAAGTTCTAAACACAATGGGGTGTTCTTTCATGGGGTGGCCATTAAAGAGAAATTTTATATTTGTCTTAAGGACTTTCATGATGTGGAAGTGCTGTGGCTCAGTGGTGGGCAGCAAACATTTTCGCTACCACACCATGGGCGGAGTCTATGTCATGGGCAGAGCCTACATTGTGGGCAATGCCTACATCATGGATAGAGCCCAGTCCCAATTCAAAAGACACAAAGAGTCTTTGGTAAATTAAATTTATTAAGAAATTAAAGGAAATGAGTATAGCATAAGGAATCAAAGTTGCATTAAAATAGTCATTCAAACTAAATACACAAAAATAAAGAAAGCTTAGCTGGTTGTTTAGACCCATAGGCATTATCTGACTCACAACCACATTTTGTGAGGCCCTCCCACAGCTGGTCCACGGTGAAAGAGAGCGATTGTTTCCTGTACACTAATGTTATTATCCTAATAAGAGATAATTATTATCCTAAATTATTATCCTAAGTTATTATCCTAAGAGATGCTGTGCGGTGGGACTTTTTCACACTGCCGCCACTCCCGCCAGTAACATCTGTGGCTGAGATGAGAGGCCGCGGTGGTGTCCAGCCCTGGGACTCGTTCCACCTGTCCCCAGGACCCCACCCTGCTGGGGCTTTAAGAGACGCTGTGCAGTGGGTAGAGAGGCTTGCCACCTGTCGTGGGATTTAGCAGTTATTTTGTTTTTGTTTAGTTCTTTTTTGTGTGTAAACTTGACTGAGATATGGAAATTTTTGACTATTACTTAATATTGATGTTTATTGAATCTTTTTGTTACTGTAATGATATTGTTATTTTGATGTTCTTTGATACTGATTATTTATGATTTATTGATATGTTGTGTTTATGAACTTGTAACCTTACATGTGTCGTGAACCGCCCTGAGTTGGTCCTACCAAGTAGGGCGGTATAGAAATCAAAATATAATAATAATATAATAATAATAATCAGGGGCAATCTAGTCATGCCTGCCATATGGCCATGTATACATCTGCAAACACAGGCAGCACTATTTCTTTGGCTGTAAATGGAGATGAGCATTGCACTGTAGAGTCAGATATGACTGGCTTTTGAGCAAGGGAGACCTTGAACCACTTGCAGGGACAAAACCTGATGGGGCAGGGCAGGGAGGTGGGTGTGGCCACCCAATTTCACACACACCCCTGCCCAGAGGCAACCCAATTTTGCTACCCCCTTCCCGGGGTGTGTGTGCAAACCTGTGGCTGCCCACCACTGCTGTGGTTACTCTATACCTGCCAGATATAACAGAAGGCTCTTCCTGGCTCTTGACCATGGTGGTGCCCAATTGCATCAACAGATGCCATGGCCAGTCACTTAGCAACAAGGGAGAGCCACTGGGACAGCTGGCCAAGGTGTGCAGTTGAGGGAGAAGCTGGAATAAGAGGAAAGCAAAAGCTTCATTTCTTCACCGGCTGAAGACAATTATGGGGAGGTACAAAACCAATGGTGACTGTAGCCACACTTTTACTCTTCCTCTTTTTTCTCTCCTCTTTGTTTGCTTTTCTTTCTTTCTTCCTGGTTTCTTTTCTCCCTCTCCCTACTTATTCAAAGGGCTTGCAAAGAAAAGAGAGACATTTCTTGCAAGATATACGAACTAATTAAGTTTCACCTTGAATTTTTGAAATAAAAAAGAGGGTCTATTCAGCACTATGAAATTGGTACAAATTTAATCCAGATAAATTTAGACTCCCTCTCATTTGTTTCAAACCTCGATTCTGGACTGATTCAAAAATTTGGATAATCAGCCCTGACTTCTACTGGAAAATCACAAACACTCTTTATATATATATTCCTTGCCTCTCCTCCCTGAGGTACATAAAACTTGGAAATATTTGAAAGGCAAAAGAAGATTACATAAAAAGCTGCTGGAGTCACGTTAAGAGAGAAAATTGAGATGACTTGGATTAAGCCAATATTGCAACCAGCATAACTCCACTCTCAAAAGTATTTAGATATGACTGCTAGTCTTGGCAGAAGAATGATGAGTAGCTGTTTGAAGTAGATAAGCTTAGAAGCCTCATACAATCCCTCACCATAAGCATTGTGATTCGAGAATGGTAGTAAGATTCTTATACCAGATTTCATGTTAGACTCATCAAAGGACAAAGTCGGATCTTACCCCAAATATACCACCTTGTCAGTTATTTAAAGATGTATATATCTTTTTTTCTTTCATGTCCCGATCAAATCCTGGACTCCCAAAATGAAGCCACTTTCTTTGCTTTGTCATTGCCCAAACCCAAGTCCTCATCAGTGCATGTCTCTGGCAGCAATCAGCAGACCAGTAAATGAGGCATATTCTGGGTCTCTCCACATTCACGTCATGTGTTGTTGTCTGCCAGCAGCCCCCACTTGAGCATGTTGGTCTTGCATCTAGAAACTCCAACCAACAGCCTACTCAGGGTTCCCCCAAGTGATATCTCTCTCTCAGTTCAGAATGTTCCAAATCTATTCTCTTGTCTCTGGACTTGAACCTGGGATTACACTTCAATTCAGACTTTGTATGAGTTGGTTCAAATTGGGCTGATTTGGTTAAGGACTTGGAATTCTATGGTACCTCTGCACAGCCAGAGGTGTAGCGTAGTGTCTGTGTGTGTTTGGGGGGGGGGACGCTCCAGGCAGCACTTTTTTGGGGTGGCAAAATTTCACAATAAATAGGACTTTGCCACCACCACCCCAGTCTTCCTAGAGGCCAGGCAAAGAAGCTGCTGCGAGAATGGTCACTGGGACCCTCCTGCACCGCTGGCATCGTGGGCCAGGGCCAGGGCACAAAAGGCCGCTATGGTAGCAGGACTTCGCCGCTGCCCCTGGACTTCCTTGTGGCTGGGATGAAGAGGCCACTGCGAGGACGGGCACCGGGACTCTCCCCCAATGCCGGCATCCTGGGTTCTGCCCAGGGGGTGGCAAATTGGGCCTATGCCCCGAGCAGCTGAAACCCACTCTACACCTCTATACACAGCCCAATTAAAAATTAGAGCAGGAGCCATATGAAGGCTTAAAACTGGAGGTTATCTACCCTTTATAATTATAGATTGGGAGTTAAACCATGGAATACTCTCTGCACTGCTCTTCCTGGTCTCGACCAGGAAGAGTGAAAACACCTGCGCTGGGCTGGTGGCATTTTAAAAGGGCCATTGCCACTGCCTCTGTGGGACTCTCTGTGCTGCTCTTCCTGGTCTCAACCAGGAAGAGTGAAAACACCTGCGCTGGGTTGGTGGCGTTTTAAAAGGGCCATTGCCGCTGCCTCTATGGGACTCTCTGCGCTGCTATTCCTGGTCTCGGCCGGGAAGAGTGAAAACACCTGTGCTGGGCTGGTGGCGTTTTAAAAGGGCCATTGCCGCTGCCTCTGTGGGACTCTCTGCGCTGTTCTTCCTGGTCTCGACCAGGAAGAGTGAAAACACCTGCGCTGGGCTGGTGGCGTTTTAAAAGGGCCATTGCCGCTGCCTCTATGGGACTCTCTGCGCTGCTCTTTCCCGGCTTTAGATTTTAGACCTCTTGCTCCTCTTGTTCTTAGTATTTCGTATTGTTAATCGATTAGTGTATAACTTATTTTTTCATTTTTGTATTGGGTATGAATTGGGTATGGATTGTATTGTGAGTATATTGTTTATTGTCCATTTGGTACTGAATATTGATTATGGACTGTAGCCTTATCATATTGTGTTATATTTATTTTATTTTGTCTTGTTGCACTGTATTTTTATTGTATTATTACTGAACTGTTATATTGTATTTAATTGTATGTTGTGAGACGCCCTGAGTTGGTTTTGACCAAGTAGGGCGGCATATAAATTGAAATAATAATAATAATAATAATAATAATAATAATAATAATAATAATAATAATAATAATAATAATAATAATAATAATAATAATAATAATAATAATAATAATAATAATAATAATATGCTAAAAACCTTGCTGATTGATTGTTTTCTCAGCAAAAAGAAAACAACTGTGAGATTTACCAGAACTGAGGCTAGGAAAATAGAGCAATTTTTTTTAAAAACCAGCAACAACAACCGAATGATTACTTCTGGGAGATGAGATGAGTGATTTCAATAGCAGTCATGGAGAGCAAGCCAAACACTGTCATTGTGTCATTGCCAAATGAGCAAGCAACATTGAAACGTGACTCCTTTTCTCAATGGGACCCTTTCAGAAAATTAGTCCTGTTTGCCTTTGCAATATCCACTGAACCTAAGCATAAATTAAATGCAGCTGCCCATGTAACCTATTAGTTCTTCTGTTTTATTAATCCCTTTCATCCCTGCTTCAATTGCCAAAGAAAAAGGGGAAAAATGAAAACACTAATTTGAAATGCTGATGTTGGCCTGCATTTGAACTGTGAGATTTCTGAATGTTTGGTGTTCAAAGTTTGGTCTTGTAAAAATCAATGTTTTGAAGATACCTGTGTTGTACTGTTTTAAAAGTTTGGAATAAGCTCAAGAGAACTTTTTTTTACAAAACAAAACAAATCATGCTGAATAGAAGTGGCAAGCATTCTGAATCTTTACATAGAACATATTTCATTCCTGCCTCAAAGTTTTAGAACCTGTGCACAAAATGTAAATTACAAAGTGGAGGTTGGTGTTTTACACTGAATTGGCTAATTAGCCTGAACAAATAGATATCACTCCTTATTTACTAAAAATGTGTGCTGTGTGATAATTGTATAAGATCAGTAAAGTGACACACACAACAACTCCATTTTTTGTTGTTCTCTAGATCTAATACAGTAATACCTCGGATAACGCTAAGACTTGGTTCCACAAGTCTTGGTGTTATCCGATTTTTAGTGTTATCCGATGCATGTTAAAATCCTATGGGATGTATCAGATAATGTTAAAGCTCCATAGAGATACATTGCAACCGCACAGGCTTTAGTGGTTGTTATCCGATCCATCCCATAGGACCTTAATGTTATTCGATCCAATTCTCCTTCCCAGATTACTTAACATTATGTGATTTTAGTGTTACCCGAGGTAAACGTTATCCGAGGTATTACTGTATTCTGGGTGGTGTTTACATAACTTTACAATAAGGGGGGGGGGGGGGAGAGAACAATTTTAAAAAATATATATATTCTGGACACATTGCTGAAGCCACACTATGTGAAGTGAAATTGAAATCCCAAAATGGAGACAAATAGATATCACTCCTTATTTACTAAAAATGTGTGCTGTGTGATAATTTTTTAAGATCAGTAAAGTGACACACACAACAACTCCTTTTTTTTGTTCTCTAGATTTAATATTCTGGGTGGTGTTTACAGAACTTTACAATAAGGGGGTGGGGGGGGAAGAGAACAAATATATTTTTAAAAATTATTCTGGACACATTGCTGAAGCCACACTATGTGAAGTAAAATTGAAATCCCAAAATGGAGACAACAGGTTTGACAAATCAGTTTGGGGTATTTGACTTCACCTCAAAGGATGAGGAATTGGTTGTTTTTCTCCCTCTCCACAACACCTAAAACTCTCCCCTACATTTTATTTGCAGCATAGGCTCCTATACTAGCTTCAAAGAAAGGCACTGAACAACTGCATCACGAAAGCTGGAGATTAAATGTAGAGGGACCTATAGACACATTTAGATGTTTACTTCCCTTCATTTCCATATACTCAAGAAGTGTCTTCAAATTTGTGTTTGGGTTGCTTTTGTTGCCCTAGCAACATGCGTTACTCCCAGTGAATGTCCCACATGAAGCTTTACTGCCCATTTAAAGGGACTTTAGCTTTTAGAGGGTGCTAATCAGAACTTATGGGCAGTATCTGATAAACTGTGATAAAGAGACCTAGTGTGTCCTGCTCACATAAGAGAGCATGAAGGAGTAATTTCATGGCCAATAAAGCCTTCTCTTAAGGAGGCCTTGCAAAAAAGGGGGCATTGGTTTTTCTTTACAAATCATATAGAGGGAGGTGCTCAGTAATTTGCTCATCCAGGGGAAGAAGTCTCTTCCTTTTGGACACGTATAATAATTCAACCTCCAATTTCAAGTTGAACAATGAGGAAGCCTGTCAATCCATCATTTACTCAAATTGTTTCCTTTAATGCTGGATCAAATATCTTGGTCTTGACATTCATATTTATTCTGATTTTTACATGCTCTTTTATTCTGCTTTCTTCTGAAAGAATGATTATTTTCTTTTCCCCCTTTTATATCCTATTTGCCTGGCAGTATGTATGACTACCAGAACTAGCTTTTCTTTTCTGCCTCAGTCACAGGAGTAACTAGACTGCATTGTGACTAGATTGTATTGTGACTAGATTGTACAATTGTACCTTGCTTAAAGAGCATAATGCGTTCCACAGGATTGCTCTTTAAGCGAGTTTGCTCTTTAAGTGAAACACCATTGTAAGTGACCAATTGTGGGGGGGATTGCAAACCCCAATTTATTTGTTAAGCGAGTTTTTGGTCATAGCCAATTGGGCAGCATACAAGTCCAATAAATCAAATCAATCAAACTAGGGCTTTCTTATGATGATGAGATGCAAAAAAAAACAAAAACAAAAAAAACAAAGCTAAAGTCCATCATTACCTGAGACTCCTATTTTTGCCTGCAAATCTGCCACCTAAGGTAACTTTGGTAAGGTTAGCCTTGTGTACAACTTTCCAGCAGGTTCAGAAAAGGTAGTGGTGGATAGGGCAGATAGGGATGGCTTCTATCTTAAGATACCTTGAGGACTCAGATGTGGGGTGAAAGAGCCATTGCTTCACCTTATTTGGCCTCTTGAGTACCTCCAAACTCAGGCAGCATCTTAGGTGAAGGGATGGAGGCAGTGAGTAGCTGATGCTTGATGTTGCTGTTCATCAGTGCACTAGTAGGGTATATTGGATTTTAAACCAGCAGATGCCCCTGTGCTGGTCTCTTGCCTTATGGATTTTTCCCATCCACTTGCCCTACAATTTGAGGGTGCTATTGAGTCACCAGTGGGGTGGTGGTGGTGGATAGGAATGTTTGGGTCCAGCTTCATATTTTTGCCTATCTCATTCTTTATTATGGGGAATTATGGTTAGGGTTAGGGTTAGGGTGTGTTTGGAATTGTGAATTTCATTGTAAATATCAATAAATGTGGTCCGAGTCTTTAACCACAGCAGTTTGTGTCTTGCCTCTTTACTTTGTGGTGGGAGTTGAAATGCCTTTCACTTATGTTCCTAAATAAATGGAACATTGCATATGTCTCCAGGGTTTTCTCATCTAAATAAAATTGAACCCAGAGGACATGCCCCCCGAAGCTTCCCCTAACTTGGGGAAATGTAACTTTCCATTATCCTAAGGGAGCCCCAAATCCACTTTTCCATCACAAAAAGATACTGTAGGATACAATACGTGCAAGCACCCTTACATGATTATATATTTTTTGCCATTATATGCTTTTGCTCTGACAGCCTCTTGAGAAATATGCTAATCCTTTTTCCTGCTTTCTCTTCTATTAACCTCCTGGTAATATTTTAATCCAGGCTTCATCTTGAATCGCTAAGATCCAGGACAGGTATAAACTGCTGATTTATGACGGGGAAAATAATCCTGCTTTGGCCACTTTAAAAGCTTAGAGGGGAAACAAATAGAAAGATTAAATAGTTCTAATTGATGGCATTTGTTTAATAGGGAGCCATTTATTCCAGTTAGAAAGAACATAATGTATGCTTTGGGAGGAACAATTTAAACACCACCATTCCAAGGTTGCCCTATTTTTAATACATTTGGGTACAGGCTGTAATCATTCTTCTGCAACAAAGGCACAGTCCTTTGCTCTGTAGAATATTGTTCCTCTTTCAGAGCATGGGTCAGTGTTCTTTTTTATTCCCACTCAGTGAGTAGCTGAGCTGCTTTGTGGAAGCAGTTTTTGAATGGCATTGTGGACCAAAGTGGTATTCAAAGTGTTTGCTAGTATCTTTTTTAGCTCAGCTCAAAATGGTTTGAGACATGTCTGCTTGAAGGACCTATTTTAATATGAACCTGCAAAGCTTTGGTCTGCTGTGTCCCCTTCTCTGTGTCATTGTATTTACAGCTTGGCAACACAAGAGAAACCTTTCTTGACAGTGATGGTCAATATACAGGGCTCCCTGACCCAAGAGCTTAGATCAGGGGTGGGGAACATATAGCCCTCAAAATGTTTGTGGATTGCAATTCCCATCAGCTCTGTCTACACAGCCATGGTGAGAAGTGCTGAGAGTCAGGTATCTGAACAGCCATATTATACTACCCTAGTTTAGCATATCATCCTCTTTATCTCTCTCCTGCCCTGTTGTTTTAAACAAGCATCTATTTAGCCTTTTTTCTTCATAAGAACATAAGCCAACATTCTGTTGCATAGTTATGTCAGTGGAAAGGAATGACATAAGTTGCAACAGTGAAATTCCCACTAATTAACAAGCCTTTGCTTGGATTCCTGCATGTGAACTAACCCAACCAACTAGTCTGTAGTGTGGAATCCATGCAGGTACTCACTAATTGGCAGCATTTTGACAACGTGAGTAATACCACTTCCCTCCTGCTAGCATAACCACACAACTGACTTTGGGACTTAATAGCTGTACTGGATTTACTGAACCATGGGAAGGAATAGAGCTATGGAAATATGCAGAGCATTTTATCTTGAACAAAAAAGAGCTATGATATAGTAGTCCACTGGCATGGGCTACAATTCAGGACACACAATGGGCTGTCTGGTTATATATTTGTAAGGTTATGGAGGCATATACATTTAGGATTCCATGCCCAGTTCATGGTTCTAATCTGCAAAGCCATAAACGATTTAGGACCTCAATACCTGCTGAAGGAATCTTGCCTGGACAACACACCTTTCCCAGACAGGTAGTCTGAGAATGCCCACCTCAAGTGAAGCACAGAAGACCATCATGAGAGTGCAGTCCTTCTGTTGTTATGGTCCTGACACTGTTGGAGTACTCTTCCTGATTGCATCAGTCTGGCACATAAACCCTTCCACAGGTTTTTGAAAGCTGAGCTCTCTAAGGAAGCATTTCATAATATTCTGCCCCTAGATTGATCTGTCCTCTGATGGCATGCTTTTGTTTTGTTTGCCATCTATGGGTTTGCTTTTCTGTAACACTGTTATTTAGCTTTAGTAATTTTGTACCTATGGGTATAATTATTTTTGTTTGATGTATTATGAACATGGTAGGGCTACTAAAAGCCCAGATTTCTTGCAAGCTCACATTGTTTCAAGTCCAATGTGTCCCTTTTATAGCCATGAAGATCTAATGAGAAGAATGTAGGGGGTTCCAGCAATAATGAGAAGATGGAATATTTCTTTTGGTTTGGAATTAATGAGGACACTTTGGAAAGTAGGCATCTGCGGAAACCACCTCATGGAATGAAACCTCTGTTAAATTATTAAAAAGAGAGTTTATTTTTAAAATGCTTGCATAGGAAACAATGTAGACAATCAATAATTTTAAAATGTTTCCCATTAATATATGTATTACCTTAGATTTTAATAGCCTATTTCTTGTTTTGTATATGATGTTATAATGGGACTGTGGTGGCTCAAGTGGCTAAGATGCTGAGCTCGACAACTGGAAGGTCGGAGTTCGATTCCTGAGTACTTCACGGTGGAATAAGCTCCCATTTCTGTCTCAGCTCCTGCCAGCCTAGCAGTTCGAAAGCAAGAAATTGCAAGTAGATAAATAGGGACCACTTTAGTGGGAAGCTAAACAGTGTTCCATGCACTCCAGTGTTGAGGCATGCCTGTGACATGTCCATGGAAATGTCTGCAGATGCAGACAGCACTGGCTCTTTGGCTATAAACACAGATGAGCACTGAACCCTAGAGTCGGATACGACTGGCTTTCAAGCATGGGTGACCTTTACCTTTACCTGGTGTTATATTATGGCAACATATTTTTTTTCTTTTCCATTTATTTTAGTCTATTTCATTTTTGAACCTGTACTAAAAGATATGGACATACTGTTCCAAGGTCTTCTAAGGTGTTCTGTGTGTGTTCAAAACATCATACCAGGTACCAATTTAAAGGTGAAATGAGAAATTTATGTTTTATGTCATGTTGATACATAGGATAAACCTATAGCCATTTCAGGAAAAAATGTGGTTCTGGGTAAAAGGCCAGAGAGAGAACAACGATAATCATTGAACACTAGACTCAGTCATTAATCCATGCAGACCCAGATTTCAACTGCAATAATTTCTTAACAGATCCTGTAATAACAGACCAATAAGAGTGTGTGAAAAGCTTAAATATCGTATGGACCACAAATACTGAGAAAGGACTGGAAGGGAACAGACCTTTACTCTTGGGATATCTTGCGTATGACTGGGGCGAGTTCATTTTCTCTTCCATGTTGGGGTAAGAGGCAGGTTGGGGCAGATGGACCCAATCAATGTGCGCGCACACACACACACACACACACACACACACACACACACACACACACACACACACACAACCCTACCCCAACCCGCCCCCAATCTGCCCCAAAGAGTGGGCTATATGCCTGTGTAGAAAGCTTTATGTTTCTTTTGGATTCAGTTATCCTGTCATTTTTTTATCATAAGCTTATTTTATTTTGTTTTTCCATTTTTTCTTAACTTTTGAGAATAGTTTTTAAAGCACATTCTGAACATTTGCATGCAGAACTCTTTTTGAGAACTTATCTGGATTTTTAGAATCTTGAGTTCTCCACTGAAAAAATGCCTTTGTTTAAATGGGAATTTACAATGTTTAAGTTAGCTAGAGTGGAGGGGACATTAGATCATGATGGGGTTTAATATTTAATGCAGTTTTACGTGCATTCTATTAAGGCAGTGAGCTGGAGGAGGGTGTCAGGAGATTTAATAGTTATTTTGCGGTGATTTGTTTGCTTAAAATGTTTAGTTTTCTTTTTCTTAATGTATGTCCATTTGATGCTATCATCAGTGGCATATTCTTTTATTTCTTACACTGCCATTTTCCCCATTATTGCTTATGTTTTCTTAGTCATCTCGATATATCTGCTTTCTTTACTATACACTTCAAATATTATTGTCTTTTGTAATAATCATAGTCCACTGCTTCAAAGGTTGTGCTTTAAACATTGCTATAAATACAATGTTTAAAACAATATGATTTTTGTTAGTTTTCACCTATTATCAGGGACTGCAGTGGCTCAAGAGGTTAAGATGCTGACTGGAAGGTAGGAGGTCAGCAGTTCAATTCCCGAGTACTGCAGGACGGAATGAGCTCCCGTCTTTGTCCCAGCTCCTGTCAACCTGGCAGTTTGAAAGCAAGAAATTGCAAGTGGATAAATAGGAACCACTTCGGTGGGAGGGTAAACAGTGTTCCATTCACTTCAGTGTCTAGTCATGCCTGCCATATGATCATGGAAACATCTGCAGAAGCAGACAGCACTGGCTCTTTGGCTTTGAAACAGAGATGAGCACTGAACTCTAGAGTCTGATATGGCTGACTTTTGAGCAAGAGAGACCTTTACACCTATTATCAACATTTGGAACTTTTCATAATTTTGTCTAGTAATATGATATATTTTGTATGGTCTGACTTTTGTCTCAGATTTTGTATTCTGGTTTAATGATCTCTCCCCCTAAGCTCTCTGTAGTAAAGTACAGTATTAGGTATAAAAGAATTCAGTTTTTGACAGTGAGTCTTAAAAAGGAAAATGCTGAAGCAGGATTATAGTTGAATGTAAAGAGTGCAAAATAATTACAGCAGAACCACATAACTTTTAATATTAACAATGAAGAAGTCAAAAGTATATACAAAAAGATTGCCAATACCCTTGGTTAGATCATCACTGCAAATGGAGACTGCAGCCAAGAAATCAAAAGAAGGCTGTGACATGGAAGGGCAGTTATTAAGTGTCCAGAAGTAACGATGCATCAGAAAAAAATGACGACTAGGTTCACCCATACTATAATATTCCCATTACTGTGTATATAAAATGTAAAACTAGACTGTGAAGAAAGCAGACAAAGGAAAAATGTTCATTTGAAGTGTGTGTGTGTGTGTTTTTTTTTTTTTTTTGAAGAGACGTTTATAGATATAAGGACTGCAAGGGAAAAAAAGAGTTCTTGATCAAACCAAGCCTGGTCTCTCACTTGAAGCAAAATTGCTATTCTGCTTTGGGCATATCATGAAAAGACAAGATTCACTGAGAAAGATACAGTTCTAGGAAGAGTTGAAGCCAATTGGAAAAAGAAAAGGCACAAAATGAATAGAGTCAATAAAGGAAGCCGTGTTTTTTTGTTTATGTAAGCTACGGTTAATGATAAGACTTGTTGGAGATTATTAATGATTAGTAATGATTTGACAGCTTAGAAAAATAACATACCGCATATACTTGAGTATAAGCTGAGTTTTTTAGCCCCAAAATGAGACCCCCAAAAGGGGACTTGGCTTATACTCGGGTCAATGACCACGAGGGTCCCAGACCGTGCCGGATTGAGATGGGCCAACAATTTAATTAATTTTACCATATTTCCATGTACTTTGATTATAGAAACTCACTAGCAGCTGCTGCATTTCCCACCCTTGGCTTATACTCGGGTCAATCTATTTTCCTGGTTTTTCAGGTCATAATTAGGTTCCTCGCCTCATATTCAGGTCAGCTTATACTCGAGCATATACGGTAACATGTTTACCTTTGATTTCAGTATGTCTAGTCTAACTATGAGTAAGTTTACATTTTGTCTAATATTTCCTCATTTTGAAATTGGAGAAACTGTGAGCCATCAGCCACCTTATCTGTCTTACTAATTGTTGTCATCTGCAACTTATGTCTGAGCATACATTTTTTTTCCTGCTAATGTTTTCAGGAAAAATGCCATTGGCATGAATTTGTTTAAGGTGGATCCCAGTCTGCCATGAAGTGACCCACACACTGTGAAGTTAGCTTGGATAGCAGTGTCTGGAGGGCCTCTCCCCTCCTCTGGGCCCACAACAATGGCCTGAGGGAGAAGATTTCATGGCCTGGCAGGCGGCTGAGAACATCTCCCCCTCTTCTGGGCCCACAACAATGGCCTGAGGGAGAAGACTCCATGGCCTGGCAGGCAGCTGAGGACCTCACCCCCTCCTCTGGGTCCACAACAACAGCCTGAGGGGAGTTAGTCTGTGTTCTGCTTTGGTTGTTTTGTGAGGTTGTATTTTATGATTTTTACTGTACTGTTGCTGTTTTGACTGTAAGCCGCCCTAAGTTGTCTAGGCGAGTGGGCAGCAATATAAATCTGAACAAATAAAATAAATAAATAAATAAATCATGGAGCCAACTTCTGAAGCATGTATGAAATGAGACATACAGGATTTGACACCAGGACTGCAATGGACTGCCACATCCTTGAGGATATTAACAAGGTTAGCCTTCATATTCAGTCCATCTGACATGGCATCTTCTGCCTCCATGACCATTGGGAATTAGAATAGTGGCTCCTCCTCTGCTCATTTTGCTGTGGGCCTAATATGATGGTTTCCAGTGGCATTTCTTCCACTGAGGGGGCCATCACCCCACCTAAAGGGGCTCATCTGCCATAGCCATTGGCACCTTTGAGGAGTCAAGTTATTTACCGCCGCCCAACACTCGGCATTGAGTCACTGGCTCTTATTAATAAAAAATTAAGAATAAGTCTGTCTCAAACAAATATTCACATTATAAACAAGAGTAATGTGTTTATGACCAATTAAACCAAGATTTGTTGTTCAACATTTTTTATTGTTTGAAAATCGCTCAGTCTCCAACCAAGATTTTACCAGTAGTGATTTTTTTTAGCTATCTTATGCTAGACACTCATGAGTGTTTTAGAATCCAGTTATCTTAACAATAGAAATAATCTCCTGTGTATTCCTGTGTACTTCACACACTTACAATTAGCTATGATGTACTTTGCTGATCTGCACTCCCAAATCAGATACACTGATCTGGCAGCTGCCTTACTAGATTTGAATCTTTTATTCTGGGCATGAGGTTTTCACTATTAATGCAACTCAAAGTGAGTCTGCATGTTTGTAGCAACAAATCAATGCTTATAGATTGCTGTAGCAAATGACTGGTACAAAGGTATTAGGTAACTACAGTGTAGTTCAGAATTCACAGGCCCTTATGCTCCTCTTATAGCTCCGTTTGCTATAATCTCTCAATAAATTATTAATAGGAATCATAGATAATACCTATTGATTATTCTTCAGCCTTTATAAGTTATGTATACATAGGAGATAAAATAGATAGGCAATTTGTCAGTTCACAGACAGTATCAGCAGTTTCAGTGTCTATCTGTGCATTTGAAAATAATCAGCCTGTTCAGTCCTGTCGGAGGTGTGTCAGTTGATACCATGTGGAGGTATGGGGGAGGCAGAAGGAGGATGGAATAGGCAGTGGGTGCGAATCCTTAATTGGGACTGTGGTGGCCTGTAAGAAGCTGGACTTCATGACTGGAACGTCACAATGGAATGAGCTCCTGTCTCTGTCCTAGCTCCTGCCAACCTAGCAGTTTGAAAGCAAGAAATTGCAGGTAGATAAATAGGTACCACTTCAGTGGGAGGGTAACAGCATTCCATGTGCTCTGGTGTCTAGTGATGCCTGCTATGGAAACATCTGCAGATGCAGACAGCTCTGCCTCTTTGGGTGTCAATGAAGATAAGCACTCCACCCTAGAGTCCAATATGATTGGCTTTTGAGTAAGGGTGACCTTTGCCTTTACCTATGCATGCTTAAATGCTTTCCCATGTAAAACACCTGCAATCCCTAGATCTTGAAAACTTGCACCAAGTGTTTGCTTGGATTTTTCTCTAATGTTTTACCTTTCTATTTGGAGGAAGCATTTTTTTTTTGTAAACAAGGAATGTTTATATATACAGCTCTTGTCCTTGAGTTCTGAAGTATGGGGACTACACTGTGGATTTAGCACCCAGGAGCGATTTGCATGGGTCGCTGTGTAACACTGGAGCTTGATTAAATCATTCTGATCAAACCCCACTGTTCCACAGCTAATATTGAAAAGTGGCTTAATAAGCAAGCCACTTCGAGATATTGGCAAATAAATCACCTTCTCAGCTCAGTAGAGAGCAGGGAAAGTGAAAATAATGTTTAAGAAAATGCAGTAGATGGACAATAGGAGATGTATTTCTGAGTTTTGTTTTTGAAATGTTTTGGTAATTATTTTTTATAATTGACATTGTAATTGTGATATTTTGTAACTGTGATATTGTAATTGTATTTATTGTAACCATGATATTTTGCTTTTTGTTAGCCACCTAGAGTCGCATTGCGAGCAGGGCAGCATACAAGTTTAATACACTAGTACCTCGGATAACGCTAAGACTTGGTTCCACAAGTCATTATCTGGTTTTTAACATTGTGCAATGCATTGATCGCACAATGTTTAAAAAAAGCCCTGTTCCCTTTCCGAAGAGGGGGGTGTTTGGGGAAGAAACCGGGTACATGCACCAGATCTCTCCCCAAACACCACCACAGTCCCAGTGAGCGTATTGTATCACACAACTGTACAGTATATGCACTTCTCTGGGGAGGGAGTCCGCCGGTGGTGGCGGCAAGTCCGCAGCAGCAGCTGCTCCCACTTCCACCAGCAGACACTTAGAGTTTGGAGTGGCGGGAGCGGGACATCTAGGGAAGAAGAGGACAACAGTTTTCATCATTTGTGCAGACTTCCTCCTAGGTGCAAATTGTGCCTTAAAAGGCTATTGGCTGTTGGTGGGCCATAATGACTAGGTCAGTGGTTCCCAACAGGGGGTACACAGCCCACAAGTGGACTCCAATTCCCAGAATCCTAAGTCAGTACATTGGCTGATCAGTGCTTTGGGGAAATGACTTAGGCTTCTGGGAATTGAAGTCCACAAGCCAGCATTTGGGAAACACTGGACTAGGTGGTTCTGCTATTATAGGCACAATATGTATCGCAGTAATGCTAGCCTACAAGGTATGCCCTATCATTCAGGCAGCCTCAAGCAGCCTATGCTGGGGATCATGAAAGGGTAACCAATGGTTAGCTATTTAATTTATCTTCGTTGTTGTTTCATTGGCAAGGCTGTGGAAAGTTGCTTGTGGGATTTTCCATTTCATGGGCAAAGGCACAATCCTTGCTTTTGTGGTGGTAGTTGCAGATGTGGATGTGGGTGGTTACATTCTGTCTTGTTCTGTAAAATGTTTTAGGCCAAGCCTAGGGTCCATTCTATCCACAAAGTAAGGAAAAATGAACACATAGTATTGCTGTTTCTTAAGAGAAATCCACCCTGGCTTCTCATGGGTTCCTTTTTTGTTCAAGACTTGCAAATTTCAGAAAACAGCTGCTTCCTCAGCTGTTTGTAAAAGGTTGGTTTTGACCACAAGGGGTCTCAGTAGTCTTTCTTACCAAGTCATTTGAGAACTTTTCCAAGAATGCACATCAGAACCCCACTGGTCGATTCCCAGGGCATAACAGAACTTTGGCTCTTATTATTTCATCTGATAGTCAGAAGTCCTCCTGCTGCTAACGCCCAACTGAAATTCAAGAGGATTGTGAGAGCTATCTTTGCTTTATTATTACTTTGACGAACTGCAGGATTCTGATAGGATGAATCATTCTAGCTATTTCTCATACTGTTATTTGGATAAAAGAAATCTGCTTTCTCAAACAGAATTTAAGGAACTTGTGTTCTACCCCACCCCCCTGAAAAGCAACTTTTCCAATTAAGTTATGGATGAAGAATTGCACAGTAAGAGAATAATTTGTGTGCTAAAAATGTTTTATATTTGGGGAGGGGGGACTACCAGTTGCTGGATGCATGGGGAAGATGTTGTAAGTATATTTTATCAATAGCTTGGCAAACTATTTTTCATACAATAACTTTCAGAATCACCACCAGCCACATGAGAATTGTAGTCTAAAAGGTAAATTTTCAAAACTATGCTTTTACTATGTAATGGATTCCACCCAAGTTAGTGCGGGCCTGAAGGCATCTCCGAATGTGGCATGAAAGGACTGACAGAGGAATTACAAGTGGCTCACACAATGTGCTGGTTCCAGGCAGCCAAGATTCAATAGTGAGCCAGCACTGTATGTGAGGAGAGCTAAAGTTTTATCAGGTGATCATCTAGTTGGGATAGCAAATTGGAGGCATCAGCTCCAACAATCCTTCCTTTCACAAAAAAATCTGTTTCTGTAAATAGCAGCCCATATGCTCTAATCACTGCTGACTTTGATCACAGGTTATTATAATTATGAAACAGCAATATTTGAAATAATTTACTCCTAAGGAGTTATGCAGTGCAGTCTTTCACATCTTCTGGGCAAGGCCATTCTGTCCTATATCTTTAAGTTTTGCCACATAAACCTGGGACAGCTATGCTTCTGATTTTGCTACAGGGGCCCCTTCTCTACACCAGTGTTTCCCAAATGCTGGTGTTTGGACTTCAGTTCCCAGAAGACTAAATCACTATATTGACTGATCAGTGCTTTGGGGAATTGACTTAAACTTCTGAGAATTGAAGTCCAAACACCAGCATTTGGGAAACACTGCTCTACACAATGAAGACCTCACCCTCCTTTCTGATGAGTCTGGTAAATCTTGAGGTGATATTGGCTCAATATGCTTTCCCTGACTGTTTCTGTGTAAAAGTCAAATGTTCAATAGGTAACTGGCTCTCAACTTTTTTTTAACATTCTCTAGATAAGTTTATCAGTCTGATCAGGTTAAGCTGCTATAGTAATAGAGTAGACCATACTGCCAATTACTCAAGACTGATCATCAGGCAGCAGTTAACTAACCTGACAATCCTGAGGACTAACAGCCTTGGGGGGTGAAGTCCACAGGGAAGGGTAATGGTCCTCAAGTAGATTAAATCCCACTTGAATCCATCTTGGTGGAGGGCAGAAGCTTCATCAATACTGACTTGGGCTTGATGAGGACTTTGTGTTCCAAAAAGGCTCAGGACCAGAAAGTGACTCAAAGAACTGTATCAGTGGCATGGGTGTCACACTGCGATGTGGAAGGCAAATGGAAGGTCACTGCATTATATTGTTCCCATGATGATAGTCAATATTGAGTATGGCACTTGAAGAAGTAGTAGATAAGTTTCTTTCAGTCTTTTTTTAAACTAGTCCTCCTTTTGGCTGGGGTAAAAATATCATGCTTTCCTTTGAGAAATTCATCTACCCATTGTTTTTTTTAATATTTGAAATAATGACACTTGGATGTGGTGTGGAAAGTGAACAGAGGGCTAGCCATTGTCCTCCTGTCACTTCAATTACCACTTGTGTGTGTGTGCGTGCACGCATGTGCGTGCGTGCACATGTTTCATATTTTTTCTTGCCAGGGCTTTGTTTTATCATTAGCAACTGAAAGTTAAAGACAAGCATATTTTGAAAGTGTCACTGCTGAGCCATGCTTTTCTAAGGAAATCCCATTGCTGAAGGAAACGTGTAGTAATTAGAGGGAATGCACATTTCCTTTAACCTCAAAGTTGAACACTTAGTCCCATTAACTTGGAGTTCTGAATCAATATGCTGAGAGAGACGTGCCTTTTGGGCCAAATGCTCAACAATGGCAATGGCAGTTGATTCACAACCTACAACACTAAGCAGAGGCCAAAAAGCATAACCTTGAGACAGTAGGTAGTACATACAGTATCTCCTTACATTCTAGACTACCCAGGGAAAAAGTTGCCTTTTCCTGGTAAAGAGCAGAGGTGGTCATTATTAAAATGACCATGAATCCTTGGACTGTGACTACCTCTCCAGTCTCACAGGAAAAAAAGGAACCCCAATGCCCTCAGTTCAGGATCAGTGCAAGAAGTAGTCCATATCTTGGCAGCTATCCCAACACCTATCATTCCCACAGTAAAGAGAGGGTGCTCAAATCTGGTGAAGTTATGTGCATGTGCAGGATAGCCAGAAAAGTCACGGCAACATTCATCCCAAACCACAAATGAAGACTTGTGTGGTTAACTTTTGAGTCTTTCCAGACAATTACATTGTTTCTTTCTTCACCTCCATGCATGACTGGCATTCAAAGTGTCTACTTGGCAGAAAATAACTCTAGCAGGAAGATCAATCTTCTCCTTTGAGCTAGAAAGGACATAACATAAGAATAATAATTTTAACAACCCAAAGAAATCTGGAGTCAGTAATGCAAGTCCTAGATTGGCAATTCCAAGTTTGCAGTATGGAGCAATAGAGGATGTTGCCATCAGGTCTGGAGCAGGGTGTGGCAGCTTTCTTCACACAGCACTGTGAAGGGAGGGTATAAAAAGAGGCCAAATGTGTCCTCTGAAGTTGTTTTTGTGTCACCTTAGCTATGACAAGAGAAAATATTTGGGTTTCAGGCAGCAAAGTGTGAAATACAAGTTACCTGCTTCTTAGTTCTCTCCTTATTAGAGGTTTCCGTTTCAGGTCATTGTCCACACAATACTTAAAACTAGTTACCTCAGTTCTGCATAGACAGAGGAAATGTAATTTGCCTCCTGCCTCTAGCTGATGTAAATCTCAGCCAGGGTCTGGCTTGTTTCTGTGTGGAGCTTTTTCAAGCAGGGGAAAGGTGCTGATTGTTTGGTTTGTGGCACTCTTCCAAAATAAATATGCCTCTCGACATTAAGCGGAATTACAGGATTGTAGGTGGAAACAGAGCCTAACTACTAGCAATCAGCACAAGATGACACAGTTGTTCAATGCACTGGTGTAAGTGTTAGGTAAAAGTAAATGTTGCCCTTGCTTGAAAGCCAGTCATATTCAACTCTAGGGTTCAGTGCTCATCTCTGTTTATAACCAAAGAGCCAACAGTGTCTGCATCTGCAGACATTTCCCTGTGCATGTGGCAGGCATGACTAGACACCAGAGTGCATGGTTTATCTTCCCACTGAAGTGATAACTACCTGAAATTTCTTTCTTTTGAACTGCTAGGCTTGCAGGAGCTGGGACAGAGACAGGAGCTCGCTCCATCATGCAGCACTCAGGTCTCGAATCACTGATCTGTCAACCTTCCAGTCATCAAGTTCAGCATTTTAACCACTAAGCCACCATAGTCCCAGTGTAAATGTTACTGTGCCCCATTTTACCCATTGGTGAGGAATAGTGGATCATAAAGTTAATGAGATCATCAGATACCATCAGCTGAACATGAGAAGCTCAACCTATTATAGATAGTTGCCTTAATCCAGGAGTAGTATTCTCTGTGTCAAGCATTAGTGTAAAAGAAAGTTGTTTGGCAGAATTTTTAATGGAGATTTTGAAGAGCATGTCCACTTAGCCTGGATTCCAGGCTAAGTGAGGTCTGGGTTCCATATGTCCAGATTTGATGGATGCCATTGTCTTACAACCTCTCCTTGTGTACTTCTTTTTGAGCCCCCTCTGTGTTGAAGTATATGTTGTTCTTGATACTTTCAGATGCTGGGAACAGCATACAAGGAAGGCTTTCAACTAATCAGATGGTTCCAGGATAAAACATCTGGAGTGCTCATGGGACTAACAAGCCCCATCAGCATATCAGATCATGCCATGAAATAGTTCTTCTGCTTCACTGCAGAGGAAGTATTTCATTTTCCCATATGGTAAAGTGGCTCATCATCCACTTCGTATGGGGAAAGGTTTATTGGGATGTTTGGGACTGTGGGAGTGAGTTAAAGTCATTTTAGTCTGCCCCCCCTCCCCTCCATCGTCAAACAACCTGAAAATGAGTGAGTTCATACCACATTCTTCATGCATGTTTTTCCTCTGGTTTATATTGCCCAAAATGGACACAAATTCAGTGCATTTTGTTTCTGGAATCTGCACATCAGAGGATGGCTGCAAATACATCCAGTAAAATTCATGTACTGTACTGTATCTCAAACACTGTAGTCAAGGAGAGAATGGGTATTAATAATGTACACAATGTTTGACAATATACACATTTTCAAACATTGTTGGACCCAAGCACTGATGAAAAAGGAGGAGGGTTGGGCACTACTACTGCTGCTGCTGCTGCTGCTGCTGCTGCTGCTGCTGCTGCTGCTGCTGCTACTACTACTACTACTACTACTACTACTACTACTGGTAGAAGTGGATCCACACCAATCATGGAGATGGGGAGGGAAGGAGAAAATTAGTGAAAGTGCATTTGATGTGCATGTCCACAGTCTGGGCCTCCATGACAGCAACAGGAACTCCATTAACAGATGGGATGTGGATGTGCACATCAAGATGAGCATTTCACGATACGATAGTTTCCTCTTCTTCAGTGGCAGCATGTGAGGAAGGATAAAGAAGTACTGTTGCCTCTGGTGGAAACAGGATATCTTCTAGTCTAGATCTCAGCATTTTGCTCAGGAGTGGTGCATGGTGGCAGTTGGGAGGAGAGGGCTTTTGAAGTGGTGGGAAAGTTGGCAGTGCTCTGGGTTGAGGGAAACATGAAAAAGTGGAAAATCTAGCATCTTTTTAAAAAAGAATACGACAACACAGCAGCCAAGTTAGAGCAGAGCATGGATTTCCAGGTACAGACTCACATATAAGGTGTACTTTTAAATGTGTGTTTTGGTGGTGCATCTTACCTTCTCAAAACTGAAAACAGAAACTCTGGGGGATTCCAAGTGGACTGAATTCTATAGTTTTTAGTGGTTAAGACACCAAGCTTGATGACCAGAATGTCAGCAGTTCAAAACTTGAGAGCTGGATGACAGTATTTGCGTCCATCATCTATCCAAGCTCCTGTCAACCTAGCAAGAAACTGCAAGTAGATAAATAGGTACTCCTTCAGTGGGAAACGTAACTGTGTTCTGTGTTCTTTGGCATCTAGTCATGCCTGCCACATGACCATGGGAATGTCTACAGGTAATGACACAACAGGGAAGTTTCCATTCACTTCTTGAGGTGAACAGTCCCTTTGAGGAGCAGGAGGCCATTGGGAGTACAGTATGGGAGGAAAGGGTTAATTTCCATTCCTCATTCTGATCCTGCCTCCTGGTGGCTGCTCTTGACCATTTAAAAATATATACATGATGCTAAAAACATTGATTGTCACTTTACTTTGGCTCACAAAGGTAAGAAAAAGGAAATGACTGGACTGGACGATGCGTATTTCCATTTGTTCTGCCTGTATTGAGAATCAGACTACTTGCATACCACAAGCCACCCACTCCACCCACTCCTTGACTGTGTCTCTGTTTATTAACTTTGCAAATAAGCTTAATGCAGCCTGTAACATGGAACAAAGGCATTTAAAATTCAAATAACAGCTCCTGGAAATGCAGCAATTTAATTTAAATGATCTGCTTGACATACATTTTTCTGTGTAAACCAGCTTTAATTTCAAAGAGTTTTGAGCAGTGCTGCTATTCTGATTTAAAATTGAGTGCTCCCTACCATTCACAATGAGACACCAAGCAAGAGAAAATCCCAGAAACTGACTCCTTTTTTCCATCAGTTAACCACTTCTCACCCAAACACAAAATAATAGCCATTGCTATTTTTCAATAAGTGTGAATGCTAGCTAGCACAAAAGGATCTTCTGTTGATTATCTTCACTGCTGTTATTGGTGTTGTCAATATTTAGGCTGCCCTTTGCTATGTAAAGCTCAGATCCATTTTTTTCTGCTAGCAACACAAGTAGAATATTGTGCAGGACTATCAGGTTATTCTTACCAGAGAGTAAACAAAACAACAAAGGAAAGGAAAGGAAAAAGGAAAAATGCTCTGTCACCTTAAAAACTAACTCATGTATTTTAATGTTAGCTTTCATGAACCAAGTCCACTTCTTCAGACACGAGTGGATTTTCATTCTGTACATTTCTACATTTCATATAGAGACCCAGAGGAGATGTGCAAATTGGATTGGTGGATTGAGTGATTCAATTTACAAAATAAACAATTTGACATGCATCTGACATTATACAACTCCTAATGAGCTGACTGAGTACGTTTTATGGGTTGAGGCACAGCTAGAGGTCAACAGTCCTAAAAACATCCTCCTCCCCTTCCCCCTATTTTTTGAGTCTGCTATGCATTTGTTGCATTTTTACATTTGATAATGTCCCAGAAACCCCTGGGTAATATTCAAACCTGTTCTGTGAGTGTCCAGCATGTGTATATATTTTATCTCTGCTGTACCTCTCTGAATCCTCGTTTTGTAGTTTCCCTGTTCCAAAATGGCAATTTTTAGGTCTAGTATACAGTGTTCAAGAGAAGTAAAATGTTTTGATGGCAGTTCTGATGTCTAATTTGTGTCCATTAATTCTTTTGCAAAGAGATTGTCCTGTTTGACCTATGTAGAGAGCAGAAGGGCATTTTGGCAGAAGATGGCATAGATCACATTTGTAGAGGCATAAGTGAAACTATCCCTAATGTTGTATTTGACATGATTGGGTCAGTAATTGAATTTCTAGAGTAAATATGGGGGCATAGCTTACATCTGGGTCTGTTGCAGGGTAAAGTACCCGATACTGTTTCACTGTTGTTTTGCTTGTGTGTCAATAGTTGTTTGAGGTTGGGTGGTTTTCTGTAAGCAAGTAATGGTCTCCCACCAAGAGCTTGGGAAAGTGAAGTATTCTTGTCCAGGATGGGTTGTAGATCTCTTATTATGCATGTGAGAGGCCTGAGTTGAGGGTTGAAAGTGACAACCCGTGGTGTTCGGTTGTTTTTTTCTTTTTGGCTTGTCCTGCAGCAAGTTCCTTCTGGGTATTCATCTTGCCTGGTTGATCTGTTCTTTAACCATACTGGGTGGGTATTGTAGTCTGAGAAATGCATTTTGTTTGGCATCTCTGTCTTATGAGTCAGAACAGATGCACTCTCATGCAGTGATAATAGAAGCATACATGATTAGGGTGGCCACTTACACATCACTAGGAAGGAAGATAAAGAAGGTCACTGACTGACATTAAATCCATGTGCTAATTTATGTATACTGGTGGCAAGTTAAAAATAGGTTTTATAATTTAAACAGAATTACAATGCATCTCAAACAGTGAAGGCTGTGACCGGCTTATTTGAGTACCTATGGCTGATTTCAAGATCCCAGCTCTTCTATCTTATAGTTCCTGATCTCTAAGAATTAGTCTGGACCATCCTGCTAATAGAGAATACTTTCAAAAGAAAGAGGGCAGTCTTTTGAATAGAAGACTTTGTCCCTGCAAAGAAGATGTGCAGCCACCCCGATTGGCAGCAGATTTTGTTATAATGACCTGGCTCCATAAAAGCTGATTCTAAGAAAGCAAGACCAGAGCAGTATGTCATGCACAGAAGCATGGGAAGTTTTCTCCCAGGGTTAAGTTCTTTAATAATAATAATTGAATGCTTTCCATTAAATTCTGACTTGTGACAGCCCTTTACAGGGTTTCCTAGGCAGAGAGTACTCAAAAGTCTTCTACCATTCTCTTCTTCAGGGGTCAGCCGGAGTCTGTGCAGCTTGTTCTCAGAACAGGTTGGTTCTTCTAGGATACACAGTGGAGAATTGAACTCCAGCTAGATAGCTAACTCACCCAGAGGGCAAGGCCAATGTTTACATCTGGCATCTTCAGGCAGCTATTAAAGACTCTGCAACCTTCTCTTTGCTTATTCCATTTGGCTTATTTTCCTTTCCTATCCAGTGTTAGGACAGTGGAGGAAATTCTGCTGAATACAGATGTAGATTTTTAAAAGCTCCCCAGCTCCACCATGGCTTAGTGGTTAAAGCTCTAGGCTTGGAGACTGGAAAGATGGATTCGATACCTGAGGGCTGGATGATGGTGGACAAGAAAGGAGCCTTATTCCGGCATCCCCTGCAAAAACCCTTTCAACCCAGAGTAATCTCTGACATGAAAACTGACAAATGATTTGTTATATCATTTTTTTGCCACAAAGAATGCAGCATCTGAATCCTCCTTCAGAGATTTATGTTGCAAAAGCCACTTTCCCCTCCCTTCTCATTTTGTTGTTTTTCATCTTCTTTTTGGCTGGCCTATATTTAATCACAGCTTACTTCTCTCATGAGTTCTGAAATTTCTCCCTCCCTTCCTCTCTTACTCCTCCTTGGAGAACTTATGTGATAATTTCCCCCCTTTATTTATGTAAGAGGATTGATCTTGTCACACATACCGATCATATAGCCTGCAGCTGCTTTGCCTCCAAAGCAGAGCCTGAGAGATTTGTTTAGTTAAGCTGCAACCTCAGCATCAGATGCCATGGCCTTTGATTCAGGATGCTGATAAGACTCAGAGTATTCGTGCACCCAGGGGAACTGCCATGAAAACCCAAGGTCAACAGCATTGGTGGTTTTCTAGCTCAAAGTTTCATCTCTCATTCTTTGGTGGAAATAGCTGAAACTGCTCACAAAAAAGAATGGGGACTCTGGAATGGGAATGTTATTGATTATCAATTATTATATTGTGTTCTTAATTCCCATCTTTGTCCAGAAAACATGGAAGACAAATACTGCCAACAGTTACATAAAACTGACAGCTCAGTTCTATGCATGTTTACTGAAAAAATTTATCCCATTGAAATAAATGGAGCTTGCCCCTTTGAAGTGTGTTTAGGATTTCAGCAATGCGTTTAACTAGTATTTCAGTGTAAAAAAAATTACACTGAAATTCCCAGTAGTGTGAATAACTCTCAATTGTAAAAGTTCCATGATTTACAATTATATTATTTCTTGATGTATTTATCTGAGGCTGAGGTGAAGAGAGAGATGTATCTACATTTTTGAATGAGCACAGAAACAAGTTGAGTTTTGGATCTAAACCTTTCATTGGAGTACACGTAAGGTAATGGAAACTGTAGCTTCCTAAATAATACCTATTGAATAATGTTCAAGTCATGCAACAATATCATTAGGAAGAGCTTTTTCTGGCTGACTCCACCTCATATATAGTTTGCCTTTACAGTACACAGCACATACTGCATACATACATGGATATGTGTGTGTGTGTGATTTTAGGCCAAGTAAATCTGAATAAAAATGCTGTGAAAAATTAAGAGACAATTAATGCATTTCCCATTCTTGAGTTAGCCTCAAAGAGGTAGCCATTGGTAAATGAATGTGGAAAAATTCTGAGACCCAAACAGGATTCAGTTCCATTCCAACCATATGTGCATAAGCTCACTAAGTCACAATACTGTATTTAGATTTAGTTTGATTTGGTCATACTGAAATCACAGAGACAAAGACCAGTATCCAGTTGCTGGACCCAACTAGATAAAGGTAAAAATCTCCCTTGCTTGAAAGCCAGTTGTATCTGACTCTAGGGGGAAAGCCAGTTGTATCTGACTCTAGTGCTCATCTTCATTAACAGCCAATTTTAGTGCCTGTGGACATTTCTGTGGTCATGTGACAGGCATGATTAGGTGCAGGAGTGCACAGAATGCTGTCAAAATTCCCGCCAAAGTGGTATCCATTTCTCTACTTGCAATTTCTTGCTTTCAAACTGCTAGGTTGGCAGGAGCTGGCACAGAGATGGGAATTCACTTCACCGTGAAGCATTTGGGTCTTAAACTGATAGCCTGCCAACCTTCCAGTCATCACTAAGTCACTGCAGTACCTTGGACCCACCTAGAGCAGACCTAATGATTTAGTGGGGTTTACGTCAATTCCAACTTGCCATTAAGGGACTGATTCAATGGGTCTAACTCCTAGTTTCAACTAGCAATAAAATATTGCTTCAAAGTCAACTGAGTCTAACTACTGTAGTGTAGCTGCCTGAGGTGCTTTCCTGAAAATTGTATCTGTTAAATATTTACAATCTAGAACACTTGATTCAAGAAAGGTGAGAGTACCCAAGTTTTAGAAACTAGGTATTTTACTTGGGTTGATTTTAGGAATTTAGGATGATAGGGAGAAAATAATAGTTTTTGTAACTGAAAGAGGTAAGGGACTGTAGTGTCTTAGTGGTTAAGAAGCTGACCTTGTTAGCTTGAAGGTCGGCAAGTTGGCAGTTCAATATCCGAGTACCACATGACGGAATGAGTGCCCATCTCTGTCCCAGCTCCTGCCAATCTAGCAGATTGAAAGCAAGAAATTGCAAGTAGATAAATAAGGACCACTTTGGTGGGAAAATATCTTGGAGACATGAAAGGAGCTTCATTCGGGCATCCCCTGAGTGGAGTTTCTCCAGCAAAAATCCTTTCAACCTAGAATAATTTCTGACATAAAATTATTATTATTATTATTGAAAGAGGTATATTTTGGAGCAGTGCATGGTTGGGCATTTTCATCTACTAACTTTCTTCTAAGTTTAATCCTATGAGGTTGCACTCTGTGCTCACCTTGCTATCATGAATTAACTATCATCAGTTGACATGACAGATACAAAAAGGAAACAAACTATTCAGAGAGACAGGATGACAAGTGTGGACAATCATTGTTGACAGCTGACTATCACATTCTGAAAGGTCTTGAATGAGGTTGTAAAGAATGACTTTTATCTGAGCAGCTGACCTCAGACTTAAGGTGAAGTAATCTATAATACCTTGCAAGGCTTCAGGGGAAATTAGTCACACCATATACACTTGTAACTACCATGGCATTGTGCTCTGGTCATGTGGATTAAAACTGGCTGGACAGCTCAGTAGTTTAGGCATATGGCTGTGGAGCCAGAAATTGAGAATTTGATTCTCCACTGTGCCTCCTTGGGAGAAGAGTGAGCTCTGCAGCCTTGGGCAAGCTGCAAAGTCACAGGGAACCTCCAGAATAAAGGAATGTTGAGCCCCTTTTGAGTATTCTCTAACCAGAAAATGCTGGGAAGGGTTGCCATAAATCAGATTTGACTTTGTAGCATGCATGCATGCACATGCACATGCACAAACACACACACAAGAGGAGGAAACTATTGCACAATTTGCTAGTTGCTGCTAGCTGAGTGGTCTTGGAGGAATTCTATATGGTTGTCTTTTCTTTACAAGACTCCATGTACTGGAAAATTGCAAAGATCAAAACTGGCACTGCTATTAGATAAACTGAGGCAGTACTCCAAGACAGCAGATTTTGGATGCTATAAAAGGATAGCAAATTATTGGTTATTTTATTTAGTATCATCATATTTCTACAGCCAGTGGTGGCTATAGGAGATACAGTACAGAACTTTAAATGTGCATGTATCTGAGGGGTGGCATTTACTGGTTTTGTTTAAAGTATCAAAGTGTTCAAATGTATCAAAATGTCTTGAACCAGCCTTTCTGGCAAGGGCTATTTGGATATCAACAACTGAAATATGGAAAATATAAAATGATGGTGATCACTGGCTTTGTTTGGTAGAATGCAATTTAGACGTCAATATTTTAGAGATACAAATAGGAAGATAAAATGTTTAGGAGTAGACAGAAAGCAAAGAGCATTTTGTCTCTGTGCATTTACATGGGTGTTTAAGCTAAACTTTTTCTGCTCCCAGAAATAAGATTTGCCTTTTATGTTTTGGAAGGAGGCATCTGAAGCATGGAAAACACTAATGCTACTCAACAGGATCTAGAAAAGCTCCCCAAAAATACACTAGAGCAGTAAAATTGCCTGGGGTCCATAACAGAAAATAACTTTGGTACAGCTGGAGTATATTGCACACTTCTTTGAGATAAGAAAATTAATCTGAACTGATCAGCTAACTTAAACCTATTAACTGTACAAATAAACAAGTCTATTCAAGTACTTAAAGGCTTAATTGGCAGTTCTTAGCATGCTGGATGTGGGGTGTGGCGGTGTAAGGAGGCTAAGCTTTTAAATATTGAATTGGGGTGCCAATTTTTAACCGAATGGTTTTTTTTAGTATTATGACTTGGGCAATAAAAGTCATTAAAATGGCCTCAGGTAAGGACAAAAATGTGGTATAAAATTATTTGAACAAACATAATTGATTTTGACTTTAAAAATGAAGAAATTATAGGTAAACGTCTCCCTTTCTCAAAAGCCAGTCGTATCCAACTCTGGGGTATGATACTCATCTCTGTTTACAGCCAAAAAGCCATCACTGTTTGCAGACATTTCCATGGTCATGTGGCAGGCATGACTCAATGCCAGAGCACATGGAATGTTGTTACCTTTCCCACCTAAGTGGTACCTATTTATCTACTTGCAATTTCTTGTTTTCAAACTGCTAGGTCAACAGGAGCTGGGGTAGATGATGGGAGCTCACTCAATCATGCAGCACTCAGGTCTTGAACTTCTGATCTGCTGACCTTCCGGTCATGAAGCTCAGCCTCTTAACTGCTAAGGCACCACAGCCCTTGAAATTATACTAGCCAACACTAATTAAGATGAGCTTTGTACAAGCCGAACATAAACCTTAATATTCTCATATTTAACAAAATACTAAATAATCATAAACAAGCTAGCAAGTGGTTTATTTTAAAAAAAATAAGAAACCTGTTTTAATCATCCTTTGGTAATCCCTTTTCATGAATCTGTGACTGCTCACATCAAAGACAAATTGATAGTCTTAAACAGCAGGAAATTTTACACATATGTAGTGTTAAAACAATGCAAAAAGCACCTGCAGTGATCTTTCTGTTTCTTTTTCTCCCACCTCCAGTTCATCAATTTTTGAGTCAAGTATAACTCCACCCATGTGGTCCAATAAAACCACTGAAGCAAAATGAGGCATACATGAATGCATTCCTTCAAGTCTTCGAGCCCTGTTTCAACTGGGATTGACCTAACCATGTGGCAGTGACAGAGCATTATAAGCATAGTCTTACATTTCAACAGATTCAACAGCCATATACTGAATATTCTGGAGTGGCTCATTGGTATTTCATCAACAACTGAACAAGATTTAGTGGAATTTCATATTATGTGGATCCTGCAAGAAAGAGAAAGATTTTCACATTTTTCCATCCCACTAGGATTAATTTAGATGTCCATTGAAAAAGGCTGCTGCCTCAATCTGTACCATCCCACCATTCATGGGACCAGCTGTGAAACCAGAACAAGACAATTTATGTAAGGATCCACAGTTGGTATATCAGTCTGATGAGGCATAATAAAATAATAGAAATTAAATGTGAATAAAATAAAATAATCAAATGCTGCTTTGATGCTTGGGAAACTAAGGCTACGTGTAAGTTTAGAAAAACAGCTTATGAAACATAGAAAAGCAAAGGCAAGTGCTTGTGTGTAGAAGCAAAGGTCTTGAAGAAATTTTTGCTTATAACTGAATGTACAAATTACCCAACATGAAACCAAAGGTTGACATGATCTCGTTAGTAATGCTTATGAAGTCACTGCGTGGAAACTCTGAAACCTATGTATGTTAGAGGTACAAGACATATTACACAAATGTTATACACATAACCAACTGATCAGAAAGGGTAGAGATGACCTGGATCTAGGCCATAAGAAATGTCAACATGCCCTGATTATAGAGATAGATATTGTCTAAGGTTCTTTTGAGACCCCTGAAATGGGTAAACAAATGACATGGTGGAAGTTGATTAATAAATTTGACTAACCTGACACAATCATGTCACAGAAGAAGGTCAAGATGTATTTGGGTAAACAAAATGTAGGAAAAACTGTATAAAATGTTCTGTCTTTCACTGTTCGAGATTCTCAGCTTTAGAGTGACAGACACCTCGGAGAATCATTATGCATGCATAATAATAAAATCTTCTCTGTTTGACCAAAGGAATGCTGTTTTGTCCTATCTTCAAATGCTATAACAGTCAGATCAACAGATCAACAGACACAACATTCCCTTTGATGCACATTGCTATTTTCACCCTATTATAGGGTGAAATATTCCTTGTTACCTGGTGCTTTCTAAAACTGCTTGTCAAGGGTTCTCTTGAGGGGATCAGAGTTCCACCGACAGATACCTATTGTGAAGGGAAGAGGAACTCTAAAATTGTGGCTCAATAGAGTATGCCTAGAAAATTTTGAGATGGTTCGCTCGTGAATCCAAAAAGTGTAGAGGGAATGTACAATTAGGGATTGTTAGAGTTGTAATACAGCAACTGTTAGTGACTATGAGAGGGACATTTTGGCTGTCCCTAGTGGGCTGCTGGCCTTGGACCTGTGTCCCCTGGCAAATCTCAAGGGCACTCTGGTGACAGGATGGCCTGATTGAGCAGAGAGTGGGAGTGAGGCCCCAGGTGGGAACAAGAATACAAAGACCTGAGGAGTCGGGTGTAGGTCTGGCCGATCTGATGATTAAAAAGAAGGTTGAACTTAGAGGGAGAGAACAGGTAGAGCAGGGGTGCCCAAATTACAGCCTGTGGGCTGGATCTAGCCCCCAAAGCCAATTCATCCAGCCTGCATCACCCTCATTGCTCTCCAAAGTGGGAGTAAAACATGCCTGTGTGGGTGCATTTTGCTTCAGAGATCAATGAGGGCAGTGCTGGCTGGCTGGATTGGCATCAGGGGCCAGATACTGCCCACGGGCCATAGTTTGGGCACCCCTGGTTTAAGCAAAAAATAAATAAATGGCAACCTAAAATCTACCGTATATACTCAAGTATAAGTCAGGGTTTTTAGCCCTCAAAATGAGGTCCAAAACTGAGACTCAGCTTATACTTGGGTTAGTGTAAACATTAAAAAACATACCCACACAAATTTCTAAATTAATTAATATTACCATATTTTCATGTATTTTAATTATTGAAACTCACTAGCAGCTCCTGCATTTTCCACCCCCAACTTATACTTGGGTCAATCTATTTTTCTAGTACTAAAGGTCCAAATTAGGTACCTCGACTTATATTCGGGATGACTTATAGTCGAGTATATATGGTATCTCATCTTGTTGCAAAACAGATTGCAAGGCATATTTTACTTCCACTTCCAGTAGGAGGGATCATGTGACTGGCCCACTGATCCATGTGACTGGCCCACTGAATCACGTGACTGGCCATGGCTCAAAAAGTTTGAGGTAGAGGCTGAAGAAACCTTCACTCGTTGTTTTTTTGTGATCTTGAAGAGAACTGTGTGCTAAGAATACAGAATCCCTAGACATGGGAGTAGGTCCCATTCCATCTAGTGAGAAGAAGAGAATGTGTGGGACGTGTGTCATTGTTCAGTACTCTGAAACCAACCTTTGCAATACCAAGGCCCTGTCAAGCTTCTGGTCCTGCCCAGAAAGAAAGGAAGGGAAGCAGTAGCAAAGCCTTCAGTGGCAAAAGGCACATTAGGGACTCAGAGGCTTGCACTGACCTGCCATAGACTGCCCCCCTTGAAGGACATCAGCTGGGTGGAGTCAATTGGGATAACTAGATAAGGAATGGAAGTGGTGCCCCTAATAAGGGCAATGATGGTGTTAGTAACAGTGAGCCAAATGTTGGGGTACACAGAAAGAGCCTCCTCAAAGACTGTGGTATTTTTGAACCACAATTGGGTGTGCCTTGGTAATGGCAACCTTGTGTTGCCAGCTACTCTTTCTCACACCAGGTCAGGCAAAAGGAACTGCAGAATGAACTCACCTAAAAGTGCCTTCATTTTGGCAGTTTCACATCTGTCCTAGACATGGAAGAAGAAGCCGAAAGTTGTCTACCTCTGGCTGCTGTGGATTAAAACAGGGAGGAGGCACAATTGGTGGAGGGACTCTTGTTCACTGAGCTCTTTTGTGTTTGAAATCTGATGTCTTCCAGAGACATAACTATGTCTTAAGATGCTTAAACCTCCTCCTCAGGTGGTGTCTTTTTCCTACTCTCCATGTTCCAGTCTATAAATTATTTTTCAACATTGTTTCCTACTCTGGGTGTATTTTACCAGATTGGAATCTACACACTGTCTTTCATTTTCTGGAGGCAATTGTATCTCTGTTCCTCTTGTTTTGCCTTTGTCTTTCTAATCTAATCCTTCTGCAACCATCATTATTGAAACAAAGCTCTGTATGCATTCATTTCCACGCAGCCTATTTGAAAGGCTTCAGTATTTTCTCAAGGTTTGGAGAGATTGTTTTTCAACTGTGAAAGACAATGCATAACCACAGACCATTTTAGATTGCCTTAGGCATCCATTTTAAGATCAGCAGTGGCCAATTAAACAGTTAAAGTGTTAAACAGTGAGAAAAACTGGCTGCTGCAGCTCCACACTGTGGGAGGAGAACTGAAGCCTTACATCCATGAAATAAAGACATCTTCTGTGGAAGAGAGGCCGCCATACATCTTCCTCTGCTGGAAACTGTTCTACCTTCATTGCATTGTTGCCAGACAGTGACAAATTTTTGCAGGCATTATGGTGGCTACAAAAAAGTAGGGAGGACCCTACACACAGTCAGCCTCCAGTAGACCTACCCTCTTTTTAGAAGGTTGAGAGGGAAGGATGTTCCTCTGGATCAGTGACACGATTCACCTGAGGCACTTGTCAACCTTTGGAATGGGAGGGTGACAGCAGCCTTGGATGTGATCGCGCCACTACGGCCTCTCCGTACCCGTAGCCAACAAGCCTCCCCATGGTTTACAGAAGAATTGAGGGAGCTCAAATGGGTAAAGAGACGCTGAGAGCGCCACTGGGTGAAGACCCAGAGTGAGTCCTTATTGCCTCTGTGGATAATCGCCCAGCAACCTTGTTTCGGGTGACCAGATCCCTCCTTGGTAGAAGGGGGTCGGGCCCCGGTTGGCAGGGATCTGCTGAGGCTTTTGCTGATTATCTGACAGAGAAAATCACTCATATTCGCTCGAATTTTAATCCTGGTGTGGATAATGTAGAGCTGGGATTGCCTGGAGTGCAGTCTGGCTAGGTTATCTGGGATCGGTTTGATCCAGTTGTCCCTGAGGATGTGGACAGGCTCCTTGGATTTGTTCATGCCACTGCCTATGCATTAGATCCATGCCCCACCTGGTTGGTTAAAACTTCCAGGGCGGTGACAGGCGGTTGGGTCGAAGCTATTATAAATTCATCATTACGGGAGGGGGTATTTCCAGCAAATTTAAAACATGCTCTGGTGCACCCCCTCCTGAAAAAAACCATCGCTCAACCCTGCAGTGCTTACCAACTATCGGCCTGTGTCCAACTTGCCTTTTTTGGGCAAGGTTTTGGAAAAGGCAGTGTCCTGGATGAAGCGGATTATCTAGACCCTTTCCAGTCAGGATTCAGGCCCGGATATGGCACCAAAACTGCATTGGTCGCACTAGTGGATGATCTCTGGTGAGAGCGGGATGGCGGTCATCCATCTGTCCTGGCTCTTCTTGACCTCTCAGCGGCATTCGATACCATTGACCATGGTATCCTGCTGGAAAGGCTCCAAGGATTGGGGATCCAGGACACTGTGGTGTCCTGGTTTTCCTCATTTCTGAGGGGCCGGACCCAGTCGGTGTGGTTGGAGGGCGAGGTGTCCAGCCCAAGGCCCCTTTGTTATGGGGTGCCTCAGGGCTTGGTACTCTCATCTCTCCTATTTAACATCTACATGAAACCACTGGGTGAGATCATCCGGTCCCATGGGGTGAGGTATCATCAATATGCAGATGATACCCAGTTATATATCTCGGCCCGTGGGGACCCTAGTGATGCAGTGGAAATCCTTTCCAGGTGCCTGGAGGTTGTGAGAGTCTGGATGGGGGACAACGGGCTTCAGCTGAATCCCGGCAAGACTGAGTGGCTGTGGGTTGGGGGTCCTGCGTCATCTCAGGAGTTACCATCTTTGGTTCTGGATGGGGCAGTTTTGCCCCAAACAGACCCGGTGCATAATCTGGGGGTCCTCCTGGACTCGCGACTACTGCTCAAAGAGCAGGTGGCAGTCGTGGCTAGGAGGGCTTTTGCACAACTTTGTGTGATCCGCCAGTTACGCCCACTCCTAGATTGGGACTCCTTGCTCATGATCACACATGCTCTGGTCACCTCCAAACTTGATTACTGTAATGTGCTCTTGATGACCATTTGGAGGCTTTAGCTGGTCCAGAATGCGGCTGCCCAGGTTGTGATGGGGTGTGGGCGGTATGCACATGCCTCGCCTCTGCTTCGGGAGCTGCACTGGTTGCCAGTTTGCCTCAGGGTGCATTTCAAGGTGCTGGTTATTACCTTTAAAGCCCTACATGGTAGTGGGCCAGGATACTTAAGAGACCGTCTCACCCCAAGAACATCTGCCCGTCCCACCAGAGCGGACCGGAGAGGCTCCCTAGTTGTTCCATCAGCCAGGGAGGCACATCTCTCTGGCACCAGAAGGAGGGCCTTCTCTGTGTCTGCTCTGGCCCTATGGAACCTCCTGCCTACGGAGCTACGTCTCCAGACAGAGTTGCTGCCCTTTAGGAAGAATCTAAAAACATGGCTGGCAGGACAGATATGGGGTATGGAAGGTATAATGACCCCAGCACATTGGTTGATCTAAGCTCCTCTCTTTTTCTGCTTTTAATTAGTAGTTGTAGAATCTGATGTGTTTTTAATCTGTTTTTAATCTTTTTTAGATTTTAATTTTTAATTTTAACAGTTTTAAGCTTTTTAGATGTAAGCTTCCACTTCCTAATCCTGGGCCTTATCTGCCCAGGGAAGGAAAAGACTAACGTCCTCTGGCCAGAAGGAGGAATGGATTTTAGTTGTTTGTGTTGTGTGTGTGTGTTATTGTTGTTTTGTTTTGTTTTTTCCTGATTGTAAACCACCCTGAGTCGCCACGGTGAGTGGGTGGTGATATAAATCTAAATAAATAAATAAATAAATAAATAAATAAATAAATAAGGATCAACAGTATATAAGTAAGGCCTCCTTAACAATTTACTGCTCCAGGGCAGTTATGGAGGTGAGCATACTTTGCAGCGATCCCCCCCCCCCACACACACACACAGGAGCAAACATTTACATATACCAGGGGGAAAATTGCCCCTGATTATGGGCCATGCAACACCAGAGTAAGAGTGATGAGGTGGACCACCTGGCTCCCTGGGGAGATTGGCCAAACAGACACTAGTGTGGATGTTGAACAGGAGGAGCCTTGTATAAAGACAGTGTATAATAACCTCAGACCAATTTAGATTAATGTAGGCATCTATTTTAAGATCAACAGTGGCAAGTAAACCAGTTCAACAGTAAGAACAACTGGCTATGTAACTTATCAGATTGGCATCCACACACTGTCTTGTGAAACTCAAGATAAGGTGCTGAAGAAACACTGGTAAGCAGGGATCGACCCCTACAGAAGGAGAACTGAGTAGCTGGGAGATGAAGGAAATAAAGAAGGCATTGAAGGCAGTAGAAGGAAATTTGGAGTTGGAGAAAAGGGTGAGGTCAGAGGCAAGAAGAGGACCCTGGACTAGGGTTCTTTGGAGGAGGAGGAGGAGGAGGAGGAAGATGAGATGATGGTGATGATGAGGAGGAGGTTTTTTGTGGGATTCCTAGGAGGAACTGGTGGAGGCAAACCATTCAAAAGAGATCCAAAACGAAAACCTGGAACCCCCTGAAAATTGGGACTATATAATAAAAGAGGATCCTTGGACAGGGGTGTTAGTGCAGATGAACATGTCAAAGAGGAATAAACATCAAAAACTTCATCCTCCACCATACCCGCATCACTAGAGTGATAGAAACCAGAGGCTACACCATTAACAGCAGTTAGAAACTGGCCTTGGGGAGCTGATGTTAACCCAGCTCTGACACTGGAGGGAGAAATGCCAGAAAGAGCATCAGTGTCACCCTTAAAAGTCACTGGCCTCAGTTTGAGAAGCAAACTACAATTTGGTATATGCCTGCCTACACTGGACATCTGCTTTTTCAAGGTTTGGACCCACACAGCATCCCACCTTGAACCAGACTATAGACTTTCATAGTTCAATGTTGTCAACAAGTGGTGGAGAGAAAGGCAAGATTGACCAAGGGCTGGTGCAGGTATCTAACTCTGGGCAACTCTTCCCATTTACAATAAACCCTATTTTTCTGGATCCACCTGTTGTCAAGTCCATAGATCAAAGAATCGAGGAGTGACTACCCACCAGCTAACCAGATCAGGGTTGGCAGGGTTCATAGCTGGTAAGAAAACTTACTGTACTTTCAAGCAGATAGACTTATTGGAGGGGGAAAGAGAGATATCAATGCTTACCAGAAATGCTTCAGCGCAGTGAAGCAAATTACTTTACAAGGGATGAGTTCTTAAGAAATGGCATCTTGATTCAAGAATTGAGATGATGTAAATATGTTTGGTGAGGCCCACTCTTAACATGAGGGACAAGACCATGGATAGGTGGTTCCCTGGTCCAGGAGTTCAGAGTGCAGCTTGTTTGGGTCAAGGCTGCAACCCTCATTTTAAAAAAGGAGTTCATAGCTTGGATGCAGCTCAGTCCTAGAAGCTCAAGTGGCCTTGGGAGTTTTTAAAATAAATTCTTTAATTGGTTTGTCTTCCCTGGCCATTCCTCAACAGATGTAGACAGAGTGTGGCCATTGTGATCGTTGTTGTGGTCAATTCAGAGCTGTGTTACTGTAACATGTTAAACATGGAGTTTATCTTGAAGATGATTTAGATGCTTCGGCTATCGTGGGATGTGGCTCCTAGAACTGGCTGTTGTTATTATTTGATTCACCTACAACCCTTGGCAACCCTATGAATGAGTTACCTCAAAATATCCTGTTCTTAACAGTTCTCGCAAACTCAACTCTGTGGATTCTTTTATGGAGTCATAGTTTTGTCATTTTTGGTTCCAGAATTGTGCAACCAGTTTGGATCAGCCTGCCTGTGATATAAGATTTTCTGTTGAAGTTCTTCTCCAAGTTTGTTACAGCAGTGTAGAGTGCAACAACAACAAAAGAACTTCCTTCAGTGCTAGCACTCTGGTTTGGGTCTATCAGGAATCCGCATAGCAATCCCAACCCCCCCCCCCCCCGGTACCAGGCTAGTAAAGGTAAAGGTCACCCTTGCTTGAAAGCCAGTCATATCCGACTCTAGGGTTCAGTGCTCATCTCTGATTCTAGCCAAAGAACCAGTACTGTCTGCATTTGCAGACATTTCCATGGACATATGGCAGGCATACCTAGAAACTGGAGTGCACAGAATGCTGTTTACCTTCCCACCAAAGTGGTACCTATTTATCTACTTGCAATTTCTTGCCTTCAAACTGCTAAGTTGTCAGGAGCTGGGACAGATACAGGCACTCATTCTGTCATGTAGTACTCGGGTTTTGAACTGCTGACCTTCTCCCTCCCAGTCACCGTCTTAACTACATTTTTTATTTCCAAAGGAATTTTAATTACAAAGGAATTTTAATTACAAAGGAATTTAATTACAAAGGAATTTTAATTCCAAAGTAATTTAATTTAAATTACTCCTTTAGTTGCTGTGTCATTTTTAAAATCATCCGTGTTATTATTTTGATACATGTTTTAATACTTTCTTATGCATTTATCATTCATCATATTGCAGCTATTTGATGGACAGTATTTTAAAATATATTTAAAGTATTTAAAAAGGCAAAGGGATATATTTATCTGGGGGCGGGAATGAAAATGGCCCTATGCACTATTGTTATTTCTAATATTGCTGCTGTCAGTCCCCGTTTATGTTACAACAACTGAAAGAAATTCCGGAGGCCATTCCAGCTGTACAGAAATGAGATTTGAGCCCATGCACCTGGTTTCAGATCTAATAGTCTCCCCACTGGCCATTGCTGCAGTCATTGTTATGCATAGCCCTGAGGGCAAGAAATTTATGTAAGAGAAAAGACACTGACATGTTTTCACCATTTAGTACTCCAGTGCCTTAATGAAAAAACCAGACCAATTTGACCTTCTGTAAATGTGTGAGAGTTGCAAACTCACTTAATCCAGGTGACTTTAGTGAATTCCATAACATTGCCTGAGTTTAAATTTAAGCTTGTCTCTCATGGAATTAAGTCAGATATACTATGTTATTCGCCTGACTTCTCTATTCTTCCATTTGCAATTTCTTACGAAGATGCTCTGAAACAAATAAAACATCTCATCTCTGTTTAGCCCAAAATCCTGATGCAAAATATACCCATGATAAATTGGGGAAAAAAGTTTGGCTTATCTTGGCATGTTATCAAAGCTGCAGCATCTCCAAAGCTGCCAGGCATATGAGCAACTGCTGGATCATTTAAGGGTAATAATTCACTGCAAAGCACCTTCTAGGGTCAAGAATTGTCATAGGATACATTAACTGAAATAATCATTATCTGTTGGGGGAATACTTTGCATAATTTTAAACTCTCCAGTCTGGCTGGTTTCACTGCATGTTCTCCTTTTCTGAACACTCCTCACAAATGCTTAAAAAAAGAGACTTTATTTATGTCATAAGATGTGTTATGTCATATGCCGTCAACGTATAGCAGCCATAAGAGGGTTTCCATGGAATGTGAAATATCTAAGTGTGGTCAGGTGGAGATTTGAGCCCTCATTTCCTGATCCCTGTCTGTCCCTCTACCCCTTATAGCACTCTGGCGCTCATGTCATAAGATACACAACTGAAATGGATACTTTTAAGCACATATATTTTTCTATCATGCAATATCCAATCCAATTCCTTTCTATCAATCCCAAATCAGACTACTGTATTTTTAGCTACTTTACTGAATTACAATTATGTACATTGGTTCCACAATTTGATGATCTCAGCAATAAATTCAAATTACAGAATTATTTATTTTATCTCATTTAATTCAGGTATGAAAGCATGAAATATTAAGGTGCAGCCTGCAGAAAGCTCTAACATAAACTCCATGTTTCCCCACTGCCAGATACTTCAGCTCCAACCTCTGCTGTACTGTATCTTTTTTTCCTGCCTTCATTTGAGCTTACTAGGAAAGGAATATTGGTTTACATCACATGTGAGCACCCTGCAACCTGTGGCTTGGATATGGTTAAGTGAGGGTCTTCTAAAGTTTATGCTGGAAAAGATAGTGTGAATGGAAAACCATCTGTGTGTCATTTTGGGAATACTATGATGGTTAACCCATCAAGCAGATTAAAATTGAGAAGGTGGAAGAAGAGAATTATCTTGCATTCAGCCTTCTCCTTTTTTATAACATGCCCTGTTACTTATTAGGCTATTTGTGCTGGGGGAGGAAGGAGGTATTCACAGTGATTGGCATAATTGAGAGGGAATTTTTATGCCTGAAATAGTCAGAAAGGAATATCCCACTTGGATCCAGAAGAGGCTAATAACATTAAAGGAGGATATGGTTGAGACACTCGACCTTCTCTATGTCACTTGGAGGACCCTGAATACACTGAGGGTTGGATTGCCTAAATGTAAGACCACCATGCTCAAGTGGGGGCTGCTGGCAGACAGCAACACATGCTGTGAATGTGGAGAGATTCAGAATCCAGCTCATTTGCTAGTCTACCAATTATTACCAGAAATAAGCACTGATGAGGACTTAGGTTTGGCCAATGACAAAGCCAAGAAGGTGGCTTCATTTTGGCGGTCCAGGGTTTGATCTGGACATCAAAAAAAGAAAAAGAAAGAAAGAAATCCAGAGGAGGGCAGTACATGAATGTTTGCGGTTTTTTAAACTATGTACCATATTTGCCGGTGTATAAGACGACTGGGCGTATAAGACGACCCCCCCCCCCCACATTTCCACTCATAATATAGAGTTTGTTATATACTCGCCGTATAAGACTACCCCCTCTTCCGTACACCTTCCACACGCCAAATAAAACATAAAAGAACATCAGATTTGATTTCAACATCTCCCTGTGGCCGGCACTAGTGTGCAAGTGCGCATGTGCAAGCTCTGCGTAGACAAGGGGCGGGGCAGAGCACCGCTGCTTCCCACCGAGCAGAACAGGCCGGTCATGTCGAAAAGGCTGGCACCCCGTCTCGCTGCTGATGCTCACCACAGTCACGATGGATACTGCGTGATACTGGATGGTATGTAAACTGAGGTGGGTGGGCATCGGGAGGTCACTATGGGCACCGGGCGAGCATCGGGAGGCCACTATGGGCAGCTATGTCTATCCCAACTGAAGTGCACCCGGCGTATAAGACGATCCCCCACTTGGAGGCATGTTTTTCAGGGGGGGGGGAAAAGTAGTTTTATACGCTAGCAAATACTGTATTTTTGTACATTGCTTTGGGTTCCCCCTAGAGGGGAAAGGTGGGATAAAAGTTAAATAAATCATAAAACATATGCATGGGTTCAACTGCATACTAACAGACCAATCGTCTGGCAGATAATGCAACCCTTGGGGCAACAAGGTTGCCTATTCTTGGCCTATATGGAAGACCTTCTGATATTTGTGTTGTGAAGGAACTGGACTTCGGTGGCAGAGTTTCTGCTTCATGTATAGAAGATGCTACTTTCACTTTTCTGCATTTCTATTTACAAGAACTAGGTAGAAAGTGATGTGAGAATCCTAAAGCAACTCTCTCAATGAGAATAAGCAATTTTGAACTAGATGGACAAATAGTCTGATACCTTCCTTTCTTTCTGGCTAATCCAGTCTATGTTCTCCAGTTTCCGTTTTAAAGTATTCCTTGGACAGTGAAGTGTTGTCTAGAATGGTATCTATGAGGCAAAATGAAACTGCAAGTTGCTAGTCTCCCTGCTCTCTCTGTTTTCACGTTTCAGCTAATGTAGGTCATATCTCATCAGTGACCATGTTTGTTTGCTTGCTTGCTTGTTTTGTACCCTACCATAATTAGTGTCTGACATTACTCTAGGCAGCTCATAATAATTAAAAAAGCAACAGAAAATATAAGTATACATAAATAAAAAACAATCTAATAAAATAATAGCAAAAAGTACAAAGACTGGGAGTTTTAGCTTGGAAAATAAACTTTCCTAAGCTCTGATCAAACCTGTTCAATTGGGCCTATCTGATATCCACCCCATGTGCTACATTCCTACCAGAAAGCATAGTGACGTTACCATATCAAACAGAAATACAAGTAATACCTCATATAACATTAGTATCGAATAACACTAAAATCGCATAACATTAAGGAATCTGGGGGGAAGAATTGCATCAGATAACATTAAGATCCTATGGGATGCTTCAGATAACAACCGTTAAAGCCTGTGTGGTTACAATGTATCTCTATGGATCCCATAGGATTTTAACATGCATCAGATAACACTAAAAATCATATAACACCAAGACTTGTGGAACCAGGTTTTAGTGTTATATGAGGTTTTACTGTAACTTCTTTTAATTCTGCACCTCTGGGTGGATGGTGTAGGTTTTGACAGATTCCTGGACAAGCATAAAAGAGTTGACTAATTCACCTTTGGACTTATGAAACATGAGGGAATGGTACAGATATGAGTGGCTTGGACATACAAATGGACCTGTTTGGTCTTTTTCTTTTTTGTAGTCTTCTAAGGACAGGCAATGACCAAAGTTACAGAAGCAGGCAGAAAATTGGTTTATCTGTCAGATCTGATCCTACACTTGAGATGCAGGAACAAGTTTGTTATCAGGCGTGATCTTTAGACCTTAGTTATATTGAATGCACTTTGATTTACCCCTTATGCCCATCAAGCAAACATACATAGATTGCTTTGAAACCATCACTTATTCTGCATCCACAGGGGGAAAAGGCAACTAATTGGCATTGTATGTTATGAATGAATGAATGAATGTGTGCTTTCAGTTGAAAGTTGTGATCTTATATAAATCAGAGCCTGTGGAGGTGTGTGGTCTGGATATGTGTGAATGGATATGAAGAGGAAGTGTGTAGGAAAGAGTACGTGTGAAGCTCACCATCTGCTGCTATGTCTCTGTTGGAAGGTTAGCTAGGAGAGGCTGGCTCCCCCCTCCCACTCTCTTATATGCTCTTTAGACCTGACATGAACATTGGTACATACTGCCTGACATCACACACATTTTCACAGTTTGATTGGGCACTGATCTGAACATATGTCAAAATAAGTTATTGCAGTAGAAATATCAGATCTATCTGACTTTCAGGCCTCTTAAATTTAGGTACAAATTGCAATTTAAGTTGAAAGTTTTGAGGAAATGGGAGATAAAGCAGCAATGTTGAATGTCAATGTCTGACTCTGCTGCATGTTAACTGCAATTAATTGCAATTCAAGGCCCTCAGTTTTGCAGTGTAGTGTAGAGACCAAAATTCATATACTCTGGTACCTTTTCACATGATCTGTACTGTGATCATTTGTTTTGGTACTTCTGCCTACATGGACCACCCTTATACTCTCTCTCTCTCTCTCTCTTTTAGAATAGTGCTAGGTATATACAGTAAACCTCTCTTTGCTTATAGATGTCTCAGAGTGAAGTTACTTTTAAGAACAAATATAATGACACACTGAAGTGTGTGTGTGTGTGAGAGAGAAAGAGAGAGAGAGAGAGACCAGTGGCCATGCTTGTTGGGAGCATTCTGCAGGTTGCACACTAAAAAAGTAACCTTTCCATGTTCTGTCTCTTCCTTCTCTTACTTGGCCACCTGATGAAACCCATGGCCCCTGTTATGAGTTGTCAGTATCAATCATTTCTGTGAGAAAAGTGAGGACATGTTGTCGCTATACAAAGCAGTCAGGGAACTTTTCATTCCAGTTGTGAGGACTGGAAGGAATTGTATTTATTTATTTATTTATTTATTTATTTATTTACATTTTTATACCACCCTTCTCACCGGGGCGACCCAGGGCGGTTTACAACATCATAAAAGCATAATACAATCCAACCCAAACCATTGTTAAAAACGTCAAAATTACAATTATAAAATTTAAAAAGTTTTTAAAATTTATAAAAATCAACAGGTCCCAATAATAATTAAAAAGTTAAAAACAACTTAAAAACAAAAGATTAAAAGACCAGGGGGGAGAGGAAGCTCAAACTAACCAGCGAGCTGGGGTCATGGTACCGCCAGGACCCCATACCTGTCCCGCCAGCCATGTTTTTAAGTTCTTCCTAAAAGAAAGCAGGTCCATCTGTAGACATAGCTCAGTTGGTAGGAGGTTCCATAGGGCTGGAGCGGACACAGAGAATGCTATGTGCCAAACTTCTGAGGTGAGAGTTTGAGGAAATGGTATGTTTGCCTCTATCGATTTTTTTTAAAGCACGCTCATCCCTAGACTTTTTAGCTGCCGCTTACCCACCATTTGCTAGTGAACTGGGCATCATGCTGGTGGAAACAAAACAAAGAGAGAGAAAGAGCTACAGAGACAGAGTTCTGTATCAAAGTGAGTAAGTATCCATTTATGCCAGGGATTCTTAACCTGCAGCCCATGGGCTGAATGCGGCCCACGGCACCATTTCATGTGCCCCCCCCACTGTTTCCACCATACCAGGAAGTGTCATGTGGTGGAGGAAGGGCAAAATGGCCATCTGACCCCCGAAGCTGTCATGACCTGGCCCCTGGATTTAAAAGGTTGAGAACTCTTTATTTATGTCCACAAATGGAGCATTGTTGCTTGCAGAAGATGCTCAGATTGCTGCTTCTGGCTTTCCTATATAAAAGGGCATTCATGAAATCACTGATTAGATAAGAATCAGCTTCACTCCATTGTCTTGACAAATGGAAAATGAAAGTGTGTTAATGTCCCTTATTTAAATCCTGTTTATTTCTTCTTGAATAATTCAGCTGTGTGGCAAACAACACTATGTGCAGAATATACAATCTCTCCAAACTAACATCCACTTAAACTGACTGTTACTGGAAAACTGCTGCCTCTTACAGCTATGTGCATAATAACTTGACAAATAGAGGCAGGCATGCTGCGAGTTTAAGGCTGTTCCGCACTGTGCAAGGGCAGCAAAATCCACTTAAGAAAGGCTAATAAGAAAATCACCTCCCTGCTCCTTCTACCTTCTTTGTCGTTTCTTGGACTATTTATCCTGGCAGTTCTGAATTTCCATGGTGCCGCAAGAATGTGATGCCTCTGATGGTCCCAGAACAACACATTTGTCTTTGGTGCTGGCAGCCCAGGCTCATCTCGTCTATCTGCTTTGAGATTTATAGCTGGGCTACTTTCTCTATGTAAACATCTCATATGCAGGCCTATAACTAGCAACCAGCACTGTTTCCCACCAAATCTGTGTTAACTCCCCATAAAAAAAGGAGGTGGAAATGTGGTATTCCTGCAAAAAAATAAAACAAAACAAACAAAAACACACCTGAGAAAACTGTAATGTTTGTGCTTTCCAGAAAAAGAACACAAATAGGGCCAGAAAGTGTTGCCTTTTAGATTTGTAACACTCATGAATAGCTTCATCTTGTGCTCATCTCACATGCTAGCAAGGCTATGCTCAAGATAATACAGGATAGGCTTCAGCAGCACACAGATAGAGAATTACCAGAAGTGCAGGCTGGGTTCCAAAGAGGTAGGGGAACCTCTACACAGGATATACAGGAAAGGGTGATGACCAAATTGCCAACATACGTTGGATAATGAAGATAACAAAGAAATACCAGAAACAAGTCTACTTCTGTTTCATTCACTGCACCAAGGCCTTTGATTGTGTGGACCACAATAAAATGTTTAATGTTTTCATGGTTTAATTCTTTTTTAATTGATTTTTAAAGTAATTTCGAACCTCAAGGTTTTAATTTATGAATTTTCTGTAAGCCGCCTACAGTCAAGTTCGCCTGATTGGGGCGGGATAATAAATCTAAATAAATAAATAAATAAATAAATAAATAAATAAATGTGGCAAGTAATTAAAGAGATGGGAATAACAGAACACCTTATATGTCTCATGAGAAATCTGTACATGAATCATGAAGCAACAGTTAGGACACAGTTGTTTGGAATAGGAAAAGGAATAAGACAAGGCTGAATTTTCCCGCCCTGCTTATTTAACTTATACACAGAGCACATAATGCAAAATGCAGGGCTGGATGAATCACAAGTTGGAATTAAAATTGCTGGGAGAAACATCAACAATTTGAGATATGCAAATGATGCTACCCTAGTGGCAGAAAATGAAGAAGACCTAAAGAAGCTCTTTCTTAGGTTGAAAGAAGAGAATACAAAAACTGGCTTAAGACTCAACATCAAGAAAACCAAGATAATAGCAACAGGCCCTATCAGGCCCTGGAAAATAGATGGAGAAGAAGTAGAAGCAGTGTAACAATACTAGCATAGGCTAAACCCTTGCCCTAGACCTCTCCTGTTCTCCCCAGAGTCCCCTTTACTGACAACTCTACTGGAACACTTAAAACTCCAGTTTCTGGTCACTAGTATGTTGTCTGGAAAAGCCTTGCAGCATCCTGGGGCTTACTTTAATTATAAAGAGCCCAGACAATATTATGGAGAGTAGTTATTTGTATGTGTGGTAGTGTGTGGTTTGTGGCTTAACTATTGTCTTACACCCCCCTTCCAATAAACAGACATTTTTATGAAGCAAAGTTGTTTATTGTTCTTGAAGCATGTAGTAAAAGTAGCAGTTCATCAGTTGGTTTCAGGATACAGGAAAATCCAAAAAGCAGTATCTAATCAAAAAGTACGGGCAGGAATATTCAGATACAGGGTTTCCCCAAAAAAATGAAAGGAAACCTGACTAATCTAGGTAATCATGATGAACCTGGTTTGAGCAAGGACTCAGATGTTAGAATCCAGCTCTCCCCTCCTGAGATGTCACCCTCAGTTGTTAGATCACCCCTCTGACCCATCTGTCTATAACAGAGAACATGAAGTTGGCTCTCTGAATTAGTATATGACCAATCAGAGTCCAGGGTTTGTGTAAACCTTCCATGGTTCCCATAACATGGTCTGGTTGTTCTCAAGCTCTGAACATTGATGCAGGCAGACATTCCAGGCTTGGAGACAAAGCCAAAACATAGGCCTTTCAGGCGGACCTGCTGGATAAGCAAGCAGAAGAAAAATGAGGCCTTTGCAAAACAGCAAAGCATACAATTTAAGAACATAAGAGCCAGAGAAACTCCATGTTGAATAACTTATGACCCAGACCATTACAAACAGTGACAGAATTTACATTTTTAGGATCTAGGATCACTACAGATACAGCCATGAAATAAAAAGGTGACTGATTCTTGGGAGACAAGCTATGAAAAACCCAGGGAACATAGTCAAAAGTAGAGATATCACCTTGCAAACAAAAGTCCGCATAGTCAAAGCAATGGTATTTCCAGTAGTAATGTATGGTTGTGAGAGCTGGGCCATAAGGAAAGTTGAGCGCAGAAGAATAGATGCCTTTGAAATGTGGTGTTGGAGGAGAATTTTGAGAGTACCCTGGACATTAAGGAGAACAAACAGGTCAATCTTAAAAGAAATCAACCCCAACTTCTACTTGGAAGGCTAAATATTGAAGATGAAGCTAAAGTATTTTGGACATCAAATGAGAAAGCCTTTGATGCTGGGAAAGGTTGAGGGCAAAAGAAGGAGGGGATGGCAGAGAATGAGATGGCTAAATGATATTGTTGACATGATGGGCACAGAGTTGAGCAGGTTGAGGAAAATGGTGGAAGGTCGGGGTGCCTGGCATGTGATGGTCTATGGGGTTACAAAGGGTTGGACTTGACTATGCGACTGAACAAAACTGCCCGCAACTCAATGTTGAGTGCCTATCAAACAGCCTGCCATTAATGAATGGGTTATTTGGAGACAGGGAGCAATGTAATCAGCTGCTAGTGTCTCCCAGTTTGAGAATGTTTCCCCAGTGATAGTTAAATGCTTCAACTAGGAGCGCCTACAAGACAGGATAACTGTTCCAGAAAAGAGATCTCATGGCTAATTAACATGAAGCCAACAGATGTTGGAAGATGCTATGTTTACTCAAGTAGCAGCCTTGCCAATTACTAACTCCCAAACCTGCTAATTTTGAGGCAGCGGGATCTGTTTTTCGACAGTAAGAACAAAACAAACTCTTCTAATAATTCCGCTGGCACCCTCTGAAATTGGATTGTCTTATTTATTGACGATCTAGTTATATTTGAGGCTGTTTTTGTCCTTAATGCATTGCTCTTCACTTCAATCACTTTGTAATATGTAGCCTGCTGTAATCTGACACTGTTGACAACATTTCTGTTCCTAAATTTGTTGGCCACTTACTGCTTTCCACAACTCCTCAGGAGCTAAAGTGATTGTTATTTCATCTATGAACTTTTACTTGTAATTTGTAGTTGTAGACATAGTTGGTATCTATGCCAGCACAGATGCAGAAGTACAGAAAACTATTCTAATGACATGTAATTGATGGGGGGAAATTAGAAGACATGTGTTTATTCAAAAGGAAATCCATTCACCAATAGTGGTAGAAAGAATAAATAAATGTATACAGTTGTTTTCTATGCATACAGTTTTCCTTAGACATTATGGAGAAGTTGTGTGACTCTGTAACTCTCCAGATAGCAGGAAGAAGTAGAAAGTTACCTCAGAAGAAAAAAAGAAACAATCTACTTGTTGATGTAGAAAATATAAGAAGAAGAAATGCTACCTAACTATTATTCATTTATTGGCCATGTGTAAGATAATGATCATTGTTTCTACTTTATGCTTTCACATCTTCTCCCAAGTATCTGTACACGTTTGATATGATGGCAACACTACTTTTAAGAAATCATGTTAAACAGTGTGCCAAACATGCCCCCCCCCCAAAAAAAAAATACTATAAGCTTAGGAGCAACTAAAAACGTGTTTCTGTAAATGTTTCTGACTTTCAGATAGTGAAGTATGCAGCTGAGGAAAAGAAAACACTAGTTTGTTTACCTGGCTTGATGTTTCATGTGTAGGTTTCACCATTTGGTGTGCTTTATGCACCAGTATTGTTCAGAAATACTCAGTGGCGTAGTGTAGTGGGGGTGGTGAGGGCGGCCCACCCTGGGCGGCACTTTTTGGGGCAGCAAAATTTCACAATAAATAATAATAATAATATATTGTAATCTGAACGAAAAATTTGAACCATTTCATTTCATGTTTTTGTCGTACCTACAATTTGGACAGATTAAAAGGAGCACGGAACTTTTCGTTATTTAATCTGTGATGGAACTGGGAAATCCCTTTGTTTAAATGAGTGTAGTCATCTTGCTCGCTCTAGTAACTGGCAACACTGTCTGTACTAACCAGTTACCTTGTGTAATTACCCGTGTTTTATTTTGTGCTCAGATTGTTCACAACAAATATTCAGCAAAAATTAATTCTTTCATGTAAAGAATAGAGTTCAATATTGTCTAATAACACCTGCAAATTAGGATATGGTGCGGGGAAGTCCCTTTGGTGAAGTCCGTCTGTGATGGTGAATTTGGCCTACACCAGTAGCAGCAGTAGTGACTGAGAGTCTAAATACAAACCATCCTTACACCTGAGGGACAATATATTTTGCTATGTATGCCCTGAAGGCTGTTTCAGAACATTTAGGAAGTATGAAATTCAGTGGATAAATAAACTTCTGATCTGTGCCTTAGTGTTGCTGATCAGGTTAGTCAGTGTCAGAACTCACAGGAACTGGACAGCTGAAACATCTTTACAATGGCACCAACTAAAGAGTCTCTAAAAAATGTTTAGGAAAATGTATCCATACAGAAGAAAACTGAACTACTCTTTTAAATTTATGCACATGTTAAATAAGTCTTCAGACCAGAGGTTATAGCAAGGGATTTGGCAAACATCAAGTGTTTGGTATCCTGGGAGAAAAATAAACCCAAGAGGCTAATTTATATAGCTGACTGTTTTTATTTAGGGGCGAAAGGAGACAGAAATGCTTGGGTGAAAATTTTAATATACATGAGCAGCTCCATCTGCATTAAGTTGGCCTAACTTTACAGATTATGGCCCTGAAATGTAAAGTTAATTATTCAAAATGGGGTAAAGTACAAAAAAGAAGATTGCAATACAGAAGTCACCAATAATGCGGGGGAGGGGGGCACAATGACAACTGCAGGAAGTATTGTTTGCTTCTTCCTTTCAATAAAAGGGCCTAAGGATAATCATGGCAAATAATGGGTTTTTTTAAAAAAAAGTCTTTATTAAAGTGCAGAAAAAGTTGATTTTGTACTACTGCATATTATATATCTACATCTTCCATGGATGTGTAAAGAGAAAAAGGTCAGGGATTATGCTGTGCTCTTATCAGCCCTACCTGTTGTGGCCTGTAAATTCACTGAATATTGCCAACATTCAAGTTCATAGATATAATAATTATATGTATTTACATCATTTTTTTGCAGGTACTGTACGTGTATAGATGGACGCATGTATGGTCAAAATGGTTTCTTCAAATGGGAGGCACACTCTGCCTGCCTACACAGAAGTGAAAGTGTGATATGGGACACTGGTGTGATTACAGAGCAATTACTTCTTTGAAGGCTAGAATCTCCTAGACCAGGGTTGGCCAACCTTGATGCTCCAGCTATTCTTGGACTTCAATTATCAGAAGCCTAAGTCAGTATACCTGCTGATCAGGACTTCTGGGAATTAAAATCCAAGAACAACTGGAGCACTAAGGTTGCCCACTCCTGCCCTAGACACTAAGCTAACACTGCTGTCACCCCCCACCATAGCTGCTGACTGTGGCTGATGGAAAGTGCTCATCAGCAACATCTGGAAGCCCATAGTGTCCCTACTCTGATATACAGTATACTGAAATAGAAACAAGTCTGAATTATTTTCAGAGCTGCTGGCTCAACACTTGCTCCTTTTAGAGCAGGGGTCAGCAACCCTTTAAAGTTGGGGTCCATGTCACACTCCCTCAGACAGTTAAAGGGGCAAGACTAGTGGTCCCCTTCCATAAATGCTACTGTAAAACATTTCCGCAGCTGTCATAAATGCATCCATGACAACAGCGTTCACATTTATGACTGTCGTAAATGCATTTATGATAGCCACAGACACATTTATGGCAGTTTACACCACTTCCAGTGGCAGCAGTGGGAGTGAGGTTGTGGGGGCAGATGATATGGCATGCAGGGTGTATCTAGCCCATGGGGTATAGGTTGCTGACCCCTGTTCTAGAGTCTTCAGGGCCAAAATCAGAGGCCAAAGGTTGAGTCTGTGTGATGCTGTTGTGCAACATTTGCAAAAGAATATGTAAAATATGCAGGTACTTATGCATGAGAGAGTACCTTGGATACCCTGGAGTCATTATTCAGTGAGGAGTCCTTGTATGAGTATACATCTCCATGATGACATGCAGCACAACTTCTGTCCACAGCGATCTGTCCCTGGCAGTTCTTCTCCATGTTGGTCCAACATTTTTCCTGAGAAAATCTTCCCATCTGTGAGGTGGTCTTCCCCTAGGTCTTTTGTGATGGCTTGGATATCAATTAATTATTCTGCTGCTCCATCTATTGTCACTTGTGCATGCAAAAACCGCATGAGAGAGTAAGAGACATAAATGTGGGTTTCCTCCTAAACAAACATTACATATAACAAACCTGAGAACAATCTTATCCTGAGCCAGTGAAACAAACCAAGGATGAGGACATGAGTTCTCTGCCATGTTTCACTGTCAGGTTATGCTTCTATAGGGGAAATTACATAAATCTTGGTAGCAGATTAATGCTCATTGACAAGGTGCCCCAGTACACACTCAGAAATGCGACCAGCTCCACCATTTTTTTGGCAGGCATAACTAGATGCAGGAGTGCATGGAGCGCTGTTACCTTTCATGCCAAAGTGGTACAGTAATACCTCGGATAACGCTAAGACTTGGTTCCACAAGTTTTGGTGTTATCCGATTTTTAGTGTTATCCGATGCATGTTAAATTCCTATGGGATGGATCGGATAACGTTAAACCTCCATAGAGATACATTGTAACCGCACAGGCTTTAGCGGTTGTTATCCGATCCATCCCATAGGACCGTAACGTTATTCGATCCAATTCTCCTCCCCAGATTACTTAACATTATGCGATTTTAGCGATATCCGAGGTATTACTGTACTTATTAATTACTTGCAAATTCTTGCTTTTGAACTGCTAAGTTAGCAGGAGCTAGAACAGATGATGGGAGCTCAGTCTGTTGCACAGGACTCAGATCTCTGAACTGCTTAACTGCCGAACTTCCAGTCATCAAGCTCAGTATCTTAACTCCTAAATCACTGTGTCCCTCTCTAAGTTTATCTATGACAAGGGTAAATTAGCAAAAGGATTCTGTCTGTTAGTAGCATTCTCTCTGAGATTTCTCCTGGAGAATCAATGAAGCATAGATGTTCCCTGAGACCAGGCTATTTCCTATGCCTAGCAATCTGACTGCTCTGTCCCTGAGGAGTTTTAGTGCTATTTCTAAGGAGCCATATCCCAAATTTTTGGAGTGTGGTTGCTTCCTCAGTTCTCTCACTGTTTCCAAGAGAGATATTGGACAAGAAGATGTCAAGAAAAAGAAAAAAAAGTTGGCAGGGCAGATATTTAAAGAGTGGGAGATGTAAGGGGAAATGAAGAAAATGAGGAAAAATAGAGGAAACACTGGGAGTCATTGGTCATGAGATCAAGAATAGGAGGAAGAAAAATGAGGGCAAGTGTAGCAGGCTGAGGGAGTCTGGGAAGTGTAGTCTAAAAAGGAATGTTTCAAAGTTGTAATTAATCATGTACAGTGGTGTGGGACAGGAGACAAGTAGCTAGAATTTTCATTGAATGATTCCCCATCCACCCCCCTGCAAACTGGAAGATCCTGAAACAGATCTACACTGAGTTGTCAAAACATTACTTTTTACAAAACAAATGACTTTACAAGCCTGGAAACAATGTTCTGGACTTTCTGCATAGTTGGAAATTGGGGTGAAGACCTTTTATACTAGTCTGTTAAGGAATGAATCATGTACTGTATTATGGGAGCAAAATAAAAGGAGGGGAGGAGAGAGAAAGAGAGAGGTTTGAAATAATTTGGCTGCTTTTTTCTAAAAATGTCCTCTCATTGAATATCAATCTTTAAGTCAAATCTCATGTGCTTATAGCTTCCTTCTTCCCTCTCTCCTTTTGCTTTCTCCTCCCTTAGTTACTCCTAATTTAATTTTCTCATTATGTTAAAACTATTTTTATTCTTCCCTTCAGTAGCTGCAATTCACTGGGGAATGTTGATTGGCTAGGGAAGTCAAAGGAGGAGACCTTCATAAATCAGGAAATGTCACAAGTGTTATCCTTTCTGAATTCTGATTGTACTGTGGAAGATTTATTAAAATGTCTTCCATTAATATTCAATAATATAATAACAAAAATGTAAATCACAATGGGAGACATCAGAAAGCATAAAAGACTTTCTCTCCCTTTGCACCATAATCTTTCCATCCTTTCCCCCTTTCAGATTCTTTTTGTAAAAGAGAACAAGTCCAGATACATTAGTTGATGAATGCAGCTTCCATTTTGAAGTAATAAATCCTCTGTTGTCTTGTCCTTACACACAATAAGGAACTATCCAATAATTTTCCCATGGCTGACAGAAGGTCCAGTATTTTGTTCCCAACAAAAGAATAATTTACTTGTGCCAATTAAGAAGAATTGCAGAAATGACACTTCAATGCAAGTTACAGAAACTGAGCAGATTGATGATGACTGCTGCTTTGTAGCCCTTTTAAAAGTACCGTACAGTTGTACCTCGCTTAAAGAGCATAATGCGTTCTACAGGATTGCTCTTTAAGTGAGTTTGCTCTTTAAGCGAAACACCATTGTAAGTGACCAATTGTGGGGGGGATTGGGAACCCCGATTTATTTGTTGAGTTTTTGGTTGGTTTTATTAGTTAAGTGAAGCGAACATTCAAAGAAAATTCTGCTCTTTAAGTGAGTTACTCTTTAAGCGAAGCGCTCTTTATGCGAGGTTTGACTGAGTAAAACCTCGGATAACACTAAAACTTGGTTCCACAAGTCTTGGTGTTATCCGATTTTTAGTGTTTTCCGATCCATGTTAAAATCCTATGGGATGGATTGGATAATGTTAAAGCTCCATAGAGATACATTGTAACCGCACAGGCTACATAGGACCTTAATGTTATTTGATCCAATTCTCCTCCCCAGATTACTTAACGTTATGCAATTTTAGCGTTATCCAATCCAATCGTTATCCGGTGTTTTACTGTATAATTCTTCCCTTGTAGTAAAGCTCTACATTTTCCTCACTGAGGTCTTTTGTTGAACCCAGATAGGCTTCTTTCATCTAAGAAAAAACCTCAATGAATAATATTTCCATCTCTAATCCTACCACCCCTCAGTGCCATACCAGTGGTGGGAGCAGTGGCGTAGCCTGGGAGGCAGGGGGTGGCCCACCCGAGGCAACACTTTTTGGGCTATGGGTGTTCCCAGGAGCCCTAGTGGGAGCGGGTGCTGGCAGCCACCATGGGGCAGCAAATTTGGCTTAAGCCCCGGGTGGCTGAAATCCATGCAACATTACTGGGTGGGAGATAATAAATGTTGCAGTCTGACAATATCTGGAGAATCCCATTGTCCATCTGACATTTGGAGAGGCAGCTTTTAAAATGGTGCATAAATAAGTCAAAAGAACACAGAGATGATCTCAGATAATTAAACCTTTCTTTTTTTAAAAAAGGAAGGAAGTTGACAGTCACAAATGGAATTTGTATTTTTTCTGTTCCTTGGGATGTAGCCCCAGCTTTTCTGATCCCAGAAATCATACCCATTGTTAACACCATGTGTGATAAATTTGCTGTGGTTCCCAGTCAAGGGCCATACTTACCCCTCACTTCTCAAAACCACTACAATTAGTGTCGGTGAATTGGCACAACACAAAAACAGAAAGAGAGAAAGAGAGGTGGTGATTTGTGATGCATGTTATAAGAATAAAGGTTGCCAAACTATCTGCTCTGCTGACCAAATTGGTCCTCTGAAATACTGTAATGTGCCACACAAAGACCTATGAAAATTGTGCATCCCTGAGCAAGAAGAGAAAGAGCCCAAAGAAAGTGGATCTGCAGTTTATTCTCAAAAATACATTCAGTTAGATTATAAAGAGTAGCAGGGTCAAAGCAATTCCCATAAATGTAAGGTCTGTGAACATATTTTTGGCCTTTTGTTTTCTCTTGGCTGAAGGCTTTTTGTTTGGGACATGACAGCATTGCTTCCTTTTGTTTATTCAGCTGGATGAGAAACTCGGAAGTGTTTCCTTTTTCTGAACCAGAGGCAGCACAAAGCCCAGGCACAACTGCTCAAGTGAACAAAATTGTTATTCTCCATTGATGTGAGGTGATGCGGTCTGAAAAGAGGCAGTGAGAAGAAATACTAAAATCTTGTAGTTTTTGTGTTGATCGCTGAACATTTCAGACACTTCCATAACAAAACCAGCCTAAGAAAGGATGTTCTTTCAGCTGCCCAAAGAAATAGAGAAAGCACTCTAAGGCTCCTATTAACTGCCAGACCTCATATTCAAGAACTTGGCTATAAATAGCTGGTGTGTTTACATGTGTGTGTTAAAAGACACTGCAATTATTTGCCCTAGCAGAGTGTAAAACACCAACTTTGTTTTGAGTTTCTCTCAAAATGTGCTTTTCTCTTTTTGTCATATGTAGACTGAACTTCAAACTGAGCTTATTCAAATATGCATTTGAGAGCAAACTCTTTTATCAGAATATGGACTTTTAAAAGTAGCTGTCATTCTGAGACTAGATTTCATCTTTTAATTAATAGGAGCCTTGGTGGTGCAGTGGTTAATTGCTGTACTACAACCAAAATGTTGTGAGTTTGATCCTTACTAGGACCAAAGGTTGACGCAGCCTTTCATCCTTCTGAGGTCAGTAAAATGAGTACCCAGCATGTTGGGGCAAAATACTAATTACTGGTAACTTGTGAACCACCCAGAGAGTGCACTAGGTGCTATGGGGCAGTATATAAGCGTGACTGCTTTGCTTTAAGAGGAATTACCTTGCAAAATCAGGTAGAGTTGTTATTATTGCTGTTATATTGCACATCTTTTTTCTCATCTTTGTACCTGGACAAGGGTATACCAAAGGCGCAAGTTTAAAATGTTTAGAGTCAACCCCTTAAAATTTGAAGGTGAGTTTACATGTTTGAAAAATCATTTTTTAAAAAAATTGAAAAAGCATATAAGCGGCAACTTGTAGTTGTTTTAAATTGGTATCAAAGTATTTTGGAATGACTCCAGAAAGAATCTCCTCAAAGACTGTGGTATTTTTGAACCACAATTTGGTGTACCCAGTGGTGGGCAGCAACAGGTTTGAATCCCCCTCCCAGGAAGGGGGGGGGGGTAGAAAAATTGTGTGGCCTCTGGGCAGGGGAGTGGTGAATTTTTTTTAATGAAATTGGGTAGCCAAATGCAACTCCCTGCCCTGCCCCATCAGGTTTTGTCCTTACAAGTGGTTCAAGGTCTCCCTTGCTCAAAAGCCAGTCATATCTGACTCTAGGGTGCAGTGCTCATCTCTATTTACAGCCAAAGAACCAGTGCTGCCTGTTTACAGATGTATACATGGCCATATGGCAGGCATGACTAGATCGCCCATGACGTAGGTTCTGCCCATGATGCAGGCTCCACCCATGACACAGGCTCCACCCACAATGTAGGCTCCGCCCACGGTGTGGTAGCGAAAATGTTGCTACCCACCACTGGGTGTACCCTAGTAATGGCAATCTTGTTGTGCCAGTTATTCTTTTTTAGACTAGGTCAGGTGAAAGAAACTGCAGAATGAACTCACCAAAAGGCAGTTTCACGTCTGGCCTAGAAATGGAAGAAGAAAGAGGTTGCTTGGTTATGGAATTCCTTCTTCAATAAAGGTATGTTGTAACATGGAGGAAATGTGAATGACCCATAAGATTGAGCCAATTGCTAAAGAAATGACCTTTGAAATTTGGTCATGCCTGAAAATATTGTCCATTGATGCTAATTTTGGCCATTAAAGCTATGGCATGGTGACTTGTTTCTTTAGATTTGTGGCAGGCTCTATATATATCACTCATACCTTGTTTTGCAGTTATTTTCTGGTAGTATCTAGTGTGTCTATGAATCTCTCAATTTCAGCCTTGAGATAGCTTAATTAAAGTCACAGGTTCTTTTCTTGCTGCTTATCAAAATTATAATCCAGGAAGTAGTTGGAGTCCTGTCTATGTAACTGTTTCTCAAACCATGCATCCCTGCACTGTGAGTCTTTTGTTAACATAGGTTGGTTTTCACCTACTGTTGGTCCTTTACAGGTTGGAAATACACACCAATATTTCTTTTCTTTTCTTTTTAAAGCAGTTTTGCATATCATAGATAGAATCTTGTGCTTTATTAATATTCAAGGAACCTCCTGAGTTTCAAAGTCAATATTACAGGAATACAATCTTAGAAGATGTGATTGAAATGCAACAGGGCATTTGGTTAAGAAAAAGAAAACATCCAAAAGGTCCTTATTTGGAAGGTTGTGAAACCATGTCATGATTATAAGGCTCGGGGTGTGGCAAATGCTTGGATACAAAGAAATCACCACAAGGTTAGTAAAATAATCTTTCTAAATTCCAATTAATGTGTCTGTAAGCAATAAACAGCTGGGGCATGGTATGGTGGGCGTGGCCAGGGGGAAAGCCCTATATTGCACCCAAATTAGGACTACTTTATTTCAAAATTTGAATGGGTGGAGCTAGTCGGAATTTCTGCTACCAGTTCTGGTGAACTGGTGCTAACCTGCTGATGCCCACCACTATGTATAACTGTTCTGGACTCTGCAATAGATAAACAGATAGATTTTGAAGCCCTGAAAACATTTAATGACTGAAGTAGGATAACAGCATGATATAAGCTGTATTTGAAACCCACACTTCTTCCTCTGTACCGATACTTCAATATAGTAAAACCTCATATAACACTAAAACCTGGTTCCACAAGTCTTGGTGTTATATGATTTTTAGTGTTATCTGATGCATGTTAAAATCCTATGGGATCCATAGAGATACATTGTAACCACACAGGCTTTAGCGGTTGTTATCCGATGCATCCCATAGGAAGGATCTTAATGTTATCTGATGCAATTATTCCCCCCAGATTTCTTAATGTTATGCGATTTTAGTGTTATTTGATACTAATGTTATATGAGGTATTACTGTACATTGATAATAATGGAAGGGTTGTTGTCATCAGACTTGATAGTCTTCACCCCTCCTCATCAACAGGTACCTTTGTGGGAGTTTTAGTGGACATGACTTTTTCTTTATTTTGCTGTGCTCCCAACATTTCTCTCTCTCTCTCTCTCTCTCTTCTCTCTCTCTCTCTCTCTCTCTCTCTCTCTCTCTCTCTCTCTCACACACACACACACACACACACACACACACACACACACACACACACACGAGATATTATCCAAGTGTAATCCCATCACTTTACTCTTTTTGAATCGCTGTTACTATTTTGTTTCAATTCATTATCATTTAGAGGTAATTTCCATTCTCTGATCGGGAAGTAATTCCCTGTGGTTTCCCATGCTTTCTAAACCAGTTACTCAAACCAGATTAGGTTTTTCACAATTGTAAATTACATCTATATACTTCATATCATTAAGAATATCCAGACAATTGCTTGTATTATCTCAGACAATTGCACCATTAACTATCAGGTGAATTTTCAAAGCTCACTTACAAAATTATTGTAGCTATAGATATGCACAAAATTATTGTAGCTATAGATATGCAAAATTCTTCCTGGTTTAGTCAAAGCAACCAATATGAACAAATCCTTTAAAGGTCCAAAGCAATAACAGTCATTCTGAACTCTGTGTGTGAATTTAGGGAGATGAAATGCAAAAATATAAAATGTAAGTGAATCTATTTTTGAAAAACTATTTAGGGGAAAATTCACTTTCTTTCTATTGTATGGCTCAATGGTGTATAAAATTTGCTTCACAGTAGTGCATCCCTGTTATGTAAGTGCTAAGTGGTGGCTTTGGGAATGATAGATCCAGTTTGCTTTTGTATCATCTTTCTTGCTGTTTTTTTCAAAGTGATAACAAATATATAGTTGTCTTAGCAATGTATTTGCTGTTCAGATTCCCATCTCCTTCTAGTAATATACAAGTGGGTAAGGCAGACTCATTTTCAGAATAATACAATACTGGGAATTGAAGAGATAAAGGCAATCAACCCCAAAGTCACATCAGGAAAATGGATACAGTAAAGATCCCTTGTTTTCAAAAAACAAACGTAAAGTAGTTGTCTAATTGTAAGCTGCTAATATCAAGGAACAATGGATCTCCACAATGTACGGAAGAGGCCAGGGAACTTGTAATCATGTAAATCAGATTTAGTCACTGCCTCAATCCTATTCATTCTTAATGAAGTTCCACAGAAGATTCTATGATGTGGGAGCTCCCTATGGGAGCTGTCCCTATGAGCAGTAACACTCATCTTACTTTCCTATAGAATTGGCCTGGCTGATAGGATTCCTTTGCATTGCCTTCTTGCTTCCGGAGGGAAAGTGTGGCCTGTGACAGGATTAGTTCAAAAGGCAGAATAGGTACAAACAGACTAGGCAGAAACAGAAATAATCTTACCACAGTACTCTCCTCAAAAATGAAATTTTTGAAGTGGGAGCCATTTTAGTCTCTGCAAGCATATCAGACATATGTCTGAGGAAGTGGTCATGATCCATGTTAAAATGCAGTAGTTAGTCTTTTTGTTTTGTTTTATTTACTATCTGATATTCTCAAAAGTGGTGATTCTTTCAATTTCTTTGAGCTTGGCAGTGGACAGATAGTGGAGCAAAGGTTCTATCATCTTCTGGGGACTTTCAGGAAAGGGAGCTTAAAACATTCTAGTGTAAAATGAGAATTGATTCTACATTCATCAGGTTCATAAGTGTACGGGCAAAGTATGGACATTATCAATGTGAAATGCAACATAACATCTAAGTCAGGAGTTTTCAACATTTTTAAGCTGTGGGCCGGATGGCCATTTTGCCCTTCCTCCACCACATGACACTTCCTGGTGTGGTGGAGACAGTGGGCCCCCTGCATGAAATGGTGCTGTGGGCCACATCTGGCCCATGGGCCTCAGGTTGAGAATCCTTGATCTAAGTGGTAATTGAGCAATGTGAGCAGAGATCAGCAAATTTCTCTCCTGTTTGTGATTCATATGATTGTTTTACTGTATGTCTGAGTAGGGCTGTTGTTTACCCTGCTTCTGACTGTATCACCAACAATAAAACCCAGGATACATATGCAAAACAGAAGGGACAATGACAAATTTTATTGCTACAAAGAGAGGCTTTTCAGTTCTTCACAATGAATGTTTTTACACCAACAGGTCACAATGATAAAATCAATGCGTCTGTATTTTGTGTTGTTTGTTAATGACACCCTGTTGTTCTTTTAATAGAAAACTCTATTGGGAATATATAGGGGGATAAGGTATCTGATTGTTAAACTATGACAGCTAAATTGTTTGTGGAAGTATGACAAAGTTTTGCTCATTATCTCTGGTAACAAACATTTATGGCTGCTATTACCACCATAATAGTTTGTTTTGATTTTATTACTCTGTTACAATAAGTGCAGGCTTCGTTGACTTTTAACTAAGCATTGTGTTCTATTTCAGGAGCAGTGAAGAGATATTACTCTATAGAGTTCTAAGTTTGGTATTGTAATGAATTTGGAAAACTTTACCCTGATCAATTTGATCACAGCTTCTTGCTGTGTTGAGAAGTGAAACTTATTTCGTTCAGCAAGGCTTGTGGATTTCCCTGTGAGAGCATTACGTCACTGGTAAGAGTGCCCCTAGATGTTTCTGTACTCACCAAGGAAAGCCTACCCATATACCTCAGGGTAAGTTCACAGCCTTTGAACTTCAGAGGTTAGTCACCCAGAGAGAAGGGGGGAGGACGAAAGCTTTGGCACCTTACCAGGATACAGGCTTGGATCCTGGTAACATGACCTTGAGAAATCTTACAGAGATAACAGATATCTCTTGATTTAAGTCAAGCACATTCCTTAGGTGGAGGCAGAGTCAAGGAGCTATTTTTGCCCAGTTAGAGAGCTCATCTGGAGATTCAGCAAGAGCCTTTGATCTTCGAGGAGACAAATGGACATCTGAAGAAATGAGGTGGGGGGGAGGGGCAGCAGTGGCCGAAACTTTGAAATTTTATCGGAAGAAAGGGAGTTATTCAGACTTAGCCTGAGATGGGAGCAGAATACTTTGAAAAATATTTTGACTTCCAGACTTAGATAAATTTTGCAACATCTTCGAACTTTGAAGACATTGGCAGCTTGCTTAGCTTTACTTAGAGACAACATGGTTTGTTGTTTTATTAGACAAATTTGATAGGCTTTGCATCTAGTAGATTAGTAAGTTTTAGATTAGAGTTAGATTAGACTATGGGAAGTTTTATTTTACTTATAGGTCACGTTTTGCTTTGTGCTATTGTGATGCTATGCATGAAGAAATGTATGCTTTTCTGGACTGTATTTTATTCTTTAATCCAATAAAATGGGAGAGTCCGCACTAGGTCTCATCTAAGAAAGACAATTGGAAGAGTTGGGTCCAACTTGCGTCTGGGTTTCTAACACCACCTGTTTCTGCTTACGCCTGTTTACCACATTATTGCAAATTCTCCCATGAAGGGTGAAAAGGAGAACAACTCAGACAGAATGCACAAGGTTCCGGGGAGGATTTGGTAAGGAGCTTTGTAGTGTAGGTTTGCTTGGGAGGAGATCGGGTGCGTGCCTGATCTCCCTCCAACCAAACTGGCAATGTTTGCCTTGGTAGATCTCTGCCCCAAAGCCCGTTATCTGATTTTAGCATTATCCGGGGCAAATGTTATCCAAGGTATTACTGTATCTTGAAAACTGTTTTAATCAGAGGTGATTTTATGATATATAACAACAACAAATGACCATTATATACATCTATTTTCAGTACCACAATATTGTTATAGTGTTATGATTATGTGTGTTTGCAAAAAGATTTATATTCAATATATATTTCTGTTACGTTTATGTTCTATGCCACTTCTTTCTTTTTGATTATTACATTTGTGGCAATTATAATTAGTTTGTTACCTGTGACCATTCTTCATTTTTTATTCTGATTTAAAATAAACCAAAACAATACTGAGAATTTTTTTTTGACAAATAGTTCAGGCAAATGTGTGATTCCATTGCAATTAATTTATTTCCCGTTTCTACAGAAAAACCAAGTCTTCCTTATTAAAGAACAAGCAATTAGGAGAAGTCAACAAACAATGGAGGAAAAAAAGAATAAATCTTATTCTCTTTCTCCCCCCTACCCTATTTTCTCAATGGGAGCATGAAAATAATATAACATGCATAATTGTTGTTTGTATTACATTTGGAATGTTTTAATTTGTTCATGTGCTTAAGTAAATTTGCAGCCAGAAACACATTAGCTAATGCCCCAGCTCTCAAAGAAAATTTGTGAAGATGGGAAAAGCTTTGTGATGTGATTTGTCTACTAGAAATTACCTGAAACACAACTAATAAGTCTATCAGAAAGGACCTGGTTCCTGAACTCAAGAGGTGAATGTCAGAACTTCATTTGATGGTGAGTTGTAACAGTCACAGTGTGAAGCCCCAATCCACATCCTTTCAGTTTAACATAGCTAATGAGCTCAGTCATCAGAGATCAGAGTAGAAAACAGTTCCTATTGGAGAGGAGAAACATTTAGTCTGATGATTGGGTGCTTAGACTCAAAACAGGCAATAATTATGTTTGTTAAATGCTGGGCAAATATTGAAGTGATTGTTGTTTTTATTTTGATTACAGATTTTTGGCCCTAGAAACCACAGTTAGATCAGATGAAACCTTTCAATTAGTCCCATCTGGAATTGTAGTCTAATTACATCTGGTGGTCCACATGTTCTTCACCTCTAATGTAACAAATATATGGCAGAAAAACATACACCCCAGCCAAATTTGTGCCCTACCATTCACTCTGAGAAGTTTGGTTTTCATCTTTTTCAAACTTGACAGTTGCAAAATATTATATACTTTTATCTCTAAACACTAGACAGTGTATTTCTCAAGGTTGGGTGCTCTTTTCTTTTCCTTATTCCTTTCTGCTCTCCAGTGAACAGTTATACCTCAGTAGTCAGGGACTTCCTGTCCATGGATGAAGTCCCAGGTTCAATCTCTAGCATCTTGCCAACTCTAGCAAAAGATCCTACAGATCTCCAGGGATCTGAAATCAGTGGCAGTTGACATCTCTAAGGCCCATAGCTTGTTTTTCTTTTGTCTTCTTCTTCTCAACACGTAGCTTTATGTCAAATCAAATCTTCCACTATTATAGTTGAGGAAGTTCCCATAAAGAAGGAAAACTCTAGAACTGCAGGAAAACTACAAACAAGATCAATACAGTTTGGTGGCCTACTTAAATCCCTTTCAGCTCAGACAAGCTGATGATATGAAAGAGAGGGTGAGATGTAGATTACAGATCACTTAGGGCTTTTTTTCTTTATAGTAAGAAGAAAACGATGGCATTTCCCCCTTTGTATTTTGATCAATGAAGATAGAATGGATGAATCCACTGATGGGCAAAAATATTTCAAGAGGCATTCACTGTCTTCCTGATAAGTTACTGTTTTCTCCAGATTTATTCCTGTGAAAATTTAGTCTGTTTTATTTACATGAGACCATGTAAATGGTCGATGTTAGCAAAGATTTCATCAGGACAGATGCTTTCTCTGTCTTTGGTGAGGTTTAATTTATGAAGATGGTGATGTTCATTACAGAGACAAATTGCAGCCAGTAGCTTGAAATAAAGATCAAGATGGAAAAACACAAACACAATCTCCACAAGGTTCAGTAATAGCCAACTTTGCATTATATTAGAAAGCAAAATTCAAGAAATTTATTTTTCAGCAATGGCTTAGAGGTTAAGATGCTGAACTTGATGACTGGAAGGCCGGCAGGTCAGCAGTTTGTGACTCAAGTGTTCCACAATGGAATCAGCTCCCATCTTTGTCCCAGCTCCTGCCAACCTACCAGTTTGAAAGCAAGACATTGCAAGTAGATAAATAGGGACCACTTCGGTGGGAGGGTAAACAAATTTTCGTGCATTCCGGTGTCTAGTCATGCCTGCCACATGTTCATGGAAACATCTGAAGATGCAGACAGTGCTGGCTCTTTGTCTATAAACAGAGATGAGCACTGAATCCTAGAGTCAGGTATGACTGGCTTTCAAGCAAGGGTGACCATTTTTATATCGTTCCCAGAATCCACCAGTGAACATTGGTCATTGCTGACTAGAAGATTTGGGGAGCTGTAGTAAAAATAAATATTTTCCCAAGCTCTGCAAGCAGACAAGGAATGTGTTATTCAAAGTTCAAATGGGTGAAACCTTTATTAGACCACTAAAAAACTGCAAACAGAAACTAGGTTTGAACCCTGTTTTGGTTTTCAACAGACTGTGCTCTACAGAGTTTTGTCTTAAAATGTGAGCCAGACTCCTGCTTAAGGCAAATTTCAAAACAAGGGCCATAATCTCATCTTGGCAATATAGGTTTCTCAAACAAAAGCTGACTGTTTGTCTAAGGACTCAGTAAAATGGCTATTTGACCTTCTGTTTGGTGTACTCTGGCAGCAAGTTGTTTAACTCTCTTTTTACAGCAATCAGCAGGGGCGTAGCTACCGCCGTACCTGCCATATCAAAAAAAATTTCACTTCACAAATGACAAAAGTCAAAAAAAGCATTTTTTTTCTTTTGTGAGAAATCTTTACCCTTCCTAAGGGCCCCCAAACAAATTTTATACGGGGCCCCGCCAAGGCACGCTACGATTCTGGCAATCAGACAGCATAGTCTTTAGAGAGAACCAGTCCTTCACTAGAGAGCCATTACCAGCATCTTTTTGAGTCCCTGTCAGAAGGTTTTATTTTTTTCATGGATAGGTTCACCCTAGTTTGGTCTGTTGGCAACACATGCACTTGCTTCGAATGAGCCAAAATTGAGTCTTGCAGATGTCAAAGCTGCCAAGGCTCCCTATCCTGTCAATTACTAGTATTGTGAAGTGGTTTGATAATAATAATTTTGTGTCAGAAATTACTCTGGGTTGAAAGAATTTTTGCTGGAGAAACACCACTCAGGGGATACCCGAATGAGGCTCCTTTCATGTCCCCAAGTGCAGCCCTTGGGTATCAAAACCCGACCTTCCTGTCTCCAATTTAGCATCTTAATCACTAAGCCCCCTGCAGTGGTTTGATAAGTGAGCCAATTTAGGATATATTGGCAAATTGAACACTTTCCCTGTTTCTCTGCAAAGGAGAAGGGGAAATACAATTATTATTATTGTATTTGTTAGACCATTGCTGACACACTGTATCACCTGGATTAAACTTTTTTTAATGTGCCCTGTGTGTAGTGTTGATCAAGAAATTGCCTGCAGCATCAGTTTTGATTGGCACTTCTTATAAGAGAAATAACTTTTAAAAAATGTAATCTATAGTGATAAAGTGCAACAGTATTTCCTGGTCTAGCAGAGAAAATAATAATAATTTTATTTTCCCTGCCCCTCTGTAAAAGAATAGGAAAAGTGTTCAATCTGCCAATGTCCTGAAGTGGCTCATGAATTATGTATCTAATGCCATTAGGATGCAAGAATCATACCAAATGGCATATCACACCTCCACCTGATCTCAGTCAACCTGAATTAGACTACACCAGCCCATTCCAAAAGGACCAGTGTAGATATGGCCTAATAAGATTATAAGTGACACCCCAATTCACACCACCAGAGGTACAATCTGAAATTTTATACCTCTGAGCTGAGATGCTGTTCCCATTTGAAACTTGCAAAGAATGTGGGGGGAAACCTGGCCCATACATGCGGCCATGGATTTTGCTGCTTTTATGTTTCTGCCCAGAGGAAGATATATTAAGATTGTAAGCTGCCTTCTGTGTGTAATTTTTAGTGATCCAATAAAGGTATTGTTCCTTAGCTTTTGAATTGAGTAAAAGGACAAAAAGGCTTTTTTTCCTTGTTCTTTCTTTTCTTTTTATTGGTCAAATTATTGAAAATTGTTCTTATCTTTATATAATGTAGCAGTTGTTCAGTGAATGTCACAGATGGTTTAACAACATAATTTTGATGGTTGATAAGGCTTAATCTATACAAACAGATTGCAATTCAGTTTCAGAATTCCAATGCAGCACACCATACTGACCATGTGTTAACACCTAGCTGGGATAGAAGTCTAAAGGGAGTCAGGAACTGGGAAACAGAAACTCTGAGATGTAATAGCAAAAAAATAAAAATAAAAATAAAAATGAGTATTTCCTTATTCTACTCTTCTCCATGCAAAGATATGCATCTTCTTGGGTGTAAACTGAATTGTGCCAAGTAATTTCCAAAAATAATAATAAGCAAAGCAAAAGGATAACACCACAATCCAGGAGATGTATATTAGTCAAGCAGAGCCTTTCATGAATGATGAAGCCTTCTTCTGACTTCTATCTCTTTCCTGTCCAAGAAGATCCATGGCCCAATTTAGGCTGGTGAACACAATCCAACACCTGAAATTATGTCAATGAATGTTACAACTTACAATTGGATGTCTCACCACACCTGGAACTCACATGCAAATCTGAGCAAGTTCTGACATCCAATGCCAGGCTGGTGAGTGAAGGACATGTCCCTTTAGACTGCATGCTTTTATTGTGGCTCTGTAGCCCAGACCAGATGAAATTGCTACTTATATGAGAGGATGCCTTGTATAAGAAGATGCCACTGCTGCTTCTTTTTCTTCTTCTGCTTCTAGGTCAGATGTGAAACTGCCAAAATAAAGCCACATTTGGTGAATTCATTCAATATTTCCTTTCACCGGACCTACTATGCGAAAAATTAGCCAGCACAAGGTAGACATTGCCCGGATTTGCCTGATTGTGGTTCAAAAATGTCACAATCTTTGAGGAGGCTCTTTCTGTGCATCCCTTCACCCTCCTTAAATATATTTATTAGTATTGGTGTTAGCAAGTCAGAAACATGAGTTTAAACTTCAAATGCAGTTACTGAATATGTGAAACTGTCATATGAACAAAGTAGTGGGGTAGGATTGATTACTTTTTCATGAAACCTGATCAACAAAAACAGCTTGCACTCCCTCCCCTATCTCCCCTTATTTTTGAAACATGGTGTGCATTTGATTCAGTATTTCTTCAAGAGCAGCAGATCTCCTGGGTGGAAAATGCTAGTACAGTACATATTTAAAACACAGATGGCAGCTTCACAAGATGCACTTTTGTAAGTAAAAATATTGAGGAGATAATCAAAACATCCTACAAACTCAAACATACTGAACACAATCAAATCGAAATCAAAGCAAGAATTTCCTGAGGCCTTGTAGGATATTAATGAACAGCATAGATCAAAGAGCTATGGAACATATTCCTGGCTTGATGGAATCTACATATTATACTTATGTGTGTCATTCATCATGACTAATGGGATTACTTGGCAGATAAGCTAGCAAAAGCCCAGCTTCTCTCAGGACTAAGAAAGAGGATTGTGGGAGACTACAGCAGGTAGATGGATGGCTCAGGAACAATTCTTGCTTGTCAGTTCGAAGCTGTATGCCTGACAGACAGGCTCACAATTCTTATTATTTATGTATTATTTCCATTTGTATACTGCCCCATTCATGCGAACACTCTCTGGGATGTTCAGAACATGTCAATTCATTAAAATCAACAGTACAAAATTAATGTATACAATAAATACAATAAAACAATGTTGCTACCTAAAAACCTTGCATTTAAATAGAATTAAACAAATTTGAAACAAATCTGAGCATATCAGAGCAATGGTTAAAAGCACTAACAAAAGGCAGCTTTATATAATTCTATTTTACAAATTTTCATATGGAAATAATATATGTTACTATGTTCACATTACAGGTCACTCATATATCCACAGGTTCAGTAGCTGCAGATTCCATGGGTCTAAAAATATTCAATATAATCCCTGAAATACATAATATATATGAAATTCAATCATGGAAGTTAATAAAGGAAGACTTTTGAAAACAGTAAGGAAGAAAGCCGAGTACAGAAAAGAAAGGATTGAAATCAAGCTGCAAACAGGAAAAACAAGCCAATGCATGGTCAATACTTGGAAAGCATAGGAAAGGCTGCCCCAAAGCTGACACGAGAATGATTAAGAGCAGGAATTTTGAAGAAGGAAATGGAAGGATTTATCTTGGCAGCTCAGGAACAAGTTTTTGCCAACAAATTGCATGAAGACAAAAATAAAGCACATATCCAACAATAGTGAATGCTGGCTTTGTAATGAAAAGGATGAAACAGTAAATCATCTGATCAGTGGATGCAGCAAAATTGCGCAGACAGATTATCTGCAATGCCACGACACAGTTGCAAAAGGTTATTCATTGGAAACTTTGCCAGAAGTTTGGATTTAAATGTAGTAAAAATCATTGGGAACATCAGGTAGAGATAGTTTTAGAAAATGAGAGTCAAGATCCTGTGGGACTTTAAAATTCAAATAGATAGACATCTGCCTCACAATACACCTGATATAACTGTTGTGGAAAAGAAGAGGGTCTGATTTGTTGACATTGCTACACCAGGAGATGCATGGATTGAAAACAAACAACTGGCGAAAATCACAAAATGTCATGATTTGCAAATTGAAGTTTAGCATCTATGGAGGAAGAGATCTGTTGTTGTAGCCATAGTGATCAGAACCATTGGAGCAATGCTGAAAGAACTCCCTAGATATTTAGAAATTTTGGACTTATCGGACTTGAATATCCTAACTCTAAAAAAACCCTCTACTAGGAACTGCATATATACTCAGACATTACCTTAACAGTTCTTAGGTCCTTGGTTAGGGCTTGAACTGTTAATTTATTCTGGTCATCAACTGTGAATCAAATGGTAGATTTATATCCAGTAACAGCAGCGACAGCAGTACATTTCTAATGCTGATGAAAGTTTAGAATCCAATAACTATTGGTCACTGCTAGCAACAGGGATTTTAGACCAAGCTGAATGTTTTCAGAATGGAAATAATTTGCATTATGACATTTGTTGTCTATTGCATTTGTCATTTTATTCAATTGCTTATCACTTGCTTATCACTTGCTTATCACTTTCATCAGTAGAAGTCAAGGTCAGTCTAGAAGGAATTGATTACTGATGATTTGTTTAATGATTTCCCCCCTCTTACCTTAAAAGGCTCCCATAACAGCTGAAAATTTGATATTAATAATATCAAATACTAATAGCATACCAATGATAATTAACTCCTCATTAAGACTCATAAAACTTATACTATAAGAAAAAAGCTAAAAGTGATGTTAAATGCATCTGTGAAATTATGCTGGTTTAAAAGGAACCCAACCAAATTCTATGCTGAGAGACGGTCACATGCTGATAACTGCTTGGTCTTGGGTCATCACTAGGTATGGGATATACAGAAAGAGCTTCCTCAAAGATTGTGGTATTTTTGAAGCACAATCAGGTGTACCCAGGTAACGGCAACCTTGTGTTGCCAGCTAATCTTTCTCACACTAGGTCAGGCAAAAGGAACTGCAGAATGAACTCACCAAAAAATTGCAGAATGAACTCACCACATCATTTTCATCATGTCCAAGATTCTGTATGGTACTTACCTCTGTATTCCTTATGACTCAACAAAAATTTCCTTTTCTTATTGATAAAGTTGCACACTTTTACATCCCAAGTTACATCACAATATCATTGCTGAATATTTGAAGCGTGTGCAAAAGTGATTCAATGATAATGATGATTAAACTCAGCTACTTCCTTTTGCTGTGTTGTCATGCCTCACAATAATATTGATTATTATACCACAATGCCATAGGAAAAGACAAGAAATCTTAAAATTTAGTTGCAATTGAATGCTAATATCTAAGTGGCAAGAAGAAACTTTTTTGCCTTCCACTTGCATACTCAATATGAGATTTAATATAAAAACATCAGTAACATCAGTGTCATAATAGAAACAAGCTAACCACCGGAACATGAAAGAGGCTTTCACTGCAAAAAATACATAGATTGTGAAATGCGGAAGATGGGGAAAGGATGAGCACTCATAAAATAAACTCTAAAAAATAAAAAGCAAGATAAAAGATGAAGTCTTATTTCTGACGCCTTCAGGCTATGGGACAAAAAGTTAGAAGAATTTTATTTCCCATTTCTAGTCTTCTATAGGTTGCATCACATTTTACTATTAGCTTTTTAGCTGCCTGCCAGAATCTCTGCCTTTGCACACAACTGAAGGGTGATTTCTGAGTACTATATATATACATCAATAGGTATTCTGGTCTTGAGAGGGAATGATTTAACTGATACCCTTTGGTAAGAGGGTTACAATACCATTTAATATGGTTTTCCAAAACCACAGAATTACAGTTTTGAATCTATATTACTTTAAAAAACTTTCTTGTTTTTGGTTCTTGTGACAATATCCTGTTTCAGTTTTCTGTGTCTAATTAAGAACTCAGCAGATCAGGTACTGTGACTTCAATGTAACCCTGTAGCCTGTGTGAATCCAGAGAAGTGCAAACTATCTCCCATATGATGCAATGCATATGGTGCCCCTCAATGTGCAAAAAGGAGGACCTTATGTTGGCAAGAGGAAATGCTGTTGATGTGGCCCAATATTAGGCGGATGTCATCTAGTCCTGCTAATTCTGTTTTGTTTTAGATGTGTTAATTTTAGCTTTGTATGTTATTATATGCTGGTGGTGCATCTGACACAAATAAAGAAAGAATGCAAACCTCAACACACTTTAACCTAACTTGATATGTGTGGAAAATACACAGCAGTTTATTCTGGAATTGGCACAGATGAATTCAGATATTTTTAAAGTGATCACAAAAAGTCGAGTTAATGTGAACCAGTCTTTTTTTCCTTCCAGGCCAGACGTTTTCCCTTTGCTTCTGGGGCTTTCCAGGTTTTCCTTCCTGCAATGATTTGAATGTTGTTTTGCCTGTTTTAAACATTCCAAAGAGACATAAGGAGACCAAGAAGACTCCATTTGAACCAGTTATGATCAGGAGGAGTACTGGCGTGCCATTTGGTGAGTCCACCCATCTGGAATTTTACATCGGAAGCAGCTCCGACAGCTGCTAGACATGGTAAGACACTTAAATTGATGATCAGAAGGTCGACAGGACAGAAGTTCAAGACCCGAGTGCTGTGTGACATAGTGAGCTCCCGTCATCTGTCCCAGCACCTGCCAACCTAGCAGACTGAAAGCAAGAAATTGCAAGCAGATAAATAGATACTGCTTTGGTGGGAAATGGAACAGCATTCCTTGCATTTCAGCCTCTAGTCATGCCTTCCACATGGCCATGGAAACATCTGTAGACACAGATAGCACTTGCTCTTAAGCTGCAAACAGATGAGCACTGCACTCTGGAGTCAGACACTATTGGTTTTCAAGCAAGGCAGAACTTTACCTTTAGGTTCTCCATGAACCTGCTGGAATATTTTTTACATTTGCTGGATCAAAAAAATAGAAGCCCCACAGAGATGTGCTTTCACAAGACATGCATTGGGGGACGGTTGGACTGACCAGCACCCAGCATGTGTGGATTCTGTAAAACAAAGTGTTCCTCTCCCCCAAATAACCTGAAAAGCAGACTATATGCTCTTTGCATATAGGACGGTACACCTCATGGACATGGAAGCAATGGAATGGTATTTTATACCTGAGAATAGCATAGCTTAAGAGGCAAAGAGGATCAAACAAACAAATCTTTGTCCCTCTACTTCAGGGGTGCCCAAACTATGGTCCATAGGCCAGATCCAGTCCTGATGTCAATTCATCCGGCCAATGAAGCCTTCATCGCTCTCGGAAGTGGAAGTAACATGCACCTGTATGGGTGTGTTTTACTTCTGCTTCCAGAAACGATGAGGGCTTCGTGGGCCAGATGAATTGGCATCAGGGACAGATCTGGCCCATGGGCCATAGTGACTGGCCCACTGTACCACGCGACCAGCCCTCGACCCAAAAAGTTTGGGCACCCCTGCTCTACTTCTTGCTACCATTCCTTCCCTTTTTGCCATCTTGCCACCTGAGACTGAAAGATTTTCACCAGTGAGCCTTGCAAACTGAGCAAACCACAGAGGAAGAACAAATATGTCCTGTATTGAAAGAATCTCACAACACTTTGCATTAATACGAGAGTAACACACTTCCTTCCTTATTTGCTTATTCACTGTGTATCATCTAAACACGCTTGCATGCACACACTTCAGACTGGACCTTGGGAAGGAAGAGATAAATTATCTGATTTATTCAAACCTTCAGTTGTTCTGAACACTCCCAGTTCCCTTAAATGAAGGCCATCCGTGGCATGTGAGGTCTGACTCATCGTTTGATGCTTTCAATAAATCTGTCTTTGCACCCACTTCTGCTGCATCCAGCAATAGTGCCCCCAAGAAAGCTTGGGCAAGTAATCTTTAATGATATAATTAACCCATAAGACCATACTCAGTTCTTTCCTCATCTTGAAAACATTTTCACTAGAAAATATAGCTCAGCATGTTTAACTCTCTGTTACAGGGATACAGGAGGCCGTGTCAATGAATTCTACAGGGAATTGGAACAACAGGGCAGCAACAACACAGATGTGAAGAACTACCACTAGGTAATATTTCTAAATGACTCTACTTTGGACTGATTTGGAGCTGGGACAGAGATGGGAGCTCATTCCGTCATGCAGTACTCGGGTATCGAACTGACCTGTTGTCTTCCAGTCAGTGTCTTAACCACTTGAGGCACTGCAGTCCCCAGTGAACTGGTACAAACCATTTATCTTAAACCAGAATATAAGAAAGCCATATGGAGACATCTTCTGTCTAGGTAACAGAGTGCCCACAAAAGTTATTGAAAGGTCACAATGGAGATGGTTGTCAAGGAACAGAAAATGAGAAAATGTAACAAGGTGTTAGTTAAATGGTTAATCATCAGGGGCTTACCAGAAGAGAAATGGGAGGAGGAGAGCTGGAGGGTGCATTTGTAGTGATGATCTGAAGTTAGAAGATAGACTGGTTGGAGAGCATGAGTTCTAGAGACGTGAGGAAAGATTCAGGAGGAAATCAGCAATTCTATGAAGGAGGGTAGAAATGCTCAGAAGCACTGTTGACATTTCATAAAAGTTGTAGTTTTGGGGTGACAAAAGCCTTTAGAAAATGTGAGGTGGTTCTGAAAGATCAATTTCTAGTTTTATAAAGTCAAAAAGAATCCTTTTGTTTATGTTTGTTCCTGACAAAAGAGATGGGATTTACACACATATGGGGTCATTCAAATACCATGTAACCATTTAAGGGGGGGGAGGGGGTCAACCAAAAGTCATGGAAAGTCACAGGGGGGGATGGGGTTCAGCGTGAAGTCATGTGACTCCAAAATTATCATTTGCTTTTCACATCCAGCTGGCCGTAGATCTATCTTCAAACCACTTGATTGGGGGGTGGTCAGTCAAAGGTCACGGAAAGTCACAAGGGGGGTCAAAAAGTGGCCTATTTTAGGTCACGTGGTATTTGAAAGAATCCTATTTTGAATAACATGTTTCACTTCCCATAATACCTGTATCCATGTTGGTAAATTTAATTGAGAGGGGGGTGGGGGAAAGGAAAGAGCAAGGCAAAATATTGTGACATTTAAACTTATTTCACAGTAAACTTTAATTGGTCAAAATTAGCTTCTTCAGATGTATCCTCACTTGATTATGACTTTCAACTTCGTATATGCACCTCCTTATAACTTTATATAAGAAACAAATCTTGATCCATGAAACCATACACTGGAATTCATTTTCTCTTAAAAGTACCACAACATTTGAACTTCCTTCCTTCCTTCCTTCCTTCCTTAGTCTGGTGAGACAGACTAACAGAGTTGCTTCTTTGGAGGCTTGATTAGTTTAGTATGGTGTAAGTGACAATGAGGGTTGATTAAATTAAAATTAGAAGAAGGCTGGGCATTTAGGCATTTTAAAAATTTCTATGATAGCTGAATAACAGGATGACAGTCTGTGTCAAAAGAGAAACTTATTTGTGGTTTGCTCCAGTTTGTTTGAGCTTTAGTAAGAGACCTTTCCCAAGGAAAACAGAACCTTTCAGAAGAGAGGTTCCAGAAGAACAAAATACAGTCAAACCTCGCATAAAGAGCGTTTCGCTTAAAGAGTAACTCGCTTAAAGAGCAGAATTTTCTCTGAATGTTCGCTTCGCTTAACAAATAAAATCAACAAAAAACTCGCTTAACAAATAAATCAGGGTTCACAATCCTTCCCACAATTGGTCACTTACAATGGTTTTTCGCTTAAAGAGCAAACTCGCTTAAAGAGCAATCCTGTGGAACGCATTATGCTCTTTAAGCGAGGTACCACTGTACTGTATTGGTAGAATCTTCCTTTTTAGCAACAGTGTTCCATCCATCTAATACTGCATGACAGACTGGGTGTATGTCTCTGTCCCAGCTCCTGCCAATTTAGCAATCTGAAAGCAAGAAATTGCAAAGTAGATGACTAAGGACCATTTAGGAGGGAAAAGACCTTGGGGACATGAAAAGAGCCCCGTTCAGGCATCCCCTGAGTGGAGTTTCACCAGCAAAAATCCTTTCAACCCAGAATAATTTCTGACATGAAATTATTACAGTGGTACCTCGCTTTTTAAATGCTTCCGTTTCAAACTCTTCCATTAATGTAATTTGCACTTTACAAATGAAAATCCACTGGAAATAATGACTCACTTTACAAAGTTGTGCAGAACAGATTAATTGGTTTTCAATGTATTCCTATGGAAAACCACATTTACAAATTTTGGTTTTCAGTCCATCCTATGGGAAATTGCATTCAATGCATTCCTATGGGAAATTCACTTTATGATATTTTCATAATATGACCATTCCAAGGAATGCATTAATTTCATAAAGCAAGGTACCACTGTATTATTATTATATGCTTGTATGTTTAACACAGAAAGACTCATCGTCACATAAATCCTCTCCTTGTGCTATTCATATGTGACAACGATTTTGCTTTATTTCCCTGCCATTTCCAGATATATTAGCCACCAATTTCAAATGTTCTTGAATATTTTTTTCCCAAGGGAAATAGCTTTTAATTTTTTTAAAAAATTGATTATTTGATTTGCAGGAGACAATGAAAGTAGAAACTCCTGAGATCACAGCATCTATGGCTGTGATGTTATAACAACTTCAGAAGTTGGATGGAGTCCTCAGAAGTCTGATTTTCTTTGTGCACTAGCATGAAAAAAGAGAGACGTGTTTCAATTAATTAACCACCAAGGACAGAAGCAATTAAAATTCATATTTCAACATTGCTCAGTGAAAGGGGAATCTGTCTTTGTGCTTGTAAGTGGTTTTGCTCTATTGGGAAAAAGCTTACAGGTGCCCCCGATAACATCCATCTCTCTGTGTATAACCTTCTGTTCTATATTCATTCTGCACCCCTCTGCCTTCCCTGCCCACCATCAGATCTACAGAGAACACAAGCTTTACTTTCTACAGCTCCTGGATCACATCATGGTTTATGGTCTTTGTGTTCTAATGATTTATCCCATTAGTTTCAGAGGATAAGTTCAACTACCATTGCTGGGCAAAAAAAAAAAAAAAAATCAGAACTACTAAACAAGGTACAGTATTTTCATTATTTGATTTTGTCAAGTAGCTGTAAAGCATGTCATACAGGTATGAGTTGCAACACCCATTGAAATACTATTGTCGTCGTCATCATCATCAGTATCTAACACATTAAGGGCTACTAATGTGTCAGTTAAATTCTGAGTGTGTTGAATATTCTTAGCACTGTGTAATAATATAAAAATTCCTAATACAAGCTCAGAACCTGATATTCTGTCTCACACGTGTGAATATGTGTGTGTGTGTTCATGTGTATCCACATATCTACTACACAGGGATAAGGGAGGCATAATGGAAAAGGATAGCTTTGCCATCTGTTATGCAACAAAAATAACTCAAACCAAATATAAAGAATGGTGGAAATTCAGATAATTCCATGGTGTTGGCTTCTTATTGTAGCCCTTCCTATAATCCTATATCTGAGAAAGCCCATAGACCTGTGATAGGGAAGGGAAGTGTGAATTTCTTCCAGGGGAAGAAAATTTGGAAGATTTAAAGACCACAGGCAATAAATCGATACCAAACCATAAAAATCATGTTATAATAACTTCAAAGTTCTCATGGTGTTCCATTCATGGTAGCTTTTCCTACAGAGGAGACAAGATGGCCACCCCTCTGGAAGCTTAATGTAGGTTCTCCACTACTTTGCTCCACATTTCATCATCATTGGAGCTCTGTTCAGTTATTGTTTTTTACCACATTCATCATGCAAAATAAGGGTTCTTGCTCATATAAAGTGACCAACATTTTGGTTCCTTTATAATGTCCTCTCTCCAGTTTCATTGTGGTGTTGGTGGGGAAGACAATGTCAGGAAACCTGTTTACTCATGAGTAGGACTTCTCCCCACAAGTGGTTGGTTCCTGCTTCTGAGCTGCCACCCCTCTAGCTTAGCAACCCAAAATATTAGCTTAATGTAAATAAGGTAGCACATAGCCAAGTAAACACTCCAGTCATCTTTGGGTATTTTAAAACTACATTGTAATCAGAGTAAGTTACAGAAGAAAGTTTATCAAAAGTTCAGAAAGCATGTCATAGCAAAGAGAACTCTAATTGGGCAAGTCCAGTGGGGCCCCTTCTGGCTTAAGCACCTACATGTTTGCAGCTCACCCTTAGCTCGAAGCATCTGATCAAGAGAGCATCTTGTCCCCTCCCTCTGGGTTTTATCTCCTTACACATGGTCAACCCCCTTGCCATTCTCCTAAAAGAATCCAGCCAATGGTCATACAGTATCACATGTCCATCATACATTAGGTTTTGTTCTTCCAAACCACATGGCTAGCATGTTTTGCATACCAAACCTTCCCTGGATTGCACTCCAATTTCCCCCCACCTCAGAAATCACCATTTTGGAAATGAGGCTGAACCAGAGTACAAATCATACCCTGACAGACAGCACAAAAGAAAAAGAAAAAAGAATGGGAAAATTGATAATACTTGAGATGAGGAATTAGCTAAAAAAAACCCTCTGATGGAAGGTGTTCTCTCCATGAGTAATTTTTGAATTACAGAATTGTTTGCTTAAAACAGGTTTGTGCCATCAATGATTTATCTGTGTAATACTTAGGCATCTGTGTGCTAAAACCCCACCAGAATGTTTTTAGTGATCATAAAAACTCAGGGAAGTTTAGGCTGTCATTGGCCAAAATCCTGTTGTTAAGCTTAGCAAATTGCCCTAGAACAGACCCATTGAAAGAATTGGGATTTGCTGAGTCAACTTTTTTGAAACTGCCATTGGTTCAAGCAGGTTTACTCTAATTGCACCTTCTGAGCGCTGAATGACAAAGTGAACTCCTGTCTCTGTTCCAGCTCCTAACAAATAAGCAGTTCAAAAGCATGAAATTGCAAGTAGATAAATAGGTACTGCTTTGGTGAGAAAGTAACAGCATTCTGTGCACTTCACTGTCTAGTCATCCCTGCCACATGACCATGGAAAAGACTTCAGACTCAAACAGCACTGGCTCTTTGGCTGTAAACGGAGATGAGCATTGTACTCTAGAATCATATATGACTGAATTTTGAACAAGGGACGACCTTTATCTTTACTATACTAAAATAAGTTTCAATATAGTAGGATTTTTTTGCCAATAGCTAATACAGTAGTCATAATAACTACCAGGATTAGAATATCAGTTGCTAGGTAACAACTCTATGATTGTGTTACCTTTATGGGCTTAACTGTGGTTGCCATCTCTTTTTTCCTGTGACAGACTCATGATCTTCAACTGCTACATGGCAGACAAAGTACAGTAAATGTTCTCTGCGTGATGCATTGCTGTTTATATAGAAATGACAAAAAGAGCTTGTTTTTCTGATAAAAAACACATGCACCACATGTTGGAGAAAGATAAAATAACAAGTTTCCTTTGTCCCTAATCACAATGTACCATTATATGCAATGACATAAAAGGGCTCCCATCATGTGATAATAAACGATCTGGTCAGAGATTACTAAATATGAAACTTGCAAATGTGATATTTTTTCACCTGATTTTTTCTACTTCTTGTAAATAAAGCATAATATCATTTGTGTTCACAATCCTCTTCCTCTCAAGGAAAAAAAACACCCCACATTATTTAAAATTTGAAACTCAGTCTGTTGATGAATAATTGGGAATTTACTCCAACCTGAGCTTTCTGTATGTTTGTGTAGCAACAGACAGCACTAATTTGAAATGACAGGCTGTTTGAATTGTTTGAGTGATAGTTGAATATATATTGTTTAGAATGGAAGTGTCTGAAATAATATAAATCAAATCCAGTTTCAGCAATCAAAGTTGACAGAATGCAAGTAATGGCAACATTTCTTTTTTGCACTGATGTGAGTGAGAGGATGATATTTATGATATGACCATCTCCTGTTTTTGGGAGCTTCAGAAAAATTGCAATGCCACAATGAAGCTACAAATGTACATAATGTGATAAACGCTATTAAGCAGCTATGAAAAATGATTCCTGTAGAAAAACATAAACAAAATCATTTCAGCAGCCATTGCTGGAGATACAAGGCAAGAGAATTGCCAAGATTTCTAAGTCAGAGAATAAATATTGCTTCTGATAACTCCTGTTTCATGTCAAAATCATTGTATCCCAACTGGAGCAGGATTATTTATTTACTTAATTTTGCATCTCTGAATTGCCTTTCTGCTAATTAGATGCCCCAAATTATTCATGCCAAATATATACACTCAATATTTAAGATAACAACAGAAGGCAAATGTTGTGTCATTTCTGAGCCAATAGTTTCATTTAGATATGATTACCTTGAATATGATTACCTTGAATACGATTGCCCATACTATTGGAAATGCACAACGTTAGGAGGAAAGAGATAAGGCCACTTTTCTGGCATTCATATCTAAAGAATAACAGCTAGCCAGATTAGCAAAGGAGGAAGCTTCTCCATGCCTCTTGTCAGGGCTTCACCCTGAGATGCACCATGATATTGAGGTCTCACTCATAAACAGATGCCTTCCATTGAGGTCAATAAGCATCCTGCTGTTTTGTCCTAGGCTTTGTGAAATGCTTGAATCATGACTAAACTACCTCACTTGTTAGACATGTGTGTCTTATATACCTCATGAAAAATCTGTACAAGAGTCAAGAAACAACAGTTAGGACAGAATACGGAATGAGAGTGGTTTGGAATAGGAAAAGGAGTAAGACAAGGCTGCATTTTGTCACCCTGTTTATTCAACTTATACACAGATCACATAATGTACAATGCAGGGTTGGCTGAATTATAAGTTGGGATCAAAATTTCTGGGAGAAACATCAACAATTTGAGATATGCAGATGATACTACCCTAATGGCAGAAAGTGAGGAAGATCTAAAGAAGCTGCTGCTTGCGTTGAAAGAAGAGAGTGCAAAAGCTGACTTGAGACTCAACATCAAGAAAACCAAGATAATGGCAAAAGGCCCTATCAGTGTCTGGAGAATAGATGGGGAAGAAGTAAAAGCAGTGACAGATTTAACTTTCTTAGGATCAAAGATCACTGCAGTTGGTGATTGCAGCCATGAAATAAAAAGGCGACTGATGCTTGGGATACAAGCTATGAGAAACCTGGAGAACATAGTTAAAAGTAGAGACGTAACCTTGTAAACAAAAATTCACATAGTCAAAGCAATAGTATTCCCAGTGGTAATGTATGGTTGTGAGAGCTGGACCATTAGGAAAGCTGAGCGCAGAAGAATAAATGCCTTTGTAATGTGGTGTAGGAGGAGAGTTTTGAGAGTACCTTGGACAGCGAGGAGAACAAATAGGTTGATCTTAGAAGAAATCAAACCTGACTGCTCCTTAGAAGGTCAAATAATAAAGATGAAGCTAAAGTACTTTGGACATCAAATGAGAAGAGAAGACTCACTTGAAAAAGCCTTGATTCTGGGAAAGATGGAGGGCAATAGAAGAAGGAGGCGGTCCAAAATGAGATGCCTGGATGGTATTGTAGATGCATTGGGCACAGAGCTGGGCAGGCCGAGGAGGATGGTGGAGGACAGAGGTGCCTGGAGGGCAATGGTCCATAGGGTTGCAAAGGGTCGGAATCAACTGTGCGACTGAACAATAACAAAAGAAGCCATAGCACATATGCTTTCGGTGGCTACCTTGCCTGCCATACCTCACTGTGAAGAAGAAAACCTCAAACTAAACTTGCATGGGGCCTATAACCATCTTTTTTAAAACCAGGTACCAAAGAAGATGAGTGTAGAAAATAAGTTTCCATTTTCAAAGGTTTTCTGACAGAAATTATTTCCTACAGGTAAAAATGTAGTTCAGAGTAAAGTAGTTTCCATCCAGCCTGTTCCATTTTTAGCTTTGTATTTATGGAAATTTATTTATTTTTATTCTAAAAGTACAGCCCCTTACAAATATATTATTCCTTGCCAGGAAAAAAGGGCATATATTCATAAACGTAATCCCATCTGAAGAATAGTGTGATGTAGTCCATTTTATCTCATGCTGCTGCATGTTCAGGTCAGACCTTAGACTCTACCTCTATTCCTTAGGATAAAATAGACAGAATCCCAAGAAAGTATCACATAACTGTATGATTCATGTTAACCAAAAACTGCAATTTCTTAATATTTTAAATACATAGACTTTTTTAAAAAACCCTGTTTTTTCAATATGTATTTTAAACACTATAAACATCTGACATCTGGTTTCTTAGTTTTCTGAAAATCAACATTAGGAAAACAATCAATTTTAAGCAAAAATCCAACCACACTGTTCTATGTTACAAATTAGATCACAATGGTACTTAGAAATGCAATTATAATACTCCCTGAGAATGCAACATCTGGACTAAATATGCCATTAACATATTTTATCCAGTTTCAAGTTCACCTGCAGAAGAATGATTGAGCCATTCTTAAAAATCAGTTAGGCATTTTGTGCATGGAGGCACTCAGTCACCATACAGTTTGTGTGTTGTTGTTTTTTTTTGTTTTTTTGTTTTTTGGTGTGATGAGAAAGGAAGAAACAAAGACAAGTCGTGTCATGATTATATTCAGCCCAATTATATTTCAAACAGCACTCTCTTTACAAATAAAGAACAAATTTTCCCCAAAAAATGTGGATCAATTCTGCCTCGATCATTAAAGTTTAGAGACTATTGAACCATATATAAGCTGGTCATGAATTCTGTTCTATAGGGGGTGGTCATCTCTTTTGCATAGTGACAGAAGACATTTGAATGGCCATTTTGCCTCTATGTATTCTAATTACAGTAAAACCTTGGATAATGCTAGAACATGGTTCTACAAGTCTTAGTGTTATTCTATTTTTAATGTTATCCAATGCATGCATTGGATAATGTTAAAATCCTATGGGATGCATTGAATAATGTTAAAACTCCATAGAGATGCATTGTAACTGGCACAGGCTTTAGCGAACGTTATCCGATACATCCCATAGGATTTTTAAGTTATGCGATGCAATTCTTTTCCAGATTGCTTAACGTTATATGGTTTTAGTGTTATCTGATGCAAACCTTATCCAAGGTATTAGTGTACAGTAATACTTCGGATAATGCTAAGACTTGGTTCCACAAGTCTTGGTGTTATCCGTTTTTTAGTGTTATCCGATGCATGTTAAAATCCTATGGGATGGATCGGATAACGTTAAAGCTCCATAGAGATACATTGTAACCACACAGGCTTTAGCGGCTGTTATGCGATCCATCCCATAGGACCTTAACGTTATTCAATCCAATTCTCCTCCCCAGATTACTTAACGTTATGCAATTTTAGCGTTATCCAAGGTAAACGTTATCCGACGTATTACTGTATAAGGAACTAAGGGAAGACACAGCAGAGTTCTTCAAGTTCTCAATCTTAGGTTAGCACATAGATAACAGTCACATTAGTCACTGGCTTCTTGATTATGGAGAAATACTTTATTACTAAAATGTGTATTTATGCATATACACAGGCATATGCAAATATGATTCAAAATTGCATATTTTTTGCTACTCTTTTTTTACATTATGTGTTTATTGTTATGTGACAATGGTGTAGGCATATATTGCCTTACACCCACATTTACTGAAGGTAAGCCAGACTTTGTGTCTTTGGTTTATGCTTTTATTTATCTATCACAGTCTGACTCACCTTCAGTAAATCCACTCTTCTATGCTCTATAAAGGGTATACTATAATATAGAGGTTTTACTGCATTTGTTTCTGGATTTTGTTTTTAAAATACTGTACTGCAGAAAGTGAGAGGACATCATTATGAGTCTTCTGCTTATTGGGAATTGAGAAGGATGGCTGTCATAGCACTCTGGAGAAAAGAGGCCCAGCTCTTTTACAGAGCAAGGTTTTTTGAACACTGAATGAAGATACTCCCCAGGCCACCACCACCCACCCACACCTGTCTAACAACTGAGATGGTTTAGTCATATTATGAAGATGTTTGAAGTTTCTGCTCCGCTGTGGAGTTCAGTGAATATTGTGTTTCCCTAGTATAGTGCTGGAGAAAGGTTTTGTGGATTTCCATGGATTGCTAGAGAGGCAAACAAATGGCTCCTAGACCAAATCAATCCTTAACTCTCTAGACACAAACATGATGAAACTGTGGCTCTTATTCTTTGGGAACATCATGAGAAAAAAGGTCTTGCTGGAAAAGATAATAATGGTAGAAAAAGTTGAAGGTAGCAAGACAAGTAGAAGATTCAATAAAGGGAGTCACAGCCTTGAGGTTTTAAGAGCTGAGAAGGCTGATCATGATATAACATTTTAAGGCCCCTCATTCATAAGGTTGCCATGAGATAGACGAGACTTAACAGCATGTAACAGCAATAAGTTGATACCCCCTAACAGGAGAGAACGTGTCATTATCAACCATATGTTTGAAAAAGAATCCTGAAAGAATAACAATATAAACTAAATAACAATATGTGTGCTTTAATAAACCCAGAATAGTAGTTAGCAATGGGGGTGGGGAACAAGATGTCACATCTTGACTGTTTCTTTGGTTAAAGAGAAAATAAAAAGTAATGAAGACCAGGGGACAAAAGTTAATTTGTGTTCTTTGATTCAGACCTTCCTCTTCTTCTTCAGCTGCTGTATCCATTCCACATATTGGCTATCATCATGGTGATAGTCTTCCTGTTCTTAACTCCTCAGAACAGTTCTTCCAAGGACAGGACACACTAGTCTCTTAGGTTCTTCAGCCATGAAGTCTGTCTACATCCAGGGCCTCTTTTCCCAGGGATCTTTCCTTGCAGAGCAAGTTGGAGTATTCTATATTTTTGCTGTTGTTCAGGTTCAGACCACACATCTGACATTTGATTTTTCTCTTAGCTAAGTAATCACATGCCCAATGAAGACCAATATGCTAACATTCTCATTCTGGTTCAAAGTGCTACTTTATATTGGCTGATACAAATAAGCACCATTGGAATGGGGAGATAAATACAAGATAGATCCAGATATAAAAAGAAACAGATGTGAAATTTATCCACATTAGACATTGGGTGCCATATCTGAATGTACCATGGCCAAATTATGTCTAATTTCTTAAACAGTGCTTAATAATATAATTCAACAAGAATTCAGCCACAGGGTTGCTTGTTTGCATCAGGCATTTGAAATCTTTCTCTTTCTCTAGTCATAGCAGGCCTGTGCTACTCCAGAATTCCTTGCTTTGACTTTCTATTTTAAGATAATTTTTCTGGTTTCTAGTTTTACAATTTTGTCATTGCAATGATTTTATCATTTGTATTGTCATTAAAGCATTTAGCATGGCATGTAAATGAGAAACACCTGCCTGGGGGAGTGAAAAGGACGGTCTGCAGGAGCTCCGGCTAGAGACGCTCCCCACCGCCAACACAACCACCTGAGGATGGAGGGAGGCCACCTCCACGTCCGACCCCGGGACTCACCCACCTGTTCCCGGAGGCTCCGCCCGGCAGAGAGGCTCTAAAGCCACGGCGGCAGCAGGACTTTTGCACTGCCGCCGCCAACAACATCACCTGCGGATGGAGGGAGGCCACCTCCGCGACCGGCCCAGGGACTCGCCCACCTGTTTATGAACTGTTGTTTTCTTGTTGTTAAGGTGAGAGCCCTGATATTATTGCATCATGTACTGCATCTCTGTATTTTTTATAGTTTTATATTGTATCATATTATTGAAACTATGTAATATATATGTAATTGGAATTGAACTTTGTAACTATATTTTGCAGTGTGGTTTTGTTTTGCTGCACTGCTGTACTGTATTGTTATATTTATACTGTATGACCTTTGATTATGTTATATTACTTTTGATTGTCTTCTGTAAACCGCGCTGAGTCGGTTGCACCGAGTAGGGCGGTATATAAATCGAATAAATGAATGAATGAATGAAATGAATTTTCCATTGAAGTTTTTTATTCTTGCATGCTAGTTATTTTCAGCTGGAGCATAGAAAACTGCCATGTTAAAACTGGGAAGTGCAGTGTTTGCACAATGTGAGATCCAGTGTAGACGAAGGGTGAGTATGTACCGAGCAAGCTACTGTTCAAATTAGGAGCAGAAAAGAATGAGGGCTGAATGAAATTAACCATGGAAAGCTATGGAGGAATGAAACACCCTCCACTTTCAGCTCATTTATACTCTGCCAGTCCATACAAACTGACAGCTAAAGAGCACTGGTGCCTTGTGGGCTGAATCAAAGGTTGCCTCACCTTACAACATTTTTATTTGGACCACAACCTCTCCTTTAAAGAGGCAACCTCAAAAGGTAAGAGAACACTCCTTGTTTAGTTACTCTGTAATCTGAGCAATGGAATAAACAATTGCTACTGGCTGGATAGCTCACTGGTTTGGGTATCTAACTTTTCAGCCAGAGGCTGAGCATTTAGTTCTGTGCTTTCTGGGGAAAGTGCCTGCCAGTGTGGCCTTGAGCAAGCTGTACCATCCCAGGATTTCCCCCTTTTGTGTAATATTTACCTAGAAAGCCCTGACAAAGTTTTCTTTAAGTTTTTATCAAAAAAATCTGGTGTCAGCAAATGTAAGGAGCAACATGTGGCAGGACACCTATAGATATGACTTAACATGATGTGGATTTGTGCAGGCCCGAATAATGCATGCCAACCTGAGTTACTCACCCAACCTCACAGGGAAATGTATAAGTACTGAGTGATTACTTTGCTTAGATATACCCACTTTTCAGCTGAAGTGTGAGGAGAAAACATCTATGTCAGTAGTTCTGTCTTTTGCAGGTCACACCCTAATGGCAGAAAGTGAGGAGGACCTAAAGAAGCTCCTGATTAGGTTGAAAGAAGAAAGTGAAAAAGCTGGCTTGAGACTCAATATCAAGAAAACAGGAGTGCCTGGCGGACAGTGGTCCATGGGGTCGCAGAGGGTCAGAATCGACTGTGCGACTGAACAACAACAACAAAACAGTGGGCATCTCAACAGAGCAGAAGCCCAACCCAGAAATCTGGGCATAAGGCACCTTGCCCCTTGATGCATAACCCACCCTATGGCCTTTTGGATCTGAAATCAAGGTGAGCCAAATAGGCAGAGCCAGAATTATTTTTTTTAAAAAAAGCAATTATAACTCAGAGAAGAGGATTGGAAGGACCGTTGATACGAATAAAAGCCCATTCAAGATAACTGGACTTTTCCAAAACAACTGATATACAGGCCCTACCGAAAACAATCTAGCCTCCTAGTAGGAATATCACTACATCATAAAGAAATATCCCCAAATAAAATCCTTATTTTATGCAAAATTTCCTCAGCATTTTTCTAGTCTTTCCATGTGGAGTTCAAGTAGTTAGTTGTTTTTCTTTTTAACGTCAAGACATTATTTTTTAAAGTAACAAACATATATAAATCCACACTGACAAGCTTATAAATGTTAAGGACAACAAGGTACTTGAACTAGAACAAACAGATTTTGTGCCAAGCTCCTCTGTGTTTCATGCATCTTGACACCTACTGTTGCCATTTAAAATTCAATTCTAGTTATTACTTCTGTGAAAGATAGATCAACACATCAGTGATGAAACTTTCCATGGACACCTGCCAAATGTAAAGCTTTGATATTTGACACTATTATCAGCTATCAGTTAATCACTTGCTCATCATAAGATTTTTGTTTCTTCTGATTTGGAATGGAACTAAGTGGTGCCACTACTCAAACAAAAAGTGATATATCTGGTGTTTCATTCTTCTTAGGGGCGAACAGTGATATTTCAATTAGTCTCCTTGTTCTCTCCTGTACAATCTCCATATCCTGGTGCTTTCTGATCTAGTGTCTGATTGATTCCTTTGGGAAGGAGAGAATGACGAAGTATGTCTCAGTGAGCTGCCTTTGCTTTCAGATGAAATATTCTTTCCGGCTCTCATCCACTGCATCTTGAAGGGTAGGGTCATTTTTCAAAGCGGCATCTGCGCTTTCGGCAAATTCAGTTCCCTTTGCTTCATTGGTGTGGTAGGTGCCCTTGTGCCGGTACATGTATCTCAGCATTACCACCAGGAGGCAAATCAAGACAGCAGCCACAGCTGCAATGACACCTAGGGAGAAGAAGAAAGAGCTGCATTTCCTCCCTTTTCATTACCATTTTCAATAGCCTAAGACCTATTGTTTTATTTTTGCTTCTCTTTTTGGTAGCTTTCTGTTGCATCCTTCAAAGCAAAAGCAAAGAAAGATAGAAACATCAAGGGGTTGATGTTGATGGTGAAGAGAAATGAGCAAATCAACATGAAAACATGAAAACAAGGTTATACTTGGATTCTCAATGTTAATATTTTGGTAAATCTCTAAGTTTAATAGGTTTACAGCTGTTTCAGAACTGTAAGCTTTAAATAGGAGGTAGGTCTTTAGCCATCTCCAAAATAATATTTTGCTGGTACAGATTATATGGTCATTTGCAACTTGATTCCTACTCCTCTCTTTGTTGTAGGTTGGGTGCAATGTTTCTAAATGAACCAGTGTCAGTCTGTAATGCAGGTCAGACAGAAATGAGATGGAAGATAATAGAGAACCATAATGACTGGGGCACCAAAATACCATTCATTCAACAGCCATTTGTCAATCTCTCTTGCCAAGTGGCACCCATCTCTAAGAGCATAGTTGACCTTACTCTTAAAATGGTATTATGGCTGGCCCAAGATCTATTTTGCCTCAAATGATGACAGCTGACAAGACCTTGATGGTGTTAAGTTCAAAAGATCTTTCCCCCATTACTACTGTATTGTATTGGAATACTTTTGTTTATCCTACCGGCTTGAATACACATCTAACACTTTGATTTGATTCATTATTTGCTGTTGGCTCCTAATCTGACATTTGTGCCTGGCTTGGTATAAGACTATACTTACTATACATACTTCATGTATGCAAATCTGCAGATGTTTCTGTGAGCCCCATCTAGCAAGGCCAATGGAAAACAAATTTGATAGATGCAAACTAAAACATCTGGAGGGTCTTAACCTTGTTCTAGATCAATCTTTTTTACTTGGACCTTGAAGCAAACTTATAATTGCTGTGTAATGGGTACAAAACCACATTTTACTTATACACTTTAACCTAATGCATTAAGAAATCCTCTGAGCTTTATGTTGTTTGATTCTAAGAGTCAATGCTGCTGCTATGGAAAAGAAAATTGCTCCTGTGAAGAAGCTCTATCTACAATAATAACATGACCCCAATAGGGTATTCATCAATTTTTAAGGACTAGAATGGACTCCCAAAACACAATAGGCTTTAATGCTCTTTAAGTGTTGTGCAGTATTAATAAGCCTTGGGGATTCAGAGCAATTCAATTTCCCTCCTAGTTGCTTGTAGGAGCTGAGATTAAATTTACAGGAGATGGAACCAAAGGGAAATACAGCAGAATATCACTAATTTGCACTAATGATAGGGAATGTACCTGGGAATTGCTGAAATTAGCATGTACAGCAAGGAAGTGAGCAAACACAATAGAGATTAAAAGGTCCAAAGAATACATCTTCGGTTCTTTGGGGAGGAATAATAATCCAAGTGAACAAGCAGGAGCTAATGGAACTGTTGCTAAATTCCTATAGCAACTTTATGTCATGGTAAGTCTCATCAGTGGTAAAGCTTCAGGAATCAATGTTCCTTTTAATGCCAGTTGATAGCCTGTTTTTTTTTGTTTTTACATGCCCTTCTGCCATCTGCTTTGCCTAAACTTGTAGGAAAGAGGAAAGTCATGGAGGGGACAGGGAGATGAATTTGTGAGTGCTTTACAGTCAGTGATGAGACTCATGTGGCCCACTAGGCCAGTGATGGTGAACCTTGGCACTCCAGATGTTCTTGAACTTCAATTCCCAGAAGCCCTGATCAGCAGGAGTGCTGACTTCGGCTTCTGGTAACTGAAGTCCAAGAACACCTGGAGTGCCAAGGTTCACCACCACTGTCCTAGGCTGTTTTTTCTGGCCCTTCCTTGATTTTGCTACATATTTTTAGTCTCCGAAAGGAGAATTGTCATTCCTGGAAGTCATTAGAAACCTCATTTCTTCTAAATGACAGGGACTGGGGGCAATGATCCATAGAGTTCCTTCCACCTCTGCAGTTGTAAGGTGTCCGTTCCAACTCCAATTCTATGATAATGATGAATATTATCAAATAAAACTAGAATTGACTTCCAGCCCATTCCAATTTAGCTTTCTTTCATCTTTCCTCCTAGGGTGGAGGTGCAACATCTGACAGTGAATATTATTCACTGAATAACTGGAATCGAGACCCATGGAGCTTCCCAACCCCTACTTTACATTGCTATGACTTACCCTTGTATGTTGACAATATTGAGCAGACCCTACTGAGACAGATTAACTGAACATCTGACTTGATTTTAGAAGCTGACTGTATTTCTGAGTCTGTTTTAAATATATTTTTAAAAATAGTTACATTTGTTTTTCTTCACTGTTTCCAGCAAAAAGATCAGTTTGACCTTGGAAAACCACAGGCAGTAACTGAACTTTGGGAAACACTGAGAAAGGCCATTGTGAATGTAAGTTGAGTAGGTATGGCCAGAGAACTGGTCCATGATTTTCCTTTTCACACAATTCTAGATGCATGAAAGATATGAGGACAGAGTAATATTTCTTACAGACATGTACAGTGTTGTACCATAGTTTTTTGTTTTGACCTTTCTAGAAAAAGATCACCATGTTGCAAAATGCTTTCCTCCTCAAAATACCTATTTTGCTTCTTCTAAAGATTTCTGGAAAATATGGGTTTTCTTCTAGGAATATGGTATTCTTACCTCCAATGACTGCAACATCAGATGCTTTTGGAGAACTTCCAATATCTGCTGAAAAAGAATATACAAAATCTAATTAGACAGGAGCTCTTAGGGTTCTTATCAATACCACAAGTAATGGACTGAATGTAACAATAGTAGTTTTTTAATGAAAAAAAAAATCATTTTCTGTTCTTTCTGTAAAGCTAGGAATGTGGAAGGCCTGAATTGCAAAGGGCAGCTATAAAATGCCTGATTCAAATTTTAAGCTTTGACAACTAATGTGAGCAAAATGAGCAAAACATGTATTACTAGCTCAGTTAAATGTGAAACATTACAAATTTTCCAAGAATATCTCTATGTGAAAAATATGCAGAAAGCTAAATGTCTTCTTCCTCATTTTCCCAAAAGGAAGGATATATATTAAAGAGTCTAGTAGTATTCTTTAATCTGAATGACACAATGATGCTGAATTGGTGAAACACGTGCTTGAGCAGCAGCATAAGGAAACTTAGGAAATATCAGCAATAATGTTTGGGAGAGAGAGAATAAAGGATGTCTGGTGGCCTTTTTGAACCTCATCTGTTTCATATTTGCACAGCAAGATCTATCATATACAAGTCCCTCTATGCATACTAAGTGAAAGAAGGCAATAATTGATAATGACAGAAAGGATTTTCAGATGATGAGCTTCCTCAAGACAAGAGATGGTGCAGGGAATCTATCTGATTTTCCTACCCTTCACAAACAGTGGTATACCTGCTGGCTGCTTCTCTCAATAGCTATACATCTGACACTCATGAGTCAGAAACTTTCAGAAGCACACCCTTATCCATTCAGAGGAAACTTGATGGATTCCAATTAGGTGGAGAAACTATATGAACAGAGGGCATGTTTCTTGGAGCTGGAAAGGTGCTTTTTAAAAAGTAATTTGTGAGCTCATTATAAAGGTCAGCCCTGTAACTAGTTTTGTTATTACTATTTCAGTATTCTTCAGTTCCTTTTGTGGGGGGAAATCCATTCACAAATGTAAGACTCTGGTCTAAAATAATTCTAATTGTATAAAAACTAAACAAAAACAACCCTCAAGTGTCCTAAGAAAGTTTTTTCATGTTGGAAAATTGTAGTCTTGTACGACTTAACACTGAGTTAGGGAGGGAACATACCCTATTGTTTTTGTTACCTGTATTAATTTGTTGGGTAGAGTTTATCCCACTTCAGACATTAGGTCAATCCCTTTTTCCTATTTATTTTTAAGTCCAAACCTATTGTTTGTCTCTTCTTCCACAACCACTGCTCAAGAAGCAAGCATAGGATTTTCCTCCATGCTAAAAAATCAATTTGCTCAATTCCGATTGTAATTACTGCTGAGCAAACTTCATGTCTTACTTTTTAAGATGCATGTAGAGTGATCGTTTTATTACAAAAAGGGTTAGATTCTGTGTTATAAGGGAGGAGTGGTGAGACTGGGCTAAATTTCTTTACATTTATTTCTTTCCTTCTTCCTTTGCCTTATGCTCTAATAATAAAAGCAATAACCATACTCCTAATTAAATTTAAAGTTTTGTTGTTGTTCAGTCACACAGTCAATTCCGACCTTTGCAACCCCATGGACCATTGCCCACCAGGCACCTCTCTCCTGCACCATCCTCCTCAACCCGCCCAGCTCTGTACCCATTGCATCTACAATACCATCTAGCCATCTCATTTTTGGCCACCCCCTTCTTCTTTTGCCTTCCACCTTTCTCAGCATGAACGCTTTCTCAAGTGAATCCTCGCTTCTCATTTGATGTCCAAAGTACTTTAACTTTATCCTCAATATTTGACCTTCCAAGGAGCAGTTGGGGATGATTTCTTTTAGGATTGACCTATTTGTTCTCCTCGCTGTCCAGGGGACTCTCAAAACTCTCCTTCAACACGACATTTCAAAGGAATCTATTCTTCTGTGCTCAGCTTTCTTTATGGTCCAGCTCTCATGACCATACATTACCACCAGGAATACCATTGCCTTGACTACACAAATTTTTGTTTGCAAGGTGATGTCTCTACTTCTAACTATGTTCCCCAGGTTTCTCATAGCTTTCCACTGAAGAATCAGTTGCCTTTTTATTTTATGCCTGCAATCACCATCTGCAGTGATCTTAGAGCCTAAAAAAGTAAAGTCTGTCACTGCTTCTACTTCTTCTCCATCTATTTTCCAGGGCTGATGGGGCCTGTTGCCATTATCTTTGTTTTCTTGATGTTGAGTCTTAAGCAGTGGTGGGCTGCAAAAATAATAATAAATACTACCACACTATGGGTGTGGCATGGTGGGTGTGGCCAGGGGAAAGCCCTGTGTTGCACCCAAATTAGGACTAATTTATTTCAAAACTTGGATGGGCAGGGCCAGCCAGAATTTCTGCTACCAGTTCTGTTGAACTGGTGTGAACCTGCTGATATCCACCACTGGTCTCAAGCCAGCTATTGCACTCTCCTCTTTCAACCTAAGCAGGATTTTCTTTAGGTCTTCCTCACTTTCTGCCATTAGGGTAGTATCATCTGCATATCTCAAATTGATAATGTTTCTCGCAGCAATTTTAATGCTTGGATAATAAAGTTTTACCAAACCCCAGTATTTGCCCCCCCAAGTGATGAGCAAATATTACTTCTTATATGGAAAATTAATAATATTAATAGTTTTATTTTGCAAAAGGAATGTCATTGTTGCTTAAAAAAAAAGATATACCATGATTTTCTTGCATTACTTCCAAGTTTCCATTTTTATTATGGTGAAAATAAAGATGTAGAAGGGGAGTATGACAACCAATAACATTGTTATTTTTTTAAAAACCAACCCATAATATTTCTTTTTTCATTTAGGGGTATGACTAGAAGACATAAATCTACCCTGCCTCCATTTTGCTTTAAATATCTTAAAGAGGCAGCTGGTGCAATTAATCTTTAACAGGACCTATTCCCAAGTAGGTGCATAGGAGTGTGGCTCTGCGTAGTCTACTGAGACCTGAAACAGTTGCTGTCTTTAAATATTTTGCTTTGGAATTTAACTTTGAAATAATAAACAGTACCTTTCAGCAGAAAATTCTTCAAAACCATTTTTATATGGAAGGCAGACAGTGTAACATTCACTCACTTGTAGTTGGTAATTAACAAGTCCCTGTGGGAAATCCTGGCAGCATGCTGGCACCCCAGAGAAGCACAGCGGCAATCTCTAAGGAGCCAGCTAGAAACAAGTGAAATGTTATGCCTGTCTAGCATTCCACATGTGTAAAAATGCAATAGAATTTCCAGCAATACACCCTGCACCAAGACATTAGACTCGGCATCCCAAAATGGATGTCTGAATTTTGAGGGTTTGGAAAGGATGCTGAAACATTTGGATGTACTTTGTTTCACTTTGCATTAATTGCATTGCAACATTTGCCTTTCCACCTACTCTACTTTGTCTCCATTTCTTCCGTGAAACAGTTGGTTTTGGCTTGCATCTGCAGCTTAAACTTGAGTAAATGAACACAGGTTCAAGCTACTACCGTACATTACTCACAGCTTTTCATGTCCTCTTCCATGTCTAGGCCAGACATGAAACTGCCAAAATGAAGCCACCTTTGAGGAGTTCATTCTGTAGTTCCTTTTGTCTGTCCTAGTGTGAGAAAGATTAGCTGGTACAACAAGGTGGCCATTACCCAGGGATATGCCCAATTGTGGTTCAAAAATACCACAGTCTTCAAGGAGGCTCTTTCTGTGTGTGTGTGTGTTTTTTAAAAAAAACCCAAATCATTATTCTTATTCTCTGGAGCATTCCTAAATTTGCCATTGCCATGGTGTGGCTCCAGAGGTGAATGGTTAGACAGTTCTTTCTTTTTGCCATCAGAAGAGGTACAAGTGGGCATCAAAAAGACTTCTTGCCATTAAAAACAGTACAAGCACATCAGCAAAAGATCCTGCTTGCTTGCTGCAACAAACAAACAAAACATACACAAATTTAGAAAATTAAAAAATCCAGTTATTTTGCCGAAGGACCTTTTGATCAAGGGTATTGGTCTCTTGCTGTTATTGATGTTTCATTTTGGAAGGAAGGAGTTTTTGTACTGTTCTATGCTAAAATTCTATTTTTTTATTTGATTTTCCAATTGTTAATCACCCTTCCTGAGTGCCATTTCTAATAGAACGTTATTGTCTAAATCTAATAAATGTGTGAGCATCTTTCTTTGTGTGAATGGATGCATGGCTAGAAGACATTATGTGTGTTGATGACTGTGAATGGAGAGATAAATCAGTGAACAAATGGACAGATGGGTCTTGTGCCTTTTGTGTGTCTCTATGTGTATGGACAGAGGCCTGGATAAAAGAAAAAGGATTTTTTTAAATAGCCCTCTGAACTTTGAGGTTAATTGAAGCATCCAGTTTATCTCCCTCCTTTGTGTGCAGGGCCATGTGTGTGCATATTTGGTGTATATTTGTGAATGTGGGAAGGTTTACCAGAAAGTGAGTTATTTTAATGTATCACATGAAGGCATATTATACTGAAATACAAATTCATTTAGCGGGCATCGTTAAGTGCTGATGTCTGATAAACTTATGTAATTCTTTGGTAGTAATGAAAACAAGTGAAGGAGAAGCCAAAGCAAAATCCACAGAGTTGTCTGTGCTTTGTATGCTACAAATTGTTCACACATGGCTGGAGAAAAACCCTTTACTTTCCAAAATCAACACAGTGCCAGAAAACTTGAAATAAAACAAAGGGGAGGAGAAAAGTCTTGAATTTAATGTTTTAAATCACACAAGGACCCTGCATTAGTAGAGAAGAATCTCTGCTGCAGAAGTTACAGCTCCAAAATACAAATGTTTATGGGATGGGCAACTAAGATGCAACTAATGGAGGCAATGTGGACCAGTGAATGCCCTCTAGGGGAAGTGTTCTACTCAAGGCCTTTCCCATATTCTCTCTTTTTTTATGTGTATGAAGGGGTGGCATTTTTGTTATGTTTCCTTTTTTTAACAGAGGGACTTTCAGTCATGTGACATGTCTTTATTTCCAAATGGAGCAGTACAACTACTTTTTATTGAAATGAACTCAATCTTGGGTTCAGATTGCAGGTTAATGTATATGTCTTCCTAATACAGTACAAGTAATACCTCAGATAACATTTGCACCAGATAGCACTAAAACTGCATAATGTTAAGCAATGGGGAGGGGATTACATCACATAACACTGAAATCCTATGAGATGTATCGCATAACATTTAGTGAAGACTCTGTCAGTTACAATGTACAGTAATACCTCGGATAACGTTTACCTCGGATAACACTAAAATCGCATAACGTTAAGTAATCTGGGGAGGAGAATTGGATCGAATAACGTTAAGGTCCTATGGGATCTATCGGCTAACAACTGCTAAAGCCTGTGCGGTTACAATGTATCTCTATGGAACTTTAACGTTATCCAATACATCCCATAGGATTTTAACATGCATCGGATAACACTAAAAATCGGATAACACCAAGACTTGTGGAACCAAGTCTTAGCGTTATCCGAGGTATTACTGTATCTCTATGGAGTTTTAATGTTATGCTATTTATCCCATAGGATTTTAACGTCATGTTTTAGCGTTATCTGGGGTTCTACTGTATTATCATTACAGGCCATGCAAATTTTAAATCTCTTAAATCAAAGCTTTGGTTGGGGGTTTAGGATGCCCTTAAATTGCAGAATTATCTGCTCTGGCATTGCAATAATCCTGAAAAAATGTGACTGGAAATTCTGAGAACTAAATCTACTCCTGTTGTTTTAAGGTTTCTTGAATCCCATACAGTAAGGGCTCATTCTAAACATCACAATGCTTCTGCATTTGTTTCCCAAGATAGCAATCAATTTGAAGATCAGAAACTATGTGATCTACAGATAAGGATGCTTTGGTTTTTTGGTCAGAAAGGGGTTTAAAATGAACACCACAGCATATGTCTGTGTGTGTGTGTTTATTTGGAATTAATTCCACTCATAGCTTAATTTGCATCATGTTGGCATGTGCGATCGCCTGTGTCAGGATGAGAAGGAGGGAGTGAACACGAGCAAGCAAACAAATGAACCACAGATGAGTGGTAAAGGTGCTGCTGACAGGAAAGTTTGAAAGTGCTAATGAGATTGGAGGGAGATGGACATTTCCTGACACTTTGACATTCCAGGATCAGAGGGAACAGAAAAGAAATAAATATTTTAAATATGTTTTTGGGCTTTAAGAAGCATCTAGTACAAGCCTTTCAGCTTACAAATTTGGCTGCTGCTGCACTACCACCACCATGTCAACTACTCTCTCTGTCTGCTCATTTAAAACAAAAACAAAAAAAATCAAATGTATATATGTTTATGCTCATTGCACCTGAAGCATCCAAATACCAAATCACTTGTAAATGCAGCAAATTGAAATCCCATGTACAGTAATACCTCGGATAACGCTAAGACTTGGTTCCACAAGTCTTGGTGTTATCCGATGCATGTTAAAATCCTATGGGATGGATCGGATAACGTTAAAGCTCCATAGAGATACATTGTAACTGCACATGCTTTAGTGGTTGTTATCCGATACATCCCATAGGACCTTAACGTTATTCGATCCAATTCTCCTCCCCAGATTACTTAACGTTATGCGATTTTAGCGTTATCCAAGGTAAACGTTATCTGAGGTATTACTGTATTCCCATAGATTGATATACCACCAGGGCCGTAGCCGGGGGGTGGGGGGACAGGGGGGATGACCCTCCTGAGAGAACAGCCCCACCCCACCCACTCTGTGGTGCCATTGTTATATATGTGAGTGTGACATTTTTGCCGCTCCTGGGATATTTTTTGCCCCTCCTGAAAAATCTCCCCCCCCCAGTCTAGAATCCTGGCTACAGCCCTGTATACCAAACCCTTACAATCAGATTAAGCCTCTCCCCATTAGGACATACACAGTGACCGAAGATCATGGGTCAGTAAATTAACGTCACAAAGTGTTAACTAGTCCTAAACTTGCTTGGCTTTGTTACTGCAGTTTGAGAATGTACATTTTTAATCTTCTCATGCTGAGTACTGTTTAGTCTGGTTTTTTGGGTGGGGTGGAGGTGGAAACCCATCTTCCTTCCTGGATATTGTTTTCATCCATCTGTTCTTCCACAGTTGTCATACAGTATTTATGAATACTTGTCTTCCGGCTATTTTTTTAAAAAATGCATTTCTACTTTCTAAGTTCTGTCTTACTCTATAGGTTATAAAGCTTTAAAGATATAGCAGGCACAGGTAGATTTCATACAAATTAAGTCATTCACATGTTCCAATCCACTGTTTCCTTTTGTGCAAGAAACCACTTGCTCTCAAATTGTGATACCGTCTCCTTCAAGGCTCAGGTTGCAAAAGGAGGGAACACTCTGAGTAGGGAACACTCTTTTTGCAAAGACATGTGCTGTCATTGGAGAAAAGGTAGTAGGTCAAAGCCCTGCTTCCTGTCTTTCTGTTTTTAGAAAATGTACTGCTGAATTAAAAGCTCTCAGCTAAAGAGCATGTTGTCCTTCCTCTCTGTCTTATGGATGGTTTTCTCTCAACAACCCCTGACACTCATTAGAACAGGGGTTCTCAACCTTTTAAAGCTGTGGGACAGACAATGCCCCCTCAGACTGTTGGTGGGCCGGACCCTATGGTGGCAGTGTCAGGGGGTGGGGGAGCTTAGGGTGGTGTGGTGGTGGCGGCAGCAGAGGGACCCCCCTCCCCTCCCCTGCCACCCAAAGCCCACACCAATCTCCCCATGCTGCTTCCCTGGTTATCATCCTGGAGAAGGTGCATGGAAGAGTCCAGGCTGTCCTTCTTGCCCACACTCGACCAGACATGAGGAGTCGCGTGCATCAGCCACTTCTGCTTCCACTGCTTATGCCTCAGTCATTGTCTCCTCCACTTGGCTTTGCATGTCTCTAACAGTGCTCCATAGCAAGGCAGCTGTTGTAAGGCTTACAACATCTGCCCTGCTATGAAGCGTGGTTAGGGTCATGCCAAACCAAGAGAAGGAGACAAGAATTGAGGTGGCGGTGGCAGCAGTGTAAGCAGCAACTGAAGCAAGGATGTGGGCCACATGCAATGGTGCCATGGGCCAGGGCCAGCCCATGGGCCGTAGTTTGAGAACCCCTGCCTTAGAAAGGCTCAGTGCATGAATTTAAGTCTGAAGCTGCATGTCAGTTAGTGATTGGGAGATATTTAAAAAGCTATTGAAATGTTTTCTGTAGCTTCACTTGCATCATCAAGGCAAAATATTCTTTTCCCTAACACTCTGTCCTCTGAATAACCCTGTGAAGTAAGTCAAGATAGGAGAGAGTACCTGGACCCGATGTCAACCAGACAATATTCATGGCTCAATGAAAAGACAGATCTGGATCACCCATGAGTCTCAGTACCCACAATATTGCATGGGCTCTTTTAGGGACAAGCTATGATGTTTTAAGGAAATATACTACAGTCAAACCTCACATAAAGAGCACTTCGCTTAAAGAGTAACTTGCTTAAAGAGCAGAATTTTCTCTGAATGTTCGCTTCGCTTAACAAATAAAACCAACCAAAAGCTCACTTAAGAAATAAATCAGGGTTTGCAATCCCCCCCCCACACACACACACACAATTGGTCATTTTAAATGGTGTTTTGCTTAAAGAGCAAACTCGCTTAAAGAGGAATCCTGTGGGACACATTATGCTCTTTAAGCGAGGTACAACTGTATCTGTGAATTTGATAAACATGTGTATTGGAGATACACTTAACAGAACACTGCATGTTTCCATTGACTGTACACTCAGTGGCAAATGGAGATTTTCTTCAGTATGAAGTATGAAATGGCTTCCAGATATGTTGATTAAGTGAGATAAGGTAAAATAATAATTGTAACTCTATGTCATCAAATCAATTCTGACTTATGGCAACCCTCTCCAGAGTTTTCTAGGTAGAAGACACTGAGATGTGGTTTACCATTCCCTTCTTCTAGGGGTGTCCTGAGACTATGCAGTTGGCCCATGATTATGCAGTCTGGCTTTTCTCCCAGGAGGCACAGTGGAAAACTGAATGCTTCCAATATATCATGGTGTGTAAAAAAGGTATACACACTATGATACACTGGAAACATTTAGTTAAAATGCATATGCCTTTGTAGAGTTAAACCTTTATCCGTAATATATTTAAATAGTTGCTGCTAACTCTGGTGCCCCTCTGGAGTTGGCATCGACTCTTCTGAAGGGGTCATCAGAGCAAATTCATCAATCTGACACTCTTGCTGCTGAAAAACCCATCTCCATCTTCTGTGAGATGGTTGAAACTCATCAGCACTGCTCTTTGAAAATTAAAGAACAGTTTCTCATCTGTCAATCTGGACAGGAGACAGAATAATTTGGCCTCCATTTATATGCTAAATTATTACAAAGATAATAATGGTGTGTGCGTGCATGGGAGGGGGGGATAACAACCCTGCAGATTGTTTTGTGGACAGTAAATGGATTGTCTTCCAAAAGCGAGGTTAAAGAAAGACACAAATAAATATTCCAATTGCTTCAAAATCAAAATACTTAAAGCCCAACATTCCTCATGTTCCAACTAATGGCCATTCTAAGTGAACGGATGGGATCTCAAATTGCATTCAGATGCAAATATTTAATTGCATTGGTACCAAACAAAATTATAAGCCCTGGGCATTTGTTGAATGTTTTCCCACACAGAGGCAACATAGTTAAACTGTAGAATGTTTGATAAATTAAATTCATTATGTTAATAGACTCCATATAATCCAAGCAGCCCACCTCTGGCTTTAAAATACAGCAGAGCTTTCTGGGTTTATTCCTACAATTGGCAGTGGCACCAATGGCACTTCTGAAAATAAAAGGAAAGTATTCCCTATGAGCCACAACACTGTAGAAGTATTGCTTATTGATCAAGGTGGAATTATATACATTAGTTTGCAGTTCTGAGAGCACAGAAGCTCTTTTGTTTCAGTGTCAATGAACAAAAAACACATATTATTGTAAGGGAAGAAGCTCTTTGTTTATGTATTTTTTATAAAAGGAATGCAGCCATATTGAATCCACTGACACTCAGGAACTATATTTAGTGTTGTGTCCCGTCAGCATTCATGCCTGCATAAATAGAACTGTGGGTACCCTAATACATCCACCCCAGTTTAAAATCTTGTACTAAATTAGGTCAATTCCAAGAGTCAGAAAGCAATATACAAATGTGAAATATATCTCTGTATCAAAATGTTGTGGTGTGACAGTTCAAATTTTTTTAAAAATGTTAAAATTGGGCAAGATATGTGCTAGTGGGGAAAAGGGAAATAAAGCATGCCATGAACTAAAGGGAAAAGTGGGATAGAGATCTAATGTCAGTGGAGGAAAAGAGAGATTCCTTGTCAAGGTAGAGAAGAAAAAGTAATGATCTGCAAGATGTCTTGTCAAGACTTCTTCCTTTTGGGAACTGTACCATGTCTGCTTCTCTTTGAACCTGTCAACACCTGGCTGCCCTGGTCCATGTTGTGTGGCTTTTAAAAGGCCACTTGAAGTTGTGGAGGATGATAAAAATGCACATCCCAATAGCATGATCGTTATGTCCTGATCGGCAGCAGTGAAAGCCAAGTGGATTGTGGAATCTAGTTTTCCTGAGTTCTAGTCCAATAATACCTGTATCATGCTCAGTAGTGTAGCATTGATTTCAGCCACCCAGGGCACAAGCCAAATTTGTCACCCCCTGGTGGATGCTGGTGCCCGCTCCCACTAGGACTTCTGGGAATTGTAGTCCAAGAACACCCATAGCCCAAAAAATGCCACTTGGGGTGGGTCACCCTCCTGGGGGGCCCTATGCCACTGATCATGCTGGTCCTTCTGTTCTTTGTTTAATTGTCCTGCTGCTATGTGTCTACTATAAAAATTTTACAACAACAAATAAATACAGAATATAAAATAAATGTATGTGCCTACTTTCTTTATCCATGAATTATTTACAGTGCTGTGCAAAATGACAGCTTGTGATCATGTTTTGAATGCCATCAACTTTGGTATGGTTGCAGTGTTGTTCAGAATGGCAGCATCTACTCATAGTTTGTGCCTTAGGTAAGCATTGTAGGGAAAGAGAAGAAAGGAGAGCAGTGCAGTGAGATGGAACAATGGGTGGAGATGGAGTGAGTGGCACATAACTGAATAAAGGGGTAAGATAACTGAATGAAAAAGTCAACCAAGTGGGTGTGAGGGCAAGTAGAGATGAGATTTTGAAAAAGGGATGTTAAAATGGTTGTTGATCCAGATGGTGGAAAGAAGAATCAAGATTTAAAGGCTGTCTACAATGGGATACAGCCAGCTCTTTGGGGTAGCTTTAGGAGGTTTGATGTGCTTGCATGCTCATATGTTGTGTGCTAGATCAGGCCAATCTAGCCAACCAGCCCCATTTTGAGTCCCCAAGCTGATTGGTGGAATGCTCTTATTAATTCTAAACCACCCACCTGGGATATTTTCTTACTCTGGGTGGTGTACAAGAGTTAATTTTTTTTACAGCTAACCATAAATCACAAACCATAATCCCAAAACCCAAACTACACAACCTTGAACAAACAATATACAGGATGGCCTGTAAGTCCCTATTGAATCATTCTCTACATTTCCCACTTATTTTATTTAGGGTGACACCAGTATTTTTGTGCTCATGTACCCACAATATGCTCTTCAAGTGTAAATGGGGTTAAATTGGCCATATTTCTCTGAAAAAAAGAAATATATGTATAATACATATGGACGGATAGGGACTTACGGGCCACCTTGTACATCAAACAAAATGCACTGAACTATGGTGACAATGATGTATAAAATATCATAAATGAGTTAACCAACTAGTTAACTCATCAACTGACAAATGGCTGCTTTAGCTACACTCTATTTTATCCTGTCTCCAGTGTCCACAGCCTAACAGATAAAGAAAAAGTGGGGAGAGGAGAGCCATTAATGCTGCTCTGAGCTCACAGGATGAAAGGAGGGATATTTATATAACCAATAAATTATAAAATAAATCATTGTAGTAAAAGACTCCCCACTTCCCCAAATTTCTTTTTTATTTGGGCAAATCTAAAGAGTGTTGAGTTCCAAGCTGTAGCAGAAATAAAACCAAGAACTTTGATTAATTTTGGTAATCACAGAATCAGTCCTACCCCACAAACACATGAGATTCTTTGTGCTGTCTATAACACTGGCTCTATGCTTCAGAAAGAACAGTCGTTTGACTGCTCCTGGGGAAGTGCTCCACATATTTCTAGACTGACTGCTCAGTGGCACAAGAGTAGTTAGAATTGTTGTTGAAATTTTCTTCTCACTCTTGGGGGATGGTTCATGCTCTGGAAACGACCCTGCAATCCTGTGGAGAATTTTATGTGAAATGCAGCACCACACAGGAAATGTTTTATCTTTCTACAGCCACCAGGTCTTTTGAAGATATGAGAATGATGTGCTGCAGGAAAAAGAAGGGTGTGTACTGCCACTTGTCTCACCCCCCCAAAACAAACAAACAAACAAACAAACAAACAAGGGCTTTGCATGTTTCCTTAGGGTCTCTAGGAAGTACAAGCAACAGGTAACTCTTCAGTCTTCTGTCCCTGGGGAAGCCACTATTTAAACAACTTTTAAAATGGTGGCAGTAGGTCTCCAAGGGAGATGACCAGCAGGGAGGAAGAAGTCCTATCTGGCTGTCATGACATCATTTTAGTCCCAATAGCATTTAATTTATGCTAGGTGTGTTTTCATGCTAGAGAATAATGACAAAGTAGGATAGATGTGCATACAGCAATCTCTGTGTTATTCCAGCAACAAAATTTATCTAGTTACACATAAAGTTACAACACCTAGACAACATAATAAAAAATAGAAACATCAACCTGCTGACAAAAGTCTGCCTAATTAAAGTGATGGTTTTCCCAGTAGTAATGTATGGCTGTGAGAGCTGGGCCATAAGGAAGGCTGAGCACAGAAGAATAGATGCCTTTGAACTGTGGTGCTGAAGAAGACTCTGGAGAATCCCCTGGACTGCAAGGAAATCATATCAGTCTATCTTAAAGGAAGTTAACCATGACTGCTCCTTGGAGGACAGATACTGTAGCTGAAGCTCAAATCCTTTGGCCACCAAATGAGAAGAGAGGACTTACTGGAGTTGGCCCTGATGCTAGGAAAGATTGAAGGTAAAAGGAGAAGGGTGTGGCAGAGGATGAGATGGTTAGACAGCATCATTGATGTGCCGAGTGTGGATCTGGGCAGACTCCAGAGGATAGTGGCTGACAGAGGAGGCTGTTGTGTTGTGGTCCATGGGGTCACAAGGGTCAGATTTGACTGTGCGACTGAACAACAAAAAGTTACATCCTTCCTTTTCTCTAATGATGACAGGTGATGCATATGGCTCTCCTCCTCCCTAGTGTAACCTCACAACCCTGCAAAGTAAGTAAGAGTGAAAGAGTGTGACCAGCTCAAAGTTGTCCAGAACATTTTGTGGCTGAATGAACAGAGCTCTCCCAAATCCTAGTGCACCCACTGTATGACACTTCAGGAATAGTGAACTATAGAATGGGAAGCAGGACTGGTTTTTGAAGCTTGGCTAGTAATGGCAGCTAAGGTCATTGGGAAACGATGTCTGCCTGAATCTGTTATAATCAACTTCAGTGTGCATGCTAATAAATATTACTTTACCTGCAATGTACTGTAGCACTGCTCTGAAAGATACAACATGGCCCAGACCACTGAAGCAATCAAAACATAATGGCAACCAGATACGAACATTGACTCAGTTTTTTTTTAATATAAAAAGGGAATATGACGTGAACAGGTAAACTCTTTTGAACTTAACAACATGGAAGGGAAAATAGAAAAAGAGAAAAATCTCTTGCTGAAATCTACAGAAATAATTATTGCATATGTTGTAAAAAATTATCTGGTCATCTTGATGTTTTTGACATGATTCAAAAGGAAGACAGAGGAGCACAGCTTGAAAAATACTAGAAAGCAGAGCCTTATTTATTTGTCAACTAAGAAATCCAGAGACATCATCTTGCAAACAAAAATTTGCATAGTCAAAGCAATGGTATTCCTGGTGGTAATGTATGGTTGTGAGAGCTGGACCATTAGGAAAGCTGAGCGCAGAAGAATAGATGCCTTTGAGATGTGGTGTTGGAGAAGAGTTTTGAGAGTACCCTGGACAGTGAGGAGAACAAATAGGTCAATCTTAGAAGAAATCAACCCTAACTGCTCCTTATAAAGTCAAATAGTGAAGATGAAGCTAAAGTACTTTGGACATCAAATGGGAAGAGAGGATTCACTTGAGAAAGCCTTGATGCTGGGAAAGGTGTAGGGCAAAAGAAGAAGGGGCGGCCAAAATGAGATGGTTAGATGGTATTGTAGACACAATGGGCACAGAGTTGGGTGGGTTGAAGAGGATGATGGAAGACAGTGGTGGCTGGAAGACAATGGTCCATACAGCCACAAAGGGTCGGAATCGACTATGCGACTGAACAACAACAACAACAAATCCATTCTACTACTTGCAGTTTACTTACTGAGGTCTTGGATTGCAGACTTAGAGAGAAAACCTAGATAGCCAATATGCTTGCAGAAGATGTACTGAATCCAAACTGCTCCCACCCTACAGTTGTTAGAAAACCTTTGCACTATCTTCACCTTGGCCTTCCTTTGTGGTGACCCATCAACAGTGTCTCTGTGCTGGAGGAGGTTTGGATATAATGTACAGTAACTCAGTTCTTCCTTGTGACAGCACCCATTTGCCACCTTGGATTTATGTATTCCATGGGCCAATTTTAGCTAGCACAGCAATTGCATCATCAGATCTTATGCTACTACATCTCTGACAACAGTCAATACAGGCACAGGAGGTTTCCGTCCATTCAGGACTTATCTACGGGTGGCACATCTTTAAGAGCTCAATTATACTGCCAAATACTGAGGGATTTGCTGCACTTATAAAACAAGTGAATTCAATTTATTTTTTAGTACTGACATGACACAAAGGTTGAATTGAATTTGTTTGGCCATTTTTTGTTCCCAATGTGTGTCCCCCCCCTCCTACTGTTGCTGGGCTTCTATTTTTTCATGCCAGAATTACTCAAGCAGGTTTTCCTCATTCAATCATTCTTGTAAAGGTGTGTGTGTGCGTGTGTGTGTGTGTGTGTGTGTGAGAGAGAGAGAGAGAGAGAGAGAGAGAGAGAGAGAGAGAGCACGTGCACCCTTGTCTGTAGGTGGAGTTTGGTGACATAGGTATGCATATGGTTCTCCTCCATCCTAATGTAGACAATTGGGCATGATGTTCAGGACTAGGAGAACATGCTTTCCGTGTCCTTTACTTTTCTCTAATTGGTCTCCATTTTAAAATTTGTTTTATTTCTTGCAAATAAGAGATTAGCACTAGAACACACTATCACTGCATTGCTCAGTCATCATTTTTAATCTTCCCTTATGACCACACCCGTGCAGTGTTTATGCATTGCAGTAAGATAATAGGGATAATCTGGGCCCACACCAACAGCCTGAGGGAGAAGACACCATTGCCTGGCAGGCAGCTGAGGACCTCTCCCCCTACTCTGGGCCCACACCAATGGCCAGAGGGGAGTTAGTCTGTGTTCTTCTTAGGTTGTTTTGTGAGGTTGTATTTTATGATTTTTACTGTACTGTTGCTGTTTTGACTATAAGCCGCCCTGAGTCGCCTCAGTGAGTGGGCGGCAATATAAATCTGAATAAATAAATAAATAATAGTGGGAAATTGTTGTTTCCAGGAATATTCACCCTGATCCAGTGTCAAGGAAAGAAACTTAGTTCTGCCACTGACCAGAAGGGAGTATGGGCTAAACTTTCAGCAGCATCTTCAGCAAAAGTTCAGAGGGAAATATCATCTTACCATGAGAGAGATCCAATCTCAGGTGCTAAGAAAGTTCCCCCTTTTGGTTTTAATTAGATTGGCTCTAATCTTTTTCTTAAAATCCACACACAGAGCTGGCGAAACAGTCAACTATGATAGGATTGGGAGAACAGTACCAGAGTAAGAAAGGACAGGGAAAAATGTGACCAGAGGAAGGAAGTAAAGAGGTGCTGGTGTGGGATGGAATTGCATCCAGTATGAATGGCAAACTCCCAACTCAATCTGCAGTTCCTATGTGTGCATTTACTGCAATCTCAAATGTAATAGCAGCTGGAAATAAAATCATAGCAAAGCCAAATTTGGTTTTTCCTCTGAGTTATGACTGTATTGTTTTTCAGGTTTTTTTTAAAATCCCTTCCATGTTTTCCTTTCATTGCTGGTTCAACTTGATAATGGTTGGGGATGGGTATTACGAATCCCCAGAGCATGGTGTTGGAGACTCCAATGGATTTATGAGATATTTTGAATGGCATATAGATAAATAAATGTTTGTTTAACAGTCCTTTCCCATTCGAACAGGCCTAGAACTCTACCTTGTTGGAAAAAGGAGATGTAATGCACCAGAAAGTAGGCTTTGACTTAAAGATGGCTACAGGACTGTCTACACTCCCAGGAAAGGTTTAACATTGGGATTGGAGAAGAAAGGAAAACAAAAGGTTGGATAGATTAACCAAATGACTAGAACTCTGTTAAATTAAGATACTCTCTATCCAGAGGTGGGATTCAGCAAGTTCATCCTAGTTCACCAGAACCCATAGCAGAAATTCTGGCTGCCCTCGCCAATCCAAATTTTGAAATAAAGTAGTCCTAATTCAGGTGCAACACAGGGCTTCTCCCCTGGCCACACCCACCATGCCACACCCACAGAGTAGGTGGTACATTTTTTAAAATCCCACCACTGTCTCTATCCCAGCGGCTTTCAACCTTTTCAAGTTAGGGCCCAGTCACGCTCCTTCAAACAGTTGAGTTGGCCGGACTGGCTGTCTGCTCGCCATTTATGGCTGCCATAAATGAGTCCACAGCCAATTCTGGCAGCAGCAGGGGCTGGAGTGGGGGTGGGGGCCAGATTATTTGGTGCCGTGGGTCGAGAACCCTTGCTCTATCCTCTTAAATCATTCCTTAAAAATTAATCCAACCTGAGAATTTAATGCCACTAAGGCTGATGTACCAAACATGATACATAACAATTTAGTATTTGTAAACTCCTCCTACTGGAGCACGAATCTTAGGTAATGATAATTGAGAATAACCAAGGAATTTTTCATTGTGACTGACCAAACTCAGTGCTACATACCTAGTGATGTTCAATCAGGACATGATAAACTGTGTGAGGCTGTAAAATAAATGGGATTATTTTTCTGGACATACTTCATAATAGCTGAAGATGGCTGGGTGTTGCAATCCAAAAAACAAACTGTCCAAGCTCTGTTTGGAAAATTGGATTACACATTGTAATATATCTATCCTTTGATTACACCACATTTGCACTAACTGTTGTCTAGTCTACAGAGATGGAATATTCTTCCCTAAAGCATGTCTTAGAATGTGTGATCAGACCTTCCCATTTGGACTTTCTTTGTAGTCCAGAAAAGCCAGGAGAAGGGGGTGGGAAACGGATTTACATCCCTACAAGAGTACCCAGAGGCATTTCCTTTGTGTGTGTGTCAAAGCTATATATGTAATGATGGGTCAGAATAATTCCTATGCATCATATCTGTCACCACAACACAATGATCTCTCTGAATACAGTGAAATAATAAATCTAGTATTCTGGGAGAAGGCAAACCTCCTTTGGACATTTGGGGATGTGTGGGATTGGGGCACACATGTCACACAGTGCCTTGCCTGTGGCAAACCTATGGAAACAGCATGCACACCCACGTACAATACAATATCTTGCTACTTACAATATACCAGATTAAAACAAAGACATCCAAACTCATTTCTATTATGAGACTGTCACCAGCTATCCCTCCACCCTTGTCTACAACTGCTATTGATAAGACCACTGACGGGTCACAGTATGAGATCAGAAACACCTTTCAAACTCTGTGTCTTTCCCTAGTGCCACACAATTCTGCATGTACGTTCATGGATATCAGTCTCACTTTTACAACTGACAATCCACTGGCAAATGCAATCCATTTGCTACATCTGTTGGTCTGCACAGTCCTATTTGGAATCCTTAAAAAAGGGGTTGCCAAACGTTTTCAGTAAGGGGTGGGGGGGTTTCACGCTCCCTCAGACAGTTGAAGGAGCTGGACTGGTGGTCATAAATGCCATGTTTATGGCAGCCGTAAATGAGTCTGCTGCCGATTCCAGTGGTGGAGGTGACAGCTAGAGCGAGGGTGGGGGCCGGATTATTTAGCACCATGGGCCAGAGTCAGCCCATCAGCCATAGGTTGCCTATGCCTGCCTTAAAAGATAAATTTTAAAAAACAGAATAGGATTGTGCTCTTTGGAGACAAATATACATGCTAGGCAGGTTATAGTTCAATTTATGGGTCAACAGATGGCTAGTGTCAGTGCATGAACAGAATACTTTGATCTGATCCAGCTCGGACCTACTTATGTTCCCATTAGATTTTAAATTATACTGTCATGAATTTATAGTATATGGAAGTATTCATTAAAACAGACACACTTATTTCCTGAAACTCAGCCTCTTCAGATTCTTCCTCCAATGACTGATCTCACATTGTATGGATTTTTATTTTATTTTTATTTAGCAGAAGAAAGTTACGTTTCTTCTGTGCTAAGTGGGAATAGAGAACAGCTCTGGTGGAATTAATAACCAGCAGGATCTTTAATTACAGGAGATGTGCAGCAGACACCCGGAGATAGCTACAATTACCCATCTGACAAAAATAGTCATGTCGCACTTCAGACAGGCAAGCTACTGTTTCGCTTCTCCGTGCACTGATTGGTCACCTCAAGGCAGCTGTCAAGAGATGTAAGTCACAGCATCAATCTGTGCACCCTTTAGGAACAAGAAGAAGGGGCAAAGTGTATCTAGTGTGTGTGCCACTTCATCGATTCAAGAGAGGGCTTCATGGAGAAACAATACTCATAGATTGCACCTATTTGATTACTCCCGGAGGAAGGTAGTAGAGAGGCTACAAAGGTCACATGGGATTCTCTTCCTGCCAGGGTAATGCAATTAAAAACACAGGGCAGAAACACACAGCTCTTCTTTTCTGGGGAAAGACAAGCCGCATAAGAGAAGGACAAAGACCTTCGCCTAAGGCGCCTTCCTTTCATTTAAACCACCCTCACACATCAGCTTTGTATTTCTTCTGAACTGGCCCCTGTCTTCTCAGTCTTATGAGCCTTTCATCCAGGCAGGAAGCTCTGTAAACTAGCATTCCATCATGATTATTATTAGCATTGTGGTCAATCACAAGTCCTGTGACCCAAAATCAGATGGTTACCAAAAAGTCTGAAGGCACAATTTGTTCCTAGCAAGTAAAAATTAGCTGGACTCACCCCTCTTGGTTCACAAACTAAACCTCAGATAACGCTAAAACTTGGTTCCACAAGTCTTAGTGTTATCCGATTTTTAATGTTATCCGCTACATGCATCAGATAATGTTAAAATCCTATAGGATGCATCAGATAACGTTAAAACTCCATAGAGATACATTGTAGCCGGCACAGGCTTTAGCGGATGTTATCCGATGCATCCCATAGTATTTAATGTTATGCGATGCAATCCCCCCTCCCAGATTGTTTAACGTTATATGATTTTAGCATTATCTGATGCAACCATTATCCAAGGACAAAGATTTTCAGAATATTGGTATAGGCTAATTTTAGATGGATTGAATGCCTCTTTAGGAATTTAAAGGAAAATAAAACACTTCTCATCATAGTGTGGATCTGTGACCAGGTCACCCATGTGCCTGCTCTTGCTTGGAAAGAAGGTGTGCAATCGCCTCATATGAAATTTAACCAATTGTCTGTCCATACCAGTATTGCCAACTCAGTCAGGCAGCAGCTTTCTGGGGGTTAGGATGTTGCAGGTTCCCCCCCCCCCCAGCTCTCCCTGGAGGACCCTGCCAGCCTCCCTTCTCAGTAGTAACTAGACCTGGCCTTGTTTAGCCTCCAATATAAAAAAAGGTCAGTGTGTTCATCATCATCATCATCATCATCATCATCATCATCATCATCATCATCATCATCATCATCATCATCATCTCATGTCAGAAATTATTCTGGGTGGAAAGGATTTTTGCTGCAGAAACTCCACTCAGGGGATGCCCAAATGAGGCTCCTTTCATGTCCCCAAGAACTGGGACAGAGATGGGTGCTCAATCCATGATGCAGTACCCAGGTCTTGAAATGCTGACTTGCCAGCCTTCCAGCTATCAAGGCGAGCTTCTTAAACACTGAGCCACTGCAGCCCCTTTTTCTTTCGTAGTATGGGTGGAGGGAGTCTTTCTTTCTTTTTTCTTTTTGTTAGTAAAGGTAAAGGTTTCCCTTGCTCGAAAGCCAGTCGTATCTGACTCTAGGGGTCAGTGCTCATCTCTGTTTCTAAGCCGAAGAGCCAGCGGTGTCTGCTTCTGCAGATGTTTCCATGGTCATGTGGCAGGCATGACTAGACACTGGAGCACATGGAACGCTATTACCTTCCCACCGAAGTGGTCCCTATTTATCTACTTGCAATTTCTTGCTTTCAAACTGCTAGGTTGGCAGGAGTTGCGACAGAGACGGGAGCTCATTCCATCCTGCAGTACTCGGGAATCGAACTGCTGACCTTCCGCCTCCCAGTCAGCGTCTTAGTGACTTGAGCCACTGCAGTCTTTTTTTTTCTTTCGTTATGCTGCCCTTTATGACACAACAGTATATGTTTTCCTCTCATGTTCAGGATGTGCAGGGAATGCCTCTGAAGACCAGCTGCTGGGAGCTGATCATTTCCCTAACCTACTCAAAAAAAATAATCAAACTGTGACACATTAACACAAGAAAACCTGATTGTATAAGAACTGGGAAGCAATACTCATCATTTATAAATAGATAAAGAGTATTCCTTTCCAATTATTTAAACAATCAAGTGTTTTAATCAAGCATTTTAATCAAGTATTTTAATTTAGTAAATTCACATGCCATTCTTACAGCATTCTAAGAAATGCAGGTGGGGAAAATGAATAATAGTTTGCAAGCAATGAACGCAGGGGTGGCCAGACTACAGCCCATGGGCCAGATCCAGCCTGTGGTGCCCAATCTTCCAGCACATGCTACCCTTGCTGCTAGTGGAAGTAAAAGTGCCCCACACATGCACAAACATGTCCTGCCCTGCACATGCACAACCATGTCCTTCCCCACACATGGGCAAAACGCTGCCGAAAATGCTCCCATGGCTGCCATGAATGCATTTACGACAGCTGCAGATGCATTTTACAATGGGAGGAAGCACATGACCAGCCCGCTCAGCCACATGAACAGCCCATGGCCTGAAAAGTTTGGCCACCCTTGCATTAGAAGATGCTCTGTACTTCATGACTCTTTATCACCTGATCTCATTACATGCAGGCACTCTTGCCAGTGCTGAGCTAAGCACACAATAGGAAGGAAGCTGGTCTTCGAAAAAGAATTAAGCATCTTCCAAGAGGGAAGGTTTTGCCTTTAATCCATCCTGCCGGGGAATGTCAGTGCTCTAGACCAGAGTTCCTCAAACTTGACTCTCCAGATGTTCTTGGACTTCAATTCCCAGAAACCCTGATCAGCAGGTATGCTTATTTGGGCTTCTGGTAATTGAAGTTCAAGAACTCATGGAGACCCATGTTTGAGGAACCCTGCTCTAGACCTTAGAAAGTCACACCTGTTGCTTTGTTGCCGAATTCTTCTTAGCATGGAGCAGTTCATCCTGCAATACAGCGATGCCACTGCTACCTGTTTCCTTATGAAAACTAAATCCCTAGTGCTACTTTCCATCTCCATTAAGTTTTGTTTAGAAGCCAAAACAATGAATTGGAGAGAGAGAGACTAGATTCCTATGTTCATCTATAATTCAGAAATCCACCGAGTCAGCTTCAAAAATTAAAAGGAAATGGATAAACTCCATCGACCTTGTCAACGTGTGGTAGTGGGGCAGGAAAGGGGTCCAGGAATGGGAATTAGAAAAATTCATATCTTGCACCTGCACACATGAGAATTGCAGGGAGGGAGTGTGGAAGGGAAGGGGTCTTTTGAGGAAGGAAGTGACTTTTGAGCAGTAGAAAGGAAAACACTCCATAGCTTGAAAAGGAAAGATTTATGATTTCCTCCCCTGTGGCCATAACTTCCCTTCTCTTCCTGCTGACAAGGCTTATAAAATAACCTGAGAGAAAAGAAGGTGGTTTTTTAAAATGTGTGTGCTCATCTGGTAGGAGAAAATGAGGGAGGTTTGATAAAGCTCCACAATATCCAGGCTACCTTCTGAGTAGTTTACCGGCCACTCTCCTGCATAACTATAGGGCTGTGGAACATAGTTACCCATGCCCTATCAGCTCTGATGGCACAACATCCAGAGCACTGTTTAAAAAGATAAACCAACCAGCACTTCAAACTATTAGTAGTGAAATACAGACTGAAGTCTGACTTGTAGAAGCCATTTGAAAATCACAGAACCATAGAACAACTGAGTTGGAATGGGACATTTGGTCATCGAGTTCAATCCCCTGCTCAATGCAGGAATCCAAATCAGAGCAGATATGACAGCTGGTTGTCCAATTCTCCCTTGAATGCCTCAGCATTGGAGTGCTCACCACCTCCTAGGATAATTGATTCCACTGTCGTACTGCTCTAACAGAAAAAAAGATTTTTTTTCCTGAAGCCTATATCTAGCTTCCTTTAGTTTGAGCCTGTTACAGTATTATGCACTCTGGAATGACTGAGAACAGATCCTGCCCCTCCTCTTTCAAATGTTTGAAAAGTGCTATCATATCCCCTTTCAGTCTCCTTTTCTCAAGGCTAAGCATACCCAGTTCCTTCAACAATGAGCAAGGTAATCCTTAGCGACTCTCAGTCTTCTGTGAAGTATCCAGCATGAAGAGAATGAGTAAACCCACTGGCCTTGTTTACTTTAAGAGACGCTCAATACCAAAGCTGTACTACAATTTTCAACATAACTTTGCAAGTAAGTTCAGAGAGACATATTGTAGAGAACAACTTATATAATAAGGCACCCTCTTCTAGAAATTATTCAAAGTGGACTGAGTTTTCAGGGATATCTCCATCCCACAAAGAAGTTCTCAAAGAAATGGAAATCCAGGAAACAGATCACTGATCCAACTGATTTAGATCAATTAACTGATTATGGATTTTGAGTCCTGCTGCTGCTATGTTTTGTAAGGCAGACACCTGACCAGGGGTGTCATTAAATTATAGGTTAAAAAGGGGCACCATCTTGCTAAACTGTTTTGTTCATATAATCTCTCTTTACCAGCATAGAAGTCACTCTTAACACAGGAAAATAAAATATTTTTTTTATTTTTCCAGGAGATAGACCTCATGACTATTCAAAGGATGTTTATGTTTTTTAAAAAAACACAGATAGGTGGACTAACTGATCATCTAATGGATTTACCAGATACGGAATTTACACAGTCAAGAATTTCAGTATGCTGTATCAGAATTTTATCAGACACCATGATTCTACTGTTTTTCTTTATAATGGAAATATAAGAGACTCTCCACCTCCAAAGAACAATAAAATAGTTAATTATTGGGGGAAAAGTCCAATGCTTATACTATGGACTGCTCCCCCCTCCCTGTTTTAATTATTTTCATTCTATTTTTACAAACTATATATTTTTTTATTTAGCAATTTAAGAGATTTTTTTCTGAAAAGAAAATATAGAAATATTCCAGATCAATCAATCAATCAATAACTGTTCCCCCTGAATTTCTGAACTGCCATAAACAGAACAAGTACTGTACTTTGAAAAAATGAATGGATATGCAAATATAACTCATTAATCTGGAGCACACCTCTCCAGATATTATGCCCTCCCAGGAACAGTTTGGAAGAAAATGCTTTCTAACAGCAATTTTAAGGGACATAATTAAACCAGTAACCTATACACTCATTTTTCCCATTGACATGTTTAAGAAGTACAATAATGTTAAACATTTACATATTACAGATTTAAATGTTCCCACTATATGGTGGACATCTCACGATGAATTATAAATTCATCTGAAATATTAAACATATTAAAATTGTTTCTTGTTCTTAAAATATATATGGTATATAAAACATGTAACTGTGCATGGAGATTCAGTCATAAGAACTGAAATATACACTGCTTAATAAGGAAGAGAGGACTGCAGAGGCTCGAGTGGCTAAGACGCTGACTTGGGAATCGAACTGGTCAGCAGTTCAATTCCCAAGTACTGCAGGACGGAATGAGCTCCTGTTTTTGTCCCAGCTCCTGCCAACCTAGCAGTTCAAAAGCAACAAATTGCAAGTAGACAAATAGCGACCACTACAGTGGGAAGGTAAACAGCATTCCGCGTGCTCTGGTGTCTAGTCATGCCTGCCACATGACCATGGAAATGTCTGCAGAAGCAGACAACGTTGGCTCTTTGGCTTTGAAACAGCACTGAACCATAGAGTCAGATACAACTGGCTTTCGAGCAAGGAAAATCTTTACCTTTACCTAATAAGGAAGAGAGAATTTTTTGTTGTTCCCTCACAAGTAGATTCAAGTAATGAATTCTATTCTTTTAAAAAGAATAGTGAAATCACATTGCAGCAATAACAATTGCACTTCTATACTGCCCCATAGCACTAAATGACTCTCTGGGCAGTTCACAAAGTAATTAGCATTTTGCCTCAAACATGCTGTGTACTCATTTTACTGACCATGGAAGGATGAAGGGCAGAGTCAACCTGGAATACATCAGGATCGAATTCACAATGTTTTGACCACTGTGCCACCAGGACTTTTAGTACTATGAGGGTATTACATCTGAGAGTATAGGGTAAAAGTATCATTATTTTAAAGAATCTATTTGAACATAGGAATTCCACACAATAGCCAAATTCCTCGTTATCCCCACTGATGTACTGTTATACGTGAACATCTCAGTGGTGAATTGCTGCAAGTTCAGATATCAGCATGAGCATCTGTTTTAGTGTACAGTAATACAGTAATACCCCGTATAACGTGAGTATCATATAGCGCTAAAACCGTATAACGTGACAAGATTTTTGGAAAAAATCTTGTTTCAAATAACACGATTTTAACATTATCCGATACAGTTGTTCTTAGCAGCAGGGTGGGTGGAAAGCTGAACAGGGTTCTCCGTTCAGCTTCCCAGCCACCCTGCAGCTACGGAGGCAGGGGTGGGGAGGCTGGAAAGCTGATGGGGGGCTCCCCCGTCGGCGTCCCCAGCCACCCCACAGCTGCGGAGGCATGGGCGGGTGGCTAGGGAAGCCAACGGGGAGTCCCCGTCAGCTTCCCCAGCCACCCTGCAGCTGTAGATCGGGTCCTCTGATCTCTCTGGAGCAGGCAGGGGACACGATCCAAGGTGTTTCTGGGCTTCCCCAACGTCCTGAGCCAGTGCAGCAAGCCAGAATGTCAGGGTTCGAATCCCGACATTCTGGCTTGCTGCACTGGTTGAGGACATCGGGAAGCCCAGAAACACCTTGGATCGTGTCTGCCCACCTCCCTGGACCCAGCGGTGGGTCAGACACCCCAAAATTGGTAAAAAAAACGTCCATTTTTTTTTACCAATTTTGGGGTTTCTGACCCCCCCCCGCCGGGTCCAGGGAGGTGGGCAGACACGATCCAAGGTGTTTCTGGGCTTCCCCGACGTCCTGAGCCAGTGCAGCAAGCCAGAATGTCAGAGTTCGAATCCCGACATTCTGGCTTGCTGCACTGGCTCAGGATGTCGGGGAAGCCCTGAAACACCTTGGATCGGGTCCCCACACCTCCCTGGACCCAGCGGGTCAGAAACCCCAAAATTGGTAAAAAAAACGGACTTTTTTTTACCAATTTTGGGGTCTCTGACCCCCCCCCCCCCCCGCCGGGTCCAGGGAGGTGGGGAGACCCGCTCCAAGCTGTTTCCAAAGTTCCCCCACCTCCCTGGAGGCAGCAGCAAGGCAAAATGTCAGGATTCAAATCCCGATGTTCTGGCTTCCTGCAGCCTCCAGGGAAACAGGGCTTTTTTTAACATTGTGTGTTCAATGTATCGCACAACGTTAAAAACCGGATAACGACGGGACTTGTGGAACCAAGTCATAACGTTATTCAGGGTACTAGTGTACCTCGGATAACGCTAAGACTTGGTTCCACAAGTCTTGGTGTTATCCGATTTTCAGTGTTATCCGATGCATGTTAAAATCCTATGAGATGGATCGGATAACGTTAAAGCTCCATAGAGATACATTGTAACCGCACAGGCTTTAGCGGTTGTTATCCGATGCATCCCATAGGACCTTAACGTTATTCGATGCAATTTTCCTCCCCAGTTTACTTAACGTTATGCGATTTTAGCGTTATCTGAGGTAAACGTTATCCGAGGTATTACTGTACTGAGTATGTAGCAGCAAATGTCTGCACTGACTTCTTAACTGGTGGTCATTTGCCACTAAAATTTACACCTGTCTTATACCAGTATAAAAATGCAACAGGAATTTGGTTGCTATGGGTTCTTACATGAAAACTTCCAGGCTGTTTTTTAAATGGAAGCTTTTATATGAAAATAAACACCACATATAAATAGGGTGCATTGAAAATGTCTCCCCCAAGACTATGATTAACATTCAGTTGTACCCTAGCTAACATTGAGGGAAACCCCAAAGGCTGAATCTTCTACTACCAAAGCACTATACAGTGCTATACTCTATATGTTGGTCCCCAAAAGGTACCATGTCAGTCGCAATAAAACAGAGAAGCAAAACTAGATAAAATTAATTCGTAAGCATCCATATATAGCTAGAAGCTTCCATTCTCCTTTTTTTTTAGCATGAACAGTAGAATTGATATGGGCATCTTGTGGAACTTTGTGAGTTACAGTGGATATAATACTGATTTTCCACATGACAAAACAGATCAAATTTTATTCCAGTACAACCTGCCTACCACCCTACACATATGTTTAGTTGGTTATTCTCACCTATGGTGAAAAAGTGTACATTGTAGGAGGCACATGATAACTACTTGTCATTGTTCCATCTAAGAGCAATTGATTTGTTTGCCTATTTGATAAAATACGGATAACCACTTCTGGGTTACACTTGTGGGAAAAAATCAAACGTATGTTAGATCTATTAATATGCCTTCCTCTGCTGTATTTCTTTGTTATCATACTGGCACAGACTCACACTTAGATCTAGCATTATTTCCAACTATCTTTTCCTCCTCTCAGGGGTGGGGAAGAGGTATGAAATGCAATTCAGTCCACAGCAGTCAAGATGACCCCCAACCATCAAGCAGAGCTTCTGCAAACTTTCTTCCAATAGTTTATTCTACTATCCAAGCCACACCTCTTAAAAGTGACATCATGTGCCCATGTAGACACCATTAACTGGTATAAAAACACTGACTGACACATTCAAGGGCCTCCTCCTTCAAATACAGACACACTGAAATCTATGTCACACTACACCAAACAGTCAAAAATGAGGAAGAATAAGAAGGATTTTCAGTTTAGCATTTCTGAAAAGGAGACTATACAGTTATAAGCCTTAGATAGAATGAGCCCTGGTGATACATTGGTTAAACTACTGTACTGTAGCCAAATTCTGATGAAGTTGTGAGTTTGATCCTGATGGGGATTAAAGTAGACTCAGTCTTCCATCCTCCTGAGGTGGATAAAATGAGTAACCAGTGTGTGTGTTTGTGGGGAATGGTAATTACCCTGTGTGAACCGCCCATAGAGTGCAGTAAGTGCTATGGGGTAGTATATAAGTGTAATTGCTATTGCTAGAATGTTATGCTATTTCTTTTGGACCACACTTTTGAACATGTTATACTGTATGTACTTCTTATGTTATCCCAGAGCATATAAACATCGATTTTAATATCTATAATGCCCAGAATCCTACAACCCATATGCACCATGCTGATTAGGGCATTCTAGGAATTATAATTATATGACGTAGCTTTCAAGTTAATAGGAGATGGAGAAGACAAATGAAAGGAAGATCAGAAGAGGAAAGAAAATGATCAAAGTTATCACGGTTACTACTTGGTCCCTTGACAAAGAACCAGAAAACACATTCTCAACAATCAGATAACTTGTATTTGGCTTTATATAGGAACTGATCTCTCAATTAAGTCAGGGCTGTGATAAAAATGTCATGCAGAGTAACGTATTGCACATGTGACCAGAGCTTGAAAATGCTGCTGTGTTTCTTTCTTTCTTTCTTTTGTGTGGGACGCTCCTGGTAGTAGTCTGGTAATGTAGTCCCTAAAACCAACATTTGCCAACTCTGTACTAGAAGAAGTTCATCACCATTTACTACTCTGCTCTCTCCCTCCCAACTTGGCTTCTCCTCCCTCCTGTTGATTTTGAATTGTAACTGCCCCTGGGGATTTTTGTTTATGCCCCTTTGAAAAGCAGCAGTAATAAATGCTTTGTGCTAAGTGCCTAATACATAGGCTGTGTGTAAACAAGCAAGCAAATCATTACATACACACTGTCCCATTATTAGACATGTTACAGCTGAATTCTTTTCTTCCCAAAGCTTGTAATAAGATCTCTTGACTTGGAATCTGCTACAGTGGCCCTGTTGGGAATATACGGTGACTCTTGTTCCCAAAGATACACTCAGTGTTCACAAATGTCACAACATAAACCCATCTGGTTCTTCCATCTCAGGGTCCACCCACCTCCATCTCCCTGGTCTGACTTCTTTCCTGGCAGGGCTTTTCACCGAATTCTGCAAACAGGAAATAACCCTCCCTTTTTCGTTCTCTCTCTCTCTCCCCCCACCCACCCCATCATTCCATGGCCCTATGCCCTGTTTTCCCAGGGATCTGAAAGCCAAATAAAAAGTATTGTGGCTAAATATAAACTGACAGTTTGGGGCAGGGCTCTCATGTTACAGAGAGACAGTTCCCTGCTTGGACATGAGTGAGGTAGCAATGTTCCAGGAAAACAGAGGGACAGGGTGTCTGAGTATGTGAGGGGAAAGGACTGAAGAACAACTATCCTTCTGCATCTTAATTGCTACAAAATCAGAGATAGAATCTGAAATTAGAATGCAACTCATTAATTTCTAATAGCTGCACATTCTCATTAAAGAGCCAAAATTTTTAACCTGGAGTTATTCGATGTGAATGACGGTTATATTTAGATTCCTGCTTTGAGGTACACACACACTTTCATTCTTTCTGCTGGTTTCTCACACCCACCCACACTCGTAAATGCAGGAAGGAAACTAATGTTTCAAGAACACACTTTAGAAAAGCAGATCTCTTCAGGCGGCAGAGGAGGGTACCCCCCACTTCCTTTAAAGAAATGAAGTCTTAACATTCAACTTAAGAACTGTACAGTTTCAGTGGGGGGGGGGGAGGGGGTAATACTCACTCGGAGCAGATGTTGTACTGTTATAGATAGTCATCCTTTTTATGCACTCACAAATGCTCCTCTTTCTTGCGCTGTGACAGTCTCGCCTTCCTAGCCCCACTCCAAAGATGGATGAAACCAAACAGCTGGAAAGCCAGGAGAAAGCAGCTCTTGTTCAGATGCTTCTTCTCTGGTTCTTGACCATTTACCACTGGAAAAGGAAACAGCACATGTGTCATTTGACCTCTCCAACTCACATGAGGAGGGGAGGAGCGCTGCTTTTCAGATAAGCCCTAACTGTTTTTCACATTTAGTTTTCCTGTCCTCCAGCTGGCCAGGACCTTTCCACTTTTTTGGAATCAACAAGTTGAGACAAATATATCTTTATCTGAAATGCATCTTATACTAGTAATGCTTACTATAATATAATATAATATAATATAATATAATATAATATAATATAATATAATATAATATAATATAATATAATATAATATAATATAATATAATATAATATAATATAATATAATATAATATAAAGGCAATAATGGACTTGAAAGGGAGGAATTTAGCTTAGCAAATTCAAGGAAAGGTAGATTAACAAACAAACAAAATAATCTTCCAGCTGAATTTGATGTTGCAAAGTTTATATGTAGAGAGACCATTTCCCCACTTAAGTCAGCCTGGAAGAAGATGACTGGTGTTTCCTTTGGGACAGCAGAAAGCGTTTGTATGTAGGCAGTCTCTTATTGTCTCTGGTTAAACAGGTTTTGTAGATTTTGCATAATTTTGGGTGCTGAGAATAAGTCAAATAAAATAAAAAGACAAAGTTTCTTCACACAAGCCGGAAACCCTCAGTTTACCTCTTGCTTTTTTCTAATACATTGATCACCACATGAATCTAACTTACTGGATTGTTAGGACATTTTTCATTTGGGGGTATTGTACAAAGATTGCTGCCCAATGGAATAGTACAACTTTAAGGCCCTCCATGTGTTTTGAACACAGGTGTCCATAATAGAGCCTCAAGCTGATTGCCAGGCTGTGGATGCTTGGTCCATGTGCTCCTGTAACAGTCCAGCTGTGGCTGATTAGAGAATCTGCCCAGCAACAGTAGGGTATAACTGTGGCCCTCTGGGAAGGGTCTATGGAGGAGGTTGTCATACTGGAGGAGGCTATTCATACTGGAGGAGGCTATTATTCTGGAGGAGATTATCTGTGAGGAGGTTGCTATTCTGAAGGAGTCTATATACTGAGAAGGACTGAGACACTGAAGGAGGTGATGGTGTTCAGAGTTTTTCTTCAACTGAGAAGAAAGAACTGCTAAAGGATCACCAGGACTTTTTGAATGCTCCTGGAGTTGGAGCCAACAGAGAAATCCAAGCTGTCTACCTACTGTGGGGCTTGGAGTGAGAGAGACTGTTGTATATAGTCCTGTGTATGTCTGTCTTCCCCTCACTGTAAGTAAAGCGCACCTTTCCACTGAAGGCATATGTGTGTGTGTTATTGCACTAAGGCTTTCGCTGCGTAAGAGCTTAAAAGTGCTACTCTGCTATCCAGCCACACATATCGCTAGGGGAATCCCTGATAATGGGTTATGGGCCCAGGGTGCGCCTAACAGCTATGCCCGACGCCCTAACTGTGCCCGTGAGTCTTCGCCTGTCAAGCCTGGAAGTGCTGTGTGCCTGGACTGGAGCTGTGGAGCCCTGATTAGCATTCGGAGGAGCTGCGTTCCCTGGAGGACTCATCGCCTGCAGGACAATGCCCCCACGCAACCAGACGCCCCAACAGAGGTCCAGAAGACGTCCACTTCGCTTTGAGTGTCCCTGCCAACTGCATGTCTTGTGAGTCTGTAAGTGAGGGAAGAATGGCTGTTTCCAGTCTCTCACTGGTGCCCCTGCTTGATGGCACCAACTACCAGACGTGGTCAACCAAGTGCAGTCTGCTTCTGCGCAAGGAAGGGCTCTGGGACATTGTTGAGAATCCCCAGAAGCTGGAAGCCTTGGATGAAGAGGACACTGACAAAAGGGACAGACTTGAGTATGATAATCAGAGGGCTTTGGCAATTATTGGGTTAACTGTAGCAGAGAGTCAGTTAACATATCTGAGAGGGGAGAATTCAGCTGCCGCATGTTGGCAGAGGTTTAAGCAATTATATGTAAGGGACTCAGTCGGTTCCCAAATATCTCTCACCAGACGTTTGTTTAGGTTACGCCTCCAGCCTGGTGGAGATATGGCTCAGCACCTCCATTCAATTAGTGATTTGCTCCAGCGTCTTGCTGAAACAAACTTGTTCTTAACTGAAGAACAAAAAGCATATATTCTCCTATCGTCTTTGTCGGAAGAATATGATGGTTATGTTTCGTCCTTGGACATTTTGCCCAGGAGTGAGTTAAATTTCCAGGGGGTCCAACGTCGCTTACTGGAGCAAAATAGGTTAAGGGGTTCTCTGAAAGAGTTCAGAAAACCAGAACCTCATACTGGAAGAGGTAGAAGCAAATCACCCCCTCCTCCCACTGTGTGTGTAGCAAAGAGATGTTTTAGATGTCAGAAGTCTGGGCATATTGCCAAGTTCTGTAAGGCAAGGTCGAGCCCAGATAAGGACAAGACATGTAGAAAAGCTAATCTCTCAGTTGCTGCTTTTACTGAGGTTGAACCTGGCACCTGGTTAATTGATTCTGGTGCATCTTTTTCCATTTGTAAAAATAGGAAAATGTTTACTGAAATGTCCAAAACAAACCAGACTGTCACGCTAGCTAATGGGTCACGGGTCCATGCACTGGGTAAAGGCCAGGTCAGATGTGAGTCTTTGGGCGAAGAGCTAGAAATGCTTTATGTCCCTGAGATGAAGTATAACTTGCTGTCTGTTAGGACCCTACTGAAAATGGGTTACTCAGTGACATTCCAGGGGAAGGAATGTGTCATTAAGGGACTAGATAGGGAGCTATCTGTTCCGATACACAATAATCTATTTGTGTTAGGCTCCCATGCACTGAGTGCGAATCTGGCTGATAAAGGTTTTAGCAACAAGCTCCCCCATGACAAATGCATACACTTAATGCACAGACGGTTGGGACATGTAAATTTCCGAGACTTGAGAAGGACCATTGATTTGACTGAAGGCATAGCAGTGAAACCATGCAGCAGATTTCTGAGCTGTAATCCTTGTAATGAGGAGAAGTCTAAGGTCACTCCTGCAAATAGAGTGGGTGGTTTTCATACTACCCAGCCTTTGGAGGTGGTGTTTGCTGATTTAATAGGTCCCATGAGCAAAAGCCTTGGTGGCTCAAGGTATGCCCTGTGCATTGTTGATTACCACACAAGTTATGGGTTTGTGTATTTGCTAAGGTCCAAGGGTGAGATCTGCTCAACTTTAACCAGATGGGTAAGGTTCGCCCAGAACAAGGCAAACACACAGGTAAAGACCCTAATCACTGATGGGACAGTGTTCTCAAATAAAGCCAGTTCTGATTTCCTGGCGAAGCATGGGATAGTCCACCACAGACCTCAGCATAACTCAACTGTAGAGGGAAGAGGTCAAACTCTCCAGGCCATGACAAGGGCTATGCTAAGTGATGCAGGACTCCCTTGCACACTCTGGGAAGAAGCTATGAAGTGTGCGAACCATCTGCTGAATAATGTATATCATTCTGGGATTGGGGACATCCCTGCAAGCAGGTGGCATGGAAGGAAGGCAAACTTGGGCTATCTTCGAGTCTTTGGCTCTCCTGCCTGGGTACGCATCCCGGGGCAGCCTCGCCCTCGCAAACTGATCTTCATAGGGTATGAGGCGAACCATAGGGAGTATAGGTTTTGGATGCCAGGATCCAACCAAGTTACAAGAAGTAAGAATGCCAAGTTCCTGGAACACTCCCGGTGGCAACATGTGGAAAGTGTCCACATTCCTGGACTCCTGTCTGAGGAGGGGGAGGCAGAACAGCCTGTTCTCCAACCCAGCAGAAGTGAGCTTGTTAGTAAAAGTCCCACTGATGGGGAAGCTGGGGTAAAAGAAGAGTTAAGAAGTGAGTCAGAGGAGTCTGACATTTCTGGGGAGTCTGGGGGAGATACCACTGATACAGTCCTGCCACGAAGGTCCAGTCTGACTAGAAGGTCACCTGATAGATATCAGGCCACTGTGGTGTTAATGGATAAAGCAAAGCCAGAAACCACTACTGAGGTAGCTGCATTGCCGGGTGCAAAGTTGGGTGCACAGCAGGCAGAATTAGACAGGGAGATATCCCCACCTCGGGACCTGTCTGTGTGTATGCCAGAATCTGAAAGGCATAGCGTGTGAGGGTCTAGGAGACCAAGGTATTCCAAAGGTGCAAAGAAATATAATAAACTGATTCCTCTGTAAGGAATATACAAAAAGTACTCAAATCTCAAAAGCATGCTGCTGCTTCTGATTGATTAATTGTTGCCATTTATGTTATGGGAAGTAGAGGAAGTTTCAAGTTACAGTTGTACCTCGCTTAAAGAGCATAATGTGTTCCACAGGATTGCTCTTTAATCAAGTTTGCTATTTAAGCAAACCAATTGTGGGGGGGATTGTGAACCCCGATTTATTTGTTAAGTGAGTTTTTGGTTGGTTTTATTTGTTAAGCGAAGCAAACATGCAGAGAAAATTCTGCTCTTTAAGCGAGTTACTCTTTAAGCGAGGCGTTCTTTATGCGAGGTTTGACTGTGTACTTTAATTTACCTTGAGTATTATTGCTATTCTGTAGCAGAGTTTCAGTAGCACTTGAGGAAAACTGCAGGTCATGCAAATATCCCCATGTTTTAATTTAGACTAAATATATTCCAACCTGACTGAAGATTGAGTTTATGTTTCTTGGACTTAAATTTAATACTTTGCTCTGACATTACTCTATGTGGCTCTGGTAAGATATCTTTCTTTGTCATAAGGTTTGAAGTGTTTCACAGTTTTTTAAAATTATAGTAACAAGTATTCCATTAAATGAGTTATGTCTGTTTGTCATGGCAATCCATCTATGTCAAGAGTTCTCAACCTTTTTAAGCCAGGGCCTAGGTCATGCTCCCTCAGACAGTTTTGGGGGCCCGATAGCGATTTTGCCCTTCCTTCACCACACGGCACTTCCTGGTGGATGTGGTGGTGGGCCACATGAAATGGTGCCACAGGCTGCATTTGGTCCATTGGGCACAGGTTGAGAATCCCTAACCTATGTCATGCATTTTATCTTCCTTTGTTTAGTGATTTCTGAGGAATGCATCTCTCAGGAAATCCTGTTGAGTGAAAACAAGTTAGCACCTACAACAGATTACCTAGAGGCAAGATGAACCTTTTTGGACATGGGGATTTACATGAGCCTAACTCTACTCATCTTCCTTAAAGATCTTTAGCTGATTGGGGCCAGTATGGAGAACTACACCCCAGCCCTGGCTAGAGACACTGCCAGCATCCTACTGCTCTAAGATGTTCAGAAAACTATTTTGGCCTCACAGCAATCATTTCTCCCACTGGGTTAGATTATTGCACGGGGAGGAGTTGCATTGTTATCATTTCAGCACTTCTGCTCTTCTGCTCAGCCAATGTAGGGATGTTTTTATACAGAAAAAAAAAAGAATCTTGTACTGTATTTTGCAAAAATAAAAATGAAATGTGGATTTTTGCTTTCTGTTTGGGGATTTTATTATTTTTAATTTTACTTTGCAAATGCTCCTGCTGCTGAAAATATTAGTCTTTCTGCTTTAAGGTGGCTAGAAGGTATTCCCTGGGTCCCTCTGACTCCTCCAGAAGCTGCCACTGCTTCTCTTTCTGGTGTTTGCAACTTCAACACTAGTGCTGGGTCAGGGTGTAATTAGTGGGACCCATTGGCTTCCTGGGTCACCAGCTGGACATTTGTTGTGGTGAGGACTGGTGAGGCAAATAGGGAGAGACCACCATCTTTAACTGACACTATGATACCAAGGTTCTATGGTACCAAGATGTCTCACCAAGGTTCTCAAAGTCTCCCTTAACATAGAATGTCAGCTCCATTGCAACCTCTTCCCTGGGTTTCTCTGCCATCCAAGTTAGTTCCACTGTCTTTCACAGACTCCAAGGGAGGCTTCCCTTCTTGCCCCCTATCACTGATGCCAGCTCCTGTCTCACTTCCCCTTTTAGTTTTCCCTCACCCTTCCCCACCTGTTCTTTCCTTATTGCTGTGCCCCTCAGCAGCCTTTAGCTCTCCTTCCACCATGCCCTCCTGAGGTCCACACATTCCCTCCCTTTCAGGGCCCTCTTTGGAATCAGGAGTGAGAACCAACAGCCCACCAATAGTGCCAGCACCAACACCTTGGCATAGTTTACAGTTCCTTCCAGAGCAGTGAGATGTTCCAGGGAGATGTTCCAGGGAGATTTACTCAGGTTTGCTTCTGTCTGGAAGAGGCTAGCTGGTGGCTTAGCAGGTTTATTTGCAGTGTTTGAATTTCTTTAGACAAATATATAATCAGAGTCTATGTGCAGCAGAGGCACTGGGTGGGAGGGGAAGCTGCTACAATTTCCCCAATGAGGCTGAGGGATCCTGTGAGTTACTGTCCAAAAATAGGCAACACTTCAAACTGAGAAGGAAGTACATCTTAAACACTCCACTGGATATTCTCAATCTACTGCTTCTACGTCAGATTATCAAGGGTATTCTTTTCCAAAACTCAATCTAAGCTCTCTTTTTATCTTCCACCATTCTGCCCCCTAGTTGGTGTGTGTGTGTGTGTTCAGTATATATATGGGGAGAGCAACCAGAATGAGTAATGACCATTTGACTATCAGTTAAATTTCTTACCCCTGATGAATATTCAGGATCTATCAAAAAAAATTAAACTTTTGTTTCTTGTCTGCTATGTCTGCACAGATTAACACAGCTACTATTCTATTTTTTAAAAAAATTAGAAAATCTAAAATGTGTGTGATTGCAAAAAAATAATAATGCATGTTTCAGTCAAATGCAAAAGTGCATCTAAATGCATACTTCTGTATATGATTTCAATTTTGGTGGGAAAGCGGGAGAACTACATTAAACAAGAACAGGGAGAACATGTAGGTAGCATTTGGAGAAAATAAAACAAAACCTGTCCTGGACCCAACTTCAATTTGTCAAGGGCCTATCAACCTTTTGTTCTTACATTCTCTCTATGTGTTGGGCTTACTTTTGGCTTCCAATTTTTCTCACCATTAGAGAAGGCATGCTGACAATGGCAAGCATGTGATCAAAAAATATGATCCCTCGCCTGCTAATTTTGGCTAAACTTCATCAAGTACAGGATTGAACATTGACCTCTGCCATGACATTCAAATGAATAACATTTTTGCTGTCTCAGATCCCACCCCACCTCTTGCCACTCGTCCCTTATTCAACTTGATTCATCAAAGTCCATCTTTGTCCTTTAATGAAATGCTTCAGAATGGAGCCTTCACAGTTCTACTTTACCTAAAATACGTATGGCAAATGGGATATGAACTGAGGCCATAGAAAAGCTTAATTTTTTCTGTTTCCCTCTGCAGTTGCCCTGGGGGAAGTAAGGAAATAGGACAAGGAGGGGAAAAAATAAGACTGCTGTGTCATTAAATTATTAAATTCTTCCTTGTTTGAACTTTTCTCTCACACTTACATGCTGCAGGCATTAAAATCTGCAGGGATGAGGCCACTGAAGAGGCACATACAAAAGAGCCTTTGTCTGAGGTAGATTTCTTCTCCAGCTAGGAACTGACTCTGGCTACATTACAGATGGAGATGGCAATTTTAATAGCACTTCCCTTAGTTGGCTGGTAACTCTATTGTCTAGCAGTCTCCCTCCCTTTTGCTATGGTAGAATTTTATATGCTATGACTATTTAGTCTGAGGGCATGTTTACATGGACAGTTATCCAGGCATGAGAAACTGTGAGCTCATTCCAGGCACCAGTACATTTACACAAATTCAGGAGAATAATTTGAGGTTACAAAGGACTGAAAAAACAGCAACAGTACACGATAAGGCAAAAAGTTTTGTCTTTGTCTATGTTTTATCCCATTACAGGAGAAACAGGAGCAGACAGTTACAAAGCTTTTGGGTCTGGAAGCTACATCAACAGTTTCCAGTGATGGGATGTCACCGGTTCCAGACGGATCTCTGGAACCGGTAAGACCAATCCCGGAGGGTTCTCCGTGAGGGGAAGTCCACTTTTGGGGCGTCCGGTTCCGGACGCCTGACCGAAAGAAAAAAAAAAATTAAAATCGGAGCGAAAATGGCTCTAATTGACTGCGCATGCGCAGAAACTCAATCTGACGCATTGCACATGCGTCAGATTGAGTTTCTGCGCATGCGCAGTCAATTAGAGCCATTTTCGCTCCGATTTTCAAAACATTTAGAACTTTCAGGGCAGCGGCGGCGGCAGCAGCCCTCTGAGGGGGGCGCCTCCCCGCGGCACGTTGAGGGCTGCCTCGGCCGTCCGCTGCTGACAAGCCCCATGCCCTGGGGACGCCCGGCGGGGTACACCGCTGCTGCCGCCTCCGCCGGGCGCCTGTGGGCCGGGTGCCTGCACCCGCCGTCCACAGCCGCCGCCCGCCGCCGCCGGAGCTGCCGCTGCCTGAATCCCTGTGGACTCCTTCTTGGGTCGGTCCCTTTTGAGCTCGGCTGCCACGCGCTGCGGAGGAGGAAGCTGTAGGCGGCGGCGGTGCGGCATGGGGACGGCCCAGGGAGGCGCGGCAGCCGCGGCTGCCCGTCGCCCCTCGCCATGGCCGGAGCCGGGCTAAAAAGGTACCGGCCCAAGGAGGACGCCACAGGGGTGCAGGCAGCTCCGGCGGCGGCGGCGGCTGTGGACAGCAATCGGGGTGCCGGGTCCCAAGAAAGGTAAGCGAGGGGTTTTTATTTGGGGTGGGTGGGTAATTTATTTGTGTTTTGGGTGGGTGGTTGTTTTTATTTTATTTATTTATTTGTGTCTGGGTGGGTGGGCTGAGAGGGAGGGGTGTGTGTGTATGTTTATTTTTATTTTTTATTTATTTTTATTTTGGCCCCGCCCACAACGTCATGACGTCATGACGTCGGCCGTGACGTCATGACGTCATGCCATTGGCCACGCCCATGACGTCCGTGACGTCATGGCGTGGTAGTAGAATTTTTGTCATCCCATCACTGACAGTTTTCCATTCCTAGAGATTTCTGAGTCATAAACAGACAGCATGCAGTAGTCCTCTGTGACGTCACCGGAAATATATGTAACTATTGCAAAAGAGAGAGAGAGAGAGAGAGAGAGAGAGAGAGAGAGAGTGTGTGAAACACATTGAGACAGACAATATAAATGTCATTCATTATCTTCTAAACAAGTGTAAGGTACTCAACACACATACAAACACCTTCATACTGAGCTAAGAACCCCTGGTGCCAGCTGGAAGTGTGTAGATAAGTGTCCTGGCATTATAGCCACTATACACTATAAAATCAAACTTTCACTTTCCCCAGCATTACTTGCCCTAAGATTTTCATTGCCGCCTGGAGCTGTGGAGAATCCAGCCAATTCCCAGGGCCTTCAGTCCTATTTGTTTTTACTTGTTTTTCACAAGAATCTTGAATTCCACCAGATAAACCTAGGGGCAAAACTGTGGGGTAGAAAGGTAGGCAAAGAACTTCAGGACAGGAAGTTTCTGAGGACATGTTCAACCCAGAAATGTCTTTAGATTGCCACGCAGCTCCCCCAGTGCCTTAGTGGTTAAGATACTGAGCTTGGAGACTGGAAGGTCGGGTTTTGATACCCGAAGGCTGCATGGGGACTTGAAAGGATCCTCATTCAGGCATCCCCTGAGTTAGGTTTTTCAAGCAAAAATCCTTTCAAGCCAGAGTAATCTTTGACATGAAATTATTATTATTATACACATGGCATTTATCAAGGTGTTCTATGCAAAAGTGTACCTTTGATTTCAGCTACCTAATTTAATGACAGCACATGTAGATGCCACATCAGAAGGCAATGCTGGGAAATGGGCTAAACTGGGGAACCTTACTTGAGAGGAATGTAATAATTTGTTACCAGGAGACAGAACAGGAAGGTAGGTGTTAAACCACATAAAGCATTACTGCAGTATATGCTACTTCACCAGACAAGGCCTGGCATTTCATCTGATAGGTGAAACTTTCAACATATCCACATCTTTAGTTCTTCCCCGTACTTCATGTTACACAAAAGAGCTAACATCAGATATAAATAAAGCAAATGCATTCATTTATTTTATATCATAAAAAATAACTGGATTAAATGGGGTGAGGGATTAAAAAGCTGAAATTCTGAATTTACATCCTATAGATATGTAAATCTGCATTATTCAAACAGTCAGGGGCTTTGGTGAATTAAATGTCTTCTGACAACAACAATTTGCTGTTTATCTTCTTAAAAATTGTACATAACACTTTTTTGTAGTCCGTATATTATCAAGTTCTGTGTCAGAGCATTTGCTTGCATAGTAGTGTAGATATATTGAATTCATATAGCTATACATCTTGTCTCTGTGTATTTCACTTCTATCACATTGCATGCTTTTTAAAATCAAGATTATGTGTACAATTATGATGCTAGATTACCTTTTCGGAATCAAGGGTCCTTCAGATGTATTGTGTTACAATTCACAAGGACATATCAAAAGAAGATGAAAGAAGTTGCAGTCCAGCATGTCCAGAGAGTTTTTTCTTTCTTCTGATCAGAGCATTGCACAATTTAAAATTATGGATGTAAATAAAATAGAGGTAAAATTATAAACAAATAAAACTATTAAATAATCAAACTATTTTTGACCAGGAGATGCTACTTCAGATGCACTATTTACTAGATTTTCTTTTGTATATTTAATGGAGCATAACAGTGGTCCATGGGGTCGCAAAGGGTCGGAATCGACTGTGTGACTGAACAACAACAAAAAAATCCATGCACATTTTACTATATTATCTTTTGATCTTCCTAATTCACATTGAAGGCTATTAAGCGACTTCCAGATGATCCAGCCAAAATCTTTTCCTGGTTAGGAGCACTCTTTGGCATTCATCCATGCAGCAAGGTGTTGTGTTTATTTTAATTTTTTGCTGTCCACAAGTTTAGTCTAGCCCAGTGATGGCAAACCTTTTAGAGACCGAGTGCCCGAGGAGGAGGAGGCAGCACACAGACAGGCACAATGATTGCCAACACACCCATGTGATGTCGCTGGCGTGTCTCTGGCAATGTCATGAGGGTGTGTGTGCATGCATGCCACTTAGGTGCACCAGAGACACCATGTGTGCTCCTGCCTCCCATGGGTCCTCCCCAACCTCCTGTGGGTGTTCCCCACCCCCTGCAGGAGCTCCATGTGTGCTCCTGCCTCCCGCAAATCCTCCCCATCCCCACCCCCTTACGGGTGCTCTCCACCCCCTGCAGCTTTCATCTAAGGGTTTAGTGCAGTGATGGGATGTAACAGGTTCTCACCAGTTTGCCAGAACCTGTAGTAACTTTCCCCAATGTCCCAGAGAACCGGTAGCAGCTTTTGGGGGGAACCACCTTCGGGGCTTACCTTTTCACTTGGTGTGCATGCATGCCTACAGTGTTTGGCACATATGCACGGCCTCCTTGCTGTCGTTGTGTTGTGGGTGGGTTGAGGGTGTGTGTGTGTGTGCTTATTTTATTTTATTATTATTTTATTATTTTTATTTGGTTCCGCCCATGTCATTACATCATGATGTTAGCTCTGTCCACACTGTGATGACATCACGGTGGGGTAGTAAAAAATTTGACATCCCACCACTGGTTTAGTGTCCATGAAGTGGATGGGTTTGGTGCTGTATTACCCTTATTTAATTCATTATTTGCTAGGACCTCTTGATGTACTTCCACTTGTTTGGCATGCACTGATTTATACTATACAATACTAGCATATTCTTCTGTTGATCAGCTCAGGGAGAAAGCTATTGTTCTTAATTATTTATGGCTTTGCACTTGAGCCTGAACCAGGCATTTTCTTAAGTATATTATTTCTGGTGGCAACTTTCTGTTTGGTGTTTAGTCAATGTTTTAATGTTAGGATACAATCCAGGGTGGTTCCAAAATGCTTTTACGGTACGGCAGTGTTCAAAATCTTACCTTTCAGCTAACTCAGAACTTTCTCCCTGCATCTCTTTGATTAAGTGGAAGAGCACAGATCTGTAGATATTGTGTGGTAGAATATCACAGCCTAACAAATCCTGTGCCATATATTTTATCTCTAATTAATCAGGCAAAAAGCACATTACAGATTTCACATGGTTAAATTTATTCTCCTTTTTTAACTTCTGCTCAGAAATTATCAGTTTTTATTGTGAATATGAAGCTTATATTCACCAGATGCAATGTGACTAAAGATACAGCAAGGCCAGTTCTAATAATAAATTGCATACTTTCTTGTGCCATGGAAGGGGCACATTTAAATTCTATCAAGCTATATTAGATTGGTGTTTGTTCAAAAGTCAAATTTGCCTAAAACAAATTCCACCTCCCATCATTAGAAAAATATTTACTCATTCAGAGGGACTCAACTCCAAGGCTTTCTTTTCATAGTGGTTTATCCTGTGCACTTCCTGTTTTTATCCTTTGAATGATTAATAGTTTCCAACCCAAAAGCATACATACGAAGTCATCCACCTCCTCACCCCTGAGAGGACTTCCCTCATTTGGTCTTCAACTTCTGCTTTATGGCTTTATCATGAGATCTGGGGATCAGAGGCTTGCCTACTAACATGAGTTATTTCATCAGTGCATAGAATCACTCAATTTAAATTTCAGAGGCTAATGGGGGGAAAATGTTGCAGGTAGAGTCTAAGGACACTACCATCAGGGATTTAGTATGTGAATTCAATGTGTTGAATTATGCTCATTAGTTCATTTATTTCTTTTATTTCATTCATTAGTTAAGGGTGATGTTTCAAATGGGGAAAAATAAAGATATTATGTTCATAAAATTAAGGTTTTCATAAAATGTTCATAAAATCTAAGGTTTTCTGAGCTAAGGTAAAGGTCACCCTTGATCAAAAGCCAGTCATATCCGACTCTAGGTTGCAGTGCTCATCTCTGTTTATAGTCAAAGAGCCAGTGCTATCTGTGTCTGCAGATATTTCCATGGACATGTGGCAGGCATGGAATGCTGTTTACCTTCCCACCAAAGTGGTCCCTATTTACCTGCTTGCAATTTCTTGCTTTTGAACATTGTGTTAACCCAAAACCATAAATCCCAATTTCATTTGTGTTTTTTTTATATTTAATTTTTCAATAAAGATGCTTTTAGCCTTTATTTCCCATTCTCCCCGACTCTACCCACTATGCACACATGTCCATAAGCAGCCCACTGTACACACAGTAATTCACCACAGGTGAATAACTGCAAAGGATCTATTTTTAATAAATATTTCAATAGTCAAACCACAAAGAAAAAGAGTTTTTCCTTCACAATTACTTGAAAGCAGTTTTTCAATAAGAGGGAAAGCCAAAAGTGAAAGTGGTTATGACTTCAAAGGAAAAACTTGCTACAGTGTATCCATTCTCACACCAATTTATCTATTCTGGTGTGGAGAGATACTTTTTTTGAAGGAAAGAAGGGTTTTTTTTTTTGTTTTAAACCTTCATAGAAAATGTTTCTAAAGTCTGATCCAAATTGCATAAGTATCAAAAGAAAGGTTATTCTGTCCTCTTTCAAGTGCACTTTGGATCACTTTGATCGGTCAATCATTTTTTTGCTGGATCACCACCAAACATCCCCCCATGGAAATGTCATTTTTATAAGTCACATTTTTCCTCAATATCTTTTTTGTGGAATCTTCCTATGGCTTCATTTTTCTCCACATGTTGTATGCAAACTGTATCCACCTTGGAAAGTTGTCATATTAAATTTCTAAATTGGTTTTCCCTCCATTTATTGCGTTTTTGTGACCTCATTTGAGTGGTTTTTTTGTAAAACACTTCATAGATTATTTTTCTGAAGTTCAATTCCAAATCTGAAAGTGTCCACACAAAGGTTAATCTTTCCTCTTTCAAACGCACTTTGGATCATCTGAATTGGTTGGGTAGTTTTTTCGCTGGCCCTCCAACAACTGACCCCCCCCCCAGCAAAATTGTCACTTTTCCGATACTATTTCCAAAAATTATGATGTCATCGCTTTGCATTTTCAGCTTTTGAGTTCTACCAATTCTTAAAGTCGCCAAGACAGTCTTTCAAATGACATAACCCTTATGTTCGTGGGTGCCTTAGTTTTGGAGTTGCAGCTTCTCAAAAGTACATGATTTTCGTTACACTGCAAAAGTTGCCAGACCACCCAACCAAAACGTAAGATGTTAATAGAATTTACGTCAAAAAGAGGGTTCAATATGCAGCAACAGATTTTGAGACCTATAGTTGAATACTGACAACAACAGCAAACAAATAGTGTATGGGTTTGCCAGCTCAGCAGCATATCATTTCTTCAGATTTCAAGGCCAGAACTTTAGACCAGAGGGAAGAAAGATCTCTGTGGTGTCACAGAAGGAAAACAGACAATTATGTAGAGATGGGAGCTGTTTTTCCAGGCTTTACAGGGGTTGTGCAACAAGAATACTCATAGAGTTATGACACTGATTCTCCATACCTGCCATGGTTCTAGTGGTACAGGGTCCCCCATACCATCAGCCTGCCTTGCCATACAGGCTGGCCAAGCCTGATGAGGCTCAGATATTTTTTTAGGAACTCAGAGACAATAAACACTCAGTGGATGAAGAAACAAAACTTTATTAGACAGTTATCTAAACAAGGCATAACAGAGACAGAGCAAGAAATGAGAATGAGAGCACAAGCAAGCTATGCATACCTAGCGTGGATTCCCTCTCTTCTTTCTCTAGCCGCCTGGAAGCCCAATTAAGGGGCAGGGATGTTTTCTGGCACTTCTAATGCATGGAGATCTTCAAATTCTGGGGGCTAGGTCCCTCTTCTCTTATACCTAGCAGCTAAAGTTCTGTCTCATCTTCTTTGCCTCTACACCCCTCATTTGGAGGATGTCCAAACGCAACAGTGGCCATCTGGCCAAGGCTAATTGCTGTCCTTCAAAGTGTGATGGCATCTGGAATTGGTTAACTGGTGCAACACTCTTGCAGGTGGGAGTTGTTACCAGTTACGATCAGCTAAGAACACAGGAAAGGGTCACTGTAATCTACCTCATCCTTTCCTTATTTAGTCAGGACTTTCTGCCCATTAGATATCCCAGGTGCTGTTCCACATTATCAGCCAAGAACATGTTCAGAACCATCCTACCTTCTCTGTCTTCTCCTGCCAAAAACTCCCAATTTATTCTTATAGCTCTATTAAATCTTCCTAATTGATAAGCTTAATTGGGAAAGTTCTTTTTCCTGTCAGCAAGCCCTCTTAAATGCATTAACTGCTCAGCAAGCAAATTATCCTTCTTAAATACATGTTCATATGATTTTAACAATTTCAGATCTTGGAGGGAAAAATGGGAATGCTATGAAATCCTCGGATTTACAAAGGTCCTGCACTGTAGTTCATCATCCCATCAATACAAAGCCAAGAGGGAGGTGTGTGAAATAGGAAGAGATCTTGTGATTGCTTTCATAGGAGTCCATTGTGCTATGTGGAGTGACACAGAGACAAATTAATGTTTAGCCTGTCATGGTATGATTTATACTATGTGGTTTAGCCCCATCAAAGTTGGAGATTTTAATCTGGGGGAGACCCCTTTCTCACATACCAAAGGCAACATTTTACCCTTGTGGGTTGGAAGAGATGGAACCTAATGTGTGATGGACATATCATGCTGTAAGATCATTGGTTGGATTCCTTTAGGGGAATCGCAATGAGGTGGACCCTGAGGGAGGAGATAAAAGCTCAGAAGGTGGTGGCCAAGGGCTCTCTTGGATCTGAACTGCAATCATGTAGAAGCCTAAGCAGGAAGGGGAGGCCAATGGGCATTCCCTTTTCTTTATTTTGACATGTTTTCTGAACTTTTACTGGACTTTATTCTGTAACTTACTTTTATTTCAATATACTTTTAAAATACATGAAGACCAGAGTGTTTACTTGGCCGTGCTACAACACCTACACTAATTTCATGAACTTCCTTACTCACTACCTAGAGCCAGGTGAGAAGGCAGGCTTTTAGGAAAAGCCTGGACTGCTGGGCCAGAGAGCAGGCAGTATTAGGTGTGATCCCATCAGGAAGAGGCCGAAGTGCTACTTGTAAGTAACAGGATCATTATATACATCTGCCCGTCCCACCAGAGCGGACCGGAGAGGCTCTCTGGTTGTGCCATTGATCAGAGAGGTGCACCTCTCTGGCACTAGAAGGAGGGCCTTCTCTGTGTCCGCTCCGGCCCTGTGGAACCTCCTCCCAATAGAACTATGCCTGCAAACGGAGCTGCTGTCCTTCAGGAAAGGATTGAAAACCTGGCTGGCAGGTCAGGTCTGGGGAATGGATCGATCAATTTCCCTAGCTGGCTGGATGGTTTGACACCCAGTGCCTCCTAGCTATAATGCCTAGCTATAATGCCTGGTTTTTAATGCTAAGTTTTAAAGCGTCTTTTAAAACTTTTAAAACTTTTAATTTCTAAATTGGTTTTAAATTGTTGTCTTGCTGATTGTGTTGGGTCCCTTCGGGGAGGATGGTGATAAACAAATTTAAATAAATAAATAAAAATAAATATAGCCAACAGGCCTGGGCACTAAATGGGAATGGAGAATGATGGATGTGTATGCTTGTAAAGCTATTCCCCCACCAAACTACCTCCTTCCCCAGTGCTGAAGATCCTGCGATTTGTTCCCACTCCTGGTGAAGAGCAGCATTTTCCTGAGATTTCAGCAGACACTCTAAGATTTGATAATCTTCTAGGAATGTTTTTATTTTTATTTTGGGTACGATTTCTTTTTTGAAAGCTATACTGTAACTCTTGTAAAGGAAGACTTTTGTGAGGCCCATGGTCTCCATTGGGTTCAATGCAACTGCACTGTAATCTTAATTATCTGCAACCATAGTCATTCAGTATATAAAACAGGGCTATGCTGCATGACACTTTTCTTATTTGTATTTAAGATTTCTGTGTTTGAGGCACAATTTTTAAAAGCACAGTTGCCGGCTGAAGTATTTATTTATTTATTTATTTATTTATTTTATTAAATTTATACCCCGCCTTGCTCAGGCGAACCTGACTCTAGGCGGCTTACACGGTACACGGTACACAAAACAACAGTATACAAACAACATAGTAATAAAAAAAACACAGAGAGGCACGGCGGCGGCGGCAGCGTTCCCGTGCACAGCAGCAGCGGCGTCCTACTTCGAGCCTCCCTCAGCCAGGGAGGCTCCTTTTAACCTCCCAGCCAGTGATGGGGGCTGGGAGAGGCGCGGTGGTGGTGGCAGCGTTCTCACGCACAGCAGCGGCGGCGTCCTTCTTTGAGCCTCCCTCGGCCAGGGAGGCTCCTTTTAACCTCCCGGCCGGTGACGGGGGCCGGGAGAGGTGCGGCGGTGGCAGTGTTCTCGGGCACGGCAGTGGTGGCGTCCCTCTTCGAGCCTCCCTCAGCCAGGGAGGCTCCTTTTAACCTCCCAGCCGGTGATGGGGGCTGGGAGAGGCGCGGTGGTGGTGGCAGCGTTCTCACGCACAGCAGCGGCGGCGTCCTTCTTTGAGCCTCCCTCGGCCAGGGAGGCTCCTTTTAACCTCCCGGCCGGTGACGGGGGCCGGGAGAGGTGCGGCGGTGGCAGTGTTCTCGGGCACGGCAGTGGTGGCGTCCCTCTTCAAGCCTCCCTCAGCCAGGGAGGCTCCTTTTAACCTCCCGGCCGGTGATGGGGGCCGGGAGAGGCGCGGCGGCGGCGGCAGCATTCCCGCGCACAGCAGCGGTGGCATCCTTCTTATATTTCTTAATGTGTAAAGCTAGAGCTTACTTTTGCAGGCGCTACTGGGTTTCACCTGCAACTTTTTCATACAATGAGCAGAAATTGGAGCAAAATGAGTTTCTTGTTTTTAACAAAATGTCATTTATCACATCTTCAAGAGGAATGAAGCACTCAAAAGTCAGCATCATACAATTGTTGCATTTGAAAAAGCCTGTGGTTTCCAGTTCTTGGGTAGTATATATGACTTCTTATAAAATCAGTTGAATATGCTGACTACAGGTTCCTATGAAAACTGATCAGGAAGCATTTAGCAAAGTTGACTTTTTATTCCCTCCCTTCAGTTTTAGCAAACTGTTACATGACTTAATGTTATTTTGAAATAAGAGGCTGTCCTCCTGGTGAAATGGATGCCTCACTCCAGCATCCTGCTATAGAGAGAATTTTTTTAAAAAAAAAAAATCTTTCTTTTGGCTGTTCTAAACATTAACTGGAATTTATGACAAACTACCCTTGTAATGCAATATTTTCTTTGGCATTCTTCTGAAAGGAACCACCCTATCCTTCCTTCTCACTTTATAACATAATTTTAATGGAAAATAGATTTCCTAACAAAGGAAGTCTTGGATAACATTTTTCTCTTTCCTCTTAGACAACTGAGAGAGGGAGGGAGAGAGAGGGAAGAAATGCACCAAGTAACCCAAATATCAGTCTTGCATGTTAGTTTCAAGCATATAATTTGTCATTAGGACCAGTGATGGGATGACAAATTTGTTACCACCACTCCATGATGTCACGACATCATGGGCGTGGCCAACGTCATGACGTCATGACGTCATGGGCGGAGCTGACGTCATGACATCATGACGTTGTGGGCAGGGCCTTAAAATAAAATAATAAAAAAACACACACACACACCCTCAACACAACCCACCGACCCACCACACAAACCCGTAAATAAATAAATTAAATAAATAAATAAAATTAAAATTAAATAAAAATACAACCCCAAACACAAACCCCTCACTTACCCCTGGGAGGGCTCGGCAGGGGCGGACGGCCAGGGCAGGCCAGGCCTCAACTTGCCTGTGGGGGCTCAGCAGCCCCGGGGGATGTGCCCTCCTCTGAGGGCTGGTGCAGCCTGCCCATTCCGCCACCGAAGTCATCGCCGCTGCCAACTCCGCCGCCGCCATTATTGCCATTGCCGCCGCCATCGCCGCTGTTGCCATCATTGCTGTTGCTACTGCCATCATCGCTGCCACTATCGCCACCGCCACCATTGCTGCCGCTGTTGCAGTCGCCGCCGGTGTTGCCTCTGCCGCCATCGCCACTGCTGTCATTGCTGCCACCACCACTATCGCTGCCGGTGTTGCCGCCGCCGCCATCGCCGCTGCCACCACTATCGCTGCCATTGCCACCGAATTTTTTTAAATTGTAGCTAAAATGGCTCCGATTTACTGCGCATGCGCAGAAACTCAATCTGATGCATTGCGGATGCATCAGATTGAGTTTCTGCGCGTGCGCAGTAAAATTGGAGACAAAATTGCCATTTTGGCTCCGATTTTTTTTTTTTTAAATTCTTTCGCTGAGGCGTCCAGAACCGGACGCCTCAAAAGTTGACTACCCTCCCGGAGAACCCTCAGGGATTGTTCCTACAGGTTCCAGGGAACCGTATGGAACTGGGGACATCCCATCACTGATTAAGCCTCACAAACTGAGGTGGGACGTACTCCCAAAGCTGCAACTTCAGACTAGATGTCCATTCTTTTTGGAGCAAATTCACTGGATTTTGCCAGTACTTTTGAAACGAATTAGAATGCACTAGAAATACACATAAAGAAGAAGTAGTAGTGACTTACATTTGAGGCATTTATACTGCATAGCTTTAGAGACTGTGAAGCAAAACAGTTATCCAATTTGGCTACATTGACTTTTTTTACCATTTAAAGTTATTTTTGGCATGCACACTTTTAAGTCTGTGTAGTGATTCTCCATTTCCCACTCTTAGTAAGCCTCTGTGCCCAGGTAGAGAGTATATAGATCTGAGTTCACTGGGAGGACTCGTTTTGGGGATTGACTACACCGTAGAAATAAATCAGGACCTGACTTGGGTTATTTGAAGTCAATTCAATATCACATGATCTTTGTGTCAGAGTCTGCATTTTCATTTTGGTCTGGTTTTAATCTGTGCAATATATCAGTCCAGGGGATTGTATGAGATTTCAAACCACTGCATTTTCAAGCAATCTGGCACTCTAGGATGGGGAGGGGAGTAAAATACTTTTAACATTTATTTTATATGTGGTGGGGTATTTGAAGTAGCTCAGCACCAGATTGCTGTTATAACTGAAGGGGCCGGTGAGGTACAAAAAGCACAGGTCAGGCCCTCGGCTGGCACCACATGTAGATGCCTGCATGGCAGAAACCCAGCCTCTGCAAACACCTCTGTCAAATCTGAAAGGCGAAAGACAGTTGAAATGAGAAAAAATGAGAAAATAATGCCTGTGGTGGGGTATGAGGTTAATGCTGGTCAAGGAATGTTATTGCTGGTCAGAAAGTAAGGCATAAATATGACCCTGAACCAGACTTATCATGCAGGTGTTATGAGTGGGTGAAGATGGATGGAAATAAGCCTTTCATCTCTCAGGGCAATCCGGTGAGAGACAAATACAAGTCAGGATAACCATCTGCAAAGCGAAAAACATTCTGTGTGACTGGAAGATGTCTATATAAGTTTGTTCTGTTGAGTTCGTGTCAATTTCTCAATATAAGAAAAACAAATAACACCAGTGTATGAGATCATTTGATCGAAGGTTGTGATCTGTTAGAGAATAATGCAAATATGACATCCCAGATAAAGCAGGAAGGGGCAGGATAAGAAAGAAAGAGAAGGCTGGGACCAGAAGAGTAGCGTGCCTTGGCGGGCCCCCGTATAAAAATTTGTTTGGGGGCCCTTAGGAAGGGTAAAGATTTGTTTTGCTTACGCACGTTGGGGGCCCCCGTGGCCCGGGGCCCCCGTATAATTGATACGGCAGATACGGCGGTAGCTACGCCTCTGGCTGGGACAGTATGAATTTCCTACCAGATTCAACAGGTATGGCTGTTGAATCTGCATTTAGGAAGGGCCTGAAGACCTGGTTGGCTCAGCAAGTGTGGGGTGCCATGATGGGAGCTCCCCCCCCCCAAGCTCGCTTATATAGGTTGATTAAAGTTGTTTTTAATTATGTTATATTTTATTTGTCTGTAAGCTGCCCTGAGTCGCTATGGTGAGCTTGCGGCAATATAAATTTAATAAATCTAAATATATATTTATTTATTTAATTGTATTTCTTTGCCACCCTTCTCACGAATGACTCATTATTGACTTATTATTATTAATGGCTAATGATGATGATGATGATGATGATGATACTGTGTGTGTGTCATTTTAACATGCTTAAAGACTAAGAAATGCTTTTACTTCAGCATATTATTATTATTATTATTATTATTATTATTATTATTATTATTATTATTATTATTATTATTATTATTATTATTATTATTATTATTATTATTATTATTATTATTATTATTATTATTATTATTATTATTATTATTATTATTATTATTGCTTTTAAGGTATTTTAATGTTTTTTAAAAATATTTTTATTAGGTATATAAAATGAAACAATATAAGTGTACATAAAATCAATACAAAACATATGAAAACAACAATACATTCATCAAAACTGTAGTAAAATCATTACCCTTAATGTAAATATAAGTAAGAATCCCTCAAGCTAAATCAACAAAGTGTAAGTACATATTCATACAATAGTATTATTTTTCCTCCTGTTTACTAATACATATTGTTTTCCTACCCTACTTCATTTGACTCTTTTATTATCACCCATGTGCTATATACATTGTCCAGGGAATTGTAAGTCCTATAGCTTCCAAAAATCCTTTTGTTCCAGTACAGGGGCCATGCCTTGCTTCTTAACCAACACATAATCAATAAATGGTTTCCAAATTCCCCAGAATCTATTACCTTGTGTTTTGCCCTTTCTAACATTTAATTCCCAAGTTAGCTTTTCGTTAAGTGCTAACTCCCACATTTCTTTATACCATTCCTGCATTCTTAACTTTTCATTGTTTTTCCAGTTTTTTGCTATACACTGTCTGGCTGCTGACAGCATCACAGCCATCAATTCCTTATTGTTATTACTCATTTTGTACTTTTCAACCTCCGTTAACAAAATTGTATCAGACCCCAATTCGAGCTGCATATCCAGTATATTCTTAATTTCATTTTCTATTTTTCCCCCAAAAAAATTTAAACACTCACAACTCCACCACATGTGCTCATATGTTCCCCTTGCATGTTTACATCTCCAACATTTATTGCTCAACCTATTATACATCTGATGCAGCCCCGTTGGGGTCCTATACCACCTCCATATTAACTTGTAGTTATGTTCTTTCACTCTGACGGACATAGTTCTCATAATCCTTCTCCTCCACATTTTCTGCCATTTTTCTTCTGTGATTATCCCATTCAATTCTTGCTCCCAGCTGTTTCTCAAAACTTCTTGTATTTTCCCACAATTATTCAGGATTTTATAAATTGTACTTACTATCCCTTTGATTCCTATGTCACCCTTTCTTAATTTAGCCAGAAGTGTCTCAAATTTCGTAGGCTCCCTTTCTAAACCCCTTTCCAGTAAGAATCTCTTATTCCAGTTATTCATCTGGAGAATCTTAAACCAGCCTATCTCCAATTGCAAATAAAGCTCTTTTCTTTTTTCTCTATCTCTACAAGATTTGACCCAGTCTTTCAGTAGTAGGACCCCATTTTCTATCAAGATATCCTTAATTCTCCTATCTATCTTTATCGGGAAATTGTTAAAATCTTCTAATTCTATAACCGGTGAGATGCCTGGGATAAGGTCTTTCCTTACTCTGTTCCATTCCTCTATAGTTGTTTTTATAATCTTATCCTGTATTTTCTTCTTGTTGTTTTCCTTTTCTTCATATAAAAACAGTGCCTTACCAATTTTTGGGAATTCCTTTCTTTCAATTTTTCCTCATATTGGTTCATCCCTGTTTAGTAATTTGGTAACATTTCTTATTTGAAATGCTCTATAATAATTACGAACATTTGGAATGCCCAATCCTCCTTCTTTTTGAGGTAAGTACCATAACAGTTTGATTATCCTAGCTCCTCGTTTTCCATTACAAAATCTATTTATAATATTTTGATACTCTTTTAATTCTTTATCTGTGTGTTTTAATGGCAGGGCATCAAATAAAAAATTTAATTTAGGCAACAGCATCATTTTACAAATTGCCACCCTGCCAAACCATGACAAATTTAATTTGTTGTATTGTATTATTTTCTTTTCAATCTCCTTCTTTTGTTTACCATAATTTAGCCCTTTAAGTTCCCCTAATTTCCTAGTTAATATTACCCCTAAGTATCTTATCTTCTGTTGGACCTGTATGTTATATTTTTGTTTTTATTAATTCCTCGTCACCTTTGTTCCCGTTAGCCAATATCATTTCTGTTTTATTCCAGTTCACTCTCATTCCTGTTACTTCCTCAAATCTTTTTAAGTGCATGTTTATCTTTGGAATTGCTTTTATTGGTTGTTTTACAGTTATTAATGTGTCATCTGCATATAAACTTACTTTAGTCCCTTCGGTCCCTGACGTGTAGAATTTGCCAAAAATTCCATAGCCAATATAAACAACGTTGTTGATAATGGACAACCCTGCCTTGTACCAGCCTCCAATTTTATATCCCCTGTGTAGTTGTCATTAATTTTAACCTTTGCTGTTCCTTGCTTGTATAGATTTTTAATTACTCTTTGAAATTTGTCTCCAAAACCGTATAGCCTAATCATCTCATGAATTGTTGCCCATTGTAATGAATCGAAGGCTTTAAAGATATCTAATGACAAAAATCCCACCTTTTCTTTTTTCCTTTCAGATGAGTCCATCAAATCCACAACTCTTCTTATTAAATCTGACATATGTCTATTTTTAACAAACCCTGCTTGATCCTCTTTTATGTAGTTGGCTATAAAACTGTTTAGCCTTTTTGCCATTATTGTTGAAATTTTTTTTGCATCTTGATTGATTAAGGATATCGGCCTATACGATTCTATTTTCTCTGGGTCCTTACCAGGCTTAGGGATCAAAACAATTGTTGATCTATTCCATGAGTCTGGAATTGCTTCTCCTTCTAGTATTCCATTAAACAATATATAGAGTCTCGGAACTATCCAAGATTTTAAATATTTATAAAATTCTGCTGGTAACCCATCCTCACCCAGTGCTTTGTCTGTTTTTAATTTCCTAATCACCTCCTCTATTTCCTTTATTGAGATTTCTTCCTCCATTTTATTTCTATGCTCTTCTGGTATTAATGTAATTTGCTGTTTTTCAAAGTAATCTCCAATTTTTCCCAAATTTACCTCTTTTTTTGAATACAGCTCTTTATAAAAACTTTCTATTATTTCTACTTTCTCTTTGGTTTTATTGCATCTCTTTCCACTTTTATCAATCAAGACCCCAACCTGACTTTTACTTTTCTTCTCTCTTGCTGCCTTAGCTAGTAACTTAGAATTTTTGTTGCTGTATTCAAAATACTCTCTTCTTAAGAAAATCAAATCTTTTTTGACCTTTTCTATATCTTTACCATCTAATTCTTCTTAATTTTCTGTATCTCTTCAAAAACTCTCTGATCTTTGTTCCTCGCTTGTTCCGAGTGAAGGTGTTTTAATTGTTTTTCCTGTTCCTGATACCTATTGTAATTTTGTCTCTTTCTCAGACTGTTTAGTTTTATGGATTCCCCCCTGAAAATTGCTTTCATTGTGTCCCATACAATATTATAGCTGACCTCATTATTATCATTCCTAGGTGATCTCCTATCTCGCCTTCCCCCCACTCTAAATACAGCACCAATGTCCTCTGGAACAAATTCTTTACCCATTTTTAATGAATTCAACCAATCTACCACCCTATCCTTAAGCTTGTCTGGCGTACGTTCCACCATCTTTCGGATCACAATGTTCTGTTTTCTCCACCCCTCCTCCACCATCATTATCTTTTTCTCTTGAACATTAACCCTTGTAGCCTTTACATGTTCTTCAATAAGAAGTTCATTCACTGTTATCTTTGTTTGTTGTAAGTCTTCTTGTATTGTGTCTGTAATTGTTTTAATTTTCTTTGTATTCTCTGTGACCTTTTTAAAGTGCTTTTCCCTTTTAAAGAGTTTGCCTGTAAACAGTACCTCATATTTTAAGTCCTTGTTGGTGACATGGACTCAGTTGCTTCCTGTTACATGTCTCCAATATTTTTTGTGCCTTATGTGTTGGATTTCTTTCCAAAGCATTTTTGTCTGCCTAGCTTGTCTGTTTCATAAATCTAAGTACACTAGTACCCCGGATAACAAGTCATGACGTTATCCCGTTTTTAGCGTTGTCCGGGGTATACATTGAACAATGCTAAAAAAAAAGCCCTGACGTCAGGGACAAACCATGCCGAGGCAAGGCTCAGCTTGTCCGAAATTCCCCCGCCCCTGGGGGGGGGATTTTGGACAAGCTGAGCCCTGGGTAGGTGCACAATTGCGCGCCTGCTAGCCTCGGCTTGTCCAAAATTCTCCCGCCCCGCAATGTGTGCAGTGGGGGTTTGGGTGCTGGGTCGATCGGGCGCGTGCCTGCTCAACCCGGCACCCAAACCTCCATCGCAAAGTGTACGATGAGGACTTGAGTGGCGGGTTGAACAGGTGGGGGAGGATTTTGGACAATCCAATCCCTGGCAAGGGCTAAGAGTCCCGCAGGTTTGGCAGAAGAGACGCCCCGCATCTGAGGAAATGTGAGGAGGGAGACCCGCTCCGGTGGAGCCGGTTCTGCCCACGTGCACGCACCCCTGGCAGTGCTGTGGGGTGGGGGGGAGGTCTAGAAGGACTCCCTCCCCTCACCCCCCCCCCGTAGCCAGCACTCTAGGTGCCCAACGGAGGAACTCGAGCGCGGTCGAGGCTTAAAGGCACACACACACACACTCAGTCCCCGCTACCACTGCCTCCCCTTGCGCTGATCTCTCCCCTGTCAAAGGAGAGGCGCCCTCACCTTCCCTCCCCCCCCGCATTCTCACCCCCATTCTCAGCAACGGGGTTAAGGGGGTGTCCATTTAACTGGGTCGAGGTTCTTTTTCTGCCGAGGAAGGAGGAGGGGCAGCACCCCACGTGGCAGCATTCAAGCAGGCTAAGGTTCATTTCAGGTGGTGAGACAGGGCAACCGCTTGTGCGCTAAGAGTCCCATAGGTTTGGCAGAAGAGGCGCCCGCTCGGTGCCTCCTCGCGTGTAAGCGTGCGCCTCTTCTGCCAAACCTGTGGGACTCTTAGTGTTTGCCAGGGATCAGATTGTCCAAAATCCCCCCTGGGGGCAGGGGGTATTTCGGACAAGCCGAGGACAGGGCTGATGAGAACAGGATATTTTGGAGATCTCTTATTCATCAAGTCATCATAAATTGCAGTCAAATTGATGATACGCAAATCAACAACAATTGAAAACAGGAAGCTGGGCTAGATGGTACAGCAAAACTACTGTATAGGTTTATGCATTTGCATTTTGTGTTGTATTGTAGCCTCCCCTTAACTGATGCCCTTCAAATGTATTAGACTGCAGCTCCTAGACTTACGTAGCCAGTTGGAATTCAACTCCCAGAATCCCCCAAATTATTATCCAGTACATCTGAAGGGAACCAGCCTAAGGAAGGCAGTCACACTGTTTTATATTCTCTGCTATTATTTCTGATGCCTCAGAGAAATGGCTAGTGGAGGAGGTACTTCATAAATTCAACAACTCCATTTTAAAATTAATGAGATTCTCTGCTCCTACAACTACCATGCATATTGCTCTTTTCTTTATAGCTTTGTTGCTTTTAGAAAGTGATTGGCCTCTGCTGAAATTTTTAATTTTCACATGCAGAAGTGCATATCTCATTAACAGGGCTGGACAAGCACAGCAATTAAATTAAATTACCATAATAGCTTAGATATTAGTGACAACAAGGTGAAATTATAGTACTAAGAATGACTGGGGAAGGTTTATATTTCTTCCTGGTCTGCCTTGCACAATTTACTCAAAAAGCTGTTAATTCTTACATTGTTTTCTGTAATATCTGCTCTGGCTGGCAATATTGGGAATGAATTAATTGCCTTGCTCTTTTAATGTGTACATCTTTCATTATCTCTCTCTCTCTTTGGTAATTCCTGGTAATTGCTTAAAGCAAAAGAGTCAATTACAGTGACACTTTCCCTCTTTTTCAATGAAACAATGCAGTTTTCTTATAGTTCTACTTAGAAGTAAGCCCCATGGGGCTTAATACTGGATAAATTGATATAGAACCACAAGCATAGTAACACTTGGATAGGAAGGGTAATGAGTGAAAGAGATTTACCCTAAATAGCTTGCTGCTAAATTTTGCTAAACTTGAGAGAAAATTGGCCCCCTGCTTACTGCTTTAAAAAAAGGCAAACAGACTTGCCATTTTTAAAAATAATGTTCCTTTCTCTTTTTTAAATACTTGTCTCAGTTGATCACAGATGCCATTTCCGATAAAGAATCACATAAGTGACAGATGTATTTGACAGCTAAATATGGGCTGGTGGTAGGTAAGGCATAATCTAGGTGGATGAGAATGTAGGACAATAGTCCCTCCCCCTTTCCCCCTACACAGATCTAGTTCTTTGTTCTTTGGGACAAGGTAATGTGCTGTATACAAAGGAGCTGCCTGAGTGCATGTTCAGGATATTCAGACATCCCTTCTGCATTTTCCATGCTCTCGGTTCTGCCAGCCTGTCAGTGAAGGAGGGAGCTAGCAACTGTCTTTCTGTGTACTTTATTGGGTGATAAAGGTGAAAATAAACATCACCCTTGCTCGAAAGCCAGTTGTATCAGACTCTAGGGTTCAGTGCTCATCTCTGTTTATAGCCAAAGAGCCAGTGCTGTCTGTGTCTGCAGACATTTCCATGGACATGTGGCAGGCATGCCTAGACACCAGAGTGCACTGTTTACCTTCCCACCAAAGTGGTCCCTATTTATCTACTTGCAATTTCTTGCTTTTGAAATGCTAGGTTGGCAGGAGCTGGGACAAAGATGGGAACTCATTCCGTCATGTAGTACTCGGATATCGAACTGCTGACTTGCTGCCTTCCAGTCAGTGTCTTAACCCCTTGAGCCATACAGGCCCATTTGGTGATGCATTAGTGCTATAGCCAAGAAACACCACAGAGCTGAACTCCACCCTCTAGCATAAGGAAGGAAGGAAGGAACATTAATTAAATTACTACAGGGTCTCCCAAAAGCCGCCATATACAGGAAAAATTGCACAACAAAACACAGCTTTGAATTTGTTGGGGAGAAGATTTCATGTGTGTATTAGTAAGAGATGGCCAACATGTAGACAATATGTTGTAAATATTTTGTAAGATTTTGCAATGAATATTTTGTACAAATGTTTTAGCTTTTAAACTTTTTAAAAATCTTTTAATCTTGATTTTATATTATGTTTTTATTGTGTTTTAGGTATTGAGAGTTGGGTTAGCTGCCCTGGGTCTTTTTGAGGAGGGCGGCATAAAAGTTTGTTTAAATAAATAAATAAATACATTTTGCTACAGTTTCCCATTTTCCCTATTTTTAGCAGCCTTTGGGACACCCTGTAGTATTCTGCTTAATTATTTGTATCTGTATTTACATTGTATTTATGTGATTCACTTGAATTATTATGATATATTTTTTGTGTATCATTGGTTGCTTTTATGTAATTCTGGAACTGCCCAGAGTAGTGTACACACTAATTGGGGCAGGATGAAAATAAAACAAACAAGCGAACACATAAATAAATACCCTAAGGTATTTGAGAAGAATCAAAAAAATTCAAGGCATCCAAGAAAAAAAAGTTAATACAAAGTGAGAAAAGAAGAATCTTGTTTGGATGTTGGCAAACTTCAATGAGGAACACTGCATAAGGGGGTGTGGGAGATGAAGGGGAAGATGTAACTGTTTCACTAGTTAGGAGAGTTTTAAATTAATGTAATTTAATTTGCCATTGTAAACCACAGCAAATGTAACCCAGGGCATTTATAAACTGGGGCTTTACTGTATTTGAAAAGTGCTGTAATCTCCCCTCAGTTTTCTTTTCTCAGTGTTAAACATGTCCAGTTCTTTCAGTCTTTCCTCACAGGAGAAGGAGTCTTTATTACAGGCATCTGAAGCATACACAAAATGTATAATGACACCTCCAAAATGTAGTGTCAGATGAAGTTGTTAAACCATCAAAAATGACAAGTGGGGAGTAAACGTTTCTCAGAAGGCAATATTTTTGTTTGAAAAAGATTCTGAGGCTTTTCTTTTTCTTACCATCATAGGGATAGAAGTCCTTCTTGCACAATTATCTACAACAGGGGTGCTCAAACTACGGCCCATGGGCCGGATCCAGCTCCCAATGCCAATTCATCCAGCCCACAAAGCCCTCATCACTCTCGGAAGCGGAAGTAAAACAGCCCATCTGGGTGCATTTTACTTCCACTTCCAGGAGCAATGAGGACTTCATGGGCTAGATGAATTGGCATCAGGGGCTGGATCTGGCCCATAGGCCATAGAGACCAGCCCCCTCAATCATGTGAACGGCCCATGGCATGAAAAGTTTGGGCAGCCATGATCTACAAATTCCTCATAGATCTTGGTTTCCATTTCCCTGATCATCATTGTCCCCCTTGAACTTGCTTAATTTGTCAGCAGCCTACTTTAACTGTAGTGTCCAGAACTGGACACAGTATTCAAGATGAGGCCTAATTACTACTTCATAGGATTTGGAGACCATAAATTCTGCTCTTTAAGTGAGTTACTCTTTAAGCGAGGCACTCTTTCTGTGAGGTTTGACTGTATATACAGAGACAAGATATAAAGTGGTTTGCCCATTTGGAGAGAATGTCTTGGGATATCATACCATACAAGGCTTGTATAGAAAGAGAACTACAAAGAGCACAAGGCTGACCCAGAAGAAAGTGGAGAGATAAAGTCAAATATATGTTACAAGAGCACCAAGTAACAACTGTGGACGCTTGAAAAAGTGCCTTAACAAGAACCTTGTGCCTCCCCCTTTTACTCCCAAAGGGATAAAAGAGGAAATGAAGAAGATCATTGAGCCCAATACTGAAGCCTTGTTATTTCCTTCCAGTTTGAGAAGGAGCTGTTGATAATCTCTCTCTGAGTATGATTCTTTTAACTAATTGTGTATCCACTTGACAGTTGTTCTGTATAGCACATACCTAGTTGGCATGCTATTCAGAATATCATAGGGCACTTTGTGAAAAGCTTTGCTGAAGTCAAGACATAGTACATTTACAATATCTCTGTCATCTATGAGGAAATTACATTTTAAAAATGAGAAGATTAATTTGGCGGTACAGTATTTGTTTTGGGAATTTGTGTCAGCTTCTAGTTCTTATTGGGTTAAGATGCTTGCAAAAAGGCAGCTTTATAATTTGCTCCAGCATTTTCTTGGTGATTGATGTCACACTGCCTAGTCTGTAGTTCCTCCCATCAGATTTTGTTATCTCTGCTTTTTCTAGGGATTCAGTGACTACCCATGTCTTTCCACATCAGGTACAAGGTGTTAGTATTAACTTTTAAAGCCTGTATGGCTTGGGACCTTCTTACCTCATGGAACGTCTTCCCCTCAGGTCTGTAGCCCGCATCACTTGCTCCTCCTCATTGGCACAACTTCAGGCGCCATCCCTGAGATTGGCTAGGAGGACTGGGAAGAGGAGAAGAGCCTTCTCAGTGATGGCACCAATGTTGCGGAATTTATTTATTTATTTATTTAGATTTATATCACCGCCCACTCACCACCCACTCAGGGTGGTTTACAGTCAGGAAAAACAACAACAACAACCACACAGCATAAACAGCTAAAATCCATTCCTCCTCCCGGCCCAAGGACATTGGTCTTTTCCTTCCCTGGGCAGGTAGGGCCCAGGATTAGGAAGTAGAAGCTTCCATCTAAAAACCTTAAAACTGTTAAAATTTAAAATAAAATCTAAAAAGATTAAAAACAGATTAAAAACACACCAGATGCTACAACTACTAATTTAAAAGTAGGGAAAGAGAGGGGCTCAGGTCATCCAATGTGCTGGGGTCATTATACCTTCTGCACCCCATATCTGTCCTGCCAGCCATGTTTTTAGATTCTTCCTAAAGGGCAGCAGCTCTGCCTGGAGATGTAGCTCCGTAGGCAGGAGGTTCCATAGGGCTGGAGCAGACACAGAGAAGGCCCTCCTTCTAGTCCCAGAGAGATGTGCCTCCCTGGCCGAAGGAACAACTAGGGAGCCTCTCCGGTCTGCTCTGGTGGAACGGGCAGATGTTCTTGGGGTGAGACAGTCTCTTAAGTATCCTGACCCACTACCATGTAGGGCTTTAAAGGTAATAACCAGCACCTTGAATTGCACCCAGAGGCAAACCGGCAACCAGTGCTGCTCCCGAAGCAGAGGGGAGGCATGTGCATACTGCCCACACCCCATCACAACCCGGGCAGCCGCATTCTGGACCAGTTGAAGCCTCTGAATGGTTGTCAAGGGCAGCCCCATGTAGAGCGCATTACAGTAATCAAGTCTGGAGGTAACCAGAGCGTGTGTGATCATGAGCAAGGAGTCCTGATCTAGGAGCGGGCATAACTGGCGAATCACACGAAGTTGTACAAAAGCCCTCCTAGCCACAACTGCCACCTGCTCTTCGAGCAGTAGACGCAAGTCCCGGAGGACCCCCAAGTTACGCACCAGGTCTGTTTGGGGCAAAACTGCCCCATCCAGAACCAAAGATGGTAACTCCTGATCCCATGTCTGGGTCAAAACATGGAACCAAACAGGCTGAGGGGGTGAGAAACCAGGTGTTCCTAGATGGGACTTACTAGGCTTTGAAACCCAGTCCTCCTCTCAGGCTTCACGGCTATGAAATACTCCCATTGTCCTCCTTACTCTGCCTTGAGAATGACTCTTCCGGTCTGAGTTTTTCCTTTTAGCTCCCCTCCTCCTAGGTGATTTCCAAGAACATGCAATGGGAGTTTTGAAATAGTAGCGTGATAACACATTGAAACAATCAAGCAGGTTCACAAAACAATACCTCCAATTGTATTTTTAGGGAGAAGAAACCCAGCCAGGCTTCCCTCCTTTTAGTGCGATAAGAAGTAAAGTAAATTCCATAAATCCAATTGAAGTATCCACTGGCAAAGCATAGCGGTTGCTAAAACACTAATCTGGTTAAATAACTAAAAAGAAAAAGATCCCATTCCTGGGTCATTATCTCTATTTACCTATGTTGTCAAAACTTAACTCAAAACAAGAAAACATGGAAATTCTAAGAATAGACCTAAACTATCCTAGAAATTCTATGTCCGGAGATTGTTGGAATTTCAGCTGTCACCTTGGCAAGAAATGCACTGAGTCCATTCTATCTCCTTCAAGAAGCGGCCTTGCTGTGGCCCCATTTCAAAGTTCCAGCTCCGATTCTCCTGGTGATGGTTCCAACTTCAATGCACTCCGCTGCATCCGATGAAACCACTCTCTAACTCAGCAAAATCCAGTCTTTTTATGCTAAAATTTCCCTATTTCTCCCACCTAGGAAATTAGAAGTGTCCTTGAGATTAGATCTGAGAGATAAGATGTTGTGTTATCTTTCCCCCAATCTTTCAAGGTTAAAAATACTTGGCAAAGTTCCCAAGGTCAACTTTCACCCCTTCTCTCTCTCATATGGGTGAATGACCTTACAAGTTCAAAATGCTATGAACTTGAAGTTCAAAGTGTGAACAGGTGTGTTGAGTTCTGGGAAATGGTTCCTCTCTTGACTCTCTAAACCTCTAGGTTCACTAATCCTGGTTATGTAACGATCTCCAGGAAATCCCCATACAAACAGCGTGAAAAAAATTCTATTTCTCTTACTTAGTAATGATGGAGATTAATCTAAATTAAAGTAACATGTCACACCATCCCTGGCTTTTAGACTGGCGCCCAGTTTATACTTTCCCAGTTCAGCAGCTAAGGACATGGGTCCATTGTATTTTGGCCCAATTTTATGGCATGTTTACTGTCAGTTTTATTGTAGCTTATTTTTATTTTATTTTTATGGGGGGTACTTTTAAAATGTCTGTTTGTTGTATGGGGGACTTTATGTTGTTAGCCGCCTTGTGTAGGGATTCATTCTCCCTAGAGAAGTGGGGTACAAGTGCAACTATAATAATAATAAAGTGGCTCTATTTGGCTGAGCTTAATCCTCTCTGATGTCCTTGTGCAGGATCTCCTATGTGTCTTCCTCTGTCTGTTGTCTATCAGACTCTTCAAGAATTTGAAAGTGCTTTGCACAACCATTGGTGAAGAGCTTCTTCTTCTTGCCCCAAACTGTGGCTCATTCCATGGTGATTCCTCCACACTGTTCTCTCTTCACCATTCTCCTCCTTGACTTTGGATGTTCTTTTATCTCCAGTACCTCTCTTGGGTGCAGCAGCTGCTGCTCAACAGTTCTATGTACTTTTTATCCTCTCTTATAGTCTGAAGTGTGGCCACTCACTGCTGCGCTTCCCTGTCACTTTTTCTTCAGTCAGTGTGCTACCAGTTCACACTTGCTGCATGTGCACAATATGTTGTTCTCAGGCACAAAAACAAACCTAGCATATGCTTTGCAGGTCACCGCCATTGAAGTGACTTTTCTCTCCATAATTCTAGTGACTGTTTAATTTTATTTTTAGTTTCTAGTTTATTTCTTAATTTCCAGTTTATTATCTCCTGCGAATAGTCCAAAATTTCTTCATCTGAATCCAATCTTGTTAAGTAAACAGGACAAAAATTGAGATTAAAAAATAAAAGCAAAGCCAAAAAAAATCTCCCTTCACATTTTTCAAAACTGTTCCTTTATGATATCACTTTGATGTTCAACTTATAGGGGAAAAAGGTAGAGCTGTGGAGGTGGATTACTCTTCATGAAATGTGCAAGCTCCGTCCTCTTGAGTATTTCTGGATTTAGCCAGTTGTCAGCACAGCAGAACAGCCTCTAAACAGACTCGCAAAAGGACGAACTCTCTTTAGTTCCACAGAATTTGAACATTGCATTCTCACTTATTTGGCAAAGGTGTTTTTTTTTAGTTTTTTATTCTACAACAACAAATTACAAATATAAACAAACATATTCAACCAATATAATAAAAACAACCTAAAAGAATAAAAAATACATTACATGGTTACATTAACTTATAAGTGCACCCATCACCTATGGGATATTATATATTCCATTTATTTCATGCCCTTGTCCCAGTCCCACTCATTTTGATTTAATAAAAACATAATCAATAAACTCTCCTCAAATCTCTTTATAATCTGGTGATTTTTTTTAGCCTTGTGGTGAAATTTATAGATTTACATACTGGCTTCTAGAAAAAAGAACAATGGATGCCATTCTTGCCCAAGATAATTTACTTAGTGACTCAGAGCTCTCCCCCACCATAGGTTACTTGCCACTTATTTGTACAAGGGCCACAATCCATTTTTTAACCAAGTCACTCTCAGTTTATGGGTACATCCTACAACTGGTCCAGACTCTGCAGATTTTGGACTGGGCAGCAGAGATGGTCCAGCAGCATTGGAAGCAGGAGGGAAGGAGATGATTCTTCAATGACTGGTCATACGTGAAGGATCTTTCTTTGTTGTTCTATGTTGCACATCTCTAGTTCTTAAAAATGCACCTGTGTTATGGGGTCCTCTGATGAAACCAACACCCTGTGAGAAGGGTGGTCAAAAGGTAGCCTGTGCAAATGATGTGTTGCTTGACTTCCCACAGTTCCTTGGCTCTGCTTCCATCCAAGGACCTGTTGGAAAGAGCCAAGAATTTTGTCTGCTGAGAAATGACCTGGGTGTGGAGGTGACGTAGAGTAGAATGGTGTGAGAAGAAAAGCCTCTCCACACCTGGCAGCAGCAGCACTTCCTCTTGGTTGACCTTGAATATGTAGGGAAAGTGTTGCTTTTTGCTACCTCCTTCCTCCCTCTTCAATTTGTGTGTCTGCTTCTCAATAGACCTTTTTAGCATTTAGTGAATAAGGAACTGCAGTCTATATCAGGTATTGATATTGCTGCATCAGGCCACAGCAATTACACATTTTATGCAGAGCATTTGTAGAGGTACGATGTTCACAAGGACAATAATTGCTCTCAACTATGAATTATTTATGCAATATTAAAAGGGTGTGATCCTGTAACTGATGGACATTGAAAATAACAATATTGTATTATGTGGATGGATATTGTAGAAAAGAAAGTTTTACCTCCTTTAATTCCCCCTCCTATTGGTCTGATTGTGTGCACATGTTGATCAGGCCAATCTGTCTCAATCTGCTCCATTTTGAGAGTCTGTAGGTGTTCACCTCATTGGTCCCTCAGTATTTTATCCCCTCTCCAGCATATGTGCACTCAGTAAACAGAATAAGATAGAACACAGCCTGCTAACCAGCTGATTTGTTAAACTCTTCTTGCATCAACTGCATGATGGCTTTTACCTTGCATCTTCCATTGACTGGATTGCTGTAGCGTGTAGCCCAATCAAGGATAGGTACCAGGAGTCAAAGCCCCTTTACAGCTGATGGGGGACCAGCTCTAAAGCAGCATTTACCCCCATGCCTGCCACTGCTCTGGCTTTGACAGTCTGATCAGCAGTAGGTGCAGGGGTCAAAGCCCTACTGGAGGAGCCAAATGCTGTCTGGAAGCAGGGATTACGTCAAACAGCATTTTAATGTAATTTAATAGATTTATATACCACCCTATCCAATGGACTCTGGGGGGTGTACACAAGTTAAAACCAACCACAAGCAGTTTTTCTGCCCAACTACAAGCAGTTTTTTAAAAAGCCATGCTACACCCGCTCAGGAAGGCTGGTGTACACAAGGCATTAGTTACAGTTTCTGCTGTACTAGTCTGCCTGTTACTGCATCAGCTCAATGTGTATGATTGTTTTTTTTTGGGGGGGATACATAGGAAGCTTGCTCACTTAATGACTAAGACTCACTATTTATTACATACAGTTGGAAAATAAAAGATCCTTTGGTTGCTAAAGGTACAGTGAGAGGGAGAATAAACCCATCACCATGGCACAGTGGTTAAGGTGCCTATATTCTGCTCATGATCTGAGTTTGAACCCATTGACCACAAGGTTGACTCAGTCTTCCATCCTTCTGAAGGTGATAAAATGGCTTTTGGTAACAAAATGCTAATTACCTTGTAAACTGCACAGAAAATGCTCTAAACAGTATGGGATGATATATAAATGAAACTGCAATTGCAATTTTCCACATTTCTGCAGGAGATGGAGGCATAGAAGATTGCCTTAGTCCTTTGTCCAGACTAACTGGGCTACTGGCTATTTTATTGTTATGGGAAAAACCACCAGTTAATGATAGCTCAAATTCCTAGTAAACCAGCAGGTTCTGTTACTGTTAAGATTTCCACTGTTTCCTTTTCCTGCTGGTCTTTAAATCATTGCTTCTTAAAGTCAGTGTATGCCTAAGGCTACTTTAAACATAGCTCATAGCAGAATGGACAGGCATGGAAAGGGAGGTCATGAATGCTGAAGAGAGTTCTAGAAGATGAGAACTGTGCATGGGGAGGAAAGGGAGGGGTACTCTGGAAGAGAAGTTACATGGGAAAAGTTAGAAAGCAAGAAAATGTTGGATTGTGTGATTAAAAGTTTGAAACTCAAGTCTTCCTAAACCAGATCACTGTCTTCTTTATAAAATAACTGATTTGGCTGAGCTGCAGGAGTATGTTGATTCTTGAAGGAAAAAGCTTAGCATAAAGTGTAACTGCAACTATGAAGAAATTTTTTGACTTGTCACAGACCTGTAAGTCAACCTTTTCTTTATGTTATATTGAAAAGAGAAACTGATAGGCTTTACCTCTGGTACCATCTGTCCATCAATACTGGGAAAGAGGATTTTGTACTATGGGTCACAAATCAGCCTCAAAAGCTTGCTCCTTTAAGTGGTCAGTACCCTCTCTTCCTCCATCTTCCTGGGATCTTTTTAGAGTGCTCTCTGAATGTTGACATTTATTTATTTATTTACATTTCTATACAGCCCTCCTCGCCAAGGTGACGCAGGGCGGTTTAACACATCATAAAACATCAGAACAATAAAGATTAAAATTTAAAAGTTCTTAAAATCTATAATTAAAACCAGTTGACAATTACAACTAAATCTTTGTTTTAATTTAAAATTTAAGGGAGTGCGGGGTGGGGGTGGGTGGGATCAAACCAACCAGTAGGCTGAGGTTGTTGTGCCTCCAGTACCCCAGACCTGCCCTTTCTGAAAGGGCAGCAGCTCTTCCTGGAGGTGCAGCTCAGTTGGCAGGAAGTTCCAAAGGGCCAAATTATGGCAGCACCCAAGATTTTTCTGCAATCTCCAGCAAATTGCCAGGCAGTGCAAGAAGACAATTTACAAAAAGCTGAGTACCACTATGCAGCACAGGTTTAGGGCTCATGCTTTACAGGCAGCAGCTGCACCATAGTTTATTTATTATTTATTTATTTATTTATTTATTTATTTATTTATTTTGTCATATATGCCACCCTATTCGCGAAACGACTCAGGGCAGCTAACACAGCAGTAAAAACACAATGATCCCAATAAACTCCGTCAATAAAAACCAACCTATACATAAAATTTAAAAGATTAAAACTTTAAAAATTAAAAGATTAAACGTAATCAAATAAGCCAGCAGGTTGGGGTGCCCATATGGCCAGTACCCCATACCTGCCCCACCAGCCATGTTTTTACACCCTTCCTTAAGGGCAGCAGCTCTGTCTGGAGGTGCAAGTCAGTTGGCAGGAGGTTCTGTAGGGCGGGGGTGGACAAAGAGAAGGCCCTTCTTCTGGTGCTAGAGAGATGAGCCTCTCTAGCTGATGGCACAACCAGAGAGCCTTTCCGGTCTGCTCTGGTGGGACCAACAGATGTCTTTGAGATGATGTGGTCTCTTAGGTATCCTGGCCCACTACCATGTAGGGCTTTAAAGGTAATTACTCGCACCTTGAATTGCACCCACAGACACACTGGCAACCAGTGCAGCTCCCGAAGCAATGATGAAGCGCGAGCTGAATTTGGTGTATAAAAACCATGCCTGTAAGTTTCACTCTTTGTCTGAAGAAGTGGAATTGATCCACAAAAGCTAACAATAAAAATAAAGCAGTTAGTCTTTAAAGAGCTACAGTGTTTTTTATTTTATTTTGTTTTCTGATATGCCTGAACCACAGACTAACACGGCTACTATTCCAAAAAATTCTTTAATTTTAATTCACATGCCAGTTTATCATTTATAGCAGGGATTCCCAATGTTTTCCTGCCAGGGGCCAGTTCCTGCCACTGCAGTCAGGTGTGGGAGCTGGAGGTGTGGCTGTGGCCACAACTTATATTTGGGTCGTCATCACCTTCATCAGCAGTGGCAGGAATCACATGGTTTCCCCAGAGTTTTGCATAGCCTCCACTGCTTCCCAGGGTGGTGGGAGGCATTTTGAAGCATGTTTGCTCTGGTTTTAGAATTTACCAAGCCTTCTCCGCTGTACTTTGGTAGCTGGAGTGTGGTGGTGGACGATTTCCTGGTTCTGTGCTAGGATCCCAGGTGCTGATGTAAGCTCCGCCCAGCACTGGAAGTCATCCACCATCACTCTCTAGCTGCCAAAGTGCAGCAGAGAAGGCATGGAAAATTCCAAAACTGGAGTGAACATGCAGTACAAATACAAGGTGGTAAGTGACACTTCGTGACTTCCGATGTTGGGGGGTGTTGAGTAAACCAGCCTCAATAATCGACGCTGAAGAAATTGAGTCAGCAATCTTTGGATCCAAGTGAAAAAAGTCTTTATTAGGTTCGTCACGTCTGAAGAAAACCTACAAAGTGTCTGCTGTGATCTGTGCTAGCTAGCTCTTCTGCAGACTGCTCCGATCTGCTGTTTTAGCAGACTGCCCTGATCTGCTGTTTTAGCAGACTCGTCTGGCATAACTCTGATACAGTCACACACACAAAGAGATTTTTCAGCCAGGAGAAAAAAGGAGGGGGAAGGTGGAGGGAGGGAGATATAGAATAGTGTTCTTATAACTGACTGAAAAGGGTCCCCTTTCTTATCTCTAAAAGCTAGCCACAACCAGGCACTTCAAGGATGGCATGCATTCTTTCAAGAGGCCCATTTCCAGCAGCTACATACAGTCTTATAAATGAAATCTAGCTTCCAGTATAAAAACCTAATACAAGTCTATGATCTATAACACAAGTATATATATAAAAAGAATACAATCTTAATTAAGCTATAAATGAATCCCTACAGGGGGGCAGGTCTAGAGGTGCTCAGGTGGCCACTGCACGTCAGATTAATGATATGCATGGGCTGGATTAGACCAGTGGGTGGGGGGTTAGGAACCCCTGATTTATAGCAATATTCCATGATTCTTTACCAGTCCTCCAATGTAAATTCCATACCCATTTTCCAATTTTAATCACTAACAATCTCATTGTTGTTACCATTATAATAATCGCCTCTCTCTCATATTTATCTATTTTTATAGTTCAAAATTTTTGGCTTTTTGAACCAGAGAATGAACTCCAGGTACAGGTGCAGGTTATTACTTTTAAGAGCTACATGGTAGTAGGCCAGGATACCTAAGAGACTGTGTCACTCCAAGAACATCTGTCCATCCCACCAAAGCAGACCGGAGAGGATCCCTAGTTGTGCCATCAGTTAGAGAGGAGCATCTCTCTAGCACCAGAAGAAGGCCCTTCTCTTTGTCCGCCCCGGCCCTACAGAACCTCCTGCCAACTGAGTTGCGCCTCCAGACAGAGCTGTTGCCCTTAAGGAAGGGTGTAAAGACATGACTGGTGGGGCAGGTATGGGGTACTGGCCATATGGGCACCCCAACCTGCTGGCTTATTTGATTACGTTTAATCTTTTAATTTTTTAAATTTTAATCTTTTTAATTTTATGTACGGGTTGGATTTTATTGACAAAGTTTATTGGGATCATTGTGTTTTTGCTGCTGTGTTAGCCGCCCTGAGTTGCTTTGCGAATAGGGTAGCATATAAATATGACTAAACAAACAAACAAACAAACAAACTATGGTGCAGCTGCTGCCAGTGAAGCATGAGCCCTAAACCTGTGCTGCATAGTGGTACTCAGTTTCTTGTAATGGTCTTCTTGTACTGCCTGGCAATTTGCTGGAGATTGCAGAAAAATCTTGGGTGCTGCCATAATTTCAGAGGTGTACCCTTTGAAAGAATAAGTGAAACCCTTTCATAAGTGGTCAAAGTCTGTGCCTAAGGGAGAGTTTCCGTGATCAAAAAGATCTGTAATCAAAAGGGTGTCGTGTTCAGCACTTTGTGCAATGCAACAGGCCTCTGACAATGGGTCTTCCATTGGTCTCATCTGCTGCCACCAATTTGCCAGAGGCCATACACTGAGATTTGCAGTTCTAGCTGTGATTCATCCTTGGTATATCAGGGCAGAAGAGAGCCTTTTTCTGGAACTACAGAATTCCCGCCTGAGGGAAATGAGATTGGCTCTGCATAGTACTTTGGCCAGTGGGCAAAAGTCTTTTTATTATTATTAAGGGAGACATTTTAGCAGTCAGGCTGTTCTCCTTCTGTTGAAGGAGCTATAAATAAATGTGGAACATATATAGGTAACTCCAGAAGGTAAACCAATAACTCCATTTATTTCTAGATAATTTTTTTGTGTCAAAAATGAGAAAAAATGTTTTTGGACTATAGACCCCCTGGCCATGCTGACCATGAAATTCTTCAACCCGAAGCCCTCCAAAGTAAATTTTCTCATTCCTGCTCTTTACACAGTTCTGTGACTGGCAACCACATCAAAAAGATACAGATTTGAAAATGCCCACTTGCATTTTTTTTAGAGTGAAACATTTTTTCCTTCAGCCACCAGGTGCTGCAAAATAAGCATATCATAAAGGCTAGATATGGACAATACCAGTGGTGGGATGTCAAAAAATTTACTACCCCACCGTGATGTCATCACAGTGTGGGTGGAGCTAATGTCATGACGTCATGGGCAGGGCCAAATAATAATAATAATAATAATAAAATAAAAATAAGCACACACACGCCCCCCCACTCACCCCCCCCCACACACACACACCTGCAGGTGTGCATGCACACCAAGTGCTTGGCGTGCATGAGCAGTGGGGGAACTGGTGAAAAGGTTAGCCCCCAAGGTGGTTCCCCCCAAAAGCTGCTACCGGTTCTCCGGGACACTGGGAAAAGTTACTACGGATCTGGCGAACTGGTGAGAACCTGTTACATCCCATCACTGGACAATAGATTTTTTTAAATTACCGGACACAACTGGAGCTCCTGCTGACATAAGTTTACCTGTTTAAATTGTTGTTGTGAATTGCTACTAACTGATGAATTGCTGGTCACATTCCTGGTTACATGCCAAGTTGTGTGATTGCCATGAAACCAGAAGTGCAAGTGGCAACTTGTTGATCACTGCTATGGTTTTCATAATTAAATTACACTTCTCATTGTATTCTTTATTCATGTATATTTATCCAACTTTTATGTTACAGTTTTAATCAAGATGATTAAGTGCAATCGCTTCAATACAGAGTTATTGTGAATCTTCCAGAGTTTTCCAGGTATGGAATATAGTCAAACGTCGCATAAAGAACGCCTCCCTTAAAGAGTAACTCGCTTAAAGAGCAGAATTTTCTCTGAATGTTCACTTCGCTTAACAAATATAACCAACCAAAAACTCGCTTAACAAATACATCAGGGTTTGCAATCCCCCCCCCCCCGAAGTCACAATTGTTCACTTACAATGGTGTTTCACTTAAAGAGCAAACTCGCTTAAAGAGCAATCCTGTGGAACACATTATGCTCTTTAAGTGAGGTACAACTGTACTCAGAAGTGATTCACTCTTTCCTCTTTTGGGGTACACCCTGAGCCCAAACAGCTTGTCGATGACTACCTTGGAGACTCAGTGGGAATCATACTCCCAACCTCTGACTCCAGCTAACTCACTGAGCTATCCTGAGTTGAACAACTTTGCATCTGCTTTAATTAAAGACAGCATAACAAATGGGCTCACTTTCATGCCCAGTGAATTCCACATTCTTCTGCTCCACAACTTGAGCAACTGAAATGAAGTAAACAAGAGAGTTAAAATCAATTGAAAAGAACATGGCTGTTATTGCTTGGGAGAGCACTAAGTCTGCAAATGAAAGACATTGGGGAGATCTCTTGAAAAACTGAAGGAGTTTAGTCACCCCTCTGTTTGCTGCCAGACAATTTCGGTATAATGGAGCTTAATCCTGTGTTGCCTTATTCTTTGTTTGCACAACCTGACCTTTTATCTGTCAGGTTTTCCCAGCTGCATGTTGTGATACCAGAACTTGAAGAAAAGAGGCAACATCACAGGAGGAAGTGAATCAATGTTCCTGCCACAGATGTTACTCATAACTTTGAATTTTTCCCCATGCGTGTGAATGCCTGCTGCTCCCTGAAAGTGAAGCTGTGTCTAATATATACCTGGTGGCAGTAATCATATGGATCCAGTGAAGAAGTAACTTGCTTTGTCTCCAGTTGTCTCCCCCCCTCCCCCCGGACTGTGTGTGTCTGTGAGGGGGAGAGAGAGAAAGCTGTAGAGGTAGTCCCAGTTCTCATCTAATTTATGTCACTGTTCCAATTGTGGGGGAAATCCATGAAAATCCATATGGTTAACGGAGCATGTTCTCCAGTATTTGACAGCAGAAAATAAGTACATGTGTTTTATTTTATATTAACAAAGGATATGTGTCATGGGTGATTCTGAATCCACGGAGTTTGGTGGTATGATCTGCTAAGAAGCTTTGAAATATTAAATTCAAAATCTGTTTTCTGGCACTAAGCATGGAAGCTTATTGCATATTTCAATATGAATTGCCATTGTGAAATCATACTTGACATTCAAAATAGTAGCAGATTTTCAAATGTAAGAGCAAGGTAGGAGAGTTGTTAGATACTGTTGTTCAATGAAACCAATGGCCTTTGTAGACTTTTTCTGAGGCTTAGTTCAGATAACCAACATATGGACTGAAAACTAGCCTGCCTGCTGAAGTGGCAAGTTCTGCCAATTTTATATGAGGTTCACTATTTTTATCATCTTGTTTGTAGCCCTAAATGTTGCTATGGCTGTTGAAATCTCCAACTAAGTTATTGTTTTGTTTTTCCATGTTAGATGAGTTGTTGAAGCAGAATGACATATAAGGTGATTTAGAAATCAGTTACTATACACACAGCTAGTTCAGCCACCAAGACTTCTATGTTGTCCTTTTCAGTTTAATCTGCAGACAGGATCATGATACCTCATCTTACAAAAGGGAACTTTTGCATTGTTTGTGGGGGGTCTGAGCAACAAGGCACATTCCAGAAACTTTAGGTTGCCAATGGTCAAGTCCTCTCTGAGTTTCTTGGGAACAAAGAATGTTACATTGTTGTTTGCTGTTTCTAATATACACCACTTGTACATTAGAAACAGTTCCTCTTTGTATGAAGAGATGCCCTCTATATAAAGAGAAAATATTATTATTGGTGGTCCTAAAAAAGAACTATTGGGTTTACAGTACAATCTTTGCTGTTAGAAATGGAATATGGGGGTGAGAATGGGCGTGTTAAACATGCCACATAGGAATATAGTACTGTTACTAAAATGAAAGGAAGGGAGGGAGGGGAGAAAGAATGTTTATAGGTTTGGTATGGGGTTTTGGTGTCAATGGAAATGTCTGCAGGCAGACAGCGCTGGCTCTTTGGCTATAAACAGAGATGAGCACTGAACCCTAGAGTTGGATACAATTGGCTTTTGAGCAAGGTGACCTTTACCTTTATGCAGTGGTGGGGAGCAACAAGTTTGCCCCCCTCCGGAGGTGGCCTCTAGGCAGAGGACTGGTGAAATTGGGTGTCCTTTGGGAGGGGGGGTTTAGCAAAATTGAATGGCCACACCCATCTCCCTGCCCTGCACCATCAGGTTTTGTCCCTACAAGTGGTTCAAGGTCTCCCTTGCTCAAAAGCCAATCGTATCTGACTCTAGGGTGCAGTGCTCATCTCCATTTACAGCCTAAGAGCCAGTGCTGCCTGTTTACAGATGTATACATGGCCATATAGCAGCTAGCCAGAATCACCTAAAGCAGGGGAGCCCTACTACCAGGGTAACCTTGGGCAAGATGAATAGCCTCAAAGTACCACCCAAAGTAGGGATTGGTAAACCACTTCTAAGTACTTTGCAACCAGAAAACCCAGTGAAGGTTGCCGTATGTCAGCATGGCATAGGTGTCCATTAGGAATAACACACAAGGATGATGACGATGACGACGACAACAATGACAACGTTCGTGTGCATGGCAATGAAGGTAATGGTAATGTTGTGTGCATTACAATCTGTTGGTTCCAGGGTATCTAATTGATGCCTAATTGGTATGCAATTTGTTACTTGTTTAAATAGTCAGGATTGATGACAATGGTGCAGAGGGTGATGCATGAAATCCCAAAACTACACACCTTGAAGGGTGTGTGTCAGAGAAATAAGGTACCTGCCTCCCTTCTCTCCTGATCAGGTAATCTTCTACCTAAAAGCTTAGGAAGAAGCTGGGGCATGGATACATTTGGGAGACTCACAGTTCTGATCCAACAGCAGCTGTGTAATCCACCTTAATTCCCTCCCTCCATGGCCTTTCTGAAATTTAAGTAAATTCCAGAAAAGATGTTTGCTTGTTTACAAAATCATTAAGCCAGGAGACACTTAAGATCCTGCCTGTGTTTTTAAAAAAAAAACATTGACCTGGGGATACTTTCAAATGGGCTTTGCAGGTTGCTGTTTCAGTCTCACTGTCTGGGGCTGGTTTCCTGCAAAATATAATCTGCATCCCAAAAACAGGCTGGTTTCTTCACCCCCTCCAACTGGAATCAACCATATGCCTCTTCTCAAAACATTCTGCTTCTGAACCCATTGTGAAGGACCTCTGCTTTTCCTCTGTGTCTCCCCAAACATTTTAAATCAGAGTATTGTTTTTAATCTATATTATTATTACATGCCTTGAGTATCCTTTTGGCTAAAGGAAAGATTTTTTAAAAACAAGCAAACCAATAAGCATGTATTCTCTTCACTGTCCTGAGAACCACACACACACACACACACACACACACACACACACACACACAAACTTATATATATATACAGTCAAACCTCGCATAAAGAGTGCCTCGCTTAAAGAGTAATTCGCTTAAAGAGCAGCATTTTCTCTGAATGTTTGCTTCGCTTAACAAATAAAACCAACCAAAAACTTGCTTAACAAATAAATCGGGTTTGCAATCCCCCCCCCCCAACAACTGGTCACTTTCAATGGTGCTTCACTTAAAGAGCAAACTCGCTTAAAGAGCAATCCTGTGGAACGCATTATGCTCTTTAAGTGAGGTACAACTGTATATAAAGAAAAGAAAGTGAAGCACTTGCAACCTTGACAGTGGATCAGCTCTGTGTGCCTGTGCAAGTGTGAGTCTTTGCATTAGGAAGAATGATGTGATGGATGAAAGTGTATCTGCCATGCTCCCTGGTAACCCAAGGTCATCATATCTCCTTTTTCAATTGCTTTTCACACAGCCTGTTCTTTAACACGGCAGTTGTAAGCTTTAAGCTTCCTTCCACTACCTCCCACCACATTTTCCATCTGCATAGCTACCCATATTTTAGGAACGGCTGAGTGCTAACATGCATTGCTTCTTTGTTTCTTCATTCCTGGAATGTCGGATTGATGGCACCTTTGATGGTTGGTTGTTGTTGTCGCTGCTGTAAAAAAACCTGCATTATTTGAAAGGCTATGGAAAACTGATTTCTGTTGATAGAAGAGTGGGAATTAAACTCAGAAAAGTTGTGCCTTTGTGTGGTCCCTCTGTGCGTATGACTTGATGGTGTATGGAAAGAATTGGTGCATTATTATTATTATTTTTACTATAACACCATAGGGACCATGGGCTATGCAGGACCTTCAGAGCTGTTGAGTACCTTACATGACATCCTGGCACAGACACATTCAGGCTGTGGGCTGGTCCTACCATTAGATAGATTGAAGCAGCTTTCATAGGCAGAAGATATGAAAGAGCAGAAAGTGGCTAGCTATTTATTTGTGTCTGAGATTTTGTAGGCGATTCTGCACTTTTTATTCCTCACAAGTCAAGGTAATTTGTCTAGCATTGGTAATACATACTTTGACTAGTGTCTGGGACACCATTTTTTTCTGCCTCACCTAGCAAAATGGCTTCATCTGGCCATGACTGAGAACGTAATATGTAACTCTAGCTATCTAGCTAATAATTACACGCAGTCAAGTCAATTCTGACTTACAGCAAACCTTTCCAAGGTTTTCCAAGTAGAGAATACTTAGACGTGGTTTACCATTCCCTTCTTCTGGGGACTCTGCAGCTTGCCCATGACTGTACAGGCTGGTTCTTCTCTCAGGAGACACAGTGGGAAAACAAACTCCTAACCTTTGGTTCCACAGTCAGATACGCAAACTGAGCTATTCAGATAGCTTTCTAGCTACAATAATATAATTTCTTTTTAATTATATCTAGAAAAAAAATGTTTTGCCACAATTTTAAATCATTGTCAGAATGATATATCCAGGATCTGAGATTGCATGTTTTATCCAATCCTTGGGAATAGTTGGGTGAACTATATGGGAAATTCTCATGTTTCCTTATAATCATGGGAGGGAAAATACATGGAGGTAGATATAAGTCCATGCTGGCTGTATAACTCATTGAGATAGATATTGAGCTTGGTGCCAGAGTCTTGAAGCTTGAGTTTGTGCATTCAATGAGAAAAACTAGCCTTATGTACCCTTAGGAAACCTGTTCTGCCACAGAGCAACCCCACGTGATAAACCACTTTGGTGTACTCCATACCTAGAAAACCATGGATAGAGTCACAATATTTAAAAAAATGACTTAACAACACTTAATCAAAATAAATATAACCCTGAGTAGACAGACAGACAGACAGACGGATGGATGCAATATGAGGCAGGTAAATACCAATGGTATGCATTTTCTGAGTCTGGAGTACTTCCACATTGTGGTAATATCTTGAGTGCTTCTAAAGAGTTCCATTATCTGGTGTGAAAAGTGGTGGTTGCAGATAATTCTATTTTAAATGCTGTTATAATTCTTAATGGGACTAGCTGCACCAGACAGTGAAGGAAATAATGAAAATGTGAGATCATTTACTTGGAACACTGAACCTCTCCAGTTACTCATTTTCTGTAAGTAACAAAGGAACAAGTGAATAGGTCTAAAATACTGTATCTCTATTAGTAGTTGAACCAAGTTTAGCAGAGTAATTTTTCTTGCTCCCCCTGCCATCTCCAAGATGCTTCAAAATAGAAGCTCCTATTGTGACCAAATGTTCCTAGAAAAAAGAGAGAGAATAGCAATCACACTTATATACTGCCCCTTAGTGCTTAGTACACTTTCTGGGCAGTTCAAAAGTTAATTAGCATTTTGTCCCCAACATGCTAGCTACTCATTTCACTGACCTCAGAAGGATGGAAGGCTGAAACAACCTTGAGCCCTGTCGGGAATAGGTGAAGGTAAAGGTTTCCCTTGGTCGAAAGCCAGTCGTATCTGACTCTAGGGGTCAGTGCTCATCTCTGTTTCAAAGCCGAAGAGCCAGTGCTGTCTGCTTCTGCAGATGTTTCCATAGTCATATGGCAGGAATGACTAGACACTGGAGCGCACGGAACGCTGTTACCTTCCCAACGAAGTGGTCCCTATTTATCTACTTGCAATTTCTTTTGAACTGCTAGGTTGGCAGGAGCTGGGATAAAGACGGGAGCTCATTCCATCCTGCAGCACTCGGGAATTGAACTGCTGACCTTCCGCCTCCCAGTCACGTCTTAGCCACTTGAGACACTGCAGTCCCATCTGTCAGGAATATCATCCAGGAAAAAGGATGGTTGTAGAATTGCAATTATGATTGTCTAAAAGGCCAAGTTTGTGTAAAGGATTTGTTCTATGCCCAGGTGAGTGGCTGGCCCCAGCCAGTGTTTTATCTGCTTATCTTGTTAGACAAAATTAAGCCATGTGGCCCATCCATAAAATCAAAGACATGCAGGACAGAGATTATACCTTTTTTTTAGGTGATTTTAAAAATTCCAAAATTTGGAAGCTTCAATGACTCATGGTTACTTTTTCAGGCCAGAAGCATAGCGAGGGGAGCGGCCCACCCCAGGCACCACTTTGCAGGGGTGGCGACACCACTGCCCCGGACTTCCTGGCGGGTGCTGGGATGCTCTGTCACTGCTGGTCTGGAGGGCGCGGGCCCTCTGAGCCCAGCGGTGACAGCTCGTCCGCCTTCAGCAGCAGCAGCACCCAGGAAGGCAGGAAGCGAGACTGGCGGTTGCCACAACCCAACGCTGGACCTCCCCCCCAACACCTGGCCAGCGCTGCTCCTGCTGCTGGGCTGCAATGACCACCGGCCTCACTTCCTGCCTTCCTGGGCGCCACTGCCAGGCTAGTGGGCAGGGCAGCCATGCCACTTGGGACCCTGATGGCGTGGGTGAGGGGCTGGAGGGTGCAGCGTGGGTCCAGTGGTGAGCCCACTGTTGGCATTTCAGGCACGTGGCCATCCCACCTCCTAGCCCAGCAGTGGCAGCCTTTGGCAGTGCCAGCCCCCAGAGGGGCGAGGCCAGTGGTCTTTGCAGCCCTGCGGCTGGAGCTACGCCAACCAGGCTTTATGGGGGGGGGAGGTCTGCCAAAGGTGGATGAGCTGCTGCCACCAGGCTCAGAGGTGGAGCGGCCATGTGCCTAGGACCCTGGCAGTGGGCTCCCTGCTGGACCTGCGCTGCACCACCCCACACCCTGGGTCTTGCCTGCACTGTCAGGTTCCCAGGCACACAGCCGTCCCACCTCCGAGCCCAGCAAACCCCCCGAAGGTAGGACTTTCCTAGGTGGGGGGCGGCAAGTTTGGCCTGGGACTCCAGGTGCCTAAACTCACCCTACGTCACTGCTTCAGGCTTAATCATGGTCGCCTTCAGTGAGGAGGGCGGTATAGAAATTTAAATAAATAAATAAATAATATAGAGTACTGATTTTGAATTGCACCTCCCCCCACCTCTCCCCCCCCCCCCGGACCACCAGGAAAGCTCTCAGTTTCAATGAGGGCTATTTCGGGCGTAGGGAATATTCAAATCCCTGGTTTCCTGCCCCTGGATTGTAAAAAGATGTAAGCTGCTGTCATCTGTTTTCCCATATAACATCTAAGAATATACATGGCTGGGACTCCATGCCATGATGAAGCCTGAAGAAATAACCATGGGTTATGAAAGCTTGCAAAGTTTGGAATCTTTAAAGTGATCTAAAAAGGTATCATCTCCCTCCTGCATTTGTTTAATTTTATCTTGCTAGGAATGTTTCCTAAGAGAGAACATGTGGCACACTATAACATACAGTATTGTCTCTTCAATTCAGTTCAACCGCAGTAAAATGAAGCCAGGGAACAGAAAAACTGTTTGTGATGACACCAAGTCATGAACTGTTACTGGAAAGATGTTGGGAGCATGCATGGATATCTGGTAGCCACATATCCACTCTAGCACCTGCATGCTAGATCTCTCTCCACCCATGAAGAAAAAGCAGGAATATCTGTGCTGATGATCACCTCCATGTCTTCATCTTGGTCTGTGGACTGACTGGACAAGTGTACCCCAATAAATACCTGTCACATGTTGTTTTATTGCATTATCTTTTAACTTTAGAGCAGTGAAGTCAATGGTTACAGATGATATGAATTACAATCTGGCATTCAGAAGGCCATATGTTCCATCTTGGCAATAGCTAATAAACGACAGACAGACAGACAGACAGATAGTTTTTCAGTTCATTTCCTTAATTTTTGTCTCTGGACTACTTGAAAACTACAGTCTAACTGTAAAACCCAGAGGCTTCCTAAATTAAATGAACAAATAGGTACAATTCCCCAGTTCCATAATATGCATGGGCAATTCAGTAGCTTGATGTAACATACTGATAATTTTGTCTCCTCAACTAAAAGATTCTCTGTTCCTCTCTCAAGGTCAGTACACACTAAACATCTGCTCAAATTTCCTTGTGCCCATGTTACTGATAACCACACTATGCAAGGTTGAAACTAGCATCAATAGAGTCCAGCCACAATGAAATGTGTTTCAGGGCGGTTTATACAACCCCAGGGTTATTCTATATTTTTGTTCTGGTCTGCACTTCTTTCATGTCCTAATCAAACCCTGGACTGCTAAAATAAAGCCACCTTCTTCGCTTTGTCATTACTCAAACTTAAGTCCTCATCGGTGCATGTTTCTGGCAATAATTGACAGACCAGTAAATGAGTTGGATTTGTACTATCACAGGGTCAGTGTTCACATGACAAGCAAAATAGCACACTAATTGCTCCTAGAAAGGAAGACTAAACAACACATAATAAAAATAAAACATAAAAGGGATATTCAGAGTGAATCCAATGAACTTTCTACTGCCTTCATATCGGCAGAACTAGAGAAAACCACAAGATGGAGTAGGAACGGCAAAGCATGGGACTCAGTAAAATCTGGATAAAAGAAAAAAAAGATTTTGGGCAAAAAATAAAGGACTGTCTTCTTCAACTTGAACAAGCAAACAGATCCAAAATATATGGTGGGGGAAATCACTATACTGAAATAGGCAAAGAAATATCAAATCTTAAAAGCTGCAGACCAATTCCTCATCTATGACATTTATACAGAATGTTTGAATGATGGATATTTAAAAATTAGCCCCTAAAATTGAACTCTTTTAATCCCATGTCAGAAAGGTTTTAGATGTGGGCAAGAGCTATGTAGCCAAATATTTTAATCTAGCCCAACATATAGAAGGTTTTGAAACACATAAAAGCACCGGAACAGCCTTTGTTGACCTTACAACTGCATAAAATGACACTGTGAGCCATGAATTTCTGCTCAAAAGCTTTTTCTCCATACTAAAGATCATGGAGTGACATAAATGATTGCTGTTCTACTTCAAAACTGAAGTTTCTTTGTTGAATTTCAAAAGAGGCACAGTCCCTGGATAAATCAAAGGAATAGTTACCACAGGGAGTGTCCTGGCACCATTACTTTTTAACACTGACACAAATGATTAATCCTCATTTCCCATAGTCCAGGAGTTTGATCTATGATTATGATTGTGCTTTGACAATCTAGGGGAAACTCTTGAGTCCATTGAGCACCAGATAACCTCTCCATTAAAAGATCTTTCCTTATATTATACAAAGATCTAGCTAAAACCAAACCCTTTAAAAACTTAAGTCTCTCCCTTTCACTTCTAAAAATCATAGGATAGAAAACTCCAAGTTATCTGAGAAAGCAAGATTATTGAACATTGCCCTGCTCCCAAAGTATTTTGATATCACCCTGGATTAAATCCTAAAATACAAAAATAATAATAAACAACAACCGAATATTTCCACAAAAAATAACATATTAGCTGGTTCAGAAAGGAGTGTACACTCACAAACAATAGCTTTGCCCATGTACTACTCCTCAGCAGAATATGCTAGTATTCTATAATATAAATTAGCACACACAAAATAAAAGGATGTAGCTCTTAATTAATCATGCAGGAGTATTCCTTCTGGAAAAGTCTATTATTTGTCTGGCATAGCACCTGCAGAGGTACTCCGGGAGATGCTCGCAAATAACAAATGAAATAAGGCAATACAGTGACACTATGTTATAGACACCAACCCCCTATTCAGTGGCTAAAATTGAGGGAAAGTTTTCTATATACTGTACCTTTTAAGTTATAAATATTAAACCAGCACGGTATGCTGAAGAGTGTCTCCCACTAGGACAAAGTTTTGACTGGATCATCTGGAAGTCACATAATAGAGTTCAAAGTGAAGTAGGAAAATCAAAGATAATTAACTAAAATGGGGCTACTTTTAAATGTGGAGAAATTCAAACAAGACCGCATTTATGCCCTACCACAGGAACAAAACAAAAACAAACAAATCTAATGAAATAACTCTCTTCTGGTCAAAAAATGATCTAATTATTTTGACATTTTAATTTGTTTTGACTATTATCTATACTGTATTTCAAAAACATTCTAAATTTTAAATCATGCAAAGCTCTGATGTGAATAAATAATGAATGATGATAAGATATTTACCAGAAAAAAACAATAAGAAATTAAACATAACAGTAAAAGAAGAAGACCAAATATGAAATAATTGATTCAATAATGGAAGCAACAGCCTTTAGATAGCAAGACCTGAACAGAATTGTGTATGGCAGGATTTCCTGAATATTATTAATTCATAGTGCTGCCAAAAACCAAAGACGACTTGATGAGTTATTACAAAAAAGTGGCTAAAATCCAGAAGTACTGTACAGTATGTTGTAATTTACTGCTAGATTTCAGCCATCAAATGCTTATACAGTATCCTCGATATTGCCTGTTGACCGTTATTGTTAAGACTGTGCAAGGCACAAATGTGTGTGTATGTGTGCATGCATGTGTGTGTTACAGACATCTGAGATCTAATCCAAGATAAATTCATTAAAATATAAACAAACACAAACCTCCAAAGAGGTATATCTTCCCATTTAGGAATGAGTGATTTGTCCTTCTTGAACTGTGTTGATGTGCTGTTCTTCTTTGTCGAACCTTTTGGAAGCTAAGGTAAAAATTTAATGTTTCTTTTCCACTGAATAAAACTGGGATTGATTGGGAGCAACAAGTCTTGATTTCAGATTTCAAAGGTACAGTAAACAAACTGTTTCAGATATCTTCAGCCACTCACACTAGTGGGGGCTTTCAAGCAGGAGAGAACATTCAGTGTAAACCAGGATGCAGTTTCTCATGTGAATGGAACCACCGAGGGCACAAAACACTATGAAGTTTCATTTCCCCTAAATGTGATTCCTAAAACCCATGCTTAGGGTTGAGAAAATTCTGACTTTAGGATTAAGTTTGCAGCATTTCCTTCTTCTTCTTTCTTGTCCAGTCTTATTCTTCTTCCATGTCTAGGCCAGACATGAAACTGCCAAAATGAGAGCACCTTTTAGTGAGTTCAGTCTGCAGCTTTCCTCACCTGAGCTAGTGTGAGAAAGATTAGCTGGCAACACAAGGTTGCCATTGCCTGGGTTAACCTGTTTGTGGTTCAAGAATGTAAAAAGTACAGTATCCACAATATTATATCCTTAATCCAGCATGAGTTAAGCAGCAGACTAGATGCCAGCAGCCTGCCTCAGATCTCATCGGAAAAAAATTAATGGCCATAGCATCTGTTTTAATACCAAAGCACCTGATTACTCCAGCATTTTGATAGGGCAAAAAAAAAAAAAAGGGGGGGGAGCATTGTATGCAGTCCTGATATTTTATCAACCTAATCTGAGAAAATAGTTTTCCTGTGTAGCTGTCTTATTGGGGAAAACTTGGCTGTAATCCATCAAACACTTCTATGCCATTAAATATAATTATATGCTTTGCTGGAATTACCAGATGTTTAGTGTTGCTTTGAGCAGATGTCTGTGCTTCATACTGGAAGGCTATAAACCTATTTACACAAGCAATAAAATACACCAGTATTTAAATAATAACAGGAATGAGCCATCTTAACTTTTTCTTTCTCTCCAAAAGCAGTCATTTGCTAGAATAAATAACATTTAATGGGCATGATGCTAGCACTAAATTTAATGCTATCTACCATATCTGAATTTCTAAAGCTCTTTGAATCATAAATCTTTGCACTCTTCTGAGATTGCTTGCTTCATTTCCTTCCTTCTTCCCACCCCTCTCATCTTTATCTCCTCCCTCACTAAGTTTTTCTAATAGGTGGAGTGTACTGTTGACAGCCCTTTCTTCCCCTAGAGAAATAGTTATTCTTCAGTCTTGTGCATGATATTGCTAGCTGTGCAAAGGGCTTGACTGGAAGCTTGTATAGCAATGAACAGGTTGACATTTTTCATTAAATGACAAAACAGGTGCTTTAAGTTATTTTATTTTGGAAAGTGGAATTTAAAGGTTACCGCAAATGGGACCCACACATTTGTTTCCCTGAAGCAATAACCATTTGAGCTTTCTAAAGGTTTTCCTCTGGGCACAAAAAGTGGGTGTGGGAATACACAGGACAAAGCATTTAGGACTATGGGGAGACTGTTGTAATGGGAAGGGCAAGGCATGCAGAGACATTGTAGAAATACTGTACTTCCTTCTATTCCGCTATGAAACAGGGATGAGCAGTGAACCCTAGAGTCAGATATGACTGGCTTTTGAGCAAGGGTGACCTTTACCTTTTTTTTAATTGAGAGGGAGGTGTGACCAGTCTCCCCATTCTTAGGTGCCCAGTTTCTGGGCTGTGTGTGTTCTACTGCCATTTCCCAACAGCTGGAAGGGTGATTGCTCAGATGAATATAATTGATATGCTGAGCAACTGGGCCAGAGTGTGGCCCACTATCTGTAGAAGGGGCGATGCCCATTGCAATAACAAGAATCAGAGCAAAGCATTCTAACTACAGAATATCTACTGAAATATTCTCAACTAGGGACAAGTGACTAGAGCAGTGATGGTGAACCTTGGCATTCCAGCTGTTCTTGGACTTCAATTACCAGAAGCCCAAGTCAGTAGTTCTGCTGATCAGGGCTTCTAGGAATTAAAGTTCAAGAACAGCTGGAGTGCCAAGGTTCTCTATCACTGGACTAGAGCATGCCACATACTTCATAGGAATAGACTGCCAATTATCAGAGCTTATAATTTTTTGTTGTAAAAAACCCCTACATCATAAACTTGAACCTAAGCACTTGCTTTTTGCATTAGAAATAGTTTTGACTGCAGCATGCATACATCAGAGACTGTGGTTGCACAAAGTCAGGTGAAAGGGGGGTTCCACCCACAACAAATCGAGTCTTCTAGCAGCAGACATCTAGAGCATCAACATGTTGCTGAAGGGGTTTTAAGCCACTGCACACCTCAGCACTGTTAAGGGGTTGCCTACAGGAGCTGGATAGGATTTTTTTTTGTGGACTCTGCTTCATATTGGCCATTGGAGCTGGGGCTGTTTTTCACCTATCCCACTCTGTACTTGCAGGGCATTATGGGATAAGTTGGTCATGGCTAATAAATAGGACACATTTCATTGGTGGGTAGACCTGGGTTAGGGTGGCAGTGGTGATTCCCTCTGGGCATCTTTGGACAAGGTGATCTCTGTAGGCTTCTCCTGATTTGTGTGAATCAGTATGGAATATAGGAAACACCATGAGGCAGACATGAGATATGACCAAGATCCATTAATGCTATTAGAATTGGAAATACTTCCATAGATAAGCAGGCCTGTCAGCCACTAAGAAAATGGATGACTAAATGGAGGCTATATATTATGTATTTCAGGGATTTTTTTATTGAATATTTTTAGATTTATGGATAACTGAAAGATGGAAACAAAACCCACACATATGGGAAGCAACTTGGAAATAATTTTATTTCATCATTATTTAACTATCCCTTCTTCACTTGATTCATGAAAAAATTAACCTTTGACAGATTGTCTGAGAGTTGCAGCCAACGTTTGGCTAACAAATCACAACAAAACCCCATGCTATCTAACCAGTAGGCTGTATGAAAAACAGTTCCTAGTTTACCTCTATCTGGGCAAGTCTAGATTAGAAAGTTGTGCTCTTTTCCACTCTTAAGTGACTATCTGCCACCAGCAAGAATTTCACATATCCTCTGACTAAACAAACCCTTCCACAAATGGGGGCAGAACTTCTCTGATCAGACCTGAAAGCAAAGTTCCCTCCCTGATGATTTATAACTGTTCAGCCTGGGTGGAAGAGTACATTTTTCACTGCCAGTCTTCCCAACCCACCCATCCTGTACATTCATTTGTAATTGTGGTTGTCTCTGATACATGTGTATTTCTGCACAACTTCTATTGTATGTTTCCTTCCTTGTCTCACTGGTACTGCCAGCTTCCTGTTTGGACACTGTTTTAGGGGTATTGCATATGTAGATGGCACCCCATCAGGATCACTAGGCATCTTGGGAGCATAGCTTAGCTTTAACCCACAACCAGCTGAACAGCTGTTGCATCTCTCTCATCTTCAGGTGTTGGTTAACCATGAAACTATATGTCCATGTGGATGCCCACTTCTTATTATCAGCAGGTCTCCTAGGTAAGAATTCATATGGTTAACAAATGGGCTGTTTTATGCTCTGGATGCTTCAGATGTAATCATTAAGTTGTGGCCGTATTTTATAATTCCAGCAATGGAATGTATGTTCTGTATCTTCCTTTCCTAAAGGCTTAAAACCATATTTGATCCTAGAGCTACAACATCTTCTAGGTCTCTTCCTGGCAGAATGCTTTTTATTTCCTCCCCATTTTATTTTTTTCTGCTGTTCACCACCCAGTCTTTGAGATACTAGCGCTCTTGCATGCAACACTGGGCATGTGTGTGTTTTACAGTGTAATGTGGATGTATTTTGTCACTAACCTGATTTGTACAGTCCTCCCCCTCCCACATCACTGGCATTTGAAACAAGTCCTCCCCCTTCTTATTGTTTGTTTTCTTGCTTTTGTTATTTTTGGTGCTAATCCCTTCTTTTCTCTGAAGAGGAAAATGGAGAATGCATAGGAGAGGAACAACATAGTAAAGTATATTTTTGAGCTCTTAAATCTAATGGTGTCTACAAACTGAGTCTTTTTAGCTCACCAAGCTAACACAGGAGAAGGCCAGAAAGATGACAACACAAGCTGAGGACTTTGGTGTCATCACTTTGCACCGAGAGATTCAAACCAATCCCCAAGCTGAAGAGCCACCACCTTGCTACAGGGATCAAGTTAAATCAGTGTGATGCACTAAGAACTGAGAGAAAGAGCACCAGGACGCTGGATTCAACACACAGTTAGTTGTGTGGGCCAGATAATGTACCATCATTGGGACACAACAAATACATTTTAAAATTGGTAGATGATTGGTTTTTTTTTTTTCAAATACCACAAAAATATCAACATTTCAGTTATGGCATGGCAGAATGCCAAATGTGGAGCATATTAGAACCTTGGGATATTCCTACATATCTAAGTAGGCACAAACTGCACTCAAGAACACAACAGACTATTCTGGCAGTAATTGCCATAAAGAATTAAATACAGGTGAAGTCTGATGACAAAAGAGGCTTGTGTTAGATATCTCTGAAGTTTCCCTTCATTTCAGGCCACAATGGACCAGCACTGGGGGGGTAAAATGCCCCTTTGTCCTGGCTTTGCCTGCTTCCCCTGGGGAAGAGATGGACATCCTCTTGTAGGCCTTCCTGCCTGGTGTGATAGGGAGGAGCCAGGAAACCTTTATAGGTGGTGGCTACTTCCTCTTTAACTGCTCGGTTTAGGAGAAACAAATCCCACCCTCCCTTCCTCAGTAGCAGTGTGATATCCAGTTGCTTCAGGGCTGGATGGGAATTTTTGCATAACCTTTGTTTGGCTCTTGAAGTCGTGGTTTTTTCACCCATCCCATCCTGTTGCTGCAGGTTGAGTTTTTGTTGGAGGTTATTCTGGTCACTTTGGTGGGTAGTGCAGGTGATTTTAATCACAATGGCCTGTTTAGTTATCTGGTTGGAGTCTTGGGTAATTTAGGACCTCGGACAGCACTATCACTTTGGGTGTCTCATGGCTGTCGTATAGCTGCAGACCTGGGACAGCTGATCAGGAAGCTTTGCCAGCTTCCTGGTCGCATAGCTTGGTCCCACTGCTGAGCGCAGTGCTGGCATCCCTGCAGAACTTTTGTGCTGTCCCTATTATTTGGGATCCAAATTCTCTGGTATTGACCTGAGTTATTATCATGCACCCACAGTGTAATAGTTTGAAACAACTTATTTTGGCTTAATAAAGTAGCACATGTTTGAATCCATGACTTGTGTCTGTCTCTTCGCTCGGGGGTGGCGGGCAATGTTAAGCCTCTTAGTGCCTTCACATTGAGTCAAATAGAGAACAGAAGATGATGACACATGAGATGAGAGTAGTACACCAAGAGAAGGGGACAGAGATGGAGATGCTGAAGTTGTTAAACTAGAAGAGGCAGCGATGCCACAACATGCTCCAGAAACAGCCATCAGATACTCATTGTAACTCAACAAAGGCATACTGCCTTCTTACCTGATCAACCTCACAAAATTGGCAGTGATGAATCAGCCAGTAACTTGGAATGAAATTGAACAGATATCTGGAGCTGAATCACTAGATGGAGAATTTATTTTTGAGTAAACATTTTAGTCTCTCATATGCTTCCCAAGACTGTTTTTTCCTTCCTCTCCTTAATGTATGGTCTATTAATAAAAGGCCTCACTGCCTCAGGTGCAGCACAATATACAATTTATTCTTCATTGGCTGAGTTATTAAGGTGATTGAGTTAAAACTGCAGAGCCAAAGGACAGTAACAAAAGCATAATAAGATAACATTCATTGTTGTGCTACTAACCACACAATTTTGTGGGAATTAGCTGGATTTCTTTAACTCTTTACTTTGAATTCATTTCCTTAAATCAGTGGAGTGGCCATGTAGAAACATCATCACTAACAAGAGTTGGGATTGGTGGGTGGGAGGTAGGGAGGAATAAACTATTGAAAATTAATAGCCATGGCAGCTGAATTTCTGATATTGGCATTGATCAGAGGAACTGCATGGGTATCTGATCTTTTTAATCTGTGCTTTTAAAAATGAAGAAAAATATCCAACATCCTGCTGTTTGATTGATTTTGTTGTTTGATGTAAAAGAGTTAAACAGTATTCATATTAAAGAAAACAGAAGATCATGTAGGTTTGGAAGTCCTGAATATCTATGTAGCAATAAATTATCATCATTGTTGTCATCATCATCATTGTATTTCATTTCCCTCTGATCCCATAGATTACAAACTTCCACATGAGTATAATTATTTGCAAACTGGAATAACACTTGATGCCATTGATGTGATGGGCTTTAGTCCATGAAAGTTTATGTAATAACAAAAATAATTTAGTGTTTTTTGTACCACACAATCATTTTTTGTCTGTACTTTTTCAGTAACAGAACTGCACAAATAAGTTAGAAATTTCCTAAAACGTGGATCAGGTTGTTCTCTGCTTATTCCAAATGACATTCCATGGTCTCTTTAAATCAGGGGTTCCCAACCTATGGCCCATGGGCTGGCCCTGGCCCATAGTACCATTCCATCTGGCCCACCACCACACTTGCCAGACCTCGAAGTGGAAGCGGGCATGTTTATGGCAACTGTAAATGTGCCTGTGGCTGTTGTAAATGTGGAAGTGGGCACATTTACTTCTGTTTTTGGGGTGTGTGGTCCGGCCCGCTCAGCTGTCTGGGGTGTGTGGTCAGGCACATGGCATAAAAAGATTGGGAACCCCTACTTTAAATGAATGTAGCCCACAGTATCTGGAAACTGGGTAAAGCACAAAAGGGATTTTCATAATGGATGGCTGTGTCTTCTCTTCACCAAAGGTCACACCATCCATCTAATTGAACTGGTTAAGATCAAATAAGCATATGGAATAAAATGATGCTGCCTCTACTTCTTTAATCAGACTGAACTTTGCTTTGACCCTGCCTTCCATGGCAAGAAAACAAGCCACTCTTATTTCTTGACAGCCCTTTATGCACATCAAACATCTCATGGGTGACCTCATTTGTATTTGTGTGAATTTACTTTCAGCAAGAGTGCTGCCTGCTTGCCCTTCTGCCAAGGATGTGAGCAATATCACTCTGACACCTGCTAATTAAGTATAAAGCCCTTAATGAGGCAGTTGCTCTGAGGCCCTTAATGATCTCAATGCAGGGTTATGTTGAGCTTTTGAGGCCAAGGCAGGTTCCAAGATTAGGGATGCCTTTATTGTCAATTTGAACTTTACAGTCCTTGCCTACAGAAGATCAGCCTGCAACAAGAGTCTAGGTGACCTGATGTGCAGCTGATATTAAGTCTGGAAACTACCCTAGTAAAGAGTGCTCTTGCATTGTGAACATGTTTACCCTTTGAGCAGCCAAAACCTCTTGTGAACACAAGCATTTTGCATATATGGGTGAAAAGCAAAGAAATAATAATAACTTTTAAAAGACTCATATACCTAGGAAGCAAAGATTCCCCTTGTCCAGAGAATTATGACCAATTTTTAACTTATGTTTTGGTATGGTCTCATGCCTCCATTCCAATAGGGTGGTGCACCCACTATATCCTAGATATCATACCTGATACTTATATTTTGCATTTTGAAGAAAATTCTTTCAGAGAACGTATGGTAAAAGTTAGGAGAAATTCGAGCTGAACCCTTTAAAAAAGAATTGACTGGGTAGACATAACAGAGATTGAAATGGCAAGAAGCATCCAAAAAGCTTGGTGACTACTGAAAAGACTGAACAACTATTCACACAAAAGGATAGAGAATGCAAACATAATCCCAAACCAAATAGCACACCAACTGCTCCTGGCAGGGAAGACCAACCAACAGATAATAAAAATAATATATTAAAGGGATATTTCAACTCAAGCATTCAAGAGAGAATTGGACAACCAGTTTTCATATCTGCTTTGATTCAGATTCCTGCATTGAACAGGGGATTGGACTTGATGGCCTATAAGGCCACTTCCAATTCAGTGATTCTATGATTCTATGAATTTTATATTGCCTTCATGTTGGCAGAACTAGAAGAGGACATCAGAAGAGGAAGGAATGGCAAATTGGTAGGGCTCTGTAATATCTAGATTGAACAAATTAATCATTTTTGGAAAAATGCAAAGGTATGGCCCTTTCATTTATTTTTATTTATTTATTTATTTAGATTTATATTGCTGCCCACTCTTTTAATATTTGCTGGAAGAACAAGCAAATTGCAAAAATATTGTGGAAGCTAAAGTATGCATATACGGAAACTAAGTAATGAAATCAGATCACAAAATCTACAGGCCAGTCTCCTTACAATGCCAGTTATACAAAGTGCTTGAGGAAATGATATTAAAATGTTTTTTCCCTGAAACAGCCTTTTCTAAATCAGAACAGGGAAGGCTTTAAAGGTAAGAGCTATACATCTCAAATCTTAAATTTAATGCAATGGATAAAATATGGTTTTTAAACACATAAAATAACTTGAGAAGCATTTGTTGACCTTGCAGGAGCATTTGGCATGGTCCATCAATCACCAATTGCTATTAGAAAGTTCAACCTAACTAAAGATCATAGCCTAACAGAAATGTTTGCCATTCTACTTCAGATTTGAAGATTCTTTGTTGAATTTCAAAGGAGGCAGAATCTCTGGAAAAATCTAAGGGATAGCTAACCACAAGTTAGTGTCTTGGCACCATTACTCTTTAACATTTAAATCAATGAGACCAAACACTAGGAGTTTCATCTATGCTGATGATCTTTCCTTGAAAATTCAGGGAGGAAATTTGAGTCCAACAAGGACCAGCTAACTCTATCTTAGAAGATCTTTCCTTATATTACAAAAAGTACCAGCTGAAATCAAATCCTTTAGAACTACAGGTTTGTGCCTTCTACTTAAAGAACAGAGAAGCGAAGAAAAAGCTCTAAGTTACCTAGAAAGGCAAGATTTAAAAATAATGTCCTACTCCAAAGTGTGTGAGTGAATCACTGGATTGAATACTGACCTATAATTCATTGCTAAATACCAAAAAATGAAAGTTCTGCCAGAAATAACATACTTGGGAAACTGGCTGTTTCAGAATGGAGTGCATGCCTACAAACAGTAAGAACAACAGCTTTGTCTCTATGCCTCAACAAAACATCCTAGTGCTGAATGGTATAAATCAGCACATCCCAAAGCAGTAGATGTAGCTCTTAATGAATCATGAAGGATTATTATTGGCTGTCTGAAACCTACTCCCAATAAAAAGTCAGTTAGTTGGCTGGTGGTGTACCTCCAGAAGTATATCAAAAGATACAGTCATACCTTGCATAACGAAAATGATTCGTTCTGCGAGGCTGCTCGCTAAGTGAGTTTTTTGCTATGTGAGTTTTTTCACATAGAAAAAATCCCTATGGAAAAACTCATATAGCGAAAAAATTTGTTATGCAAGTTTTCCCCATAGAAATGCTTGTTATGCGAGTTTTTCCATAGGGAAAGTCTGACTCACATGGCAAAACGTTTCATTATGCGAGTCGGATAGCTTTTTGAAAAACCCGCTCGTTATGCGAGTTTTTCACTAAGCAAAATGCTTGTTAAGCGAGGTTTGACTGTACTAGCAAATAAAGAATACAATAAAGTAATACAGTGCCAATCCCATCCACTATGGATACCAAATCCATAGACCAGTGGTTTCCAACATCTTTTGGCCATGCCCCAGCCAAGCATCTCTAAAAAACTGATGCACACTCCCCTGAGACATATAATTCTTATTATTCAAAAGGTGAACTCCTTTTCACGTGGAGGAAGCCTAAAAGGGCATTAACCTAGTCTAACTCGTTCTCAAATGTTCCTCCTTAAAAATCAAATTTTCAGTAGGTTTCAGACGCCCCACATTGAGAACCATGGCCATAGACAGTGGCTGAATTGAAGAAATGTTTGCTGTACAGGCAGTGGTGGGATTCAAAAAAAAAAATAACTACCTACTCTGTGGGCATGGTATGGTGGGTGTGGCCAGGGGGAAAGCCTGAATTTTCTGCTACCAGTTCTGGCAAACCGGGGTGAACCAGGCTCTAAATATTAAACGTTAAACTAAACCTATGGAGAGAAAAAACAGCAGCGACAACATGTGGATAAATACAGAAGAGTGTCTCTCATCAGGACAAGATAAGGGACTGCAGTGGCTCAGTTGGTAAGAAGCTTGCCTTCTTAGCTGGAAGGCTGGCTAGTCAGTAGTCCGAGACCTGGGTACTGCATGATGGACTCAGTGCCCATCTCTGTCCCAGCTCTTGGGGACATGAAAGGAGCCTCATTTGGGCATTAGCTGAGTGGAGCTACTTGAATACAGGACAAATTTTCTGTGAATGTAGAAAAATTGAATAAATGCAGCATTATCTGTGTTCAATTTTCCCCCACCTTGTGTTCAAAAGAAGATACAGTATAGTAAATGGTTGAGATAATACTATTGAAGTAGTCCACTTTTTGTTAAATGTTGACTTTTTAAAAAAAATATATCTTTAGTTCATATATTTCCATCATTTTAAATTGTGCAGTACACTGACACAAAGGAAAAAACTCTGCATTTATCTTTAATTCCTTTTTCAGCTTCTGAATCGCTACACCCACATACACAGCAGATTAAAAACATAACTATGAAGCAACCAGCTGAATAAAGGAAGCTGATGGCACAGGAGATTAAAACTAAAATAAATACAGTAAACCCTTGCTTAACAAATATAATGCATTCCACGGGATCGCTCTTTATGTGAGTTGCTCTTTAAGCGAAATGCATTTTCCTATAGAAATGCATTGACAACCAAATGTTCTGTTCCGGACTTTAAAAAAAAAAGCTCCCAAACCATTTTTTAATGTTCAAAATTCTTTATAAAGTGCATTTTAACTGCATAAATTCTGTGCAGGGGCATGGTAAATCAAGCAATAACATTTCAAACATCAAACTTCAACTTTTAAAACATCAAGCATCAAGAATAAAGTTTTAAAAAGAGCCTTTTACAGGTTACCTGTTCAAAACTCATTAATAAACTACTATTTAAAGGCATACAGACCCCCCCCCCCTTATATACACACAGAAAGCATACTGGTGGCTTGAAGTCATGCAAAAAGGCTAGATATACAAATGCCCCTTGAAAATTTCAAACTAAAAATGCTCCAAGAACAAACAGAAAATGGCTGCCAAACTCCATTTTAATACAGTAATCCCCCTCAAACTCCATTTACAATAACCTACAACCTTCCCTCAAATCCCCACAAATGTTGAATCAAATATTCCCTACCTTTGCACTGCTTGAGAAATCCAAAAATCCAGTAATGCAACACCAAAAATCAGTTCAAAAAATCTCCTGTTCCACACTCTCTGCTGATTTACAGACTCCCAGGCACGATGCAGGGAGAAGTTCCAGTTGCTGTGTGACTTTTAGTCGCCACACGAGGGTGGTATTTCCTAACAATTCCCAGTCACTAAGTGAATTAGTCGCTCTATGAGCTGCTCCTGTGTGAGGGTTTACTGTAAATACATAAAACTGCAAAAGAAAGTGCCACAACAACAGAGAATCAAGCACAAGTAATCAATGGTTGGGGCAAAGACTTACTGAAATGAAAATTTTCTTTTGGCTTAAGAAAGTCATTGCCACCTAGTAGCCCTTCTCTTGTACTAATCCTAGTTACAGCACAGATGAGGCAGGACGTTAAATAGTACAGTAATACCCTGGTTAATGTGTGCACTGCACAGCGATAAAACCAGATAACGTTGGGAAATTTGAGGAAAACTTTTGCACCACATAGCATTAAGATAACATTGCATGATGCAAAAGTTTTTCTCAAATTCCCCAATGTTGATCTCTACCCCAAAGCCTGAAGGGCTGGAGACCAACCCTGAGGGCTTTGGGGCAGAGATCTCCGGAGGCCTCCTTGCTGGGGGGGGGGGGGAGCAAGGGGGCCTCCATAGACCCAAGTGTCAGATCACTGGTTTCCTCTGGGTGAGAGAACGCACACGCTCTCATCCCAATGTAACCAGTGAGTGGAAGCTCAGACTGCTAATTTTCCTTTGGGTGAGAGTGGGCATGCCCAGTGCTCTGGCATGTGTGCCATAGGTTCACCACCACTGTTCTACACTAACATTTCTACATTCTATGCTATCAGTGGTTTAAAATGGTGTGGTGATGACATGATATGCATGGTCATTATTTCAAGTTAGGAATATCTTATATAATTTCATTGGCTATTACATTTTCTCTTGCATATTACAGTATCAAAACATAATTAAGTACAGTCAAACCTCGCATAAAGAGGGCCTTGCTTAAAGAGTAACTCGCTTAAAGAGAAGCATTTTCTCTGAATGTTCACTTCACTTAACAAATAAAGCCAACCAAAAACTCACTTAACAAATAAATTGAAGTTTTCAATCCTCCTCACAAGTGGTCACTTACAATGGTGTTTCGCTTAAAGAGCAAACTCGCTTAAAGAGCAATCCTATGGAAAGCATTATGCTCTTTAAGTGAGGTACAACTGTACCATGGATAGTGTCAGCTCTAATACAGAAACCACTAACAAACAGACAGTGTGTCCAGACTGCCTCTTGTGAACAGTCTAAGCGCACTAATTTTTAGGTCACTTTCAGATGGGAGAGAGGCTAAATAACATTTAGCCCATCCCCTGCATCCAAACACCTCAAGAGACCCATTGTCCTATGTTTCACCACTTCACCATATGGGCAAATTAAACACTTCCCCTGTTTCACTGGAGAGGGCAAGGAAAATACAATTATCCACCAAGCTGACTGTTGTAGTACTGCATCAGTTAGAAGGGTTTGCTGTGAACCTGCTTCTTCATTTAAAGTTTCTAGCAACTACATTTCTCAAAAACGTTTCTATAGAAAAATAATATGGAAAAGTACTTTTTCATAGATGCATGGAATATAGAGGTTGGAGCATTAACTTTGCAAAATACATCATAATTCACATATAATAACAGTGGTCATCACTTCTCCTTTCTATACTTTACTCCTTTACTTTCAAGTAACACATGTGGGAATTACTTTATCTCTAGTTGAATATGGTTTCAAATAAAATCATTTGTGACCAGATATTAGTTACCGTACATACTTGAGTATAAGCCGAGGTTTTTAGTCCCCAAAATGAGCCTCAAAATGGGGATTCAGCTTATACTAGGGTCAGTGACCATGAGGGTCCCAAGACCGCAATGGACTGAGATGTGCCAACAATTTAATTAATTTTACCATATTTTCAATGTATTTTGATTGTTGAAACTCACTAGCAGCAGCTGCATTTCCCACTCTAGGCTTATACTCAGGCCAATCTATTTTCCTGGGTTTTCAGGTCAAAATTAGGTACCTTGACTTATATTTGGGTCAGCTTATACTTGAGTATATACGGTAAATACCTACATGTATTACTTGAACTAAGGGAAAGAAGTGATGGATGGACGATGAGAAATGATGATCACTCAAACATTCCTACAGATGGGCACACACCCTGTCTTTATAAGGGTGTATCACAACTAACTGTATGGGGGAAAATTGGTCAAATCATTCCCTCTTGAAATAATAGGCCTCCAGCGGCAGAGGGGAAAAATCCACATTGGGAGTATAAAGGCTAGACCAATTTGAATTAGCCATTTCATTAGGTCAGTAAAATAAACTTGAATTTCACCCATTTTATAGGCAGAGCAAATCCTGCGGTATTGATTTGGCTTAGAATCTATTATATAAACAGACATACTGTGGTGGTTATAAGATTTCCCACTTGGCATCAGCTAAAATACACAGCAAATATGCACAATAAAAGGATGAAGATATCTGTTATTATACTGATACTACGGTTTCAAAAATTCCTGGGGTCTTAGTTCATAACAGACAATCCATTTCAGGCTAGAGGTGAAAATTTGAGAGGACTTTCATAAACTAGTACATAATGACAGAAATAAAACTGGTTCTCTTAAAAGGCCACTTTCTTTCTGTGAAACATGACCGAAATAAATTCCTTTCCAAATCTGTCTTCTACCCCATACTTTGGACGGCTGAAATAAATTTATTTCAAAATCTTTCCCCCACCCCATAACAAAATAGTTTGCTAGTTGGTAATATCTGTTATGTCAAAAAGTAAGCAACTAAAAATGGTGCCCAGTGTGTGTCTCTCATCAAGTGAACTCGATAAGACAAATTAAAGGCTGTTTCTTAGCTTTGTCCTGTGGAATTGATTTTTTAATATATTTAAAGTCTTGTTTTTTGTATATTTAAAGTCTTGTTTTAAAAACTTATTTTATGAGTTAAGATTTTACATATACAGTTATGCCTCGCTTAAAAAGCATAATATGTTCCACAGGATTGCTCTTTAAGCGAGTTTGCTCTTTAAGCGAAACACCATTGTAAACGACCAATTGTGGGAGGGATTTATTTGTTAAGCGAGTTTTTGGTTGGTTTTATTTGTTAAGCAAAGCAAACATTCAGAGAAAATGCTGCTCTTTAAGCGAGTTACTCTTTAAGCGAGGCGCTCTTTATGCGAGGTTTGACTGTATTTCTGTTTTCTTTGATTTAATATTCAAGAGGATGTCTACTTTATTGAGTGTTTGGAATTTCTGAAATGGATTTTTTTATCTCATTTGTGGGAAATGAAACTGTTTTACAAGATTCACATTCACTGCAACTGAAAAGCAGTTTCTCCCCTCTAAATGAAATTATTTCTATAACTTTGTTCCCAGATGATTAGGGATTGTACTATGAACATAATGAAATTCCACTACTATATAGTGATGATGTAATAATATCACAATACCCACGTAGAATATCTGCTATTTCTCCTGTCCGTCCAGATTGACTTTTCAGTGAAGTTCTATAGCCAGATCTGTTTATATAATAATATCATAAAGCCAAATTTGAGTAAGGAAAGGGCATCTCATTTAGACTATGGCTTATTACCACCAGTGCATTGGAAGCATCAATTACATGACTTAGCCCAATGGACTCAAAAGGACTGAAGGACTAAATAAGGGTCTATAGTTAGTTTCTAAAATTACTAAAAATTGTACCAAGTATTTGCATTTCAAATCTCATAAATCTAGGCCACCAAAATTGCATCTTCAGCATTGCTACTGCCCTATTTGTGGACTTCCTCCTATGCAGCAGGATGCAGATGTCACACACAACACTGTGATATCTAGACTTTCCTTTCTCACACCTATGCTAAGTTGACTGTACCTCATCCTAGTAAACTAATAATCCTTGACATCAAATTTTCCTTTTTCACTGACCAAAGGCCACTATCTTCCATTATATGTACACAATTTTCTCTTGTTTGCAAACACTATCATTTATGTCCTCTTTACGCTCACTGAAATGTGCACTGTCAATTTAAAAGGAATGGAGGAGTTGGGAGAGAGAGGCCAGTGTCCAGGCATGCAGTAGTAGCCATTGTTGTTTGTTATTTTTGCCTTGCTTGACTTTATCACCTGAAAAGGAGTTCAGCAATGCATATGGCATATGGTGCACATACCACAGGGTAGCCAGAAACTTCTTCCCTAGACCCAAGGCTTTTGGTAGGACAATCTACCCAGCCTTACTCCTTCACAACTTCTGCTGTGTACATCTTGTTCAGAAACGGAAATGTATTCACTATAAAATTCTTGTTAATTGTCTTCTAATTTGGAAGACAAATACAACTTATGAATGGCAACTTAAACTTTGATAAGCATAATGTGTTGGTAGCACTTGCCTTCTGAAGTTGAAGAAAGTAGAGCAAAGAGACTAGACCAGTAGATTCACATCTGTGATCTTTGACTGAGTAAAATTAGTGCCACCTGCTGGTCATGAATCCTAAACAGACGAAATACTGTATAAGCCATTCTGTTCCTATTTTATTCACTTCAATTTATTTGCAAGGTGTTTTAGGTTGTCTTTCAGAAAAGCTGTCTGGATGGCATGTAACAAGAACAGTAAAATATAAATTCACATAAATACAAGGAGCAGGGCAAAGCAATCACATGAAACGATTAACAATCTTATAATCATGTTGTTCCATAAGTGCCAAAGCTAGATATTACTGGTTCAGAAAGTCAAGCAAATAAAAAATGTTTTCACCTCCACTGAAATGATATTGATCTTGGCACCAAGCAAGCCTTTGGGGGTGGGGAGAATCTACAATTAGAAAACATCCTCAGAGTCATATATAGTGTAAGCCAGGAGTTGTCAACCTTTTTAAGCCGGGGGCCAGGTCGTGCTCTCTCATACAGCTTCGGGGGCCAGACGGCCATTTTGCCCTTCCTCCACCACATGACATTTCCTAGTGTGGTGGAGGTGGGCCCCATGAAATGGTGCCATGGGTCGCATCAAGGCCACAGGCCACAGGTTGAGAATCCCTGGTGGCATCTTGGTAGGGCAGGCTACTTGCTATGTTTCTTTTTTCTTTAATTCTTTTGCCACCCTCTATACCTTATAAGGTACAGTACAGAGAAATTCATCTACTATAGCATGAATGGGCAATTAGCTGCCCTCAGCCTGATTGTATGTGGCCTTTCTCTAGTAGCATAGCTGAAAAATTCAGTGATTATCCATGATTTTTTTGGAATAGTAGCCGTGTTAGCCTGTGGTTCAGGCATATCAGAAAACAAAACAAAAGAAACAAACTTGATCCACAAAACCTAACAATAAAAATATAGCAGTTAGTCTTTAAAGTGCTACAGTGTTTTTTATTTTGTTTTATTTTGTTTATTTTGTTTTGTGATAGGAGTGATTATCCATTATTCCATCCCATTACATTAATAACCATCACATTTCATCAAGACAACTCCAATTTTGAGGTGTGTTCTTTTTAGGTTTGCAGTACTGAGAAGTATTTTAATTTTTTAAACAGCAATTAGGAAATGTACAGTTTGACAAAACTACGTAGACTGGCAATCGAGGGATTAAACCCAATAGAAACTGGAAACACTCCACTAGATCCAAATGTGAGGGAGAGATGAAGACTTAATGTCAACCCTTCTTATTTGACATTAGAGTGATAAAATATAGAAAATGTACAGAGGTGAAAGGCAGACAGTAAAGAAAGCTGCCAAGGGAAAATGATTTATCAAAATATGATGCTAGAATATGGTGCTTTAAAGATACCATAGACTGTAAGAAAATAAAATAAATTTATTCTAGATCAAGTCAAGACTAAACACTCACTAACAACTGAAATGACTAAACTGAGCCTCTCATGACAAGTAAAGACTTATTGGGAAAGAAAGAAATACTAGGAAAATGTGAAAGTACTGTAGTAGGAAAAGAGGGATTCTGAACATGAGATGAATTAATTCCACAAAAAAGTGAATCTGTTAGTTTTCAAGGTCTCCCATCATGTTAATGATAAGATGGTTTGGAGGTCACTAGTCTCACCATATATTGAATATGATAGCACAAGATAAGAGTAACATTACCAGCAGTAGTTTCTGGTTTTAAATACGTTAGGGCAGTGATGGCAAACCTTGGCACTACAGTTTTTCTGGAACTTCAGCTCCCAGAAGCCCTGATCAGCAAGAGTGATGACTTCAGTTTTTGGTAATTGCAGTTCAAGAACACCTGGAGTGCCAAGGTTCAACATCACTGCCTTAGGGCTTACTTCCAAAGACATATATGACCAATCAGATCTCTGTGTGGGAAAGGCAGAGATGGGGAAAGTAGTAGCCCTGGCCACTTTTTTCTTTTCCCAGCATGTTATGGAAACTGTCATGGAATTCTTCTAAGATGAAGACCGATTCCAGAGTCCTTTCCCACAGGTTCAGAGAGCCGATACTGGAGTCAGATGAGATTGGAACACCTCCCCATCTGAAAGAGCACCACTGAACAAAGGCATGGGCCAGCCTGGAGGCAAGTCAGTGTAATGCTCAGGTGCAAAGGAGGACTCTTTGGGAGTAGAGGCCTTCCTGTGAGTAGTGGGTCTCCTTAAGAGGAGAGGTTTCTTGCAAGGGGAAAGCTAATGGCAGGAAGCTCACAAGTGAATCTTTGAGTAGGGCAGAGGCCAGCTGAGCTACAAACTGCTGCAGACTGTGGATACTGCTGGGAATATTGTATTGAGTGACCTGGTTCATATCTTTGCTTGCATTGTTGGCATATCAGTTTCCTGCTTGATTGACTTCCTGACAGCATGACCCACGTTCCCTACCGACTTTGCTTCTTGCAGTTCCTTGTTTATTATTTTCAAATGAAGACAGTCAACCTAAAACCTTGTGTGTGATTTACTTGCTCATAAATAACGGGTATCTTTAATGAATTCGTGATTCTCTTGTTATTAAGGAGTAAGTCCCAGTGAGTGAACACTTACCTCCAGTTATGTGTTCATAGAATAGCGTCATGAAGCATTTCATTATATCCATTTGCTATGCATGATTGGGGGAAAAAGCAAAAACAAAATTGCAGGAGGAAATGCTACAAAACAATTACTATTCATTAAGTGGCCAGCTTTAACATAATACAGTATTCAGATTTTGTTCTGGTGCTAGGAGAAAGGAGAAAAAGAAGTACAGTAAATATGTATTTCTTTCCTCTGCTATCAGAATTACATACAACAAACTGTGCCCTTTAATCATTTAAAAGTCCATTGTCATATTTTTTTCCCTAGTGCCAATCTTCAAATGGAACTTCATCACAGTTCCATCCTCTTCATCCTTGGAGTGGCTGCTTCATCTTTGCCTTGAAATGAAGAAGACAGAATAATTGTCAATCTATCCATTATTCTGTGTTTGTGTATGAAGAGTGGCACCTAGTGAATCCATAGCCTAAATTAGAATTAAAGACCCTTCATAATGAAGATGATGCTGTAAATTAGCTGAGAGGAGGTTTTTATTATTATTATATACACAAATACTGCATGGAGACTTGCTGCTCCATTATTTATCTCTCCAACCAACTGGAATAGTGTCAATTTTTTTTATACATTCTCTCCTAGGCTTCCTATAATTTTTTTATCAGTAGAAGGAAGGGCTGTGTCTAAATTGATGCCACTATCTCCTCTTTGGCCATGAAGCTGAAAGTCTCATCTATATTTATAGCTGATTCCTGAGGATCATGTTCTTAGCCATGGGTGAAATTTGTCTGTAGCTGCTCTCACCATTTGTTATATATAATTTCCCTTGCAATCCTTGTACATGACACACACCTTCAGAAAATAGGATTTCTAATGGACATTTCACATAAATCTCAGGCAATAAAGGAGATTTTAAAATTAGTTTTTAGAGGGAAAGTACTGTGAAATATTCTATAATCTTGTTTTGTAAATATCTTCTTATGCAAATTCTTTACACTGGGATCTCTGTCCAAAACTTCACCCACCAGTCTACAAAGAAAAGTGATAAATATGTTTCCAGTACAGTGGTACCACGCTTAAAGAGCATAATGTGTGCAACAGGATTGCTCTTTAAGCAAGTTTGCTCTTTAAGCGAAACACCATTGTAAGTGACCAATTGTGACTTTGGGGGGGGGGGGGAGGATTGTGAACTCTGATTTATTTGTTAAGTGAGTTTTTGGTTGGTTTTACAGTAATACCTTGGATAACGTTTACCTCGGATAACGCTAAAATCGCATAACGTTAAGTAATCTGGGGAGGAGAATTGGATCAAATAACGTTAAGGTCCTATGGGATGGATCAGATAACAACTGCTAAAGCCTGTGCAGTTACAATGTATCTCTATGGAGCTTTAACGTTATCCGATCCATCCCATAGGATTTTTAACATACATCGGATAACACTAAAAATCGGATAACACCAAGACTTGTGGAACCAAGTCTTAGTGTTATCTGAGGTATTACTGTATTTGTTAAGCGAGGTGACTATTCAGAGAAAATTCTGCTCTTTAAGTGAGTTAGTCTCTAAGCGAGGTGCTCTTTATACGAGGTTTTACTGTAAATGAAGCGTGAGAAAGGGAAAAGACCTCCCTAAGTGGTTTGATGTTTTTTTTCTTCTTGCCCACTTTTAATCTCATTTACTTTCATTTTCCTTTTAAAACAGAAAAAGGCCCTTTTCCTGAATATTTTTTTTTTTGCCATTGCCTGTATTGGATTGTATTTTCATAACTTCTTCAGTCTCTGTAGATTTAGTTTGCATTTCTGTCAGATAATTTCGCTTAACTTTCATCTTGACAAAAGACTCAGGAGACTGACAAACTGAGCATACTTGAAATGCAAACACTATTGTCATGGGCTTAATTTCCCATTTCAAAAAAAAATCAAAAAATTGTCACATGTCACTTTGAAGAGTTTTATCTTATGACAATCTCCAATTCCTATTGTCATTCACCCTAAGTGATGTTAAGTCTAAGAGATCTCGACAATAAGTGACTGCAAGTTCCTCTTTCTTTCAGAGTAATGGGGTTCAACTTCATGCATTCATTTATAACATAAAGCTATTTAAAGTATCTAGGCATGAGAGAACATTTTGTATATGCATGGTGTTTTGGATATTCAGATTTTCACTATATTCAGTGCCCAACTCTGGGAGGGGCTGGGTGGGTCTGCATGGATGTATCTGATCCTGTGACCTTCCAATGGCCACACAACCAGAAAAATATTCTGGAATGCAAGCAGATGAAATCAGAAGTACAGTAATACCTCATATAACATTAGTATCGAATAACACGAAAATCGCATAACATCAAGGAATCTGGGGGGAAGAATTGCATCAGATAACATTAAGATCCTATGGGATGCTTCAGATAACAACCGCGAAAGCCTGTATGGTTACAATGTATCTCTATGGATCCCATAGAGGATCAGATAACACGAAAAATCATATAACACGAAGACTTGTGGAACCAGGTTTTAGTGTTATATGAGGTTTTACTGTACTTAGAACAATATTTCCAGTTTTGAGCAATGTACAGTTGGGGGGTTCAATAGTGTAGGGATCACTGTGACCTACTTAAATGGTGAGCTACCAGTTATAGATGCTTCCAGGAAACAAGAGTTTGGAAATAAGGGGCTTGGGGCAGGAGATGGCAACATGAGCTTTTGGGTACACTTTGCCCATTTCTGCCCTAGGGGAAAAAGTAAACAATGGCAAGATTTAAAATGACCCATTTCATACACATTCAGAGAATGTGAAAACCACATGCCTATGGTGTACTACTATTTCATGCTGCTAATGTATATGAGTAAATGTTTCAACTTTGTGGTATCAATCTCCCCTGATTTCCCTGCCACTTCACACTAGTTCAGCCAATCAATGTCATTGCCATTATTGTCAAAAGTGTGATCCTTTGTAAAATGATTTTGGCAGTGTGACCTTGCTTATTTATTGTCAATCTGGTAGACAGATAAAATTTGGCAAAATGTTTTGTTCTTTTTTTAAAAAATAATTGTTATTAAATTTCTAATGAAAATACATTTTAAAAAGACCATACAATACCAATGAGAAAAATAAAAAAAGACATTTTACAAACAAATTTCACATTTATATTTGATTACCTGTGTTATATACTACTACTTTTACCAACTTTTTCTTATTCAATCAATATTGTTTTAACAACAATCTCAATATCCTACCTCTGTTATATACAATGTCCTGGAGAGTAAAATAAGCCATAGCAGACCTTTAAGATTTCCAAAAACTCATTTGATCAGGTCCTGGCTTTATACCTTTATCCCTTCTCATTGTGTGTTCAACAAATGGTCACCAAATTTTCCAAAAACTATTTTCTTGAACTATGCCTTTTTTAATATTCAAGTTCCATGTTAATTTATCCTTTAATGCCAATTCCCACATTTCTTTATACCAATCTTCAGATTTAATACATCATTTTTTCAATTTCTTGCAATACATTATCTACCTGATGCTAACATTACAGATATTAACTCTTTTTTTTATCATTATCCACTTTTATGTTGTCAGCATTAGTCAACAGTACTGTACTTGACCCCAGCTCTAGTTGCATCTCCATAATGCTTGAAATTTCCTCTTCTATTTTTCTCCAAATGTCTTTTACCACATTACAACTCCACCACATATGTTCATATGTTCCCGTTATTTGCTTACATCTCCAACACACCTTGCTTATCTTCTTATCTATCTAGTGCAACCTAACTGGGGTCAGGTACCATCTCCATAACAACTTATAATTATGTTATTTTATCCTTACAGAAATAGTTCTCATAATTCTTCTTTTCCACTTTTTCTTCTACACTGCTTCAGTAATTTTAACATTCAAGACTTGTTCCCAAATGCTTTTCAAAATTTCTTGTGTTTTACCTTCTTTATTCAATATCTTATAAATCCTACTAACTATACCCTTAATACCCAATTCTCCTTTTCTTAATTTTGATATCAATTCTTCAAATTCTGTTTTCCCCCTTTCTAAACTCCTTTCATTTAGATATTTATAATTCCAATTATTTACACTTATAATTTGAAACCAATTCAATTTCATCTGAGTAAACATCTCTGACTTTTTGACTCTATCCTTACAGGCCTGTATCCAATCCTTCAACATTAACACACCATTTTTAATGAAAACTTCCTTCATCTTTCCATCAATTATTATAGGAAAAGTTTTAATATCTTCCATTTCTATTATCGGGGATATATCTGGTGCCAATTCTTTTTTCACTTTCTTCCACACTTCCAAAGTTACCTTTTATCATTTTATTTTTAATAACCATTTTCTTTACATCCTTATCTAAAAAAATTTGATTTGCTTACTTGGAACGGCTCTCATCTCAATTTATTCCCAAATTATGTCCTCTTTCATTAACATCTTTACTACACTCTTTATTTGGAAAGCTCTATAGTAATTCATAACATTCTTTAGCCCTTAACCTCCTTTCTGGGATAAATACCATAAATTTCTTGATAATCTTGATCTACGCCCTCCATTACAATAATTATTTAACATATTTTGATATTCTTTTATCTCTTTGTCATTAAGTAGAATTGGCAGAGTATCAAACAAAAAATTTAGTCTTGGTAACAACATCATCTTACATAAAGCAATCCTGCCAAACCAAGATAAATTCAAATTTTTGTATTGTGCTATTTTATCCTTAATCTCTTTCTTTTGCTTATCATAATTTAACCTCTTAAGGTCATCTAAATTACCTGAAATAATTATCCCCAAATATTTCAAATTATCTTTAACCTGCATTTTATAATTCTCTTTTATTTATTCCTGTTCTTTTTCCACATTGCCCAATATCATCTCTGATTTATCCCAGTTAACTCTCAATCATGTAGTTTCCTCAAATGTCTTTAAATGTATTTGCATCTTTTCCAGTGTCTCTATAGGTTGTTTCATAATTACTAATGTATCATCTGCATACAAACTTATTTTATTATTTTCTATTCCAACTATACTTTTATCCTCTCGTATAGCACTTGCTAACAATTCCATAACCATTATAAATAATATTGGTGATAGTGGGCAACTCTGTCTTGTTCCCGCCTCTAACTTTATGTCTTCTGTATAACCATCATTGCCCCTAACTCTGGTGACGCCTTGTTGATATAATTTTCCAGTTATTCATCCAAACTTGTTCCCAAACCCATACATTTTAATCATCTAGTTAATCATTTCCCATTGCAACGAATCAAATGCTTTAAAAACATCGAACGATAAAAATCTTACTCTTAATTTTGTTCTGTTATATCTATCCAAAACTCTTCTTGTCAAATCCACCACATGTCTTCCTTTCAAAAAGCCTACCTGATCCTTTTTTATGTATTTGCCCATGAAACTATATATGCCAGCAGATGTGGACAACAAAACAATGGTCACAGGATTGGAAAAGATCAGTATATGTTCCAATCCCAAAAAAGGGTAATGCCAAAGAATGTTCAAATTATCAAACAATTGCACTCATTCCACATGCTATCAAGGTTATGCTCAAGATAATACAGGAGAGACTGCAGCAGCATGTGGAGAGAGAATTACCAGAAGTGCAGGCGGGGTTCCGAAGAGGAAGGGGGACCAGATACCACATTGCCAACATACATTGGATCATGGAGAAAACAAAGGAATATCAGAAACAAGTCTACTTCTGTTTCATTGACTACACCAAGGCCTTTGACTGTGTGGACCACAACAAAATGTGGCAAATAATTAAAGAGATGGGAATACCAGAACACCTTATATGCCTCATGAGAAATCTGTACAAGAGTCAAGAAACAACTATTAAGACAGAATATGGAACGATGGAGTGGTTTGGAATAGGAAAAGGAGTAAGACAAGGCTGCAGTTTATCACCCTGCTTGTTATAAACTTATACACAGAGCACATAATGTGCAATGCAGGGATGGAGGAATCACAATTTGGGATCAAAATTGCTGGGAAAAACATCAACAATTTGAGATACAAATGATACCACCCTAATGGCAGAAAGTGAGGATGACCTAAAGAAGCTCCTGATCAGGTTGAAAGAGGAGAGTGCAAAAGCTGGCTTGAGACTCAACATCAAGAAAACCAAGATAATGGCAACAGGCCCTATAAGTCCCTGTAAAATAGATGGGGAAGAAGTAGAAGCAGTCACATATTTTACTCTCTTGGGATCGAAGATCACTGCAGATGGTGAGTGCATCCATGAAATAAAAAGGTGACTGACTCTTGGGAGGCAAGCTATGAGAAACCAGGGGAACATAGTTAAAAGCAGAGCAGTGGCGTCGCGCAGTCTTCAGCTGCCTGGGGCGAAGAGCAAACTCGTCACCGCCACCGCCCAGCTCGCCGCCGTGCCCCCAGGACCCAGGCAGAAGGCGCCCCCCTGCTGACTAGTGGCGCTCACGCACTAGCGCACACGCTCGCTGCACACCTCCACCCGCTTGCCCGCCACCCACCCCCGATGAGCGCACCACGCGTGCCGCACACCTCCGGCAACTCGCTCGCCTGGCTAGCCGTCGGGGGCTCTCCGCCCCCTGCCCCTGGCGGGCGCACTGCGTGCACGCACATGCTGCCCACCTCCTCCCACCCAGCCAGCCGCCAGGGGCTCCCTGCCACGGCGCCACCCACCCCCAACAAGCGCCCCATCTGATGGCAAGCTGGGTGGGTGGCTGGGTGGGCAGAGGTGAGCAGTGTGCACACGCACGCAGGGCGCCCACCAGGGGCAGGCGGCGGAGAACCCCAGACGGCCAGACGGGCGGGCGGAGGTGAGCAGCGCGCCTCCGCTGGTGGGGGTGTCCTATTTAGAGAGGCATCACCGCCCGCAGGCACAAGTTTGTTCTCCTGCATTAAGTTTTCAACCCTCCCAGAGAGTAAACACGACAACAAAAGACAAACAAACATTGTGGCACCTTAAAGAGGAACGGCTTTATTTAAATGTGAGCTTTTGTGGATCAAGTCCACTTCGTCAGAGTGCAGAGGGAGACTTCCTATTGCACGCGGGGCGCTCACCAGGAAAAGGGCCGCCCTCCGCCTGGGAAGTCCTGCTTCCTAAGCCAAAGAGGGAGGCCAAAGCGGTGGGGAGGGGACATTTTTCTACCCCCTAAAAGCCGCTGCCTGGGGCATCCGCCCCCCCCGCCCCCCACGCTATGCCACTGAAGCAGAGATATCACCTTGCAAACCTAAATTCGCATAGTCAAAGCAATGGTATTTCCAGTGGTAATGTATGGATGTGAGAGCTGGACCATTAGAAAAGCTGAGAGCAGAAGAATAGATGCCTTTGAGATGTGGTGTTGGAGGAGAGTTTTGTGAGTCCCCTGCACAGCAAGGAGAACAAATAGGTCGATCTTAGAAGAAATAAACCCTGACTGTTCCTTAAAAGGTCAAATAGTAAAGCTGAAGCTGAAGTACTTTGGACATCAAATGAGAAGAGAGGACACACTTGAGAAAGCCTTGATGCTGGGAAAGGTGGAGGGCAAAAGTAGAAGAGGGCAGCTAAGGCGTCCAACCTTACAAAACTGAATCCGGGATAGTGGGGCGGGGCCAACATCATGACGTCATGGGCGGGGCCAACGTCACGACGTCATGGGCGGGGCCAAAAAATAAAGGAGCAAAAAATGGCTCCAATAAACTGTGCATGCGCAGAAACTCAATCTGATGCATTGCGCATGTATCAGATTGAGTTTCTGCGCATGCACAGTTTATTGGAAAATAAGCCATGTGCCGATTTTCGGGGGGCTCTAAAAATATAAGCCACCCCCCGAAAATAAGCCATCAGGCCATTTTTGGCCATTTTGGGGGGGGGAAAAAAAGAATATAAGCCATGGCTTATAATAGGCTATTATAAGCCATGGCTTATATTCTTTCCCCCCCCAAAAAAATGGCCAAAAATGGCCTGATGGCTTATATTCGGGGGGTGGCTTATATTTCTATATACTCAGTATATAGAAATATAAGCCACCCCCCGAAAATAAGCCATCAGGCCATTTTATACTGCCTGCTCGGACACAGAGAATATACCCCCCAACTCTGCTTACCTTGAAGCTCTGCTTATTTTCTCTCCCGACTAACAGCTGATCAGACTCAGAGGCTTTTTTAAAAACTCCGGTAGGGAAACAAGGAAGGGGGAAAATTTCAGCGATGTGATTGGATCTCTATGTCAGCTGACATAGAGATCCAATCACATCGCTGAATAGGGGAAACACCTATTCAGCGATGTGATTGGATCTCTATGTCAGCTGACATAGAGATCCAATCACATCGCTGAATTTTTGGAGCCATTTTTTGCTCCTTTTTTTTTTAAAAAATGCCTGCTGCCGAAGAGAAATCGGGACAGCCGGGACGTCATGGGGGAATTCCATGACCATTTTCCTAAAAATGATAACTCGGGATTCCCCCTCTCAAGTCGGGACTGTCCCTGAGAATCCGTGACGGTTGGCCGCTATAAGCTAGGAATGAGATGGCTAGATGGTATTGTAGAGACAATGGGCACAGAGCTGAATGAGTTGAGGAGGATGGTGGGGGACAGAGGTGCCTGGAGGGCAGTGGTCCATGGGGCCGCTAAGGGTTGGAATCGACTGTGTGATTGAACAACAACAACATGTGATTGTTTGTGAATGTTGTACCTTCCTGTAAGTGTATGGTCTCTCTTTTTTTCAGATTGAGTTTTGCACTGAGATTTTGGAGAAGAAATCTGATGTGTTTTTTTTTTTTTTTAAATAGCAGTCCTTCTTTTGCAAAAATCCAATGCAAAGATATATATCATATACTTTATGACTCTTATTTCCAAATACTACTATATAGTCATAAATGAGTACAAATGAAGCATGACAAGCAATTTGCTGCCTGGTAGCTGATATTTATGTCCTGACACATGGCTTGTGTGCAATTAGATTTTTGGATATGAGAAAAAGTGTCTTCTGTCAAGTTATGTTCCTTTTTAGCCTTGTTCCCAGAATGTTATTTAATGACCACATTGGGATATGTCAGCCATTTGCACTAGACCTGCATCTTCTATCTATATCACGGAGGGGAGTGAAGGAGTGAAAGACACAACTGGCCCTAATGTGAGGCAGAGTGAAGTAGCTATCATGGGTGGCAAATATAGTATGGTCTTGATGAGCAGCAGAGGCGTAGCTACCGCCGTATCTGCCGTATCAATTATACGGGGGCCCCGGGCCATGGGGGCCCCCAACGTGCGTAAGCAAAACAAATCTTTACCCTTCCTAAGGGCACCCAAACAAATTTTTATACGGGGCCCCACCAAGGAACGCTACTCTTCTGATGAGCAGCTTCTTTTCCCCACTCATCATGTGGACATTTGCCTGCACATGCACATCTTTGAATGCACATCTCCCTCCCTCCCCCTCCCCCCTCTCTTGTGTATGATGATTCTGTTAATGTAGCAGCTGCAACTGTTCTGCAAAACATAAAAATGGAGTGAATGTCAACAACGGACAACCAACTGCTGTTAAGTGCTCTCAAGGGAAAAAAAAAGTCTTCGAATAACAATTATCTTTAAGACACCAAATTTCCACACATGTTCTTCTGGCCTTAGTGACCAGCCCCCTGAACCACATGATCAGCCCGCTGCCCAAAAAGTTTGGGCACCCCTGATCTAAAGTATATGTGATTTAGTTTGGGGAGGTTAGTTTTGTTGGACATGAATATTGAAAAGTAACTAGGGGGCCTAGGTAGCACAACAAGGCTGTAGGCTTTACTTTGCCCACTTGCACAATATAATCACCCATCCTCATCATGAGATTCTGCTATGCATAATGATTTGTATGAAATTAGAATATGACTTGCTTGATTTTTTTAAATTTGCACAAATCCTTAATCCATGTCATCCAGGATCTAGTTTAATTGTAGTTCATGTCTTTTACATGGACAGAACATATCTTTGAGATCATTCGTAGCTTCCTACACCTGCCATAGCCCATTATCTACCAATCTGACCAATATTCTTGGTCTGATCTAGACTAAGGGTCTACCTGAACATTTATCCCACACATCAGGGCTTTTTGGTGCCAGGTTGATCCACTTTTTCTTCTGGCATCCACATGTACTGGGTGCAAGAGCAAAACAATTCATCATAAAGTACAATACCACTTTTTGAGCCCTTGATTGCTGAGAATGGGGTAAAATAGAGTCAAAGCTGCTTTTGGTGTAAATCTCTGCTATCAGTAGCAAGTCTGCCACTGCAAAATAGTGGCAAATTAAACACTTCCCCTGATTGTTTGAGAACAGCCAGGGGAAGAGGTTTTTCCCCCTTAAGTTCAGTAGATGATTGATGCAGTGCCACAGTCATCATTTAGTAAAGTTAAAAAATAATTATATTTCAGTCAACCAGAAGAAGTGTTCAAATTGCTAGCAGTGTGTAGTGGCTTATCAGCTATTGATTGATAGCAGCAACAATGATTGCTAGAGGTTAAAATGCCATTTGGATGTGGAGATCATACCACATAGCATTTTGCTCCTTCTCCCACCCCTTCATCCTGTGCTACACGAGCCCAAAATCAGCTAGCATAGGTTGACCCTAAATTAGTTGAACTTAACTATTTGATCAGTTAGTTAGATAGCTGAACTTTGGTCTGACTAAAATCCATGGACCATTTAATCATGACTTCATGCCCTACCAATTTCAATTAACTGCTATGGATCCAAGCTTCTGTCTCATTTAAAAATGTACTAATGTAGGTAATAATAAATCATCAGTATCACTTTTCCCTACATTACAATTTTTTGAGTTTGGATAGATTGTCATAAATAAATAGGGATGGGAGTAAAGTTTTTACCCATCTTGTTCCAGTCACCCCTCTTAGTTTGCAGCAAAGTGCAGCTACAAATCCAGTTTGTATTGCAGCCATAAAAGAACTTCAGAACTGTAGATAATTGTGCATTCAGTATTCACTTAACGATCATCATAAAATCCATTCTTTTGTATAAAATAAACAAGGCATAGATAGTATCTGCAAGAGGCATTTCTCCCACATTGAATTACACAGTAGATGATGATGATCTGTAGATAGTTATATAATTGTAAATATAACTTGCTTAAAAATAGTATAAGACATGCAGTAGGCTGAGCTAAAGGCTATTAGACTCTGACATTTTACTTGTTTCCCCAAATGTCCTCACTCTTCACTTTAATAGTTTTAAAGGGCACTTTGGAGCCATTTCCTCTCTCACTAAAAAGACAATTAGGTGATTCTTTTATGCACTTCAACAGAACTCTTTACATTTTCTGACCTCTGATATCCACTTGATGGAGTTTTTCCCCTTTTAATCTTGAAAAGGAAAATCTTAAGAGGATACAGAAGTGAAATCACCTTAAGCAAGAATGTTCACAAATGGTTTGCTATTTGCTGCAAACACTGGGGAGGAAAATATATAAGAACCAATGAAAGTAAAGATAGATTTTAGACCTAACTTGGATATCCAATGGAGTACAGTGGATAGAGTGACAGACTAGAACTCAGGAGGCCTTAGGCTTAGCCATGTACATTCACAGAGGATGTGGAACTAGTAAGGCCACTCTTTCAATATCTCACTTAGAGTTATTATGACCTGATGGCACTATAGAGTTATTATGACCTGATGGCACTATAACATAACAAGGTCTAACACAGGGATGTCTTTGCTTCTTGTCTTTGCAAAGAGCAGTCCTGTCATCCAAATTAGAAATAAATTATGCTGCTTTGTTTTGTTGGGTAACAGCTTAAGCACAGATCAATTAAAGGAATACACTCACATATAATCATCCAGCAACAGTAAACATACAAATAGATAGCAGATCTTCAACAGAGTTATCCTGTTATTGCTCCTAGCCCCAGTTTTGTTAATGTGAATGACAGATAAAATAAAGGACTTTGCATTTTTGCCAACAGCCCCAAAGTTTTCCCGCTCCAACCATTGCCCGCCTTTGCTCATGCACGATAAAGTTGCATGAGCATCATGTATGCACATGCCTGTTGCATAAGCACAACATGTCACCAACACAGCCATTTCCCCATGAAAACTGTCAGCCGGGTGATCCGACAAATTTCGGATTATATTCTAACCAGTGAGTGGCCATCTGGTTCCAGGCAGAGTCTTGTTCTACTTCCATAGAGACTGACTCCTTTGCTAAAAGATGCCCAGCTCTCTGGAGCTGAAATTGGCCTCAACTTCAGTGAGCCCCTGCTGGTGGATCTAGGAAGTGGTGGCCAGAATACTCCCATAAGAATCAACAAGCAGGGGTCTCTACTAAAAAGTGCACGCCCTTGTGGAATTCTGACCCAGATAGAGGAAATCAAATGGTCCCACTGCCAGGGTTTCATGGAAGGTATAATATCGTCCTTTGATCTGCCAGTTTTACGAGCCAAAATAACATATTATAGTGAAAATGTCAAAAGAGCCTCCAATCATCTAATTAGTGGTGGAATGTGACCAGGGCAAAAGGGCAATTGAGTTAACTATGACAAACACATATTCTAAATATGTGTTACTAGATGAAAGGGCGATTGAGGTTATGGTGATAGAAATAATATTTATAAGGAATTAAGGTTGAACTGGCTTCATATACTAACGTTGGATAGGTGGAATAAAGAATATAAAGAGAAATTACATCCTACAAGACAGTTGACAGACGTTGAGGAAATGTTATACAAGATAAGAAAAGGTTCAATGGGGATAAAAGGAGTAGTAAGCAAGTTGTATAAAATGATAAATTGTACTGAAGAAACTCAGAATGTTCTCAAAAGATTGTGGGAAACGGATTTAAACATTAACATTTCTGGAAAAAAATGGAAGAAAAAGTGGAAAAATAGGATTACATGATGTGCGAAATCTGTCCACAAAAGTTAAAGAACATAACTACAAAAATTTGTGGTGGTGGTATATGATGCCAGTTTGAATAAATCAAATAGATAACAGTAAATCAAAGAGATGTTGGAGATGTCAACAGGAAATTGGGACATATAAACATATGTGGTGGGATTGCAAAATTATTTCCAATTTCTGGCATAAAATGGAACAAGAAATAGCAAAAAAAAATTAAACCTTAATTTAAAGCTGAATGAAAAAATTGTTTTATTGACAGATTTAGAGGAATTGAACTTAGAGGAAAATATAAAAGAGTTACTAACAATTTTTTTTTAACTTTGGCAAGACAACAAGTGGCCAGAAATTGGAAAGGTGCTATGAACTTAGAACTCAGTAAATGGTATACCAATGTTTGGGACATGGCACTCTATGAAAAACTTACATGGGAGCTAAACATAAAAAGGGGGTTATTAAAATAAAATAGATTTTGCAACATTTGGAAACCTTTTTTGCAATATACATTGAGAGAAAATAAAGGTGATAAACCTGCACCGAATATAATGTGTTTTTGGCAGAATAACTGAGTTGTAAAAGAGATGGCTGGCAGACCCAAGGACCTTAAAACACTTGGGTGATACATGTATTGTGTATTAAAAAGTTGTAATACCATGATGAAGAGAATAACTGGTACAAAGTGCAAAAGTATATTTTATACAGGTATATGCATACAAATAATATGGTTAAGAGATTGATTGTACTGAAAACAATTGAATTAACTTGTTTTTTTTGTTTTTTTTTGTATTATGTTATATTTGCTTGTTTTTTTACTTTCTGTATAGTAAGATGTAGTTTGATTTGTTTTCTGTTATCTTTTTATAATATTTCTTATTGTCAAAAAAATCTTAATAAAAAAATTAAAAAAGAAAAAAGAAAAAGAAAGAAATAATGTTTAAAATTGTATAATTCCATTTCTAGAACACTAAGAAACATGGGGTTTTCTTCTATGAGTTGCTAATAAAAAGAACTTAATTTCACCTGTTCTTTACGTTCATTATTTTACAGCCTTTGCTGTCCAGGGTACAGCCAAGCAAAATAGTTTGTTTAGTTCTAGAGTGCATTTTCTGTTTCGGCATTTAATAGTGCAAATTATTTTAAAAGTGATGTATTTATTTGTTGTTGTAGTTATTGAGCTCTCCGCAAGAAAACAAGAACACCCGTCTGTGAAAACTAAACAATATATACACAAATAATTTTTAACACAAACATGTAAATTGAACAAAATGATAATGGCTGCTATTTTTTTGGTATGGATTGCTAAAGATTAAGTGTGCTCAAGGGGTGGGTGGGTTTTCATCCTTAAAAATATCAGGCAGCCAGGTATTCGTCACCCCAAGAACATCTGTCCGTCCCACCAGGGAGGATCGGAGAGGCTCCCTTGTTATTCCTTCAGCGAGAGAGGCGCACCTCGCCTGCACCAGGAGGAGAGCCTTCTCCGTGTCCGCCCCGACCCTCTGGAACCTCCTGCCCACTGAACTGCGCCTTCAGACAGAGCTCCTGCCCTTCCGGAAGGGCTTAAAAACCTGGCTGGCAGGACAAGTTTGGGGACCCGGGAACGTGGGTTCTCATACCAGGTGGCTTATTTAATGGATTGCCACCCCTGGGTCTGATCGTGGGATTGTGTATTGCTTTTAACTTTTGATGACTTTTTAACTCCTGATGTTTTTACTGATGTAGATTGTTTTCTGCTTTTATTTTTTGATGTAAGCCGCTCAGAGTCGGGTTCTCCCGATTGGGGCGGGGTAACAAATGCAATAAATAATATGTATGTTCTTGAAGGGAAAGGACATTTGTTTTGTGCAGAGATCATTACCACAAATCTTTATGATCTTGCCCTGTTTTTGTCTTGAGTTGGGAAATCTTGTATGGCTTGTACATTTCTGTTGAGGCCCCATGTGAACGCATCCAGGCAATCCATTATTGTGATAATCTTTTAGCTCTGTTGTGCAAACTCTGGACTTACATTGCTTTTCTTATATTGCATTTACATGAGAAAAAATGAACTTGAGCTGAGCTAACGTCAAAACAGTTTTACATAGATGATAATAGGTTGGAGCCAGACTTAATCAAACTTACAGCAAGCCCACTGAAATCAATAGGACTTAATTTAATCATTACTACCTCAAGTCCCATTGATTTCAACATGCAAAACACCAACCAGGTTTAATGACCACTCATACTGCTGCATTGCAGCTCCCCCCCCCCCTCGGGCTGATGGCTTAATGGTTAAGATGCTGAGCTTGGAAACTCGAAGGACGCCAACCGTCACGGATTCTCAGGGACAGTCCCGATTTGAGAGGGGGAATCCCGAGTTACCATTTTTAGGAAAATGGTCACGGAATTCCCCCATGACGTCCCGGCTGTCCCGATTTCTCTTCGGCAGCAGGCATTTTTTTTAAAAAAAAGGAGCAAAAAATGGCTCCAAAAATTCAGCGATGTGATTGGCTCTCTATGTCAGCTGACATAGAGAGCCAATCACATCGCTGAATAGGGGAAACACCTATTCAGCGATGTGATTGGCTCTCTATGTCAGCTGACATAGAGAGCCAATCACATCGCTGAATAGGGGAAACACCTATTCAGCGATGTGATTGGATCTCTATGTCAGCTGACATAGAGAGCCAATCACATCGCTGAAATTTTCCCCCTTCCTTGTTTCCCTACCGGAGTTTTTAAAAAAGTCTCTGAGTCTGATCAGCTGTTAGTTGGGAGAGAAAATAAGCAGAGCTTCAAGGTAAGCAGAGTTGGGGGGTGTATTCTCTGTGTCCGAGCAGGCTGCCTGCTTATTTTCGGGGGGTGGCTTATATTTCTATATACTAAGTATATAGAAATATAAGCCACCCCCCGAAAATAAGCCATAAGGCCATTTTTGGCCATTTTGGGGGGGGGGGGAAAGAATATAAGCCATGGCTCATAATAGCCTATTATTAGCCATGGCTTATATTCTCCCCCCCCCAAATGGCCAAAAATGGCCTGATGGCTTATTTTCGGGGGGTGGCTTATATTTTTAGAGCCCCCCAAAAATCGGCACATGGCTTATTTTCCAATAAACTGTGCATGCGCAGAAACTCAATCTGATGCATGCGCAATGCATCAGATTGAGTTTCTGCGCATGCACAGTTTATTGGAGCCATTTTTTGCTCCTTTATTTTTTGGCCCCGCCCATGACGTCGTGACGTTGGCCCCGCCCATGACGTCATGACGTTGGCCCCGCCCCACTATCCCGGATTCAGTTTTGTAAGGTGTTGGACGCCTTATCGAAGGTCAGGTTTTGATACCCAAGGGCTGCACTTGAGGACATTGTTACCTGAATTTCAGACTCCAAGGCCTTAAGAAGTCTGAAATCATTTTATTTTTAATATTTAGGAACCTTTTCACAGGCGGAAGCTTTAAAAATGAGCCATAGACCAATTGTTTGATACATAATAAAGAAGTTTACTTGAAAATCAAATTAAAATAAAAAATCAACAATAATTAGTACAGATTTAAACAGGGAAAGAGCCTGTAGTTTTTTTGACCTATCTCTAGGCAGATGTTAAAGCAAGGAGAATAGGCAGAGTCTACTGACTGCAGAGTTGTTTTTATATGTTTTTCAGGGGCCCCAAACTCTTACAGTTGCAGTAAAACAAAGAAAGGAAGATCATGATTATTCAATTAAAATAAGTACACAGATTAAAGAGGAAATGTTACAGTTTTACAATCACAAAAGAAACAACAATTTTTGGGTCTCTGCATTCTTTTCTTGATGAGTCCTCATAGAAGTGTTAATTCAAAAGACACCAGCAATCATCAGGAGGGATGGGCAGGAGAGGAAGTACTCAGCTCCTTTCTTTAGGCAAATTATCAGCTGTTATCCTTAGCAGTGCAGGGAGACAGTATTGTATTCTGTATTGATTTGAATGATATCAAAATTATCCTGTTAGTTGTAATTTTTCCATCTGACTGTCCTTTGGAATGAGGAGACACAAAATCCAGCATTAATATCATTGTCAAATACAAACAGAAGTTATTCCATAGAGGTTCCCTATATATTCCTATCTTAAAGGAATCAAACTTCAGTGGACCAAAAGTCTTAAACTTTAAATCAAACATTTGCATTGTCTAGCAGGCAAGATGAGATTAACATTTTAGCATTACCTGAAAGGTGAGGAATTGCAGGTCACCACCTGGTCAATTTCGGGGGTGAGGGTATAAAGGAAATCTTTATTGATTAAAAGGAAATTTCTATTGATGTTAGATTAAGATATGGCCAGGACATGGGTGTTAATTGATGCAGGCATTGTCTGCCATCTAGGTCTGTGTCCTGGGGAACATGAACGTGTGATGACCACTTCTGGGGCCATCTCAAGGGAAACCAAAGAGGTTCAAACAACTTTATTTAAAAATAAACGAATATGTCTTAAACTAAAGGGTGAATTTCAAATTTTATGTAACAACATGAAAGGAGACTCATTTGGGCATCCCTAGTGTAGTTTCTCCAGCACAAATCCTTTCAACCCAGAATAATCTCTGACACGAAATTATTATTACTGTATTTCAGTAAGAGATCTGGGATGTAGACAACACATAGGAAGTTAACCCACCTTTGAAAGTGGTATTTTATACTTGCCTTAAATAAGGTAGAAGTCAGGCATTAAATTTAAGAGCTACATTTTGTTGCTGAATTCTGGTAAATGGTTTTTTGAAGGCTACTAGAGGTTGAATGCTTCCCACCTCTTTTAGAGATAGTTTTCCCAGTAAGCAGTTTACAGTTCTTCAATAGATTATACCACTTCAGTCTTCAGAGTAGGGACAGTGGGTGGGATGTCTGGATACTTAAACAGTCTTTCTATATTATTATTATTATTATTATTATTATTATTATTATTATTATTATTATTATTATTATTATTATTATTATTATTATTATTATTATTAAATTCAAATTTATAATCCCTTTAAAATCATTTTGTAGGCAAAAGATTAGAATTTCAAAGTAGATAATTCAATTTATACTCACACCTGGTGTGCTCAATAAAGAGCTGTCTTATTGATTTTTATGGTTTTATTAAACGATTAATAAATGTATAATTAATTAAACAATTGTCATGACTTATTGTCACATAATAAATGAGTACATATCACTCTCTTCTAACAACCTAAAGTGTTACTGTTCAGAAAACAGGAGCATACATTGTTGCCGCTTGTCTCATTCTCATGTAAGACAATAAGAAAACAACAAAACCTTTCTCCTTACCTGCAACAAATCTGATCATTCCTGATCATTCAGATGGCAAAATCAGGCATACTTGCATAAGATGTGAGCAGCAGAATAAGGTCTCCAGCAAGGACACTTCCAGGAATGATAAAATATAAACTTAGATGTTTCAGTCACCACAGCATATCTAAATATCTCCTTCCTTCCTTGAAACTCATAAGATTGATATTGAGGACATATGGTGGGCATGATCTACTTTAAAAAAAAACAAGCAAACATGAATTCAAATATGTATGTGGCCAAATGGCTCCTGTGCATATGGGAAAAGAAGTGCAGAATTAATTCTTTGGTGAAGAGTCAGTATCCTGCTGTTGTGGGGTGATAAAATTCTCTTCCTCATGACAATCCACAGCACTATCCTCTAAAACAACAGGTTCTTGTCCATCCCTCTAGACAGGGGTGTGCTGGGCACCATAGGAGGGCGCTGGACAGGAGCGAGGGGCGACCAAAGGATGGGGGAAAAGGCTGACCCCAGGAACCACTTGGGCACTGCCCTACACTTGCTCTGCTCAACACTAGGTACTTTAGAATAAACCATTCCTCCAAGCTGAAGGAGGGAGCTTGGAGCAATGGCTTAATCTAAAGTGCAGAGCACTGGGCAGATAAAATAAAAATAAAATTATTATTTGCACCCCAGGGCGCCAGAGGTGAGGGTGCACCAGGATGAATCCCAGTGGCCCAGCCCATGCCTGCCTCTAGAACAGGTATGGATTGTGCACACTGGGTTGAGATGTGAGGATGAGGGGAGGATTACTTCCTCTGATTCTACTGATGGAAACATAATTTTATCAGTCATTTCATTCTCTGGGTTTCAGCTGCTTTTAATTGTCAGTAAAACTAGAAAGTCAGGATCCTATACTTCTTTCCTTTTAATGAATTTCATCACACAGAACATCTAGCAATAAAGAAATTATGCTCTGTTATTTCAAAATAGTCCTTTGTGTAGTTAGATTACTTGGAAAAGTAATCTAATCAATTTTCTTCTTTCAGACCTCAGTTTTAACTCTTACAATGTTTAACTCATTTCTCATGTTCCATATGTCAAATAAATAAATCAATGGATTATTCACATTAAACCCTTTTTAAATAAACACACTCAAGCATGTCTTGACAATCACATGTCAAGCTAAATGAGGTAGCAATGTGTATAACACTCCTATGATTGGATTTTGTTGCAGTCAGTTAACAATAGATTAGCCATTTGAAAGAATCAAGATTTAAATAAGGGAATTAGACAGTTTACAAAATACAGTAATCTTTGTATTGTTATTCCTCCTTTCTTTTCCATAACCATGTGTTAAAAATTACTGTTTTGTTGTTTATGCCTGCTATAGTTGAACTTGCCATCCCTCCTGTCTCTTTTTCTTTTCTTATTCAGAGAGCATAAAACACAGAACAAGAATAGTAACTACAAACCCTGAGGCTTGATGTTAAGGCGTCCAACACCTTACAAAACTGAGTCCGGGACAGTGGGGCGGGGCCAACGTCACGACGTCATGGGCGGGGCCAACGTCACGACGTCATGGGCGGGGCCAACGTCACGACGTCATGGGCGGGGCCAAAAAAATAAAGGAGCAAAAAATGGCTCCAATAGTCAGCTGACATTTTTTGCCATTTTTGGGAGGAAAAAGAATATAAAAGCCATGGCTTATAATAGGGGAAACAGTATTTGACCAATACTGTTTCCTCTATTATAAGCCATGGCTTTTATTCTTTTTTTCCCCAAAAAAATGGCAAAAAATGGCCTGATGGCTTCTTTTCGGGGGGTGGCTTATATTTCTATATACTGCATGCTCGGACACAGAGAATAACACCCCCCAACTCTGCTTACCTTCAAGCTCTGCTTATTTTCTCTCCCGACGAACAGCTGATGATCAGACTCACTCGGAGGCTTTTTTTAAAACTACAGTAGGCAGGGAAACAAGGAAGGGGGAGAAAAAATTCAGCGATTTGATTGGATCTCTATGTCAGCTGACATAGAGAGCCAATCACATTGCTGAATTAGGGGAAACACCTATTCAGCGATGTGATTGGATCTCTATGTCAGCTGACATAGAGAGCCAATCAAATCGCTGAATTTCTCCTCCTTCCTTGTTGTAGTTTTAAAAAAAGCCTCTTTAGTCTGATCAGCTGTTCGTCGGGAGAGAAAAAAAGCAGAGCTTGAAGGTAAGCAGAGTTGGGGGGGGGTGTAGTATTCTCTGTGTCCGAGCAGGCAGTGGGGTGGCTGTGTTTTCATAACACATGGCTTATTTTCGGGGGGTGCCTTATATTTTTAGAGCCCCCCGAAAATCGGCACATGGGTGGCTTATTTTCCAATAAACTGTGCATGCGCAGAAACTCAATCTGATGCATGCGCAATGCATCAGATTGAGTTTCTGCGCATGCACAGTTTATTGGAGCCATTTTTTGCTCCTTTTTTTTTTTTTAATGCCTGCTGCCGAAGAGAAATCGGGACAGCCGGGACGTCATGGGGGAATTCCGTGACCATTTTCCTAAAAATGGTAACTCGGGATTCCCCCTCTCAAATCGGGACTGTCCCGGAGAATCCGTGACGGTTGGCCGCTATACGTGGAACCTGAGGCAATTTGATCTGGCCTCTATTGGCCCAGCCCCAGGCAAACTTTCTACTCACAGTATATTTACTCACAATGTTCATCAAGATAGCAACCAAAAAGCTTATTGAAGGTTGACTCACAACGAAATGAAAACTGCATTTCAAGCTAAAAGAAATAATCCATTCAAACACATGCTTGCAGGGGGCAAGTCCCAGGACTTTTTGATGGGCAGGGACTATGACATGATTTGCCATTCTGTGTCAAATGTCACATGTTTGTTCTAGGCTCACATGCAGCCCTCACTTGAGATATATGCTGCTCTGTTTAGAAGAGCTTTAAGATCTTTCTTATTTATCTGGATTTTCATACAATTAATTATACAGGGTATTATTTCTGACTACACCAAGGCATTTGACTTTTTGGACCACAATGAAATGTGGCAAGTAATTAAAGAGATGGGAATACCAGAGCACCTTATATACCTCATCAGAAATCTGTACATGAATCAAGAAGCAACAGTTAGGACAGAATACGGAAGGACAGAGTGGTTTGGAATAGGAAAAGGAGTAAGACAAGGCTGTATTTTGTCACCCTGTTTATTCAACTTATACACAGAGCACATAATGTGCAATGCAGGGATGGAGGAATCACAATTTGGGATCAAAGTTGCTGGGAGAAACATCAACAACTTGAGATATGCAGATGATACCACCCTAATGGCAGAAAGTGAAGAGGACTTAAAGAAGCTCCTGATTAGGTTGAAAAAAGAGAGTGCAAAAGATGGTTTGAGACTTAACATGAAGAAAACCAAGATAATGGCAAGAGGCCCTATCAGTCCCTGGAAAATGGATGGGGAAGAAGTAGAAGCAGTGACAGATTTTACTTTCTTAGGATCAAAGCTCACAGCAGATGGTGATTGCAGCCATGAAATAAAAAGGCAACTGATTCTTGGGAGGCAAGCTATGAGCAACCTAGGGAACAAAGTTAAAAGTATCACCTTGCAAAAAAAGAAAAGAAAAGTTTGCATAGTCAAAGCAATGGTATCCCCGGTAGTAATGTATGATTGTGTGAGCTGGACCATAAAGAAAGCTGAACGCAGAAGAATAGACACCTTTGAAATGTGTTGGAGGAGTATTCTGAAAGTACCCTGGACTGCAAGGAGAACAACTAGGTTGCTCTTAAAAGAAATCAACCCCAACTGCTCCTTGGAAGGTCAAATATTAAAGATGAAACTAAAGTATTTTGGACATCTGATGAGAAGAGAGGATTCACTTGAGAAAGCCTTGATGGTCAAGAGCAAAAGAAGAAGGGGGTGACAGAGAATGAGATGGCTAGATGGTATTGTAGACACAATGGTCAGAGAACTGGATGGGTTGAAGAGGATGGTGAAGGATGGGGTACCTGGCATGCAATGGTCCATGGGGTCACAAAAGGTCAGGCTCTACTATGTGACTGAACAACAACAACAACAAACACTGGTTTTCACCTTGGATTGTTACAAATTATGTTTTGCTGTTTCTGAATTATCCTCCCTATATGCTGTATTTGCCCAATATTCTAAACATTGCACAATATTGCTTACTGATGCTTTTTTTATAAACCAACAAGTATCTTATAAAAATTCCAAATAATATTTGAAATCTTCACACAGACAGGTTCTGAAATAGTTTATGTTGTCTATATGAATATAGATGTAAATATATAAAGATTGAACTATTTATTCTTTTCTGGGTATCACTATTCTTAGCAGGAGGATTTGGACAAAATCTCTAACCTGCCAGAATTTCAGTCCTCATCAACTTCCATCATAAACTCCAGTGACAGCCATTAATTGGCAGTTATAGAAATGAATAGACGTGCAGCTGCAAAATTGCTCTGTGGTCTAATTATGAATAATGTCTGTTTCCCATTGAGGACAAAATGCCAGTACCATATTTCTAGTCCAGTAAGACTGCCAATGGAATATGAATTTGGCACATGTTTAGCTGGACTACTTGATAGTGGAGAATTAAGAGAAAATCTGATTTAAGAGAATCATTCAACTCTAAAAATTGGCAAACACATCTGTTTTCCTATGTATAGCATTCACACTGTTTCACAGGCAAGTTCATTCTGGCCATCTAAATTTGCTTTATTTTCTCTGTCTCTCCCCTTTCCTCTATTGTATACATAGATTCCCTTGTTCAAAAACCAGTTCTGTCCGACTCTAAGGGGCAGTGATCTTCTCTGTTTACAGACAAAGAGCCAGTATTACATGTGTCTGCAGACGTTTCCATAGTTGTTTGGCAGGCATGAGGAGATGATGGAGTGCATGGAATGCTGGTACCTTTCCCATTGAAGTGGTACCTATTTATCTATTTGAATTATTTTTGTTTTAAACTGCAAGGTTCACAGAAATTGAGAGAGACGATGGGAACTCACTCCATCGTGCATAATATTCTCTTTTTCTGTCCTATACTCCCCAGTGCACAGTTTTTTTCATATGCCATTCTCCATACGGCATGCGTTTTTGTATCATTTTGTTAAAAGAGAGATTCATATTGCAAAATCTGCATAAGAATGAATGACTTTTATAAATTAGGATTGTAGCACAGTCAACTTTAAAAAAGTTTCTCCAATTCCTCTTGAAATTCTGTTTTCCTTTTCATTGTAAAAATAGCAGAATTCTTATGTTGGGATCTCCTATCAAAAGCAGGAGTGTACCTCAAGCTGACTGCTTTCCATGTCTACCATCCTACAGCTCTCTAATTCAAGCAGACATGATGGCTCAGAAGTGCCAGATATGATACAAACTGAAAAAAAAACCTCAGGGTCAAGCCAGATAAAAAGGGGAATATGTTAGTTGCAATTAACCTGTTTTTCCTCCCACATGCCATACCAATCACATTTGAAAATGAAATCTGTATTTATGCAAATGATGATGACAATGTATCATCAAGTTCAGTAGTGTAGCATGGGGGGGGCATCCCCCCCTACCCCAAGCAATACTTTTCCAGAGGTGGCAAAATGTCCCCACCGCTTTGGCCTCCCTCTGCCTAGGCTTAGGGGGTTGGATGTCCTGGGCAGAAAGCAGGCTTTCACTGCACCAGCGACTGGCCCGGCCCTGCTTTGCTTCCCACTGGCTGCGGCTGCCCCTGCTCCATCTCTGCCGCCTCCTCCTCCGATCCCCCCCCCCCCGATGGATGCCAACCGGGACTTCGCAGAAGTGGGTGGAGCAAGCCAGGCAAGAGGTGGGAGGGTGGCTTTGCCCAAGCCTCACCTGGGAAGGCAGGCAGGGAGGCAGACCCAGCTTGGGGGGCAATGTGTTGAGGGCTACGGCACAGGCAGTGAGGGGATTAACTGGGTCCCACAGGGGGGGCGAGCCTGGATAGAGGGGGCGGTGAGTTTAGGTTTCAGCCTGGGCGGCTGAAACCCGCGCTATGTGACTGATCAAGTTACTTCCAAATTATGGTGACACTTCAAGCTTTTCCTAGGTATAAAGGACTCAGAAATAGCTTTCCACCTTCTTCACTGGATAAAATAAAGTGAGCTAATTTAGTTCATCCCCTGACAGAGCCTGAAAATGGGACACATTAGAGGTGAATTTTGAGGAATTGGCTGGATTTCAGTGTAGACATGATCTGACCAACCCACCCCAAACAGTGGACTAATCTAATCTAATCTAATACAGTCAAACCTCGCATAAAGAGTGCCTCGCTTAAAGAGTAACTCGCTTAAAGAACAGAATTTTCTCAGAATGTTCACTTCGCTTAACAAATAAAATCAACCAAAAACTTGCTTAACAAATAAATTTGGGTTCGCAATCCCCCCCCACAATTGGTCACTTACAATGGTGTTTTGCTTGAAGAGCAAACTTGTTTAAAGAGCAATCCTGTGGAATGCATTATGCTCTTTAAGCAAGGCACAACTGTATAATATAATATAAACAGCTAATGAAGACAGACAAAGAATGTGGTTCCATTGCACTATGGCAGTGGTCAGCAAACTTGGCTCACCAGCTGTTCTTGGACTTCAGTTCCCAGAAGCCTTGATCAGCAGGAGTGCTGACTTGGGCTTCTGGGAATTGAAGTCCAAGAACACCTGGAGAGCCAAGTTTGCAGACCCTTGCACTATGGTAATGGAGACAAACAAGTATTGCAAGTTCTTACTATTTAATATTTTCATCCTTTAACAATGCAAGCCAGCTGCCTTTGACAAAGCAGAGGCCAATGACTAAGTGACATGGAGCAAAAGTGGGCTGGGTAAAAGAGGTACAATTACATTGTTGGTTTCACCTGGTTAACTTGTTTCCCAGCTCCTGAAGTACAAGCCTTCTGCAATCAGTGGTGCATGGTGAAAGTAAACAGCTCATTTTATAGGATGATGCCCTGTAATGATGTCCCTTGGACTGAAATACATACAAAACACCATTATTTTATTTAAAACCCTTTTTCTGTGTAGGCTTTGTAAACTGAATAATTCAGTTAAAAGAAGTAATATTTTTTTCCAAAGTACACTGGTACCTTGGATAACGTTATGACTTGGTTCCACAAGTCATAACGTTATCTGGTTTTTAACATTGTGCGATGCATTGATTGCCCAACATTAAAAAAAAGCCCTGTTCTTGGGTAGGAAAAGCACCTCGCATTGCCCTTTGTTTGCAAAGGGAATGAGGCTTCCCTCACAAGCAAAGAGCTAGCAAAGAGCTATTCCAGCCTTGAATAGTCCTTTGCTTGGGAAGGGAGCAAGGGTCCGTTCAGAAGCAAAGGGCTATTCGAGGCTGGAATAGTCCTTTGCTTGAGAAGGGAAAGAGGCTCCCTTTGCAAGCAAAGAGCTATTCCAGCCTCCGGCTATTCCAGCCTTGAATAGCCCTTTATTTGAAAGGGAATGAGGCTTCCCTCACAAGCAAAGAGCTAGCAAAGAGCTATTTCAGCCTCAAATAGTCCCTTGCTTGGGAAGGGAACGAAGCTCCCCTCACAAGCAAAGAGCTGTTCCAGCCTCAAATAGTCCTTTGCTTCTGAAAGGAGTCTTCTTCCCTTCCCAAGCAAAGGACTATTTGAGGCTGGAATAGCTCTTTGCTTGTGAGGGAAGCCTTGTTCACTTTGCAAACAAAGGGCTATTCGAGGCTGGAACAAAATGGAGAGTATAAGAAACAAAATGGAGTGTCAGTGCCAGGGCAATGTCTTAGTTTAAAATTCTGCTTTGGCACAGAGACCTACCAATAGTCTTCTTGAGTAGAAAATATGTTTACCTAAGAGAAGAAGGATAATAGGGAAGCAGTGAGTTTTGTCTCCTTTAATAGGAATTTCCACAGTATATGGACAGTTGCTGAGAAAACCTACTATCTTATAAAGGTTCTTTACTGAAAAGCATGAAGTACATATGGAAAATCATTTGTTTCACTGGAGAAAACCACTAAAAAAGGAAGTTTCATCAGTCTACTGATTTGTAATCTAAAATCAACTTCCTGCCTCCAGAGCTTCTGCTCCACTGGGTCTACCACCCTTACACTCTCTTCTTCTCACACTTTATCAAGAATAGGTCTATGCTTTTGTAGACTGGCAAGTGCATATTATTATTATTATTATTATTAAATTCAAATTTATATGCCGCTCTCCTTGCCGAAGCAACCCAGAGCGGCTAACAATGTTACAATAGAAAACATAATATACATACAATATAACAAGTATAATACAATCAATGTGGTCGACAAGACCTTCATAAAAAATAATAAAAAAAATATATAAATACAGTACAGTCAAAGAAATACAAAAAACAATCATGGATATACAGTACAAAGCAATAGGGAAAGTCCTCATCCCTTATAAATATTTCAATTATTAAATATACATTTAACTGGAGAGTGGTTGGCCGTGGTTCAGCTGTGGCGGTAATAGCGGGACTGGCGTCTCTCTCTCTCCGGGCCGGACCAGACGAGGAGCCGAAGTTCATTGGGGGCGGCGGCAGGTCTTATAGCCGCCCGCCCGCGCCGCGCAGCAGCTGGGCTCACTCTCCGGGCTGGGCCGGACGAGGAGCCGAAGTTCGTTGGGGGCGGCGGCAGGTCTTATAGCTGCCCGCCCCCGCCGCGCAGCAGCTGGGCTCACTCTCCAGGCTGGACCGGACGAGGAGCCGAAGTTCGTTGGGGGCGGTGGCGGCAGGTCTTATAGCCGCCCGCCCGCACGCGCAGCAGCTGGGCTCACTCTCCGGGCCGGACCGGACGAGGAGCTGAAGTTCGTTGGGGGTGGCGGCAGGTCTTATAGCCGCCCGCCCGCGCCGCGCAGCAGCTGGGCTCACTTCTCCTGTGTGGACTCTTTTATGATTCACAAGGTGAGACATCTGAGCAAAACATTTCCCACACACTTGGCATTTGTAGGGTTTCTCTCCTGTGTGGACTCTCTTATGACTCAACAGCTGTGAGCTACGAACAAAACATTTCCCACAATCCTGGCATTTGTGTGGTTTCTCTCCTGTGTGGATTCTCTGATGAAGGAGAAGGCTGGCAAGTGCATATGGAAGCCTCCAACTTGCTCTGTCTGAAATCATGGTCAATCACTTACAGTCTATGTAGAATTTGCACAGACAGTACTGAACTGGGTTGATAATTGGTTTCATTTCTGTAAGACAGTTCCTATCTGCCTAGAACCCTACTCAGGCATTTTAGCATTATAGTCTGAGTATACAGCTGGTTCCAAACAGTGTAGGGATATTTGGACACACTAAGGTTGATTTTTACTGACTTTTCCCTGCCAGATGTCAAACATATCTTTACACTTTTAGTATGAAAGCACATTTGTATGTATTTGATTGAACATGTTTACAAGTTCCTCTTCAGATCTTTCTACTAAATGCTTGCAAGTCTGTGTAACTTCCTGGTGGAATGGAATAGGATTGAAACATGGGAGCAGAGCATATCTGTGTACTGGCTTGCATTCCCCCACCATATTCTAGCATTAATGACTTAAATAAGATATAGATCAGGGGTATCCAAACTGCGCCCTGCGGGCTCAATTAGACCCAAGCATCTTGTTAATCACGCCCACAGTGAGAACCCAGGCATTCCCAGAAATGCCCCCCCACACGCTTCCACCCATCTGATATCACTTACAGTGGCAGTGGTCACAGTGGTCACACTTTCTTCCTGTTGTCCTGGGTAATGTAGTTACCTGATTGGCTAAGAGTAACCCACCTGACTGCAAATTCTCCATTTTGCAGAGAAGTTGGTTAGTTCGTTTCTGGATCTCAATGGCTTAAGACCCTGGCTATGGTGTGGAATTATGCTTTTTTTTTTTTTAAACAATGATTACCTAATGACCTGGACTGTTTACTGGATTGATCTTATGTTTACTGCCTTTTGATCTATGCTTTTCCATGGACTTTGCTACATGAACCTGAAGAATAAAGCAGCTGTTTTCTTTGAAGATTGTTGTTCTTTGACTGGCACACACACAAAGCAACACAAAGACATGCTACCAGATACCTCCTTTGTTTTGCTCCATTGCCAGAGCATAGTAAGAGTTCCTTTTAAGCGGCTCAGCTCTCTTAAGGGTGAGGCAACGGTTAAGTTCCAGTTAAATGGGCAGTAGGCCCAGGAGCTAAAGGGAGGACCCTTGCGATGAGACAGCTGATAGTTTGACAAGGTAGTAAAAAAAATTGAATCCCACCACTGGGTTGGTTGCAATGCAATGTGTAAAAAGCTGGTCTGTAAATAGCTTAATGCTTTAGTGTTTATTCAGTATGAGAAACAACAAATGATGATGGTAGTGTATTATACTTTACAGAGGATGGTTTTTGAAAAAATATCCTTTATCTGAATGGCTTTCTGAGCTAAGTTTCATTTAATGATAAAGAAGAAGATTCATTGAAGGGGAGAACAGGAGCCTTAGCATCTAAAGAATAGGCCAAGTTACTTGATCACAGTCTTCCCATCTATAGTGAAATGTACTGTATTTCTGTTTCAGAATTAATGGCCAGAATACAATTGAATATTTGTACTTGTGTAAGTGTAAGGGTGCATCTTGTGCAGCAAATAAATGCTAATTAACAAGTATTTGGTTGAATTCCTAGTATAGCACCAATTGCCTGACTGAAGATGAAACTAGGAGGTTGATAGGTGAGTTGTTAATTAGTGGCCATTCATCACAGTGAGTTACACTATAGCACTTAGGCAGGCACAAATGTTCAGAAAGGTTCTGGCCAATAATTATTCCAATGCACAGTGGATCCTCGGTTAATGTAATTAATGCATTATCTGGGACATTTCTTACAGCAAAAATTACTTTAAACAAATTTCCCATAGGAATGCATTGAATGCAATTCCTCATAGGAATGCACTGAAAGCCAAAATACTTTATCCAAAATATGGTTTCCCATAGGAATGCATTGAAAACCAATTAATATGTTCTGGGGGAAAATCTGTAAACTGAGCCAATTTTCTATGGATTTCCTTTTGTTATGCAATTTTTATGTTAACCTAGCCGAGGTTCCACTGTATAAATCTATACATATAAGTTAACAAATGAAATAGTCTGTAAAGCATATCTCTCTTTGATTGTGCATTTTCGATTTCTTAACAATTAGTAAGTGGCCCCATTCACTTAACTTCCAAAAAACCTGGGGAAAGAGAGCAAATTCATGGGAGTTAAAATTCTTAACACCTCACTTTACCATTTTTATTTTTCCCAGTCCAAGAATAAAAGCAGGAACAGTCATTTAACAAAGATGAGCTAAAAATATGGATTGTGCCCTACCCCATAAATAGGAAAAAAAATCATTGGGAGGGATTCTGAACTTGCTGGACCATTGTTTTCATGTTAGATACTCATCAAGTCACTTCCAATTTATGGAAACTCTATGAAATAGTGACCTTTAGAAACTCCTGCCATTATCAGGTTTTGAAAACTCCAGGCTGTAGTTTCCTTAACCGAATCAATCTATTTCTTATTTTGGCTTCTTCTTTTCTGCTTTCCCAAACATTATTGTCTTTCCTAGATAGTCTTATCTCTACTTCATGCACTCAAAGTACAACAGTCTTAGTTTTATCACTTTTCCCTCTAGGGAGAATTCAGGCTTGATTTGCTCCAATGCCCTCTTATATGTCTTTTTGACAATCCAAGGCATCCATAATGATCTCTTTCAACACCACATTTCAAATCAAGCTTTTCACCCTCAGTTTTTCCCTCACATATATTGTTTAAGCAGAAACTTAAAGATCATCAGTCTGCAACTCAAATGATGAATTGCCTCAAATCACTATCAGGGAGCTCATTAATACTATCTGTGTGGTACAACAGAAACAAGATGTCCCTGAAGATGCAGGTCCCTTGTACATTTCTGGTGCTCTGCATTCAGTTTAATAGCCACCATTCATACAGATCATATATTAAAGCCCAAAGTAATAATTATTAAGAGGCAAAATAGAGAAAATATATAAACAATCAATGAAGTGACTGTGGTTTGGGTGATTTAGAGATTCAGAAAGGTAGAGAAGCCATCACTCCATCAGTGTGTCACTCTTCCCACTTCCTGCCATCAGATTCTTTTCCTCTGGAAGGGCTAAGCATGGTTTTAGAAAACCCTAAAATAATATATGCAGTCAACTACTGCATATTAATGGCTCACATTTATCTTATATCTTTAATCCCCAAGTGCCCTTTCAGAAAAGTCACAAATGCACATTTTTGTGCTCTGGATTGTCCTTCACATTGGATTAGAAATGTCAGAAATGATCCTAGTCTTAATCAATCTAATTTACTGCAGAGCTTAATTATTCTATTGCATCCAACTTCATCACTCATTAATGCCCTGGCAATTTTAAGGGAGAAAACCTCTGATGATTCTAGCTGGTCTGTGCTCCCACCCTCCCATTAACCATGTGCAACCCATCAAAATAGATTGATAAAAACCTTGGCAGCCCTGCCTAGTTCTCAGTGGTGCTGCCAACTCATTAACAGATAAGTTTGGATCAGGATCTTCTCCCAGTATCCTGGTTCAATTTCCAATGAACTGTTCCTTACACTAAAAACCATAACCCCACAACCACATCTTCAAAAAAAATTTTTTTAATGCTTTATAGGACCCCTGGTGGCACAGTGGTTAAACTGCGATACTGCAACCAAACGATTGTGCGATCAATCCTAGCCAAGGATTAAGGTTGACTCAGCCTTCCATCCTTCTGAGGTTGGTAAGATGAGTACCTAGCATGTTGGAGGCAAAATGCGAATTAACTTGTGAACCACCCAGAGAGTGCACTATGGGGTGGTATATATGTGTGATTGCTTTGCTTATAACATGCACAAAGTTACCTGGCAACTCACACCATTGTCAATAGATGCTAGGTCTGAAGAGTAAACACATTAGCAAATGTGCAATGCCACATTGTTTGTCTTGTATCCATTTACCAACCATTTGCAACTCAAGAGAGCCAAACTTCACAGCAAATTTGAATAACTAGGGACTTTCTGCTATTACCAGTTGTAAGAATCTACATTGATTTGTATACTTATCTGTTATGCTAACCAACCATTGTGTACCTCTGTGCCTGATCTGTATAAATTGATGCCATGAAGTCTTACTCTTATGTTTGATGAAGTGGACTTGATCCATGAAAGCTAACATGAATAAGTCTTTAAAATGACACAATGTTTTTGTCTTTTTGTTTTATTTTGTTTCTGATATGCTTGAAACACAGACTAACCCAACTACCATTTCACAAAGTTACCTGTTATATTTGTTGTTGTTCAGTCGCACAGTCGATTCTGATCCTCTGCGACCCCATGGACCACTGTCCACCAGGCACTCCTGTCCTCCACCATCCCCCTCAACTCGCTCAGCTCTGTGCCCATTGTCTCTACAATACCATCTAGCCATCTCATTTTGGGGTGCCCCTTTCTTCTTGATATCAGGCTCTGGGGAACCTCCTTCCGACTAGAGGCCAAATTCAGTTTCATGAAAGTTCTTGATCACTACATTCCAGAGAGTATTGTGGGGGAGGTATTAAAGGCATATTTGTAGGACCAAAACAACTAGTATACTTTATCTTGATGTTCCTAGTACAGGTAAGTAAACCTGAATAGAGATGATTCAGCATTTCAGAGTGATTAAAACCCCACAGACAAGCAGGAGACTATCAACATAATGGTGTCATGGGGAAATCTAGATTCAAGGTTCCCTAATAATAATCATGTCCCATCATCAATTCTGACTTACTCTCCCTCTCCTCAGTGTTTCCTAGATAGAGAGCTCTGATCTATCCAGAAGTACCTATTACAGTTTTTTGCTCAGTGAACCTAAGACTCTGCACTTGATCTAAAGCAATGTCTTCATTTGGCCAAAAAAGGTGCTTCCTTAAAGCTATTGAGGTTTCTCCTGCAGTTATTAAATTTTAAAGATTATTAGACTTCATGGAACTTCATACAGAAGATTGATGCTATAGTAATGAACCTTTATAGCTTTTCCTGCAAGTATAGCTTTAATGGACATCTATGCTGATAGCCCACCCCTAGATCTGGAATAAGTTGAGGGCAGGATAGGAACAGTTGGCATTAATATTTCAGATCTCTCTACCCAGACAGATTGTTCCTGCTCAGAAGCAGCTGAGCAAGAACTCTATGGTTGTCTACAGCAATTTTTCTTTGAATGTTCTTTACTCAGATAGGCTGCAACCTGCAGCCAAATGACAAATAAGTGCAGAAGTCTGCTTGATGCTGCTGGGATTGCTAAACTTCTGAATAAATTTATTTCTAGCTCTTCTTTTACCATTATGAAAACAGGTTTATATTCCTATTTTCCTTCCTATTTTCACCTACTCTCAGCCTTGTTGCTAAGAAACAATCATGTAGCAACTTCCAGAGACTAATAATTATATTTTAAGGATTCAGATGAGGAGCTGGGTGCCAGTTCAAAACAGTATACAAAATCTGTGCACTCCTTCTATGTCAGTCCCCAAACTTGAGCTTCTACAGATACTGTACTTCAATGTCTTCATGTAGTGTTGCAATACATCTCATGTCTCAATTTCTCCTTTCTTTTCCCCTTATATAGCTTAGACCGATCTATGCATTTAGGGCAGTGGTTCACAATGCCCCACAGGGGCACTTTAATTCCCAGAAGTCTAAATCAGTACATTGGCTGATCAATGCTTTGGGTAATTGACTTAGGCTTCTGGGAATTGAAGTCCAAAAACCAGAGGTTGGGAAATACTGAATTAGGGTCTTGCTAACTATATCTGTTTCATATTTAAGCCCACCTTGAGCACTAAAATATGCAGAATTGGAAGACAAAAAACAAGCACATTTAAATCAATAGAGAGTGCTAGGGGTCAGTAAACTTGGCTCTTAAGGTGTTCTTGGGTTTCAATTACCAGAAGCCCAAATCAGTACACCTGCTGACCAGGGCTTCTGGGAAATGAAGTCCAAAAACATTTTGAGAGCCAAGCTTGCTGTCCCCTGTACTAAAATAATACATTAGATAAGAAATGTAAATAAATGCACACATTAGGAAAGATAAACTGAAATGTGCTTGAATTATCACTTACCAAATATCATAAAGTGCTGGTGACCTGACAGGAATGAAAGATGGAAATAACAACAGCCTGAGGGAGAAGACTCCATGGCCTGGCAGGCAGCTGAGAACATCGCCCCCTCCTCTGGGCCCACAACAAATTGTGTTTTGTGAGGTTGTATTTTATGATTTTTTTCCTGTACTGTTGCTGTTTTGACTGTAAATCGCTTCCGTGAGTGGGCGGAAATATAAATCAGAACAAATTAAATAAATAAATAATATCCAGGAGGGATTTGGAGAAATGCAATTACAGTAAAACACCGGCTAACGATTGGATCGGATAACGTTAAGTAATCTGGGGAGGAGAATTGGATCGAATAACGTTAAGGTCCTATGGGATGGATCGGATAACAACCGCTAAAGCCTGTGGAGTTACAATGTATCTCTATGGAGCTTTAACGTTATCCGATCCATCCCATAGGATTTTAACATGGATCGGATAACACTAAAAATCGGATAACACCAAGACTTGTGGAACCAAGTTTTAGTGTTATCCAGTGTTTTACTGTACTCAGAAACAGTTAGGTTTTTATACTGGTCACTGTACTACTTATTCAGTTTTCTCAAGTGTCTGCAAGATCTTACCTGCTGGTTGGTTCTGTGAAACAACAACAACAAGAATTTCCAGGTATTGAAGCAGATATCTTCTGTCTGCAAAGTTCATGTTATCTCACTTAGATATGGCCTCGCCTCTTTGTCACAAAGGTTTAGCTAGTAATATTTCCTTCCTTTAGGTATCTTGGAGAAAACCATGCCTTCCCTAGAATTCTTGGCGTGTAAATGCAAAACTAGGCTGAGAGTTATTTTTTCCCCCAAGAGAGTCCAGCAGTTCCATCACTGAATACTGAATCCAGGACTCAGAAATTTATCTAGTGGCCTAGACGTGCCCAAGGATTATGGCAAACAGTAAACATATATTCCTTTTTCACTTTTCCCAAGCCAATCAGACTTTTGCATACATCTGTCACATCCCCTCACGTGTGTGTTTCCCTCCAGTGACTTATAAGGTTGGTCAACCCTCTATTTACCACTTTCACATGCCTACTTACTCTTCATTTTCATCTTGCCTTCTGCCACATTTCATTTGCTTCGTGCAGGCTGCAGGTGAAATTGATGATACTGAAAGTCAGGGGGATGCTCCTAAAAAACGGGACTTTGGCAAACTGTTCTGTATATGACCTTTCTTTTCCAAATCACCTGTAACAATCTAGCTGAGCCAATGAACTTAGATAAATGGCTGTGTTCCCAGCCTTATGAAATGAGGTGAGCAAATTCCAGCAGAAGAGAAAATTGACATGATCGTTTGGCTGTAACAGGTCATTTCTTACAATTTGCCTGTGCAGACTCACAGATGTGAGATAAAACTAGGATTACCAGTTCTCTCCAGATGAGGTTCAACTACCATCAAGAACTTGATGGTGTGGAGCAGCTCTTTGCCCGTCCAACATACTCTCCACCTCCACAAAAATAATTATTATCTGTTCATCTTTGAAATCTTTTGTGTCATTACAAAACAAACTTCAGAAGGCTGATCAGTGATTTTCATCCATATTATCAGGCCACCACAAAGAACAAAAGAAGAACTTACTCCAGACATCACTCACACAACTGTCAAATTTCACACAGCATTGTCAATAGCTTCTAGGTCTGGAAGATAAACTCATTAGAAGAAGTGTAATGCCACAATGTTTATTTTGCATCCGTCTACTAACCATTTACAACTTCACAGAAATCAAACTTCACTGAAATTAATCTGAGTATCAATCAAGGATCTTCTGTTATTACTAAGTGTAAAAAAAACCCCACCACACTGATTTATAACTTTATCTTTTATACTAACCAACCATGGTGTACCTCTGTACCCCTCACCTGATATGTATAACTTAATGCCATGAAGTCTCACACTTATATCTGATGAAGTGGATTTGATCCACGAAAGCTAACATTAAAATACAGTAGTTAATCTTTAAGGTGCCACAATGTTTTAGTTTTGTTTTGTTTACTCTCTGTTCATCATCCACTCATTTAACATAAACTAGCAGTTGTTTGCTCTCTACAGAAGCCCCTGTTTTTGTTTGCTGCACAAATCAGAGTGGACAACATATCACCCAAATGCATCCCAGTACCCTCACTCACACATAATTTATTTTCTCTTTAAAATAAAACTCAAAAGTACTCATGTGCCCACTATGAAATGTGTGGGGAATTTTGTGTGTGTGTGTGTTTACACACACAAAATTTTTCACATATGCATGTATACAGAAAGAGCTCACAAAGTGACTTTTTCAGTAAAGCAACAACTGCTACTAAAAACCATTCAATTTTGAAAGGAAAAAAACCTTCTGAGTAAGAGGTCATGGGAGTAGGTGCAGCCTTTCAAGATTCAAAGATGAATGCCTATGGCCTTTGAATCCATGAGATTACCCACATCTGGTATATATCCATCTTCTTGACATTATATGGTGAGTCTCTCCCTGCCTTACATCTCTCCTTCTCCCTCCTTTTTTGTTTTGCTTCTGCTTCTTTATTATTTCCTTTACAACAATGCTATAACTGGCTCTCAAAAGGAAAGGAAAGGAACCAGTTACTTCAGAATAAGCTAACCTCAACACAGACCAGTGAAAAACAGCCTACCACCTGACTTAAACTGAGTGAGTGTTTAAAAACAATTAAAGAAGAAAGAGTTTTTTACTGCAGGAAATGCGACAACTTTTCCGAGGTGCATGCACAGCCCTAGTAGAATCTGAACTGGGCACTAAGCAAGCATTAGATCTTCAAGAAGTGCAAAACACAGGGATTAGAAAAAACAAACAATGTTAGGAATAATTACTAAAGTTATAGAAAATAAAATATCTTGTATCATAATGTCTACTTAGAAATTGATAGAATTCTGAAATTTTAGATGGTTCCTCCACGTAGAGAAAAGTATCATTGGCTGCAATCTAGCAGTAAGTCACAAACAGAGTAGAATTACTACCGTGTTTCCCCAAATATAAGACACTGTACTATATTTTTTTTAAACGCCAAAATATGCACAAGGTCTTATTTTCAGGGGATGTCTTATTTTTCCATGATGAAGAAGAATACAGTATACATTTATTGCTGATACAGTGGATTGCCAAGGCAAGATTTAGGTGAGTGCCTTATTTTTGGTGGTGGTGGTGGTGGGGGCTTATATTTCAGAAGTGGGGGAAAATAGGGGGTTGCCTTACTATAGGAGGATGTCCTATATTCTGGGAAACAGGGTATTGTGAGCTTTAACAGCAGGGCCAATAATTGAATCTCAAGACATCTGGACGGCACCAGTCCAGGGATGGCTCTTTTAATCTGGGAATGGTGTCATATTTATAATACAAGCACAGTAGTTAACTTTAGTCTGAGACTATTAGAAAGATAAATGATCAAACAAAATATTGCTCTTTGCTTTAGTATATTCCTAAAAACAAATTTATTTTATTTACTTCATTTATATATCTCCCATCTACTTTCTGGGCAGTTTACATATGCAAAACACATAGTAACGAACAAATCAATGTAAAGCATAATAAAATGAAACATTAAATCATGCTGTTGTTTAGTCTCTATAGCTGCTGTTGGCAATTTTCAAGTTAGGCTGTAACTGTTAGCATTAGAGATGTCCTTTTGCCTTCTGTTTATAAAACTTTCCTTGCTCTTAGAAATATTCCAAGTAAATCTAGTCTGAATAGTTATATTACCATATATACTCGAGGGTAAGCTGAGTATTTTAGCCCCAAAAATGAGCCCCAGAAAGGGGGACCCAGCTTATACTCGGGTCAATGACCATGAGGGTCCAAAGAACATGCTGGATTGAGATGTGCCAACAATTTAATTAATTTTACCATATTTTCATGTATTTTGATTATTGAAACTCACTACGGTAGGTACCAGCCACATTATCAGATGACACTTCATTGACTCTTTTAGGTCCAGAACTAAGACCTGAACAGTGTGGTTCCAAAACTCTGGACCCATTGTTTGATGGACTATGTACCACTACCACTTTCTTCTTCTTCTTCTTCTTCTTCTTCTTCTTCTTCTTCTTCTTCTTCTTCTTCTTCTTCTTCTTCTTCTTCTTCTTCTTCTTCTTCTTCTTCTTCTTCTTCTTCTTCTTCTTCTTCTTCTTCTTCTTCTTCTTCTTCTTCTTCTTCTTCTTCTTCTTCTTCTTCTTCTTCTTCTTCTTCTTCTTCTTCTTCTTCTTCTTCTTCTTCTTCTTCTTCTTCTTCTTCTTCTTCTTCTTCTTCTTCCTCCTCCTCCTCCTCCTCCTCCTCCTCCTCCTCCTCCTCCTCCACCACCACCACCACCACCACCACCACCACCACCACCCTTGGTTGCCCCCTCCTCAATCATGTCAAGTTATGCACAGATCAAAGGATCAAAGGCCAGCTTATAAAGGAATGTTTTACCTGCCTGTGAAAAGACTTAAAGGTGAAGGGCCAACCTAGTCTCTTTTAATACATAAAACTGCTAACAACTATTGAAATGTTTTCCCTCAAGCCCACTTGAAGCATGTTTGCAATGACAGTGGGGCCAATAGAAGATCCTTCCTTGAAGAACTCTGAGATTATTGTATAAGGGTGATTGTATAAGGAGATATGGTCCTTGGATTCCTCCAATAAAGTGTAGTGGTACAAACAAACATTTCACATGAGACAATGTATTGTGCCATAGAATATAATGTTGGTCACTGTCTAAAATATTTTTCAAAGGACATAAGCATATGAATGATTATTTGGTAAAGAATCCATTTGCCACAATATCTAAATTAAATATTCAGAGACACTGTACATCTGGAGAACCAGATGCTAAATGCAATTTGATTAACCTGTTGCTAAACCAGAAAGAGCAGAATCCAATTCTTAGGATAGATTTATTGAACGCCTAGGACACCTTCAGTCAACACATATAAAAATTCCCACTGATGCATTGGGTCTAGCATCAGGATTGTTGGGATTAACAACTGGATTTAGCCCACCGAAAGCAAGAAAGGTTGTTTTGTTGAACTCACCAAAAGAAATGTGAGATATATATTTTAAGAGCAAGAACAATGTGCATGCATTGGATTTGTTTGAAATCCAAAGACCAAACAATAGAAGGCACTTTCTATTCAGATCCCCCCCTTGAAGAAATGGGCTTCATGGCCCGTCTCACTTTAGCAACCTGAAGCTATTAGTACATAATTCCTTAACTATGTGGCATGAGCTAGGGAGTTATGATGCAATTTTCCATTCAATGCTTGTAAAGACTTAAACTATTAGGCTTTTAAAAACAGATCACCTTGAAGAGAGAAAGGAGGAAGCACTGCCAGAAGATACTGTGCTGTGTTATATTTATTATAATTTTCATTATGGGATTGTTATTTAACTAAAAAGTAGCAGAAGAATGGTGTGCTGTTTGAATGCTAGCTCATGGTGCCTTGTGTTCTGTTATGGGTCATGAGGTATCAATAGTGTGGATAGAACAGATACTCAGTGTTTTGTTCTTTTAAAGAAAAACTAACTTGAAAGGTAACAACTTTAATTACTTTTGAGAAAGTAGAAAAAGTTACCTTTAAAACAAACACACAAACAAGCAATATTGATAAAAGCTACTTTTTGTCCAATGAAGCTGTATTTTCAAAGTTATCTCTGGAATGTCCATTTGCAGCTACAAGATAGAAGAAGCTGAAGCAATCAGGTAGGAGAGATTTTATGATCTGATCTATTCCTCAATGTAAATCTGAATCTACAGCCATTAAAGAGGGAGCTGTTATCTATATAGTGAAGCGGCTAAACTAGCTGACTGTTATTCACAATAAAGTGGTATTGTAACCTTTGGTTTGATCCTGAATAGATTGTTGAGTAGTGAAGAGGTGAAGGTGAGAAAAGATGAAAGATTTTGTTTTCTTAGGCAAGTATTCTGTCAGTTTTCATTTTGGTAAAATACAACCATAAGCCTATTTCATGGCAAACAAAAGCTGTTGTTTATGTATTACTTCTGATGAATGTAAACAAGTATAAACGTGCAGGTAGGCACAACTCTGACATCCCATTTTTCTCTTTAATAAAAATATTATTAATCATTAGGACAGCTGGGGAAAAAAGGAACTGTATATCACATGTTATAGTACCCATACTGATGGTACTCATGAAAGTATTGAACAGGTCTAAGTGCAATGATGCTTTCAAATGATATCTTATAACTCTTCCCCTCCAAGAGAAAGTTATCTCACTGTTCATTTAAATGAGAAAACAAAAATAGCTATGTTTCTGATGTCTAGACCCTATTTGGATGACCTTATGGTAGCTGGCAGGTTACAAGATGCACACAGAGAGAGGAGAGTTTGTGCCTCACTCATTTTGTCTCAAGGAAAGAAATGTGGTGAAGGAACAATCAAATTTTTCCTTAAGTACCCACTCTTTCTAGACCATTTACTTGAGCTATAACTAAACTATAAAACACCACATTACTGTGCGTTATTCAGTTTCCCTGACAGCAGCTTCTGGTAGCCAAATTTCACAATGATATTGCGTTATGTGCTTCTCCCAATACTCAATCAGGAAGAGAGAGAAAACTTATTAATACAGGCATTTCTTCCTTCCAGGAAATCCATTTTGGGTCCTGTGAGAACTTTTACTTTTGTTTTCTTGAGGCTGGATAAAGCCCTCTTTCAATGACTACTTATTTCAGTTTTTTGTTTAATTACTGAATGAGGGAGAAAATCTCAGTCTTCTTCTTCTTCTTCTTCTTCTTCTTCTTCTTCTTCTTCTTCTTCTTCTTCTTCTTCTTCTTCTTCTTCTTCTTCTTCTTCTTCTTCTTCTTATTATTATTATTATTATTATTATTATTATTATTATTATTATTATTATTATTATTATTATTATTATGTGAAGAGGCTTCCCACTATATTTCATATTTAATACTCTCAGCATTTTTCTTCAGTTTAAGAGGAGAGAGGCAAACATCACAAAGTTAGTGCGAGTGTGACAGAAAGAAACAGTATAATCCTGTCAGAGATGTTTGGTTGGAGGAAAACCCCAAGGCAAAACCCCAAAAGCATAGGAAGGAATTAACTTTCATTATGCTAGATTGAACAAGAGAGGTTTGTCTTTCAAAGTAGAGGCCTTGGAAATGTTGAGGTATTTGAATACCATGGGGTCTCTCACACACATCACTAATTAATTTAGTAATTATTCCTAACATTGTTTGCTTCCTGTCCTGAGATTAGCTGATAAAAGGTGACAGAAGAGTATCATAAGTTTAAAATGCTTGATTATTGCGGAGTAATGCAGGTTTTTCTGCAAGAATGGCACTGGAATAATTTCAAAGAGGAATAATTACTGTGCTAACTAAGAAGGGATCAGGCAACCAAACAGAAAACAAACAAATACACCAATGAAGGGAATTAAAAAGAAAAGTGCTTTGAAAGGACATGTGGGAAGAAAATGACATTTTAGTTAAATCACTGAATAACATAAACAAGCAAGTTTTTCCTTCTCATTTCAATGAGGCTATGAATTTGATCTTCTTAAATTATTCCAAGTCGCTGCATTCCAGCTGAAAAAAATGAATTATTAGCCATAGACTTGCCATTCTAGTTAGTCTCCATTCAACCTCAAACTTTAATAGAAATAACCTGTCACATTTGATTGAGTGTGATATCACAGGAAGAACCTTGAATTTCAACTTGGGCTGGGAGTGGGAGAGGGACAGGTGGCAGAGAGGGTTGCTAAGGCAAATGGGTTTTGTGTTGTTGTGAAGTCAGCTTTTGAATAAATGAAAATTTCATCACCATTCCCAGTTGTGCTGTCAAAAAGCTACTCTATAAAGCAATTTGCTTTTGGAACAAGAAAAGCACAACAAAACATGCAAAATTAAAACGCAACCACTCAAACAGCTCCTCTCAGTGCAATGTTTTGGGGGTTTTCTTCTTTAACTTTGTTTCTCATAGGATAAAAATGAAGGAAATTTGTTTTGATTGTCTATACAGCTAAAGCAGTGTTATTAAATGCATTTGTTATAGTTACAGGGCTAGTCTTTAAGGGAGGGGAAACACAAAAAAATTGAGTTAAATAATAAATTGAATTAGAAGAATGAGTAAATGAGAATTAATTCTGCTTTGGGACTGAAAGGAAGCTGCAGATAAAGAAAGTTGATGGGGGGGGGGTATATCTGTCGAAAGTGTGTGTGCACCTAAGAGAAGTATCTCTTAGCAGCAGCATCTATGCTTAAAACATCTATTTAATATTATGCTCACCACAATGGTGGCAATTTTAAAAGTTGCCAGTAGAATGTAACATGAAGAAAAACTGCTTGGCTAGAGGATGTGGCTCATAAGTGTACAATATGCTCGCTTGTGATGCAGCTGCTGGGAGAGATGCCATCTTTGTGATGTATATGGACAGTTAACTATGGCATATTTGTCTCGGCAATCTCAGAAGTCCCTTTTCCTTCCACCTGTGTTTGTGAATTATACCTGTTTGTTCAATCGTGTTTGTATTTTATTCCTTCTCTCCAAAGTGTCTTCCAGCTGTCCTACCCCTGACCCAGGAACCACCACCACCATTGTCTCCGGGCATGTTGCCAGACTTTGTTTATAACAAAATGATACGATTTCACATTCCTTAAAGCTGGGTTTTTAAAAATATAAAAGCCAGAAGCACTTTAGCTTCTGGAGCATCCTTGTGTAGCTTGTTGTGGCAGGGTGTAGAATTATCTTACATATCCCCAGAGCTTGAACAAGTTACTTTTGTTAGACTGCAACTCTCAGGATTACCTAGTTGCTGCACATGGCAGCTGAGCAGTTCCAGAAATTGTAGTCCAGACAAAAATAACTTTCCCCAAGTTTTAGGTACACATATTTGCATACTGCTATGCATAAGAGGCTATACAGGGTACCTATGCACCTGCGGTGGCTCAAGTGGTTAAGATGCTGAACTTGCTGACTGGAAGGGCGGAGTTAGATTCCTGGGTACTGCATGACAGAGTGATCTTCTGTCTCTGTCCGTGCTCCTGCCATCCTAGCAGTGTGAAAACAAGAAATTGCAAGTAGATAAATAGGGATCACTTTGGTGGGAAGGTAAATTGAGTTCCATGCAATTTGGTCTTGAGGCATGCCTGCCACATGTCCATGGAAATGTCTGCAGATGCAGACAATGCTGACTCTATGGCCACTAATCTGTGCATCTTCCTTACCAAGCATTAGAAACTGAGCACAAGCTTATCCAACATGTCTGCTAGAAGCAGCAATAACTGCAGCCCTAAGGTTTTTGCTGCTAACCTCTCTTTCTCTTGATCATAAGCCATTAGACTTCCCAACATTTCTTTAATTAATACTTGGCAAAACAGGAGTGCAGATGATTTCAGCATTAGTGGGTGGGATTGTTGAAGGACTTCTTAGGCTATATAGAAGTGGAGAGTATACAGAGGATGTTGACTATAACCTATTTACAGTTTGCAGCAATTAGCTTCAGCAACAAATTTTACCACCACAAATGAACCATGGACAATCTTTGCTTTCAATTGACAGATGACATCATTTGGGCCAGAGAAACCACTGTCTGTCTTCATTGAAGAGATCTACCAAAAACAACTATGTGTGACAAGCAAGTCATTCTCCCTCTGCCCCTGGGACCATGTCTCTCAATCCCCTTTGGAAAGAAAATATCCATTTCCTTCCACCTACATGAGCTTCCAGGATCTTTGTGGGGAATTTAAAAAAAGAGAGAAGCATTTCAGTACTGAGAGAAAGAGAGAGAGAGAGATTCTGGACAATTATTCCATGAGAACAGCAGGAAAAGAGGAAGAGAGAACCAAGAGAAGTACTGAATCGAGGTGGGAAAGTTGGCTTGCTGAGTTATGGAAGTCTCAAGGAAGCTAAGAAGTCCCAATTATATTACAAGCAGCTGGTCATTTCCTTTGATGAGTTGAGAGTTAGAGGGGTAGCAAAGGAGATGCAGACATCTCAAGCATCTGAGATCTTTACTGCTGCTGACTCAGGTCATCTTTCTCAGGGGCATAAGAATCACTTCTTTCACAGAAAGAGTGATTTAGTATATCAGTGGGGAAAAAAATCACAGCATGAGTTCCCTGATTGGCTATGTTATCTTCTGGAGCCACTGGTTGTAGGATTGCCTCAGATGAACAATAAAAAGAGAACAGGATAGCAAAGTGTGTGAGGTGCCATTTTTAAAAAGAAAGAAAGGAAAGGATAGAGTGTTATAACAGCATCATCTGCAGTGCTGCCTGGGAGGTCCAAAGAGCTGCAAAAAATGGAAATTAAAACAAAATACTTGTTAAAGGGACAAAGAAAGGTATATCAGAGAGCTTCTTTGATGCCATTCCAGAGGAGAGAGAGGAGATTTGCTTTTTATATGTCAGCCAGAAGTCACAGAAAAAAAGGGTCAGAAAATTAGATCCTCCTCAAACTTCTCAATCCCAGAGACCTCAGTCTTTCAATGCTCTTATTATTCATGCATCATATCAAAAGCAAAGATCTCTGCATGCTACTTTGCACACATAATTTGCTATGTCACACTTTAGAGATTATCATTAACTGCTGGTTCAAAATGAGAACTATTGTGTTACTTATTACATCTATGACACTGAGTGCCATATCAGTCTGCTCCTGAGATGTTTTTGATGTTAGAGAAAATGGAGAATGCTGCTTCATTGATTTCCTTTAGTAGGATTGAAATTGTCAGAGAAAGAATAAATAGTCTCATGCATTGCTCTCAAGCATACAGGACCCTTATTTATACTTAAAAGGTAAATACAGTATACATACACACAATCACCTTATCACTGAAGGTAAGTGCTAATGAGGTCAATGAATGGAACAAAAGGAATGAGAAAGGGCTTATCCAATCCAGAACAATGTCCTAAGAAAAATCCTGGATCTTCCACACAGGACACCTGCTGGGCATCTAAGGATGGAGGTAGAACTACTTTCAATTTTTGGAAGAGTATGTTTCAACATCTGACACTGTTGAAATATTTTAAGATATTTAATATCCTCTTAAAAGATTGTGTAATTAAATCTTGTTATTGGCACTACTGGGAGGGGAACCAGTAGACAACCATGTTGTCTCATATTTTGCAGATGTATTCTCTCTCCTTGCTGTAGGATGTTAAAACCAGGGACACAAAAGAACTGTCAAGTCCTGGGACATGGTGGCTGTCTCCTTAACCAGAATGCCATCCAAGATGCTGGTTTGAATCAGCATTTCAAATTTTCCCTGTGATTTGTTGTTCTTGTTCAGTTGCAGAGTCGATTCTGACCCTTTGCAACCCCATGGACCATCGTACACCAGGCACCCCTATCCTCCATCATCCTTCTCAGCCTGCCCCACTTTGTGCCCATTGCATCTAGTCATCTAATTCTTTGTATTCCCTGTGATACTCCCAGTTTAAGAAAAATAAATTTACTTCATCGTACCTAGTCAACTAGTGCATCTTCAGAGAAGGCATTTATCAGTTTATGCTTTCAAACCATGCCACCAGCAGGTATGGAAGAGTATCTTTGCTCTAATGACCAGAGGAAAATGGAGGAACTCAAACAATTATGTCTTATATGGTTCCTTTTATGAAACTGTAAGAGGAAGGAGACAGAGACAGGTTTATCATCAAGTTTTAATCCCATATATCAGCTACTATGTGGCCATATTTACTTTGTTACTTTACCTTGTTATCTTTTAAAATAGAGGGTTATTATCTACTTAACCTGCTAGAAATCTAATCAACCTGTGTTTTAACTAATCTTATTATTTTGTTTTTCTTCTTTCAGTTTTTTCCCCATTATCCACATGTGTCACTTTTGATTTATCATGACCTATGGTTACAACAATAAGTGTAATTTCTGTCACCAGTGAATGACAGATAATTCCTGTTATTAGTTGTTTAGAAAAAGTAATTGGGGATCATTATGGTTATCATTTTATAGTAAGAAGAGGCAACATTGCCTCTTGTTACCATAAAGGCATCATTGTCTCTTGTCACTATAAAATCAACAAGTAATGATAACGTCATTAACTTTAACACATTACCTATAAAATCTGGGAGTTTCTGTGAAGAACAGTAAAATCTGTTGCTTCTCTAAAGTGATAGAACACAATATGGATCGGGGGTGGGGAGACCATAACTCAAAGAAACTGGTTCATATACTCTGAAACTCAGAAGAGATACCGTCAATAAGTGTAAAAACTACTGACTGGGCAGGCCAATTGAATCATTCCATATGAAGTAACTTCCTATATTCTACTCCAGAGAAATGTGTCGCGTTGCATGTCATTTCCATACCTTGAATAAAACAAATGAAAGATTGTTTTATTCGCTTGAGCATTTCAGCATCCTGCCTTGAACTACAAGAATGAAATAAGTTGCTTAAACCTTTGTACTAGGAAAAGGAATGAGTTACATGTAAGTTATTTTTCATGGCTAGTTTCGGGTTAACATCCAATTGAAATATATACAGTATACAGTAAAACCCTGAGTTACAGAACCCTTGAGTAAAGGAAAACTCGACTTACAGAAGGAAATCCTGAGGAAATGGCACCTGAGTTACAGAAAAAAATTGAGTTATAGAACGGGTTTCCCCAGAACACATTGTATCTTGGAGGTTTATAGCACTGGCCCTGTCCCATGTTAGTCTGTGGGTGGTAGGAAGAGCCATCTCTTGAAGATTTGAGTGGGGTTTTTTGGAGAGGAAGTCGCTGGCAGATGAGTGGAGCTGCTCCTCCTTCTGCCAGGTGAACTTTGCCATCCAGCTGGATGGAAGTCTGGCCTCAAAGCTGCTGTCCGTCTGTGCCAAAGGCTGCCTAATGACTCGCCCCTCCTTCCATTGAGTCATCATTGCTGAGTCAACATGGACAGGATCAACAGCCCTGTGGTGATGATGACTCAGTGAAAGGAGGGGTGAATCCTTGGCCAGCCTTCGGCACAGACGGACAGCAGCATTGGGGCTGTACTTCTGTCCAGCCCTGTGCTCTGATGTTGAGTCATTGGAAGGAGGAGTGGCTCCCCTCCCCCGCCAGCGGCTTCTTCAGCAAGAGAGCCCAGGATGTGGGCAGCCCCGCCAGGAAGACATTGGCGAGGAAGGCATGCCCAACACCGACCATCATAAAGAAGCACCAGAGCCCAGGAAAGTAGTGCTGGTGGAGCATTTCTCATTTTTTATTTATTTTGATTTTTTGCAGATGTTGGGATTTTTTTTTAAATTTTCAATGCATTCCTAAGGAACTTAACGAAAAACTGACTTAAGGAAAAAGTCCCGGAACAGATTAATTCCGTAGGTTGGGGTTTTACTATATATGCAGCATTGTTTCTCCCCTGGTGGGCTGTCTTGTGTCACATTAATCATGTTTTATGTTGTGATCAGTGTGTGAACAATCAAACAAATAAAGAGCCAAGGCAGAGGTGGGGAATATTTACATGAGTGTCCTAACATGATTCTGCAAATCAATTAGCATTCTAACCACAGAGTTGTTTTTAAAGAAACATTACATTTCAAGTCAGTAGAAACAGCAATTGATCAGATTATGATATATTCTGAACTACCAGGTTCTCAGTCTCTCTAGGATTGAATTTAAACCCATAAAGCCTGAACAGGGGGTAGACTAATATTTGACATAAACTACTGTACTGTATATCCCACAGATGTATTCATCAATTGAATAATACTTTATTTACTTACAAGGAACTGTTTGTGCTCACCAATCCCAACTTTGTTGTTCAACAAAAGTAAGTCCCATGGATTTGAACAAGGCTTGCTTTACAGCATGTGTGCATTGGGGCACTCTACTGCCTGTGAAATGCAGATGTATCATGCCCAGACTAACCCTCAAGACCTGAGGAATGTCCTAAGTGCTGGTCTAGACATGCTCTCGGAGAATGAGGCAGAGAGAAGAGCTAGCAATGACATTAGCCTTTTCCTTTTATAATGCCTCTTGTTTTGCTATTGAAGGAAAACAAATGGGAGAAGGCTGAAGTTTGTGATATCAAAAAGAAGTACTGATGCATAATTTGCAGGTGGGTAATGCAAAAAGGAGCTGTGGTGGCTTAGTGGTTAAGATGCTGAACTTGATGGCTGAAAGGTTGGCAGGTCAGCAGTTCGAGACCCGAGTACTGCACGACTGAGTGAGCTCCCATCTCTGTCCCATCTCCTGCCATCCTAGCAGTTTGAAAGTAAGAATTGCAAGTACCTAAATAGGTACTACTTTGGTAGAGTTCCATGTACTCTGGTGTCTAGTCATGTCTGTCACATGTCCACAGACAGTGCTATAAAAAGAGATGAGCACTGAACCCTAGAGTTGGATATGACTGGCTTTTGAGCAAGGGTGACCTTTACCTAATGCAAGATTACGTGGGGTTTTTTGATCCAGATCCTATTAGTTAACACCCAGGAGAGTAACACAATCAACATAAATCCTGGTGAAAAGTAGTAACAAATTAAGAGGTCAGTGTAAGATTTGGTACACAACAACCATTACTGTCACTGACTTCTTAACTTGTGGCAATTTGCCATTAAGATTTACATTGATTAAATTATAACAGTGTAAAAATACAGTAGGAATTTGGTCATATTCATTTCCTTTAGAATATTTTTTAAAAAAACAACAAAAACAACATAACTTTGTTGTAAAACACTTTGTTGTAAAACAAAATTTCCTCTGAGGAGAGATTAGCTTTCCTACAGCTGTATGTGGCCACATTAAAAAGAAAATATGGATGGTTTCCAAATTGTTTTGGCAGCATAATGAGAGGGGAGGGATTAAACTGGAATAAATGAGCAGCATTATGTTCCCCAGGCATTATAATAAATTCAGTGAGTTTAGTAAGGTTTATATCTCCAGTATGTTGTACGAGCACAGAGCAGGTTTTTCTGAGAAATTCCTGTGACCAGAGGCAATAGCAGGCAAGGCTTTCCTGCCATTAAAAGATGTCAGTACTGTATGAGATTTTCTGTCACTTGCACTTTCTCTTACTACTGCATGACAAAGCTCAACCACCAAAATTCCCTCAAATTGTCAATAAAGACACTGACAATTCCACTCTTGATAGTGATGCTTGCTCCACCTTAGCTTCTCCAAAAAGCATTTCCCTAAAAGTTGTGTCTCTCTGGGATTCCTAGTGGCTATTAAAAACAGGGCCCCTTATGAGTTCTTTTTTTTTGTGACAGTGGCTGCTCTTTGGTCTATAATTATCAAATTACAGTACAGTAATACCTCGGATAATGCTAAGACCTGGTTCCACAAGTTTTGGTGTTATCCAATTTTTAGTGTTATCCGATGCATGTTAAAATCCTATGGGATGCATCGGATAACGTTAAAGCTCTATAGAGATACATTGTAACCGCACAGGCTTTAGCGGTTGTTATCCGATCTATCCCATAGGACCTTAATGTTATTCGATCCAATTCTCCCCCCACCCCAGATTACTTAACATTCTGCGATTTTAGCATTATCCGAGGTAAATGTTATCCAAAGTATTACTGTACTGTACTTTCAAGATCTGGCATTTTGTTAAAATTAAGATAGTGATCACTATTGCATCCACTAAGGGTGACAGTACAGCATCCCTGAACCTTATATCTCCTACATCAAGTCCTGGAGTCCTGGTGGTCATATGTCCTTTCTACAGAAAAAGCCTACTTTATGCAGCCCAAAAGAACACAGAGGAGAAAAGAGTTTTCCATGCTTACCAGCTGTCTTAAGTAACTGAGTCACAAGAAAGCAAGACATAGGCATTTATTAATGTAGAATTATGGCTAACATGAAAAATGTAGTGACACAAGGAGAAGCTGGTTGGAGCATTCTAGCTTCCCCAGTAGCATGTTTTCTATAGCACCTTTCTCAGCTATGGGAAGACCACATTTAGGGCACAAGGACACAACCCATCTCTTATTGTTGCTTCTCAGCAGGTGATATTCAATAGCATCCTTCATCAGGTGCTAGAAGAGGTATACAACATAATGATTACTTGGCATTAATCTTATGGTTGTGGCTTGGTTACTTCAGCCTTGATGTTCTATAGCTACGGTATAGGAATGTGACCTTCCAGATGATTTTGGCTTACAGCTTGTATCAGCTCTAGCCAGCATATTTAAAGATGTGTGATGACTAGACTTGTTCTACCCTCCAGTTCCACAAAGTTAAATAGAAACAAATCTCCTTTCAATCAATGTGACACAAAAGTGTTAGGATTCAGCCAATGCCCCCTCTGCTGAAAATATACTGCAGAAAAATTTCCAGGACTCTGGAGAAGCTTCTTAGGAGTGTTTGGAGGCTGTAGAAGACAGAGAAGACCATTCTACTTTACATTTGATTCCACTGTAAGGCAAATGGACAGCCAATGGTAGAAACTGTGCTCACTACTTGCTTCTTCAGGAAATAACCATCTCCTTACAAACTAGCTTTCTCAGTCTGCTTCCCAGGACTCCTTTTTCTCCTTTTAATCTCTGCAATGTACTTTTAAGTGTCAATGTACTTACTGCTTTGAACAGTCAACTCCAAAGCCACAGAGTTCATCTGTTTCTAAGCCAGAATTACTTCTTTCAGGAATCTCCCCTAGAGAAAGAGGTACCATTTTACCAAACCTGCCCTATTATGCCAGTCTTTTAGGTTTCTCACACAACTGCCACTACCCAGTTCATGGCAACCCCCAACAAAACAGAGTGTTACAATGGTTTCTGCATCCCCCAAGTGAAATGGAAATCTACACCCCCATGGTGTTGACAGAAGGATCTGGAAGGGAAAAGGCAAGGAATCTAAAAGAGTGGAAGAAAAGGACATTCAGTTAATCTTTATTGCTTATAAGAGCAGGTATTTTTATGGATTTAAAACTGCCTAATGTCTTTTTCCTCTGCAGAATTTATCACCTGCTCAATCACTTTCACTCTGGTTAATGGCAGTGCAGTATCATCTAAATGCTATTTAAAAAGGCCCTAGTTTAGCCCAGCCTGGAATGCTTGATTTATTTTCACATGTCTCTCCTTGTGGGCGTACCTTCTGTACACAAAGAGAAACTGAGGTCCAGACCCTTTTTGAGTCCCTCCTGAATTCTAAATCACTTTGCCACCAGGATGTTTGAGGAAATGGGCAAAAGGGGTGCCATATTTAAATTATAATATTTCAGTGATGGTAGAAATGATTGACTGGCAAGATGATGGATGGGGTTCTATGATTATACAGAAATGAAGAATGGGACCATCAGAAGAAGCAGAACTGAGGTTAACAAGGGGGAAAGTGAAACTGAGCTGTATTCCTTGCTGTTAAAAACAAACAAAAACAGATGGAGATACCACTGACCTGGTACATGGAATGGTTTCTGGGTGGGTCAGATGATGTATTTCCTGGGTACAGCAGGTTGAAATGTGTATTGATCACAGTGAGGATTGGAAATTTTGATTATGAAGGTCAAATCTGAACTGAGGATTGCTCAGGAGAACCTCAGAACCAGAATTTCTACAAAGTAACAATAGTAACACCATCTTCTGTTTGTTTTAATAGTTGGAAAAACATGGTATGTTGGACGGCCTGTGGCCATTATAAACAATCACCCCACAACCCCTTATATCCCTTCTGTTGGATACAAGTGCTCATCCATATGGCATATTGGCAATGCTTTTCCTGTTCTTTCTGAAACCCAGCTTGTGGTTATAAAGCCATATAAAGCCATGTACCATGTTTCCCCACGTACCATGTTTCCTCATGTACTGTCTTATATTTATTTTCCCTCAAGAAGACACACTATGGCTTATTTTCAGGGGATGTTTTATTTTTATTACACCACGGGCTGCCTATCTTCTTTACTACTCCATGCCAGGATGCTGCATAGCCACACCTGCATAACCACACGCTGCATAGCCACACCTATCACTATGCCTTATTTTCGGGGTATGGCTTATATTGCACAACTGCTGAGAAATCCTGCTACGGCTTATTTTATGGATATGTCTTATTTTGGGGAAAACATGGTAGTTGCTTCCCACTCTGGGCCACCCTTCCCACTCAAGGGTCTGCTCTTGATTTGCAAAAAGCCCTACATTTGTGTCAACTTTGCAAGGCTTCATAGACAATTCAAATACTGAGGAATACGCAACGCACAACTGGGCCTTTGCATTATCTTGTTGAAATGCAGTTTATTTTAAAACACCAGCCTGGGTCATTTATTTTTCACCAGTTCATAAACCACTGTATTCTTTAGTGTGCATTCATGCGTGCATTAAACACATACTGTTTATTGCGCCTCTAAAGCTGGCAAGATTCTCTGCAGCCTGAAAAAGTTTCTCCTTTGATCTTTATTGTTATAGCCCTATGACCGTTCAGAGGTCAGCTGTCATAAGAAAGAACTGTTGTCATACTGAAACAATAAAATATAATTTAGATATTGGTACAATTTGTTGGACATAGAGCAGCATCAACTGTAACGTAGCCTGACCAGTTATCCTGCGGAGACAGAGGTAATGATGGTGAGTGGCAGATTCCCTCCCCCCTTTGGAATGAAGCTGGCAACACTGGGGATAAGTGTAAAAATAGCAGAAATCCCTACGGACAATTGAAAGGGAAGTGGAAAATTGGGAGGATGCTTTACTGTGGCTGCAAAGTTTAAAAAAAGAATCTGGAAACTGGGACAAGCACCATGTGACCTTCATCTGATTTTTTAAAAAAATGATTGGAACCCTGATTCATTTAACAGTCAGAACACTGGACCATAGTTTCTTAAGAGTCTGTTTTTAATCACTTCTTATTAGGCCTTTATTTTCCATTGTTTGTAAATGTCAAGAACTCCATTTGTTATTTCCAGATGGTTTCATTTCAGGGGGGAAAGTGTAAGAAGGAACAAAAGGGGAAAGTCATATTCCTTTTATATATGCTTGATGAACTAAGAATACAGTTGAGATTAATTTATAAAAGAAGATAATTCACAGTCAGACTAGGTAATGAAATGAGCAAGAAAACTGTGCAGCCTGACATATGGCAGCTTCCTACGGCCCTTTAGCACTAGAGGACATGAGCTCATGATTACTAGATCCAAACCTGAGTGTTTTACAGCTGTATAATCAGGAAATGTCTTTGGAAAACTGCGAAAGATGTCCTCCTTTCCTTTCCTTTGTCTGATTCTGAAATATCCCTCTATAATACCTATATAAAAATATATATTATAAAAATACTATTTCAATATCCCAGTATAAATATTTCATGGTATAAATCCCTCCAGGCTTTAATTATTTCAGCTTCAAGATACCCACTGTAAATTGCTAAAACAAGGTGGGGCAACAAAGATTTATTTATTTATTTATTTATTTATTTATTTATTTATTTATTTACATTTCTATACCGCCTTTCTCGCCAGGGCGACCCAGGGCGGTGTACAACATCATAAAAGCATAATAAAACCCAACCCAAACCCATTGTTAAAAAACTTCAAAATTACAATTATAAAATTTAAAAAGTTTTAAAATTTTATAAACAGGATCTTCCAGGATTTTTTTTTTAGCTACATAAACTGTCATCATTGCAAGAATTGTAAAGAACTCCATTTGTATATACTGTACCATGAAACCTTGCCTGTAATCTCAGGGAATCACTGTTTTTTTTTCCTAGGTCTTCTGGCAGGGGCATAAACAGATGAGCAATGGTCTTGGTTTAAAGAATTCCTAGGTAAAGGTCACAGTCACGATCACCCTTGCTCGCAAGCCAGTTGTATCTGACTCTAGTGTTCAGTGCTCATCTCTGTTTAATAGCCAAAGAGCCAGTGCTGTCTGCTTTTGCAGACGTTTGTGTGGTCATGTAGCAGGCATGATTAGACATGGGACACTGTTTACCTTCCCACTGAATTGGTACCTATTTATCTACTTGCAATTTCGTGCTTTCAAACTGCTAGGTTGGCAGTTTCTAGACTGGAACAATTATAAAAGTTACCATTTCAGATTCTTGGAAGTCGTAACTAGGCAGGAGTGTCCAAGAAATTGTCTGTGAATGATCCCTAGTCCCTTGAAAGATTCTTAGCCAGGATTCTTGGATTAAGAATCATAACAGATTAACAGTTCCCTTGACTTTTGCCAGTAAAATGCTGGAGTAGGCTGAGGAGCAAACTTTTCTCTAGAAATTGGTGATGATTATAATTATAATAGTATTTAATGATTAGGAGAACTATATCTTGTTATAGTGCATGCCTTTTCCCTGGAGAGCAGCAGATGCACCTGGTCATTTGGCAAATATTTTGGAGGGAAGAAAAGTGGGCTGTAAAATGCTTTGTTACTGAAGCCTAAATTAAAGGAGAAATTAATACTTCGGCAAAAAGATTAAATATTACCATTGACCCATAAGATCCTTGCATGCAAATTCAGCAAGCTCATAAACTGGTATTGTGCCAGCATCCATCAACATCAATATGCATAAAGGCAAAAGGGGGGGGGGGATATTTTTCTTCAAAGTAGTCCAGGTACAAAATATTCACATAATGCAGCACTTAAAATATGATTTAGTATTTAGAGCCCAGAATTATTTCAATTCTCCACTGAATCAAAGTTTTGCTATACAATGGCAGACTCAAATATCTGACCAGCATATCTATGATGAGACAGTTAATCATGCTACTGTGCAAACAGAGGGATTAATTTAGATTTCTATAAAATTAGTAAACACCACCAGTGCTTCCTGAATCTAAGTGCACAAACTTTATGTTGTATGTGATAGCAATTCATACAAAAGGTCATTCCAATTACATTTTGCTAAAACGCAGTGCGATGCAATGCAATGTAATACAATACAATACAAAGAATTTAATGTTATATTTATGCTGTATTTTAACTTCCAATAACATAGAGTGGGATGTGTGGTTCTTCATTGTATTTTACTCTGACAATGGCTATAAATACACTTGCAGAATAATGATAACATCACCAGCAGGATAACATTTTGGGTAATTGAATAATCCCCCCCCCCCCAGCTTGTGAATAATTTATTTCATTTTGACAAAGCTGTGGGACATTCAGGACAAAAGATGGTACTATTTCATTAGTGGTGGTTAATTTTTATAATGAAAAAAATTCCTCCTTCTGTTCCAAGGCTCTTGTGGCTTCCACACAGTGAAATTGATCATCTACAATTTGGATAACAAAGGAGAAATCTTTCATTACTCTAAAACAGGAGCTCTTAACCTATGGCCCATGAGTTGGATCTGGACAGTGGTACCATCTAATCTGACCCGTGCCCTCACTGCTGTTGCCACCACCACTGTCTTTTACACCTCCCCCTGGGTTGGTGTGTCCCTAATGCTGTTCCATAGCAGGGTAGATGTTGTAAGAAGGCTTACAACATCCACCCTGTTACGGATCGGCATTAGGGACATGCCAAGCCAGGCAAAGGGGAAAAGGTTGGTGGCAGAAGCAGATGCAGAAGTGGAGCAGCAGGTGCATGTGGCCACCCATATCCTTCCCGGGTGGCACTCTGGCCGAGCATGGGCACGGACAGGCAGGGTCCCTCCTTCACCCATGTCAGGCAGATAAACAGGGAAGTGTCAGTGTTGTGGGGGTTCTGGGCCAAAATTGTGGTGGTGGGGAGTGTTTGTGGTGGCGGCGGCGGCTTTGTGTGTGTGTGTGTGTGTGTGTGTGTGTGTGTGTGTGTGTGTGTGTGTGTGTGTGTGTGTGTGTGTGTGTGTGTTAGCAATGGTAGCAGTGGCAGCAGGTAGGGAATGTGGGGTCTTCGGTTGGTCCAGTGGTGGGCCCAAAATTTTTTTATTACCACACTTTGGGCATGGTATGGTGGGTATGCCCAGGGTGAAAGCCCTGCGTTGCACCCAAATTAGGACTACTTTATGTTAAAACTTGGATGGGTGAGGCCAGCCAGAATTTCTACTACCAGTTCTGGTGAACTGGTGTGAACTTGCTGATGCCCACTAATGGTTTGGTTCCACTGCCAAATGGGGTGGCAGGGGTGGTGGGGGACACCAGTCTAGTCCCTGAACAGTCTGAGGGGTGTGTGATCCAGCTCCCATCTTAAAAAAGATTGATAACTCCTGCTCTAAATCTCTCTCTTGTGGTGATGACATCAGTCTTCTGCAGGCAGAGTTATGGCAAGAGAATTTCAGCCAACAGCTCTCTGAGGTCTTGACCCAATATCACTCAGTGCGTTTCAAGCCTCAATAGGAATTTAAGCCTAGGTCCTTCCCATCTTCCAGTCTTGTCCCAGTTCAGTATTGTTAACTATTACATCATGCTGAGTCTCAAGGAGAATGAAAAAGAGCAACATCATGCTTCAGTCGAATAACACTTCTTTGAACTTTGTACCATACTACAGTAATAAGGGCTGTATAGCAATGACATAAATTTCAGTTTTTTTACCATATGAGAGGTCAATACCTTGAGGCTGTGGCATCAAACAATTACTAAATCAGTATCAAGTCTATTTAAAGTGTGATGTTTGACAGACTATTAGAAATATGTTATTTATGACCAACAGAACCCAAGGATAGATGATACATGGAAATTTTTCTTCCTATTCTTATCCTCTCCTTTCTCCAGAAAAAGTAGGGGAAGAAAGAACTTTGTGAAACATAGCTTTAGCCTTGGGAGGCCAGGATCCTTTCATAGATGGGATAGCTGATAGGTGTGTGCAGGTCACATGGATGTTTCTTGCGCAGGTAACTGCACCTCATGACCTTTAGGATTGTCAGGTTTCAGCTTTGGACCTGACCCCAATCAGGAATGGGGTTGTACTGACCTGGCTACCTTAATCTAGATTTTGGATGTATTATGTTGTTCTGAAGATCAGTTCTAGCACTTATGGAAAGAGAAGGGCCTGAAAATAATTAGCTCCCATTTGGGTCCATATGAATTGGGTATGTTAAATGAAAATTGGGCTTCCGAGGTAGAGATTAAAATATGAATAGAAAAAGCAAGATCCACTTAGAGACCTACCATATTTGCTGGCATATAAGACACACTCCACCTCCCCCCATACTAATAATTTTCTGGAAAAATGGAGTGTCTTATAAGCCAGAAACAACCTCCCTCCTCTGGTGTGGTTTAGTGCCTGCTGCTGACCACTAGGAGCTTGTTGCCTTCCCCCAAATGGGCACCGGCACTGAGATTGGATCGTGGACATTGACTAAAGCATCTGAAAAGAGAATAGAAGATTTTGAAATGTGGATCTATAGATGGCTGCTAACGATATCATGGGTTGACCACTTGACTAATGTAGAAGTGGTATGCCAGATAGATAAAGAACAAGCACCGTTAAGACCATTAAGCAATGAAAGCTCTAATACCTTGGCCATAACATGAGGAACAACATAAAGTATAAAATACTCCAACTCACTCTGCAAGGAAAGATCCCTATGAAGAGAAGCCCTGGATGTCGATTGACTTCATGGCTGAAGAACCAGTGAGACTGGAGTTGCATATCCTCGGAAGAACTGTTCCAAGGAGTTAAGAAAAGGAAGACTGTCACCATGATGATAGCCAATATCCAGAATGTATACGGCAACTAAAGATGAAGAAGAAACTCTGAATTATGAACTGTATCCCCCCTAACTCGTGCATATTGTTAAATTTATTTAAATAAAAACACTTGTTTTTTATACTCCTTGCCCCAGAGGCAGATAAGTAAAGTGGACTGTGAAGCATACAAAAGCAGGGTAAGAGGGGTGATCAGAGCTCCTAAAATGCTTCTTTCTCTTTATTTAAAATTAGCTCCTAGAATTCCCCAGACAGTATGGGTGGTGTTCCCACCTTCCAAAATAGTTATTCGGTCTAGGAACATAATGCATCATTTGCTCTCATCTTCAGTTAAGCCTTCCTCAGAGTCAATGTCTGCCATAAAAATTGATCCTCAAGAACATAAAGTATCCAGTGGCAGTAGTTTTGTTGACCCAATTTTGCACAGACAGTAAATGAATAACTTAATTAAAACTGTGCTTTGACTGCTGGTTGATATTAATAAAGATATGTCTTTTGGGTCTTTGTGAATTGTTTTCCTTCCCAACCCACACACTGAAGTCACTGCTAATAACAACACCAATTAGCTTGTTGATTTCAGGATAGCAATTACTGAAGCAAAATAAAATGAAAGGTATCTGGTTCAGCACTTATGAATTATTAGCTCAACTTTTTAATAAGATAATCACATGGAAAGCTTCTTCCCAGACTAGAGGATGATGAATGGATGGGAGATGTATATATATTGCTTGATGAAATGGTATCAACCTGCTGAGGTTGTAAAACCTGTTTCATTCCACTCTCTGCCCCACAGTAGGCCTAATTAAAACACTTGCACTGACTTCTTGATTGAAAGAGAAACGATTTTCTCTTTGTGTCAGAGGGACATTGCAGAACTGCTTTCACAGCAAAGTAACTTTTCAAAGTCAGTTTGTGGCTGATATTACCTGAAGTTCCCGGATGTATGCAGGATTTAATGCATAGTTTAAAATTTATAATGTTACTTCCTAAAAAATAATAATTTATCTTATGTCTAAACTTGATAAGTAGTCCATTATGGCTGTCCATTACAATGTTGAAAATATAACTTGTTCCACAATTCATTGTTACTTATTGTACTGCTGATTACTCTTCCGTGAGTTTTTGCAACCTTATAAAAAGTAGGCTTGATGCTACAGTGACATAAAACTTTTTTAAAAAAATTTAAAAAAATGTCAAAATGCTGGTACAAATACTTGTTATTTTTGTTGTTGTTCAGTCGCATAGTCGAGTCTGACCCTTTGCGACCCCATGGATCACTGCATGCCAGCCATCCCTATCCACCATCCTCCACAGCTCTACACCCATTGTGTCAACAATGCCACCTACCCATTTCATCCTTGCTATAAATACCTTCTAATCAGTGATGGGCAGCCAAAATTTTTACTACCACACTAGTCGGAGCCAACATCATGGGCGGAGCCAATGTCATGATGCCATGGGCAGAGTCAACGTCATGACATCATGGGCGGAGCCAATGATGTGGGAGGAGCCAAAGTTAAAAAACACACGAAAATACAGTACACATAAAAATACAAATTAAATAGACATAAAAACACATAAAATACAAATTAAATAGACAAAAAATACACATGAAACACACATTAAATAGACATAAAAACACATAAAAGTACACATTAAATACACATTCCACCCACCCACCCACCCACCCCAAACCCAAACCCGACTCACTACCCGGGGGAGCAGGTGGCAACAGTGGCAGTGCAGCATGGCCTGGCACGGCATGGCATGGTGGCACAGCCTGGAGGTGTGCCGCAGCCTGGCCTAGCGCAATGGCATGGTGGCGGTGACATGTGGCAGTAGTGTGCAGCAGTGATGAGTGGCGGTGTGGTGCAGTGGCAGCGAGTGGTGGTGGCATGCGGCATGGGTCATTGTCGTATGGTGGCAGTGTGTGGCGGCATTGTGCGGTGACGGTGTGGGATGGTGGTGACAGAGAGCAGCAGCGACATGCGGCAGCAGTGAGTGGTGTCGGCGAGTGACAGCATGCGGTGGCGGCATGCGGCGGTGACAAGTGGCCTGCGGCAGCAGTGAGCAGCATGTGGTGTTGGTGGCATCGAGTGCTGTTTTCATCAAGTGGCGGTGGCAGTGAGTGGTAGCAGTGGCATGCAGCAGTGTGTGGCGGCGGCACAGAGGCACAGGGTGGTGATGTGGCATGGGGCAACTTGAGCAAGTGCTGCCACCATCACTGCACCTCTGAGGAGGCCGCTGAGACCTTCAACAGCCGCCCACCTGACACTGCAACCCAAAATGGCTGCTTTGTCAGTGCACATGCATTAAAATATCAATTGATGTATGTGCGCTGAGCACTGGAGACATGCATGCATCAATTGGTATTTTAACGCATGTATGCTGACAAAGCAGCCATTTTGGACCACAGTGTCAGGTAGCTGGAGAGGCAACCGAACCGGTCACCTCAAAAAAAAAAAAAAAAAAAGGGGGGGTAACCATCCCAGGTGGTCTCCCAGGAAAGTTACTACCCCCCCTCCTGGAGACCACCCGGAATTGTTACTACCAGTTCTGCCAAACCAGTCCCAACCAGCCCATGCCCACCGCTGCTTCTAATGCCAACTGAAAGGAACTTCTAAATGCACAAGCAATGTAGTTTCTATTTGTTTATTACACTACTTTTGAGATATAGCTTCTCCATACCCTTGTTAGTCAGCAAATACAGTAATACCTCATATAACATTAGTATCGAATAACACTAAAATCGCATAACATTAAGGAATCTGGGGGGGGGAAGAATTGCATCAGATATCATTAAGATCCTATGGGATGCTTCAGATAACAACCGCTAAAGCCTGTGTGGTTACAATGTATCTCTATGGATCCCATAGGATTTTAACATGCATCAGATAACACGAAAAATCATATAACACCAAGACTTGTGGAACCAGGTTTTAGTGTTATATGAGGTTTTACTGTAACTAGTTGTCAGTAACTACTTTGATTGATAGTCATTACTTCTAAGGCTTGTCACAGTGCCGCTGTAGGCCATTCTTTCAAGTGAGTTGTTTGAAACTTTGGGCTTATTCTTTCTAGCATCTTCACTTTTTGACAAAAGAGAGAGTGAATTGACCATAGGGCCATGCTGTGCAGCCCTGTCTTACATTGGCTTAGAGGTCTTAATCCTACACAGATTCATTCATGTAGAACATGCCAAAGGTATGGAAAAACCCCATCCCAGACTGGGAAGAGGCCAAAAGATGGTGGTGGTGGGTTACCTCTGAAGATTTTCAACTCTGGGCTTGTTTGTGTGTTACACTTACCCAATTACCATGGGTATCATGAGCTTTGGGGCTCCAGGACTTTGACAATTCCTATTTCTATCTCTCTCCAACATGACAGTATGAAGGAAAACCAACAGAGAAGGCAGAAATATTTTAGATGGAAGGGCATTGTCCCAATCCACCACATATTTAGGAGTGCTTCCATACCATTAATTTTGACTCAGTTGTATATTAACTGTGCATTGAATTATGACAAATGCTTTTTTCCAATCAGATCACCTGGTACCCTGAATGCATAAAGCTTGATCTTATGAATAAATTTAGAACACATAAAACAAAAATGGAAACAAGTACAAATTGTGAAAATACACTGATGATGAATAGTTGACCATTTTATTGTATATTTTTGATCATTATTAAATCTATTTTAATCATAGTTTTACTTAAGATGTTACTATTCCTATGTTAACCATAATATCTCAAAACCACATAGAGCTTTATTTTTTTTATTTAGTATCTTCATGAGTTGGCTTATCCCTTTATTAGAAGGCTAATAAGAGTCATGGCAGTTTCTTTAAGTGTTAATATACACACAAGATTTTAATTAAGCATGTGGAGTTCACAGAATGAGTCTCACATCAGCAGCATTTCTTACAGGGTGAGATTCCAAAATCAAGCTGGTATTTCCATAATCCTTGGACAATTACCAAGAAGGACTTCAAGTACATATATCCTAATGGGACAAAAATAGAAATGACTTGATTTGCTAACATTATAAAGTAAAATTGAGAGATACTGTATAGATAATATTTTGACTAAAATATAACAATATCATGGCTCTATTTGATCTGGAAGTAAATTGAAATTATAGTGAATCTGTAAATGTAGATTTTAATTTGTGATGTCTCGTGATATCTGAAACTTTTCTGATTTCTAAGACTCAAAACTAATTTTGATTCACTAGTGTTTGCTGTTAGAATGGTTATGAGTCTGGGTTTTACATATTTGGAAAAAAGTTTAGTTTTACCACTGACACAGACTTTCAAATCACAAGGCTTTCCTACTATTGGAATGATTTCTCAGAGCACAAAACAATTTTCTTCAAGCCAATGCCTTCCAGTAATCTCTGGGCATTTTATGCTAGGGTAAAGGGAATCATCTAAGATATTCAGCAGAGCACTAGGTTGGGGGAGGCTTACATAATGGTTGAAATCCTGTTGCTTAGTATAGTGAGTCACACTGCAGTAGGCCTGTTGCATCAGTGGGGATTTGGTGCATCAACTCCTCTATACATCTATTTGGTTGGTATGGGCCCATTCCTGTTACATATTACTAAGTTAAAATAAGTCACAACTACAGTAGGGCTATTTGAATAAATAGAACATATGGAGGAGTTGTTTCATCTATTTAGAAATGTCTGGATAGCTAAGTGAATTAGATATCCTGCTTGGGAGTTGGAGTTGGATATTCAATTTTCTACTGTGCCTCTCAGGAGAATATCCAGCCTCTATAGGTATGGACAAGCTGCATGATCTCCAGGAGCTCCAAAGACAAAGGGAATTGAAACTGTTTCTGAGTGCTCTCTACGTACAATACTCTGGAAAGGGTCTTCACAAATTAGAATTGATAGCACTACTTCTTCTTCTTCTTCTTCTTCTTCTTCTTCTTCTTCTTCTTCTTCTTCTTCTTCTTCTTCTTCTTCTTCTTCTTCTTCTTCTTCTTCTTCTTCTTCTTCTTCTTCTTCTTCTTCTTCTTCTTCTAAGCAATGGGACTTCAGGCACTGTAAATGCCCCACTATTTGAAAATAAACCTAATTACAGCATTTCCCCCTTTTTCTAAAGTGCTAACTCTTACATTAACAGTCTTTGTGTCGAGATATTGTCTCTTTCAGTACCTCTTTAAACTGCTCAGTTGAATCCCTAGGCCACTCTCCAAACTGGCTGGTTTCCTACCCCTGACTCTGATCTTAGTTCCATTCTGAATTCATCCTCCAGAAGCAGACAGTTTATCAGTTAAACCTACCCACCCATGTACTAGAATTATTTTTTAAAAAAAACTTGAGGAGCTAATTTCCACAAGTTTTTGTGCTGCCCCCCCCCCTGTTTCTCCCTTGAGTAGCTGATGTGTATATTGGACTACACATCATTTTCATAGCTAGTATAAGCTTCCACACTTAATTTCAGTGAAGGGTATTCATGGCAAGAGCCAGAATTTGTGTTAAGGCTGGAGAAGCAATTTCTCATATAATGCATTATCAATGTGGTTTATTTTTCTTGTACCTCTGGGCAGGTTGGAGAATAGATCATGTCTGAACATGCACAGAGTATATTCCACTCAGTACTTATGTATTTATCTAGAGAACATAAACAGAAACATAAAAGACAAACTCTTAAGGAACACAACTAGTCTCTTTGCTGCCGTTAAAAGGGACTAGAAAATAAATGATTTTCTTAGAGCATCTTAGTTTGGAAATGGGCATCATCAGACAGAAATGGTAGGGACGACATTTGTTTATGAAATGCAACTTTAATTTGGAAAAACTATTCTTCTTCTGTTCCTTGTGTAAGGGAACGAAACCTCTGTTTACTATCTTGTTTTCTATATCTATCAATAACTATGAAATTCCAAAGCACATGAGATTCTGCAGAAAGTAGAAGTTTCACTTAAATGTAGAATAATCCATTAATTCATTATAAACTATGTTCTGGTCAATGCAACATACTGTTTTTATTTAATAGCCATTTTAAATTGGATCCAACATTTTCTTTCTTACTTACACTGATAAGGATTGGACATACTTTCCCTGTAGAATTACTCCATTATTTACTAAGCAAAGACAAATTTGTCAACAATGACCTCTCCTTTCCAATTAAAGCAAATTGAACAGGCCATAAATCACAGGAAGGCTTCTCTGAAGAAAAGGCCACCAAGTATCTTAGGACATAAACACACAGAAGAGATGCACATGTTATATTTATAGCTTCCATCCCACACAGCACATTTCCCCCTTCTTTCTTTCTTTCTTTCTTTCTTTCTTTCTTTCTTTCTTTCTTTCTTTCTTTCTTTCTTTCTTTCTTTCTTTCTTATCCAACCAAACTTAGCACAGAACACTACTTTAGATGGTTCACAATAGAACAAAACACTCTTCCAATAAATATAAACAATATAACCAACACACACACAACATAAGAACAAACCTACCTAGCCCAATAATTTTGTTTATAGAAACATAAAATTACTATTGGGGAAGGGGTCATCCCTACAAGAATTAGTCAGCTGCCTCAGACAGCAAACTTTGGATATCATAAACATAAAAATAATAAAAAATAAATCAATAGTAATTTAATTTTTTTCTGGGATAGTATAACTTGGGTTGGGTGGAGTTACTTGTTGGATTTTTTCCTTCACATGCCAAAATAAGACAGCTGGCCTTGGTCTCTCTGCCCCTTTAATTTGCTGCTCCACCTCAGTCAAAGAGATTAATTCCTTTTTTCGAAGTCTGCTGGATGGCTTTCTAGGAGATATGAATGTGATGGTGCCAACCAAATACCAGTATAGTCAACTTTCTTAATTAGGCCAGGCAGTTATTCCAGTGGGTCCACATTCAAGAGTTAGCTCACTGCTAATCTAGAATACCTTGGATAGGATTGTGTGACAATAAATTAATAAATAGGGAATCAAATAAGAAGGATAAGGAGAATGAAAGGGATAAGGAGTTGGCCCACCACAATGCCCTATTAGGCCATGGGTAAATTGGCTTCTGGCACACCTCATTCAGGTTAGTGTGACCATTAAAGCACAAACCTGGCGGACTCTGCCCTTAGTTTGATATTGAAACATCATTTACAGGGCACACATGGATTACTCTGGGTATGCATGGCTTCTTTATAATGAGGCTTTCCATTTATGCACAACAATTTACCCCAATTTGGAGTGGGATGAGCAGCACCCTCTCCTGGGTTATAGTTATGACAGTGGTCACGTAGTACAGGGGATTGGACAATGAACTTTCAATTCAACCTTGACTGCTTTGTTAGGAATTTAGTCTGTAGCAGGACACCAAGCAGGTATAAGCATGAATGCTCAGCTTGTGGTGAAGTTTAAGAAGAGCAGATTTTAGCTTCCTTTCAGTTTTCCCACTTGTGAATATCCATATTTTACCTTTTGGCATTATACTTTTAAAAGGCTCATTCACCATCTATCCTACCCAGATGGATGATCAGTGACTGATGCTATCCATCATGAGATTTGCAATATTAGGTATATATCTTTCAATGCTGCCGTGTAGATAGAGTGGTCCTAAAGCATTGGCACACAACTTGTGAACTGTGACATTAAGTCCACATTCATCCTGTTGCCAGTTTACCTTAACAACTTTGGTCTCTTGAGATTTGCCTTTAAGAGGGTGTATATAACAATTGTGTTTTGCCTATGGGGTATTTGATTCCCCATTCAATGTGAAGGAAGGAAGGAAGGAAGGAATGAAGGAAGGAAGGAAGGAAAGTATTGCTTAAGAATGGCAAAAATCTTTTAATATAGATGCTGATAATATAACCTTTGTAGGCAAACTGTAACAAGTTTAGAAATCATCTTAGAATTATCAATTGTATGCTAGATCACACAACTCAGCTATGGACTGCAGTGATTTGTTAAAGCAATACACTTCCAAAATTGCATAGTTTGTGTTTCACTAGCATTAATCAGAAGAAAAAAAAAGATTTGGACCAACAATTGTTAATTTGAAGTATTTTTCCCATGACAGAGATATTGTTTTTGTTATTTTATATTTTGTTATTCGATATTTCATTTTGATGTATTGTTCGTTGTGAGCCGCCCAGAGTTGCTATAAGCAATTGGGGTGGCATATAATAATAATAATAATAATAATAATAATAATAATAATAATAATAATAATAATAATAATAATAATAATAATAATAATAATAATAATAATAATAATAATAATAATGGTCTTAACCCTCCTATTGGAATACTTACTTGGTTACTTGATTGATCCATGTTTCACATGTCAGTTTGACGTGGCGGATCAGAGCATTGCCTCCCACTGTTTTGAGATTTTAGCAGCTTCTTGACATCAGGAGGTCCTACTGCTACCATAGCAGAGATGATGGCGTGTGGGGGACCAAGGCCCATGTTTTGATGCTCCTTTAGCCACAATGACACAGGTAGCTGGGCTCATGTTGAAGTTGGCCATGTTAGAGCAATGCACTGACCAGAAGCATTGCCCAGATACCCAACCCCACTTAGCTGACCTGTGGTTCCAGAACAGAGAACTCTCTCTTCTGGACTACTAGCTGACACCTTTGTAGTATGGTTGAACCTACTGAAGGAATACACCCCCGTCACCATAGCTGTCAGATGGCCAGAGTCACTGCTGCGCCATGTTGAGGCAGGGGTGGGAGTTGCAGTGGCCTATTGGACTATTTAGATAAAAAAAACCTGTGCATGGCTGAATGTTCAAAATTTAGAAAAACTGCTTACAATTCCTTACCAAATGCAACCAAAGAATTCCAGCCTTGTAGGTATCGTTCAATATGGTAACAAAATGTGACTTTGAGGGACTAAAAGGTTCCCTCCTGTTGAATGGCCTTTGCAATAAATGGCAGAATGTAGTGGTGGGCAGGAACAGGTTCGCACCCCCTGGGAAGGAGGGGTGGCAAAATTGGGTGGCCTCTGGGTGGGGGTGGGGGCAAAATTGGGTGGCCACACCCACCTCCCTGCCCTGCCCCATCAGGTTTTGTCCCTGAAAGTGGTTCAAGGTCTCTCTTGCTCAAAAGCCAGTCATAGCTGACTCTAGGGGGCAGTGCTCATCTCCATTTACAGCCAATGAGCCAGTGCTGCCTGTGTTTGCAGATGTATACATGGCCATATGGCAGGCATGACTAGATTGCCCATGGTGTAGGATCCACCCATGACAGAGGCTCTGCCCATGACATAGGCTTCACCCACGGTGTGGTAGCAAATTTTTTTGCTGCCCACCACTGGCAGAATGCCTGTACTCAGCATCACAATCAAACATTCCTGGATCATTATAATATTGAATTTTGTATTTTGTATTTACTGTTTAATTATCATGTGAGGCGTCCTGAGTCAGGTTCCTGAATGGGCGGCATATAAGTGCGAAAATTAAATTAAAATTAAATTAAAATAAATAGTTTCTTGATCCTCAACACCCTGAAATGGGCTGCAGCTGAGGATGATCCAGGGGTCTTTGCAGCTTTAAGCTCTGGTTTAAAAGCTCTGGTTGATTTGTGTTTGGCGTGTGTGTGTGTGTGTGTGTGTGTGTGTGTGTTTGGGTGGGTGGCTGTATTTTAATGCATTTTTATTTTATTTATTTATTTTATTTATTTACAGGTTTGTGTTGTAGGTGGGTTGAGGTGTGTGTGTGTGTGTGTATGTGTGTGTGTGTGTGTGTGTGTGTGTGCTTATTTTTATTTTATTATTTTTAATAATTTTCTATTTTTAATTTTTTTTCTTTGGCCCCACCCACAACATCATGACATCATGATGTTAGCTCCGCCCACACTGTGATGACATCACGGTGGGGTAGTAAAATTTTTGACATTCCACCACTGCTCTAGGGGTGGTGCTCATCTCCAGTTACAGCCAAAGAGCCAGCACTATCTGCATTTGCAGGTGCTTCTGTTGTCATGTGGCAGGCATGACTAGATGCAGGAGCACACATAACACTGTTACCTTTCACGCTGAAATGGTACCTGTTTATCTACTTGCAATTTCTTGCTTTCAAACTGCTAGGATGGCAGTAGTTGGGACAGATGACAAGAGCTCAATCTGTCACACAGTACTCAGATCTCAATCTGCTGACCTTCCAACCTTCTGGGTGTCAGTATCTTAACCTCTAAGCCACCATGGCCCTTAAAATATGTGACATTTTTAAAGGGGCAGCTCTACCACACTTGCACATACCCAGTGAGTTTCCATGGTGAGGTGGGGATTTGAAAACAGGTCTCTAGAGTCCTAGTCTGTGATTCAATCCACTATGCTACACTTGCTTGCAAAACTGGAAGGAATGCAGAGTTTTAGCAGTCTAGATCTTGGTCAGATCAGACACAGCTCACCTGGAACCAGTAAATCACATCACTGTTTTTTAAAACATCATTTGGGAAGCCTCAAAATAAGAGTGATAACTGGGACAATAGTAAGCAAAATTTCTAGTGTGCCTAAAGTGGGATAGTAGAACAAACACCAAAAGCTGCATGGATGTGCACTTTAGCTGCCTGCAAAATAAAATAACTCTAGTGGGAGTCATATGGCTTCCTTTATTTAGCTGCCTTTGCCATCAAGAGATGTTGAATTATGCATAAGGACACTGATACGATTTTAGTGACTTTATTAAAAATGGAGAGAAAATCAATGAGTGAAAATATTACAGAAAGCAGCAGACAGCTTGGTGGTTCAAGAGGGCAGCCAAAAGAACATCAGGGCAGGGCTGAGGCTGACCTGAAGGAAACTTTTCCTGTCCATTTTCAAGATTAAGGGGACTCTCTCTTGAGAGCCCTGCATTCTCTGCAATGGCAGGTGATAGTTAAACAAGGACTCTTGAGGAAAATAGTTTAATTTCCACTCATCACTCCCCCCCCCCTCGGCTTCATTCGTGTCATGTTTTGGTTGTGAATCTTGACAGATAATGAAACAATAATGACATCCTGACAGCACTTGTGAGATTGTGTGTGCATATGTGCATCTGTGTGCATGTTTTTGACTCTCTTCCCTCAAAATAAGCATCTGGTTCACTGCATCAAGTCATTGTGGTACAATGGAACTAATTTCTATCTGGTAGTTTTCTCTAGACTGTTTGCTCCCACAGTTGATAAATGAAGCCACTGTTCTATTTTTAAAAATGTTTGCCAAGTTAGTGGTGGGAAAACTGCGGGAACCACAGCAGCATAATTACAAAGAAAACCTTTACTACTCTAAGCGCTAATTTGAACATTAATGTTATTCACTGCTGAGTGGCTTGCAGGATCATCTCTCTCTCAGGTTCACGATACATAGATGTTTTATATCACTTTTCAGCGGATAAAGTTCATGCATGTGGATGAATATGACTGTATTTTGACAGGGATTTGTGAACCATGACTTTGCCTTTGTGTAGGGAAAGGCTTTTTGTGGTTTAGCAAAAGAGTCAAAACACCAAATAGGCATTCTTTTACATTTTTTCATGCTTCCACTGATGGCTAAAGAAGAGTCTCTTAAAGTTAAACACAAGTGGTTCCTGGTTATGAAAGGGGGCATATCAAAGTTTTGTGTTTCTTTCGTATGTAACCTTTCTTGAACCCTTCATCTGTGAAATTGCCTGAGAAATTATTCAACCAATAGTGCTATGAGGTCTGCTGTCAGCAGTCAATCAGAATATCTGGGGGAGCAGGAATTTTTAATCTGTAAAAGGGTCTGGATTGGTCACAAGAAGTGAAGAGTGTTTTTTGCTTCAATCATTCTTGTCTCCATTTTGGTTCTTTTCCTTTTTTCCTTTATTTTTTAATGGGATATTTTCCCTTTGGGGAATTATTTTGTTGCTGGCTGCCTGCTGGAGAGAAGAGAAAGCACCAGCTTTTAATTTGGTAGATGGGGACACTGAAAGGACATTTTGAAGACTGCCCTATGTCAAGCCCCTCTACTGCTGTCCCCAGACTTTAACTGCCCTTTCATCTTGCGGACAGATGTACCTGAAAAGGAGACTAGTGGCTATACTTGCTCAGGCTGACAAGGAAAGCGAACATCCAATTTTGTACCTAAGTAGAAAACTCAATCCTAGGGAACAGAAATATGAAGCCATAGAAAAAGAGCCTCTAAGTGTGAGATGAGCAACTCATGTCCTCCACTCTTTGTTTGGAAAACACTGTGGCAACAGATTGTGTCACTTTACAGTCAATGACATCTATCTTTGAAGCCTTACGGTTTCCAGTTTTGATTTTATCACGGGGGATACACAAAGCTGATGTTGATCATTTCCCTCCCTGGGGCTGCAGGCCATGACAGCCCCAGAGGTGCAATCTTTTTGGCAGGGGAGCCATGAGTGGGCAGGGTTTACCCTGCAGGCAAGGTCAACTACAGTGGTTTCCCTTCCCTCACAACATCCTCATCAAAAGAAAAGGAAGATGCTTGAGTGGTTTCTTTTTCCAGTTTATCCCAGACCAAGTGGTTAATGCCCCAACCGTTGGGATGGTAGTCCCAGAAGGCAACAGGAGAATGAGAGCTGGAAGAAGTCCAATCACAGTGTTTCCTGCCCAAGGGGCAGCAGTGAACAAAACAGGGGGAAAGGAACCCAAGTCTGTAAAGAATGGAGAAGAGGAAGGCAGCAGACCAGATGACTGGGCTGACTGCCCAGAATAGGGAAAAGTTGCATTCATTCCCCCCCCCCAAACTCATTTGTCACAACATGCTCACAAAGACTTTTGAGGACCTGGATCTTCCCAGTTTTCCAAAAAAAAAAAAAGTTGGAGTTGAACACTTTATGTCAGAGGACTATGAGCCAACCAAAAGACAGCAGACAGTCTTCCTCATTAGGCTCAGTGAAGTGTCACCTTATCCTGACCACCCCTACTCTTACACTGCTGTGCAGAGAATTTAAAAGACTGAGCCAGGGGGCAAAAGACCTGAAAAAAGGAAACCAAACTCTGCCATTAATAAGGTGAAATGACTCTTGCCGAAGCATATAGAGTGATATTTAACCACTCATTTGCCAGTTTCAGGTTTGTGTTCTTGCTGGTAGTAATTAAATAGTATTCAATTATGCCTATGATTCTTATGATTATTGCTGTTGTCTTTTTGCTTCCAGTCAAGAGCCAATAACATGGTCTTTAGATGTTCAGTGCTGCAACAAATTTACCAGTTCAACTCGTAGCTGTATTTCCATTGGGAATTTATTAGGAATACCTACACATGCTCAAGTTTTTGGAAAACATAGTTTTTCAACATACCTGTATAATGCCTTGCTCTGGTAATTTCTTATGTACAATCTTACAAACAAACTTATGTTTTTTAGAAAATCAGCAAGTAATAGATTGTTTTAGTGTCATGCTTCCAAAAAGCCATTTTGTCATACAACCTTACACATACATTTATATAAGAAGGAAATCATGTCAAATTTAGTAGTACCTGTGAGAAAAAGGCATAGAAAAACCTCCTTGTATAAGCAAAAATAAAAGGGCAGCAGGTGAGTTTGCTCCTTTACAAAATTCTGGGGAAAGAGATTTAAAAATAAATTGAAAATGAACATTTGGGTAAACATTCATATAATTTATGAATGTTTCATCTGTTGTTCAGACCAAGCTCTGGTTTCCAATCTCCTATTCTAAGAACTAAGCACGGCCAGAGAATTTTAAGATGACCATCCTTTATTCTTCCTTTTGTTTTTTTCCTAATACCTCTCTCAGATTGCTTAGATGTTTGAATTGCTTTTCTGCTCAATTGTGTATTTTAATAGGAAAATTCTGACACCAGAATTGAAGCATTTATACTCATTCCTGGTCCATGACTGCAAAGGAATAAAATATAATTATTTTTATTTTTTCTTCCACAGCATGATGTGGTCAGTGTTATCCTAACATGCTCTCCTGAGCATTCGTTCCAATCAAAATTATTATAATAACTTTTACTATGCATTCCCTATTCAGCTGTGCTTTTCATTTCCCAGCTACGGTAACCACATATTTTCTTGAAAAATATGACATAGTAAGCTTAAGGACCCAGGCAGAAGTCCTTTTAATAACTAGGTACCATTGTGTTAAGATCCAGGCTCAGTAGAAGTGATTAATGGGGAAGTTCAAGATGGCAAGAGGTTTAAGGAAGTGTTTATCAGAAACAGTTGATGAAACAACTCTGGTATTAATTGGATTTGAAATGGCTCTCCTTAACGTCACTGGCTTCTGATTAAAGTACCATAAATCCTGACCTTCCTGCTGTATTGAATCAGCTACCTCTGTTTTTGTGATGACTCCCTTTCCCCATCTAACTTTGAATTAAAGCAAGTTGGATTCCTACTTGTAGAGCAGGGGTTCTCAACATTCTTGTGCCATGGGCCGGACAACTCCTCCTTAGACAGCTGAGCGGGCCAGCCATGTGGTTTCCTTCCATTGTAAATGCTGCCATAAACTGTAGTGTTTGTGTCTGCGCATGCATGGGCACATTTATGGCTGTCATAAATGTGCCTGTTTCCTCTTCCTGGATCATTGCCATGAGCCAGATGATTTGCTGTCACGGGGTGGGTCCAGCCCACAGGCCGTAGGTTATGAACCCCTTCTGTAGATGATTTATTGGTTAGGTAGGGTCTTTTAGCCTTAGTGTAAATTTGTTTATATTTTATATATTGTTCGGATTACCTTAGTGAACTTTTCAGTTATAGCTTGTCTGGGAAGGAGGTCTTGGTTTAGAAGTTGGGATTGTTTTTTGTTTTGTTTTTGTTTTTAGAGGATAGCCCATAGCTAATTGTCTGGAGGGAAAATATTTAATCACAATATGGTGGTGAATAAAATTCCAGTAGTAATGGGTGGAGGATGGTTTGACATTGGCAAAATAGCTGGCCACTTCAGGTTATCATACAGGTTACTCCTGAAGACACTGTCAAGTCAACTATTCAGTCCAAAGCAGAAAATAATAGAAAAATATGTGTTCATCTCACATATCATGAGGGCACTGATGCATGTAATCTGTTAATGAACAAGAATAGCACTTACCTTAGCATCCTCAACTGCATTGTGAAATGCCTGAATAAACAGAGGAAATAAACATAACTGTAAGCACAATATCGGAAATGAAGCATGACGTTTTAATTTTCTTCCTCGGATCCTATGTTAATTTGCATCTGTGACACATCATAGCCCCTGGGTTTGACTCCCCCCGCACACACACTTTTTTTTAATGCAAATAGTTTTCAGCAAGAATCCCCTATCTTCTAATCTTGGAAGCTGCTGACTTTTGCAACAGAAACCAGCATTGACATGCAATAAGTGGCAAGTGTCATTGGTAGTTTCCACAGAGGGTTAAAAATTGTTGTATTTCAACTTAATGATCATTCTTATTCTGGCATACCCAAATCTAAATATTGGTGATCCTCATGGCAATCAGCCATGAAGACTGTTATGAGAATATAATGCAGTGCCCTTTTATTTGCCTTCCACATTGCAGCATGGCACCTGAACCACTGACCCAGTTCCATGAGTCACTCTCTGGCCCTGAGCCCTTTTAGCACACAAAGTCCTCTTCAGCCCCTGGCCAGTATTTAAGAAGCTGCTGCCCTCCATCAAGATTGATTCAAGTGGAATTTAATCCACCTTGGGACCATCACCCTTCCCTGTGGACTTTGGCACCCAATCCGTTAGTCCTCAGGGTTGTCAGGTTAGTTACCCACCACATTTCCAGGTGTGCAGTAGCCATGTTATTCTGTTGTAGCATAAACAGCAATTTTTGAATCACATATTTATTTGTACATAGCTTCTGTTTCAATCCTTACATGAAAGCAGAGCAAATGTGTAGATTGAGCTGGGGTGTAATGTTGAATCCCCCATTTCAAAATGAGGTACCCTTTCTATGAATACTGTGGGCTACCTACAGATGGGAAGAGGACAGCTTGCATGCAGTCTCATTCCAGACCAGAAAGGATTAACTCAACATGGCTGAGCTGTGCCAGACTGTCCTAAGCTTGTTCTAAGAACCTGGCAGTATCTGTGATATTAGCAAAACTTTATGATAAGCGGGCAAATAATTTATATAATAAATCTTATGGAGTGCCCATGAATTTTGGCTGCTGCCCCATTTAATGGAATAGTAGCCATGTTGCTCTGTTTTTCAAGTATATCAGAGAATAAACAAAACAAACAATGTTATAGCACCTTGAAGACTAACTGTTAAATTTTAATGTGAGCTTTCATGGATCAAGTCCACTGATGAAGTGGACTTGGTCAATGAAAGCTCACATTAAAATTTAACAGTTAGTCTTCAAGGTGCTACAATGTTTTTTGTTTTGTTTATTCTCTGATTTGACCCATTTAATGTTTGCCTTCTCCATTTTTATGCATTTCTTTGTCACTTCCAAAAAAAGGTCTCCTTTTCCCTGTAGAATCTCATAAAGTCACTCCTGCTAGGATTATTAAATATTTAATCTTGCAGAGTGTAACAACTTAATACAGACTTTTTGACTACTGAAGAAGAAAACTCACCTTAGATATGGACAAGTGAGGGAAGAAGAATAATCTATTCCCCTACCTCTCTATTTAGTTCAGATCACCTTTTACATGCATTGGTGTTTATTCCATCAGGTTTAGCAAACATTTAGAAATGTTTGCCATTCCAGTTCTTTGGGTGGTTTTTCTCCTCCTCCTTTACAGGCATTTCTTTTCAATTTTGATAACTTTTGAGCTAAACTGTTTAACAGAGCCCACTGGCACCTGAAAGGAGACTGATTTTGGTACCAACCTGACTCAGGTTGGAAAACTCTCAAGCAGCAAAATGGAAGAAGAGTATTGCTTGAAAGCCAGTCATATCTGACTCTAGGGTTCAGTGCTCATCTCTATTTGCAGCTAAAGAGCCAGCATTATCTGTGACTGCAGATGTTTAGACATGTGGCAGGGATGACTAGACACTGGAGCTCATGAGATGCAGTTTACCTTCCCACTGAAGTGGTACCTATTTATCTACTTGCGATTTCTTGCTTTCAAACTGCTAGGTTGGCAAGAGCTGGGATAGAGATGGGAGCTCACTCCATTGTGCAGTACCCAGGTCTCAAACTGCTGACCTGTTGGCCTTCCAGTCATCATCTTAACCACTTGAGCCACCACAGTCTCTTTTCTGGTGAGCTTCCTCAAATATGAATGGGTGGCAAAGAATATGAGACATGGGGAATGATAAATTTGAGGGAAGCCTTCTAGCCCAAACTATGAAATTAATGTACTCCATGCATGCCCTCCAAGGAAAGAAACCACAGCACAATAAGCTGAAACTGTATTTAAATCCCCTCAATTATTATCTAATATGCATTTATTTTTAAAAAATCTAAATGCAAATATATATATATAGCCAAACTCCTGGTCGTTGGGATGTCAGAGACAAAGTGCTGACAGACTGGCCACCCTTCCTGCTGGAGATGTTCAGGAGTTTCTTGAACAAACTGCCTGTCAACCAGTGGTTGGAGCAGTGTCTCATGGGGTGGTCTGGGAATGGAGTGCAGAAAGGTACCAAGGTGAGTGCTTTAGTGCCATCTGTAGTATGAGACATGCAACAGCGGGAAGGGGAGAATAAAGCAGTCTTTGCAACAGAGGTAGCATCATGCCTTCAACACTGATTTACTGGCTGGCCTTCAGTTTAGCATTTAATCTTCTAAGCCCTAGGAAGAGAGAGAGATTAATTTAACTAAAGGGTGTGTATATTTCTCCACTGGACTAATTCACACTTTTGCTTCACTATTTCATTACATTCAAACAGCCATTCAAAATACTTTGACACAGATGAAGAGCAGCCACATCTCAGATGTTCTTGGCTCTATCCTCACCAAGCAACCATAATACATGATCATTTTCTAGGATTCTCTAGCAATGGGTAATTGTAATGCTATTTTATGTTCAACAGTGAAACTCAGCATATCCAAATTTAGATACAAGGCTAAAGGAAAGGTATAGATACCAGTTCCAAAACTTGGTTTTAAATTATTCTCAGATGCATGCAGTATGGGTCATTCTTTGCAAAATGATGTTTATTGGAAATTTACTTGAATCTTTGGAAAGGAACTTTAATGGCTTGAATCAGGGAATCTACTGGGCTTTGTCTTTTGGATTGAGTTCAATACCTTCATCTTTCACTGTTTGCTGATATGCTACTCTATCTCAAGATGAATAAAGCAGCAAATAATGTCAATTATTTTCCTAGCCTCTTCTTTAATGCCAGAATTTATTAATCATCTCCTGTGAATGAATCATTGATAGCATATCAGCATCAAAAAATGAGAGCAGCAGTAAAAATCAAGTTCTGCTAATACCACACTTTGGCAAAAAAAAACAAAAAAAAACAAGGAAGGTTCTTAATGCTGATGGGAAGAAAGACATAAGACCTTCATCCTCTCAATTTACAAAAAAACAAAACAAAAAAAAAACAGGATACAAAATCTCAAATCAAATCACCCTTTTCCATACACACTGACAATGAATTCAAGGCCGTAAGTGTGATTGGTTACATGAATCTCGCAAATTATTGGCTGGCAATTTTAATGTATGTAGGTTTCTACTTGCTTATCTTAGAATCTTAGAATGCCAGTAATGGAAGCAGCCTTAGGATCATTGAGTCCAGCCCCTCCCAATATTTTGCTTCACAGCCAGATACCTAAAACACTGAGTAATCCCATGTAACACACATGCACACCTACATGCACACAGACATGCACATATACACAAAGGGCAAGGTAGTCCTATTGTGGATCTCCTAATGAACTTAACTATTGGGTACAAGTAGAGGTCACCTGTGAAATGATCACTAAGAAAGAAAAGAAACAAGTATGTACAAAACTACATATTAAAAGCAACAGCGCTCTGCTTTAGATAGTCAAATAATCTGAATCAAGAAGACTGCTCTTATATTATACAAACATGTATGCATCTATGTAAAGACCTATAAAGGCTTGTGGGATACAAATCATGAAGCTGAATAACACCTAGCAAACACCTGGCTAAGCTATGGGATTTCCTGTTTTCACAGGACTGCAGAAATGGAGGATGGCTCCTAGCCACCTGGCAGGTGGCACAACTTAGCTATTTGGTATAGTGAGTAAAAATTGTGCAGGTGTGTTACATTTATTTAAAATGTTAAACACCACTCTGTCTTCAATATAATGTATAGGCATTCAACATCCCACACAGATTTCTTCTTAAGAACAGTTCTTGTGCATAAATCCATCTTCCAATGCCACAGTTTTTCTAATGTTTCCAAACCTTCCCATTCCTTGCATTCCACGTGTATTGATTATGCCTCAAGATTCTTGGATGACCTGTCTTGCTTATTAAATTAATCTGTAACTAATAACTTAATTGTCTTGAGAAACAGATGTGCTACTTCAGCTGAGCACTTAAATTAGGCTGTAGACAGCTAAGGAAATGACAGCTTTTTTGGAGAGAAGGGAAAAACTCAGCACAGCTCATTTTAACCGTTGAATTGACTGAGTTTGAAAAAGCAAATGACTATGGGAATAGGGCATGCAGCTCAAACCCAGCAAGGAAGGTGCATGAATATGAGACTTCACTGCAAATTTCTTTTGGAACCAACTCTCAGGGCTTTTATTTCCCAAATGGTACAGGGAAGAATGTGTGGAGGAGAGTAGCATCATACCATATAGGCAGAGGTAAGGGGTGGTGGAAAAAACTCAGAACCCCCTTCCCCCCCCCCAATCAGTTTAACTATAATACTTTAGCATCAGCCTATACATTTTCATCAGAATGTGCACTGAGTGCTCCACAGCAGGATTTCTAATCTCCCGTAGAGATCTCATTCTGAGCTAAGTAACTCAGGAAACTCCCTTCAAATCTCACTATGAATACACATAAGCTAAAGAAGGAGTCAGTCACCTTAAGTCATGCTTCCTTTCCACTCTTTCATTTTAGCCAAGATTTTTGGCTGGGGAAAAAAGGCCCCAGGCAAAGGTTCAGGTAAACTTCAGAGTATGTAAATTGATTCAAGGTGGCAAACAGGAACTTCTAGATTAAATCTGCAGTTGTGATCCAATAAACCAACCATAGATTGTCCATGGGGTCGCAGAGGGTTGGAATTGACTGTGCGACCGAACAACAACAAACATTGTGTGGACAAGAAAACCTCAGAAATAACGGAGTAGCCATAATTGTCAATAAAAGGGTGAGAAAAGCAGTAATGGGATATAATCTCAAAAATGATAGAATGATGTCAGTCAGAATACAAGGCAAGCCATTCAATATCACTGTATTCCAAATATACGCACCAACCACTAGTGCAGATGAAGCCACAATTGACCAGTTCTATGAGGACTTAGAACACCTCATAGAACAGACACCAAGAAATGATGTACACATTATCATAGGAGACTGGAAAGCCAAAGTAGGAAATCAAAAAGTAAATGGAATAACAGGCAAGTTTGGTCTTGGAACACAGAATGAAGCAGGCCAAAGACTGATAGAGTTCTGCCAAGATAACGCACTGGTCATAGCAAACACTCTCTTCCAACAACACAAGAGGAGACTTTACACATGGACATCACCAGATGGCCAACATAGAAACCAGATTGATTACATAATCTGCAGTCAAAGATGGAGAACCTCCATACAGTCAGCAAAAACAAGACCAGGAGCAGATTGTGGCTCAGATCACAACCTACTGATTGCAAAATTCAGGCTTAGACTAAAGAAAATAGGAAAAACAATTGGGCCAGACAGATATGACCTAGACAACATTCCTTGGGAATACACAGTGGAGGTGTGGAACAGATTTAATGGCTTGGACCAGATAGACAGAGAGCCAGAAGAATTATGGACAGAGATGCGGGACATCATGCAGGAGGCAGCAAGGAAAACCATACCAAAAGAAAAGAAGCGTAAGAAAGCTAAGTGGTTGTCCGATGAGGCTCTTAAAATAGCAGAGGACAGAAGGAATGCAAAATGCATTGGAGAAAGGAAAAAATACAGTCACTTGAATACAGAATTTCAAAGAAAAGCAAGGAGAGATAAGGAAACCTAACTGAACAAACAGTGCAAAGAAATAGAAGAAAACAATATCAGGGGTAGGACTAGAGATCTTTTCAAAAAAATTGGGGAACTCAAGGGAACATTTAAAGCAAAAATGACCACGATAAAGGATAAAGATGGCAAGGAGTTAGCAGATGCAGAAGAAATTAAGAAAAGATGGAAAGAGTACACAGAGGAACTCTACAAAAAGGACCTCAACACCCCTGATAATCACAATGATGAGAACATTGAACATGAGCCAGACATTCTAGAGAGTGAAGTCAGAAAGGCCCTAAAAAACACGGCAAACAACAAGGCCAGTGGAGTTGATGGGATCCAAGTTGAACTGTTCAAAGCCCTACAAGATAATGGAATCAAATTATTGCATTCTATATGCCAGCAGATTTGGAAAACACAACAATGGCCACAGGATTGGAAAAGATCTGTATACGTTCCACTTCCCAAAAAGGGTAATGCCAAAGAATGTTCAAATTATCGAACAATTGCGCTCATCCCTCACGCTAGCAAGGTGATGCTCAAGATAATACAGGATAGACTGCAACAGTATGTGGAGAGAGAATTACCAGAAGTGCAGGCGGGTTTCAGAAGAGGCAGAGGGACTAGAGACCACATCGCCAACATAAGATGGATCATGGAAAAAACAAAGGAATACCAGAAACAAGTCTACTTCTGTTTCATTGATTACACTAAGGCTTTTGACTGTGTCGACCACAACAAAATGTGGCAAGTAATTAAAGAGATGGGAATACCGGAACACCTTATAGGCCTCATGAGAAATCTGTACATGAATCAACAGGCAACAGTTAGGACAGAAAATGGAATGACTGAGTGGTTTGGAATAGGAAAAGGAGTAAGACAAGGCTGCATTTTGTCACCCTGCTTGTTCAACTTATACACAGAACACATAATGCGCAATGCAGAAATGGAGGAATCACAATTTGGGATCAAAATTGCTGGGAGAAACATCAACAACTTGAGATATGCAGATGATACCACCCTAATGGCGGAAAGTGAGGAGGACCTAAAGATGCTCCTGATTAGGTTAAAAGAAGAGAGTGAAAAAGCTGGCTTGAGACTAAATATCAAGAAAACCAAGATCATGGCAACAGGCCCTATCAGTCCCTGGAAAATAGATGGGGAAGTAGTAGAGGCAGTTACAGACTTTACTTTCCTAGGATCAAAGCTCACTGCAGATGGTGATTGCAGCCATGAAATAAAAAGGCGACTGATTCTCGGGAGGCAAGCGATGAGAAACCTGGGGAGCATAGTGGAAAGTAGAGACATTAAATTGCAAACAAAGATTCGCATAGTCAGGGCAATGGTATTCCCTGTGGCAATGTATGGTTGTGAGAGCTGGACCATTAGGAAAGCGGAGCGCAGAAAAATAGACGCCTTTGAGATGTGGTGTTGGAGGAGAGTTTTGAGAGTACCCTGGACAGCGAGGAGAACAAATCGGTCAATCTTAGAAGAAATCAAACCTGACTGCTCCTTAGAAGGTCAAATAGTAAAGATGAAGCTAAGGTACTTTGGACATCATATGAGAAGAGAGGACTCACTTGAGAAAGCCTTGATGCTGGGAAGGGTGGAGGGCAAAAGAAGAAGGGGACGGCCCAAGATGAGATGGCTGGATGGTATTGTGGAGATAATGGGCACAGAGCTGAGCGAGTTGAGGGGGATGGTGGAGGACAGGAGTGCCTGGAGGACAGTGGTCCATGGGGTCGCAGAGGGTCGGAATCGACTGTGCGACTGAACAACAAATGCACGTTAAAGGTTGCTTACCCCACTTTTACAATGGTAGGCAGGCATCCAAGATAGCAAGTCATTCAAGGGCCTGATGGACCCCTAGAATTGTAGGGTGAGCTACCTTCAGATATATATACAGGACATTCCTCATTATTTATTTGTGAGTTAGCAATTTTCTATGAATAATGTATAGCCTGTTTTCTGGGCAACAGCTACGTTAGTCTTGTACAAGCCTCTGCTAGAAACAGGATCTCATTCTACTACTGTTTGGACCAAGGGCCAATGAACAAGATATGAAAACATCAGGTGTCAACAGTCATAGGTTTTCCTCTTGCAGATGTCTATAACGATGTCTGTAATGTCAAGAGATTGGGAAAATAAAGGAACATTGTTTCTGTTGCTCATCTAGAACATTCATGCTATGGTGAACAGACTTTGAGACGAGGTTGGCAGAGTGCCCACTAGTAATTGGAGGGCAATAAACTATTGCATCTTATCTGTGTGAGAAGGAAAACTTCCAGAATGTACTGATCTCATTTCTTAGTACTGTGTTAATTAGTAAGACTGGTTTCAGCTCAGGGAGGTGAGATTAAGCTCTTCTTTATTAAAGTGAGGAGAGTTTTGCCACCTGATTGACAGATCTTCTGGGAGGGTCTGGAAACTGGAACTTTGGTTATAAAATGGGGAGATAAATTTCTTAATCTAGTCCAGTGATTCCCAACAAGGGGTACACAACCCACTAGTGGACTTCAATTCCCAGAAGCCTCAGTCAGTACATTGGCTGATCAGTGCTTTGGGGAAATGACTTAGGCTTCTGGGAATTGAAGTCCAAAAACCAGCATTTGGGAAACACTGATCTAATCTAGTTATCTCTTAAAACAATGCTATGTTCAGGTTCTGCTCAGTTTGCCCTTTTAATATGGTCTGAGGCTATGCTGAAACTCCTCTAGGATATATGTGTTGCCATAGGTTAGTTAGCTTTCTTGCTTTCTTGCAGGACGGTTCCGTCGTTTTTCTTGCCTCAATGTCTTACTTGCTTATTTTGCTCTATTGCCTTGTATCTGTTGTTATACTTGCTAGAACTATTTTTGAAAAAAAATATTCCATTTAACTTTTCCATTACTTTTAACAAAATATAAACGTTGTTTCAATTGTGAGGAAAAAGAGGTTGGAGGTACTAAAGCCAAGGTTGTCTCTACCATCTATATCAGGAGTTTCTGTGTTTTGTGGGTACTTCTGGTATAACTATTTTGCAGAGTTGGGGGAAGAGACAAAGCACTTAAGTTTGGCCTTTTGGGAATACCTCAGAAGCATCTGCACATTTAGCCCTCCTGGATTTTCTCCCTACAATTGCAAGGAGGATGGTGTGTCTGGATGATTTGTGCAGGCCTCCCAGACCAGAGGAAGCTTGGCAGAAATCAAGCTGGTGAGGCCAAAGAAACTTATGTGAAATCAAGACTGGGGGCAGAAGTGAACATTCACTGTCTTATGTAATTAGTGCATGAAAGATCCTGTAGTTCAACTGGTGTTGACCTACCACATTAATAGCTATTGTTTTAGATCAGGGATGGGCCTATTTGTTTTTGAAGGTTCTAGCCCTTCTTCAAAACCCAATTTTATGGCAAAATAAAAACTGCACAGCCTGTTATATTTTTGCCAGTCATCACTGCCTCCTGCTTTTCCTCTCTTGTGGAAGGAAATGTTCAAGCCAAAACAAGCTAGCTTCTGATGCAACCAATTCTGTTACTGTTGCTGCTGTTTCCTGTTGGAGAGGTCCTACTCTCCTTACTGGATGCATCTGTGTGGAAGCCTGCAAAGGTTAAATGTAGCTGGTTCTGGAGACCTACTCATAGTGATAACTTTCTAAAGAAATGAAGGCTGTGCTGTGGCAGCAGTGGGGTAAAGGAGCATGACATATTTGCTATCCCCAGTTACTTGAAGCAGTTGCTCTAATATGCCTCAATATATGGGTTGACTTGGATTCTGACCCTGCTAATGACATGGAAGAATAATTGGAATGCCTCATTTGAAAATAAAAATAAATGAAGAAGCTTTCATTAAGGAGCTGGTAGAACACCAGGGTTATGTTAACACAGGTGATGTCAAGGGCCAAAAAATTACATGTAGAAGAATCATCACAAGGTCTATGTATAGACTAGCCCTCTGTGTATGTCAATATATGTATAATGACCAAGCCCACCTAACCCCAGAAGCTACATATAAGGCATGACATTTGAAGAGTCCTTACAACGAGGTGGGCAGGTATGGTGCTGACCATATCCAATGAAAAAGAAACTAGAAAAAAGAAACTGGAAGTATCTAGAGGCTGTATCTTCTTTAAAAGGTCATGGAGTTTTTCAAGAACCGCATTTCCCTATTTTTCCCTCACATATTTCTTTTGGCAGGAGGAGGATGGTATGGAGGGAGCTTGGCAGTATCCTCCTGCCTGCATGAAGTGCCTAAGGCAGCCTCTAAGCATCTCTCTAGCTGCCCTGGGCTCTCTGAGTCTCTTCTCTCTCCTATGTGCCTACTAATATGGAGGGCTGTGTTTCCCTGGAAAAGGAGCTACTGAACCAATTACATCAGACAAAAAAGATTAACTAGAAGAAAACAAAAGATAAAAATGCTATGGCATCTTAAAGACTAAGTGCTATATTAATGTGAACTTTCATGGCTCAAGTCCACTTCCCCAGTCTGAGGAAGTCTGAGTTAGTTTTTAAGGTACCACAATGTGTTTTTTTCCTCTTACCTTTTGTTTTGTCTGATATGTTTGCACAGACTAAGATGGCTGTTCATTTGAAAACTGAGCAAATGATGATTCCTCTCAAATAGTAGGGCTTTAAGTATTCATGGTAGTGCTTGTTTACATGTGAATGCTTAACTATCAGAGGGCATAACTAGTCAACGTTTTGTCACACTTGAGAGGTTTATGAATTCCCCCATAACTTTCTGTTCTGTCAGAAGTCCTCTTACCTCAAGATACTTAAGGATTTCTGTTACTCCTCCTAGTGTGCTAACTGTAAGATTGAATTATAGAAAAACATGCATGATTAAAAAAAAACAACCCAGGGAAATCTTCTCCAGGAAGAGAAAAAGTTGAGACAGCCAGCATTTAGTCACCCTGCTCAATAATTCACAAATCAATTATAATATCATTATTATTCTCTCTTTGCTACTTAGCCTTTGTGATATTTAAAGGTCATTCAGCAACTGTTTTGGAAAGAGGAAAATGATTAGGTCTATGGTTATAAGCATATGCGGTGTCTCCATGAAACTGTGTCAAAGTAGCAAGATACTGTATTCTCTTAGTGGAAATCCATACTTGATGAGAGGTTCCAAAAGATCACCTTCATTAATACACACCCAATAAGAAAATTATGAAGAAGGGTATTATTAACTACTGTTCTGAGAACAGACTGTGAACCTTGTTTTAAAACTAGTGCTGAACATCATGAATCCATTCCGAATACTGTACAAGAATTTTGAATTTGTCAAGAATTTATGTTATGGACCATAGATGAAGGAGACATGACAAGGTTCCTCTAGTTAGTATTACTTTATGGGCTGAAAGTTGCTGCAAAAATGCTAGGTAATGGGGGCATTTGTGAAAAGCATCACACTCCACCACTTAAAGCAGGGATTCTCAACATGTTGCCCATGGGCCAAATGCGGTTTGTGGCCCCATTTCATGTTGTCACCCACCTCCTCTACCACACCAGGAAGTACCACGTGGTCAGTGGTGGGATGTCAAAATTTTTACTACCTCACCGTGATGTCATCACAGTGTGGGTGGAGCTAACATCATGATGTCATGGGTGGAGCCAATGTCATGATGTCATGGCCAAAGAAAAAAAATAAAAAAAATATAAAATAAAAATAAGCATGCACACACACAACTCAACCCACCCACCCACCCACAACACCAACCCGTAAATAAATTAAATAAATTAAATTAAAAGTACATTAAAATACACCCACCCACCCACTTTGCTTACAAACCCCAAGCCAGGCCACCAGGCCTTTTTAGGAACTGTGGGAGTACATCAATATAGGTAAAAAGGTATTAAATACACATTAAAATACACACTAACACACCACATCCAAAGGTGAGTCACTTATCCTGGGGAGCAGGCTATAGGGAGCTTCCAGCTAGCAGCTTCTCTTCCTCCTCCCCGCTTGGGAGGACAGCAAGGAGGCCATGCATATGCGCCAAGCACTGTAAACATGCATGCACACCAAGTGCTTGGCATACATGCACAGTGGGGGAACCAGTGAAAAGGTAAGCCCCGAAAGTGATTCACCCCAAAAGCTGCTACCGGTTCTCCAGGACACTGGAAAAAGTTACTGCCGGTTCTGGTGAACTGGTGCAAACCTGTTACATCCCATCACTGCATGTGGTGGAAGAAGAGCAAAATGGTCATCTAGCTCCCAAAGCTGTCTGAGGGAGTGTGACCCAACCCCCAGCTTAAAGGTTGAGAACTCCTGAGTTAAAGTAACTACCCACCTATCCTCAGACAACAGTCTGCCCCATGTCATTTCATGGACTCTTCTATCTTCAGGTTGCTGACATTGCTAGAACCATAAGAGATACTATAGCATTTCCTATGGCAATATTTTTTAAAAACCTGTGAATTGGATAGGCATGTTTTTCACCACATTAACCCCATGTTTATGAGAGATGATAAACTGTCAGGTTTGTGCACTGAGCTGTTGCATGCTAATGCCTCACTGCATAGTATCATAAACTGCACAGTTTCCATAAACAGAAAGTTAAGTTCTACCTCCATGAAGTTACTATGATACACAAAACATTGCATAATTTATCCTAAACACACACCAAAATTGATCTGACTTATCTGAAAATGATTAATTTTCCATGTTACAAAATTATATTTTTGAGTACTCTTTCTGTATAGAGGCATTTTGTTATAGCACTAGAATCCAGTGCCACCTGGCCAAGGAAATGAAGGGCCAACTGAGTTAACATTGGGCCAACTGGAGATGTGATGGAGCTGTAATGAATCCAAACCCCTGCAGACTTTAAAAATAAATAAGAGTGACTCTCTCCCTGTGTACTGGCATTGTAGTAGTATCCTGGAGTTGGTGGAAATGTGAACTTAGAGTATCTCAGTCCCTTCCTCATCACAAACATCTTCATTTTGCTTTCTTTTCTTTTTTGCTGCCTGATCTTAGCCAGTGAGCGGTTCTGGAGGCAGATTGGTCTTTTAGTAGAACTAAAAAGTGCCTTGTTGGCACTTTGGCCAACAAGGGAGATTTGTGCCTGACTCTAATTCCCTACTTCTGCTGGTTTTTTTAAAGTTAAGATTTCATGGTTGTTTTGTACTCCTGTGTGGGGTTCAGATAATGTTCACTTGCTTCTGTCCACCCTGCCATGCACATGGATATTATTTCTAATCTGCCATTCTGAAACATTGCTAACTCGTCTATGAGAGGTCCAGAGGAACCAGTGTCCATGCCAGCCCTTATAATTATGATATTTCCCCTGCAGGGAGAAAGATCAGAACAAGTCAGTCATCAGACCCATGCCTACCACTGCTATCCCAACTGGAACTGTTTTTATTCCTTTTGTAAAATGTACATTAGTTTTGCCATGTTGGTTGGTTGCCTTCAAGCTGTTTCCTTCATTGGTAGAAGGAAGGCATTCTTCAGAAATGCTTCTTTCCCTATAAAACCAATCTCTCTGAATCAAAAGAGCCTTTAAAAAAACCTGTACAAACAAAACTCAAACACATCCTTCCAAGTGTGCTTAATTTGCAGCCCACATGATTAAAACTGGTAGTAATGATTAATTAACTAAAGCATCACTTGGTCTACTGATTAAAGGGATTAAGCCTTATGCAGTCCCACTTATTACACAAATGTTCATTGCTTTGACTAAATTCAGCTAGCTGAAACAGGCAGAGCCCAACAAACTATACAACAAGACAGTCTTCATTTATAGAGTTAAGTTTCTTTAATCTTGCAAGTGACTGTGCTAGTGAAATGTTTTACCCGTAAGTGAATAACCATTTCCCCACCTTCAGTACATACATTTTGTTGGTATTTGGAAAACATGAATACTAATACCCACTGATTCTGTTCCCTGATTTCCATACATATAGTAGAAAGAGAGAACAGGGCTTTGCATGTGAACACTTGTACACACATACAGTCCTTCTCTCACACAATACAATAGTCTATACTTGCAATCAGGAATCATATACTGTACTGTTCATTCACTGTTGGGAAAATTAAGGAGGAAACATATATCCTATACTTAATATATATTTAACAAGAAAGAGAGAGGCCAATATTGGGGTACTTTAAAGATTAAGAGATTTCTTTCATTGTGAGCTTTTGTGAATCTAAATCTGCTTCTCTAGACACAATGAGTTCAAATACATGTCCTTTGTTTATACACGTGCTTCCAAGTTGGTGAGGATACTGGTAACAATTCACATGAGGAGGGTTCACTAGTAAAGTTGTACCTTGCTTAAAGAGCATAATGCGTTCCACAGGATTGCTCTTTGAGCGAGTTTGCTCTTTAAGCGAAACACCATTGTAAATGACCAATTGTGTGTGTGTGTGGGGATTGTGAACCCCAATTTATTTGTTAAGCAAGTTTTTGGTTGGTTTTATTTGTTAAGCGAAGTGACCATTCAGAGAAAATTCTGCTCTTTAAGCGAGGTTTGACTGTACAGGAATGGGACTATCAAGCTCTTAATTGCTTGAGGCAGGAGGATGTAGCCAGAGTCATATATTGTATACAAAAGAGGCTTGGCTATCACAGAAATGATAAGACTTGATTCTGGGACATTAGTTGGAGTCTGTCAAGGGACACAACTACTTGTGTATGGATGTGTGCCATCAAGAGAATTGTGACTTATGTTGACCCTTTTCAGGATTTTCTAGGAAGGATGTACTTAGAAGAAGTTCTTATGTGGTCTGTGAAGCTTGCCCAACACTACACAGGCTGGCTCTTCTCCTGGAAGGCACAGTGGGGAATCAAACTCTCAGATGTTAACACATTGAGCTATCCAGTCAGCTGCAACTACTTTATATACATAAGACTTTACAGAAATCTGTATTATTAAGATATGCAATGCACTAATAAGACTGAATCTCTGTTTAGGCCTACACAGATCTCTGTTAAATCAAAAATTTTACATCTCTGATTTATTATCTAAGTGGGAGAGATAAGATTTCCCTTGGGGAAAATCTCTTTTGCTGGTTTCTTTTTGTATTTGCAGATTTAATGAACATTTATGTGTTTCTGTCCTTCTCCTGCAAATATATGAAGTGTGAAAATTAATTAGACTTTTAATTGAAAAATAATTGGTTTGAAGGTAGGAATTGTCTTTCCCAGACAGCAATGGCTTTTTGATATATATTAGATTTTATATAGAAGATCTGTTAAGAGTTTTCCTTCTGCTGACTTGAAATAATACTACAAGATAATAATTCTTTTTTTAAAAGATAATTTGTAAATAATTATTCATACCCAGAAAAAGTGGTAATGATAATAAAAGATGTAGTACTCTAAGGAACATGTGTGTAAGTGATCTGCTTGATTAACTTTTAAGGCCTGTGAACACAATAGGTGTCTTTTTTCCCCTTTCTTATTCTTTCCTCTCATCAAACTTTTTGTCATTACTGTATTGTATTCTGCTGATATTCTCTAGCAATGTTCCAAGCTGTGGGTGGTAGATGAGATATACTTTCTTGCCATCAGCTGGCAGATGGGATGAATATTATGACACATAGGAATAACGAAATTGCTGAGGCTTGTCTGAGTGGAGAGACCAGATTTTAAGGTGTGAAAATATTGTCCTACAAGATGCTCATCTGCTTATCCTTTCATACTTGCAAATTAAATTATGTGAAAAAAATCAATTCAACTTGTACTATCTTGTTTGCTTTGTATCATACATACCAGTTTGACAATTAAGTATAGTGAGGCTGCAAAGGGCTACATATTTATTTAGATGTAGAAATCTTTCACAATGTACCAGATATTTGTTGATGCATGCATAAAATTGTCTCATTCCACACTTTACAAATTAGCTGTTTTGTAGCTAAAAATCATGCTTGGAACAAAAGCACTATAATAGCAAGAAATGTGAATTTACTGTTGACTATGGTGCTAAACCAAAAATTTAGTCACTATGCTAGGTAGAAGCTGAACAGACCAATAGTGATATCAATAGCAATTACACTTGTATGCCATCCGATAGCGCTTAGTGCATTTTCTGAGCAGTTTTCATGTAATTAGCATTTTGCCCCAAATACTCATTTTACTGATCCAGACAGAACATCCAATCCTTTCATGAGTATCCTGTTCAAATTAGTACACCTGGACCCTACCCCTCCCCTGGTTTGTCATTCTCTAGCTATACATCTACCATTCCATTGCCTTGGCCTTAAAAGCCCCCTTGTGCTCTTATCAGTTGATCCTTTTTTGAATGCCAATTGGATTGCCCCTTACCATCCACTGCTGGGTTCTTCAATTTCTCCCCCCTTCCCACCCCCCATTCTGGAGTGGCCACCCCACCCCAAGTATGGCCACTGGATACTGGTTACTGGTTACTGGATACTGGTTACAACTCTGTGCCAAGGGCAGCCTTATCTTTTGGAGATCAATCCCTTCCCTTGGGAGACCATCTTCTGCAGTTCACCCAGGAAAAGATATGGAGGGGTGACTATGTTGATGTTTTCAGCCTCCTTAACTGTGAGTCTGAGAAAGCTGACAAGGATAAGGAGCATGAAAAGGATAAGGAAGCCACCAGGCGTAAAAAAAGCCTCTACATACTTGGGCCAATACTTTATTTATATCGGACATACCTTATTTATATCGGGGTGGCCATTTGTGCTCACCCAAACCTGACCCTTCCCTTAATACAATATTTAGACATTATTTACTGTGCCTATGTCAACTTCCCTGGTCATGCATGGCTATTGTATGACCAAAATTTCCGTATGAGGGCTGCCATTAGACCTGGAATGTATTGGGATGAGCCAAATGCCCCTTTGTGGCTTCAATTCATGACTCCTTCCTGCTCCATACTGGGTGACCGCTGTAATTGTGGTCACCTCATACAGCGTCCTAATATTCCCCAAGCAGCCCTCCTACAGGCGGGACAGTCGATTCAACCCCGTCTACTGTGCTTGGAATTTTCCTCTCAAGGCCGTTGTTCAAGGAAAGCAATGCAGATTTAAGCATGAATGCTCTATCTATCTGCTTTAGTCCCCATTCTGCCAGCACCTGCTTTAAGGCAGGAGGGGCCTGTGGATGGCCTTGTGAGCAGGATCCTCTTTGTCATCCCACTATGGATCCTACTCCTGTCAAAGGGCCCCAGTCCAATCAAGCTTGAAGTCTTGCACCACTGGCTTAGAGCATACACTGTAAGACATGCTGCCTCTTACCTTAATAATGGTTTCACTTATGGTTTCCGTATCCCTTCTTTGGGGCAGTGTTTCCCCCAGTTTACCCTAACCTCAATTCTGTACAAAGGCAGGGAACATTTGGTCTGGCAGCTAATTTTTAAGGAGGTGGGCCTTGGTCGTGTGGCTGGCCCTTTCAACACTCCCCCCTATATCAATTTTAGGGTTTTCCCTTTGGGTATTGTTCCAAAGAAAACTAGTGCTGAATTCTGGCTCATTCACCATCTGGCCTTCCCGGAGGGGTGTTCAGTTAACTCAGCTATACCACCTGAACTTTGTTCGGTGAGATGTACGTCCTTTGATGAAGTGGTGGACATGATCTGTCGATGTGCCCGGCACTCCCTTTTAGCTAGATGTGATATTAAATTGGCCTTCTGCCTCCTTCCTGTACACCTGGAAGATTTTGAACTTCTTGGTTTCTCCTTTGAGGGACAATTTTTTGTTGACCTTGCCATACCTTTTGGTTGCTCAATCTCCTGTTCAGCTTTTAAATTCTTCAGCTCCTTTTTGGAGTGGCCATTGATTTGCCAGACAGGATGTTCAAGCATGGCTCATTATTTGGATGATTTTATTTTTTTGTGGTTCGCCTGCCTCTGGAACCTGTCAACACCTACTGGCCACCTTCCAAAGTCTTACCTCAGAACTTAGAGTCCACTTAGCTCCAGAAAAAATGGAGGGTCCAACTACCTGCCTCACTTTTCTGGGCATTGAGTTGGACACTGTTCAGCAAACATCCTGATTGCCTATGGATAAGATTTGCCGCCTCCGCTGCCTCCTATCATCCATGATTTTGGCTAAAAAGGCCACTTTGTGTGAGCTCCAAGTACTGAATGGCCATCTTAATTTCACCTGTAAGGTTGTGGCACCTGGCCGGGCTTTCCTCTGTAGGCTCTGCAACTCCATGAAGGGCCTCTCTTCTAGTTTCCACCGAACATGGGTCACATGGGGCCTTAGGGAAGACCTGCAATTCTGGCTATCCTTCCTGCAGGACTTTAATGGTGTTTCCTTTTGGAAATCCCACAGTCACCTTTCCCCTCAGTTCTTTGTCCATTCCGATGCTTCTTGGTCTCAGGGTTTTGGAATTTTTTGCTAAGGCTGCTTGTGCTGCAGCCCTGGCCCTCAAACTGGTGGACAGATGGTCGACTTGGAGATCTCACTTTCCTGGAGTTTTTCTCCATCCTTTCAAGCTCTAGCTTCTTGGGCAGAGGACCATCTTTCCATTCTGCCTCCAGAGATTTGGAGCCTTGGCAGCACGAGGTGAAACGTGCATTGGGGTTGTTCATCTCGGCCAGAGCCTTGGCCACAAGCTTTCTTGTGTCATTTTTCCAGGTTCAGGCTAGAATGGGGCTTGCCTGATGCCTGGCCCATTCTGGTTCCCCATGCCATCCATTTCATAGTTTACTTACACTAGCTTGGCTTAGCTGCTAGTACCATTAAGGGTCATCTTTCAGCCCTTGCATTTTTTGCTAAGGCCAATGGTTTCCTTGATTCCCTTAAGGATTTTAGGATTCTTAGGACCCTGGAAGGTGGGTCGCGTGAATGTGGCCGCCTTCAGGATGACCGTGTCCTTATTTCCTTCTCAGTCGTTTCCTGCCGGGCTTTGTCCTGGGCTTTAGTATGCACTAATTATTTTGAATCCTTTCTTTTTCATGCCACCTCGGTGACTGCATTTTATGCAGCCCTCTAAGTGAGTGAGCTCATGGTTTCCACCAATGGGGACCACTCTGGGTGGGCACTTGCCCTTTCAGATGTTTTAATTCTGGACATCGAGGCCCAGATCTGGATTTGCCGATCTAAAACCAACCAGATAGGCCACGGGTCACAAATTACCCTTTTCAGTGGTCCTGACCCTTTAGTTTGCCCTATTCTTACTTTGACCAAGTACTTGTCTGCATGGGGTACTGCCCCATGCCCCTTTTTATGGCATCAGGATGACCGCCCTTTAACCAAGTATCAATTTTGGAAGGTCACTAGTTCTGCCTTGTAATATGCTGGCCTCTCCATTACCTGCTTTGGAACTCACTAATTTCGAATTGGCGCTGCTTCTTCTGCGGTGGCTGCAGGTTACTCTGTAAATGATATTAAAAGAGTTGGTTGTTGTAAATCTGATTGCTACCGAACTTATATTCGCCCATTGATTTGCTGAACTTTTTCCTGGCACAAGTTTTTTATTGTTTTCTTTCAGATTTCTTCCCTGCCCTTCACTGCTGGATTCTTCTGATGGGGCACAGCTTTATTTACTGGGCAGCACTGCATGTGGCTGATGCTCCTTGTGGTATCCACCTATGTCTCCAGGATTCAGCCTTCTCACTTGTCGGGGCTTGCATGGCATGCACTGGTGGGACCTGGTTCCCTATCTGCAGACTTCCTATGGGGGTCAAGCCCCGGATATTTTGCTCTTTTATTTGGGAGGGAATGATCTTTGTTCCAACAGGGGCTGTGATATTAGTTCAGCAGTCAGAATTGATCTCTTGCTCATTTGACAATGGTGGCCAGAGGTCTAATTTGTCTGGTCCAATATTCTACCTAGATTAGCATGGAGATCTCCGGAGGGCCCCTGTCATATCAACAGGGCTCACCGGGGTATCAATCGGGTGGTTGCCTGCTTTTTTGCTCAAAGCATTTGAACAGTTATTGAGCACCCTTCCATTATCCTGGATCACCCTGTTCTTTTCCATTCTGATGGTGTGCATCTGTTCCAGATGGGTCTTTAATCACTGATCTTCACTGGGGCCTCCAGTCAGAGTTGTCGGGCTGGTTAGCATCGGGGGTCAATTAATTGCCCCCCTTTTTGTGGCAGGTAGCATGGGTTTTTGTTTAGAATTCTCATAATCTACAAGCCCTGAGTCGCCACGGTGAGTGGGCGGCAATATAAATTTGAACTAATAAATAAATAAATAAATAAATTATTTGGCCTTCAGACATCTCAATCTGGTAATTCACAAGGGGGGGGGGGTCTAGTTAAACATTTGTCTAAGTATCTATTAAGCACCTGAAGGCTGACAACCTTCTGTTAACAGTTATATTTTCCCAAACTGGAAAATGAGAGGAGGCCTGGCTCCGAGCCACTTATGGTAATTTAGTTAGGGGGCATTAAAAGGATAGTTTATATATATATAATCCCTGGAAAATAGATGGGGAAGAAGTAGAAGCAGTGACAGATTTTACTTTCTTAGGATCCAAACTCACTGCAGATGGTGACTGCAGCCATGAAATAAAAGGCGATTGATTCTTGGGAGGCAAGCGATGAGAAACCTGGGGAGCATAGTGAACAGTAGAGACATCACATTGCAAACAAAAATTCGTCTAGTCAAAGCAATGGTATTCCCGGTGGCAATGTATGGTTGTGAGAGCTGGACCATTAGGAAAGCTGGGCACAGAAGAATAGATGCCTTTGAGATGTGGTGTTGGAGGAGAGTTTTGAGAGTCCCCTGGACAGCGAGGAGAACAAATAGGACAATCTTAGAAGAAATTAACCCTGACTGCTCGTTAGAAGGTCAAATAGTAAAGATGAAGCTAAAGTACTTTGGACATCAAATGAGAAGAGAGGATTCACTTGAGAAAGCCTTGATGCTGGGAAAGGTGGAGGGCAAAAGAAGAAGGGGGTGTCCAAAAATGAGATGGCTATATGGTATTGTAGACACAATGGGCACAAAGCTGAGCAAGTTGAGGAGGATGGTGGAGGACAGGAGTGCCTGGCGGACAGTGGTCCAGGGGGTCGCAAAGGGTTGGAATCGACTGTGCAACTGAACAACAAACACTTGCACTACTTTGTCCCCAGTGAATTTTTTTATCATCAATATGATTATTAATAAAGTTGTATTCTTTTTTCTTCAATTACTGTCTGGTCTCCTTACTCAGAGGGGTTGGGGGCAACAGCCTATCTGGACCTCAATCCTCTTTCCCTTTCCCTGTAAATTCCTCTTTTCTAGAACAACTTTTTTATTTCCTTCAGTGGCTCTAACTAATACCTCTCAATGGCTCTGTATGCTCAATGGCTCTGTAATAGTCCCTTAATGTATCTCCAATGTTGCTCTTCCAGGAAGACATAGTTTGAAGAAATCCTCACATTCCTAACCTGCAAGGCAAATAATCTCTAGTAGCTCTTCATTGTTATTACAAGTACAGTACTGTATCTTTCAGGTCATTTCAGTTTACAGAGAAGGACAGACATTTATCACTCTGCCCGATGGCACCTGGGTGAGACATTACCTGTTGATTTGTCCTTCACATTTCCTCTGAGTATTTACAGAATTCATTTACAATTAACCATTAATTTCTTGACATAAGGAGAAAGTGAGAGCATAAAGAAGTGATGGAAAGACAGAAAAGAGGCAGAGAGAGGGAGAGTAAGAGGACCCTGAGAGACAGTCACAGAGAAAGAGATATTATAGTGAAGCCAAAAGAGAGATGCTAGACCAAGTGGCCATTTTGTCCCAACAGCTTCAACAGGATGGCCATTTTGTTTCTTGAATGCCCTTGGAAGGAGGGGCACATGAAATGGTGCTGAGGGCCAGGCCTTAGGTTGGGGACCCCTATGCTAGACAAACATACCAAGGAGGCATACAGAGTTTTCTTTCATCCTTGCTTCAACCATTGCATCATAGACTGAATAAGGAGAACAAAGCAGATTTCAGCCTCTGGGAGTTTTTACCCTTAAAGGGGCTGGAACAGTTTGAAAAAGTTCTTGAGAAGCATTTATTTCACTAAGATTGCCAATTTGGATGTTTGGCTGTCTCTTTGGAAGATTATTTATTAATCAAATTTATATTCCACCCTACTCACACAGGTGACTCAGGGTGAAGCACAACCAGCATGTAATACATCACTAAAAACACTAAAAGAACAAAATAAAAATTAAAACCAATTAAAAAACAACCTCTCATTCCCTAGACTGAAGAAAACCGAATAAAAGGAATGGGGGTAGGAATAGGAGGGTAGATGAATGAAGTTAAATAAGCCAGTGGGGGGGGGGGTGTCAAAAAACCATCACTACTCCACACCATTCCTGCCAGCCAGGTTTTCAGGCCCTGTCTAAAAGCCAGTAACCCCATCTGGAGGCACAACTCCAGAGGCAGGTGGTTCCACAAGGTCGGGGCGAACAGGGAGAAGGCCCTCTTTCTCGTGCCAGAGAGTCGAGCCTCTCTGGCAGATGGTACAACTAAGGCACCTCTCTGGTCTACTCTAGAGGGACAGACAGATACACTTGGGGAGATGTGGTCTCTCAAGTAACCTGGCCCACTACCATATAGGGCTTTAAAGGTAATGACCAGTACCTTGAATTGCACCCGGAGGCAAACTGGTAACCAGTGCAGCTCCCGAAGCAGTGGGGATACATGAGAATAATGCCCACATCTCAACACCACCTGGGCTGCTGCATTCTGGACCAGCTTCAGCCTCCGGATGGTCATCAAGGGCAGCCCCATGTAGAGCGCATTGCAATAATCTAATCTGGAGGTGACCAGGGCATGGGTGATCATGAGCAAGGAATCCCTGTCCAGGAGTGGGCGCAACTGGTGAATTACATGCAATTGTGCAAAAGCTCTCCTGACCACGGCTGCCACCTGCTCATTGAGCAGGAGTCGTGAGTACAGGAGGACCCCCAGATTGCGCACTGGGTCTGTTTGAGGCAAACTAGCCCCATCCAGAACCAAAGATGGTAACTCCTATGTTGACCCGGGACCCACAACCCACAACCACTCAGTCTTGCCAGGGTTCAGCTGTAACCCATTGTCCCCAGGGCTGGATTTACATGAAAAGAGGCCCTAGGCTATTCCACTTATGTGGCCCTTTCACCTCCCATTTTTAAGTTTGTAAATTACATGAGAGATAATAAAATACATCATTACTGTGATATATATATCAATATATAGGCCCCTCTTGATCTTGAGGCTCTAGGCTGAAGCCTAGTTAGCCTATAGGAAAATCCAGCCCCGATTGTCCCCCATCCAGACCCTCACAGCTTCCAAGCACCTGGATAGGACTTTGACTGCATCACCTGGATCCCCACGAGCCGAGATGTACAACTGTGTATCATCTGCATGCTGATGGTATTTTACCCTGTGGGAACCAATGATCTCACCCAGGGGCTTCATGTAGATGTAGATACTTCATAGAATCATAGAATCACATAGTAATGGAGTTGGAAGGCCATCAGGTTGAACTCCCCTGCTCAGTGATTTTAAGTACTGAACTGAACAGCAGATTGGACTCAATGGCCTTACAGGCCCCTTCTAACTTCATCATTCTATGTATCTATGTTTCTATGAGTTCTGAAAAGTCAGCTGGAACCCAATTTGACAGCCCTGGTGATGGGAATGCTTGACAGTGACAGTTTGCAGTGGAATCTCTGCCAGAGGGCACCAGGGTGAGAGACAATGCATTCCACCTCCTCAGTGGATGCTGTTCTCACCCTGGAGAGCTGCCTGGAGGCAGTCATTAAATGGATGGGGGATAACAAGCCGAGACTGAATCCAGACAAATCGAGGTCATGCTGGTTGTGTATGACCAGTCTCAGGTTGAGAGAATTTTCCTCAGCTTGAGGGGCATTGCTCTCCCTCTCAAAGAGAGTGTGCATAATCTGGGTCCGGCTCTGTCCATGGAGCGACAGATACCACCCATTGTCAAGTTCGCTTTTTACTATCTGTGCTGCATTACCTAACAGGGGAAAATATTTTTGCTCCTCGGACAGGAAAATTGAAGTGTTACCCTTTTTTAAAAAAAACTGGGGACAAGTGGAATGTCCCTTGGTGGCAAAAGAACAGAATGAGAGAAAATCAGCAGTGATTCAGATAAATAAACAACCTGAATAAATAAATAAGCCTAAAACACAAAGGAAAATGTCACCATGTAAAAATGTAAGCGTGTCAGAGGGGGGGAAATAGGGCAGTTTTTTCATTTCTCACAACTACCAGAGTGAGCTGGGAAAGTGCTGAAAATCAATTTGTTTGGAGAGGAATACAGTGGGCTGATTATGCATCTCTTAGTTTCACTGACAGTGTTTTTGGAGGCAGTATTGATCTCAATGCATATGTACTTCATTTGTTTCGAGGGAGGAATGTAGTGTTTGCAATAAGAAAAAGTTATTATGTCAAGTGGCTGATGCCTTGTAGCTGTGTAGTGTGGGCCACTTTGGCAGACCTGGGGGCTGATCCTGTTGGGATAAACTGAGGGCTGGAGCATGCTTCCTATTAAAAACTTGGACTGGCAGGATGAGTCCACTGTTTTTTAAAGTTATTTTTAAATTATGATCAAAATTTTAACTGAGAACCACATTCTTTGTTTTAATGCTTGTTATACTCCTTGAAGGCAATGTGGAGTTTAATTTCATGCAAGGGTGGCCTAACTATGGCCCGTAGGCCAGATCTGGCCCATGGTGCCAAATCATCAAGCTTGCACCGCCTGCACCACTCCCAGAAGCAGAAGTAAAACATGCCTATACGTGTGCAAAATGCTGTCGTAAATGACCAGCAGCTGTCATAAATGCATTTATGACTGCCATGGGTGCATTTACGGCAGTGTTTTGCACATGCATGGGCAGTTTTACTTCTGCTTCTGATGGGAGAAACCATGTGGCCGGCCTGTGGCCTGAAAAGTTTGGTTACCCCAGATTTAATGTGTGTATGGTAGTGGTGGAGGCTTCAGTGAAGGAAGCTGCAAAAATGGGTGGGAGAAATACTATATGGCCCATGGGGTATTTGCCCAAACCTGCAGTAACTAAACATCTGGATTCAGACTTCATGTAAGTGTGGGTTTGCTCACTGAGTGCTCCCTTGGAGAAAGAAGGAAAGTGACAGTCACCCAATCCTCTGTCTCTCATTTGCCCCCAAAAGCTAATATGGATGATTGAAAAGCTATTTTGTGATGTACCTTGAAATAGCAGTATGGTACATAGAGATCAGTTACATCAATCATTTCCTGGTAGGGTAAAATGTGAGGAGCAAAATCACGATCTGTTTTATTCCTGTGTTAGACTGTTCTTAAATGTACATGGATAGGTCTTGCGTGCTTGTTCTGCTTTAAAAAAAATATACAGTCAAACCTCACATAAAGAGCGCCTCGTTTAAAGAGTAATTCGCTTAAAGAGCAGAATTTTCTCTGAATGTTCACTTCACTTAACACATAAAACCAACCAATTTACAATGGTGTTTCGCTTAAAGAGCAAACTCACTTAAAGAGCAATCCTGTAGAACGCATTATGCTCTTTAGGCAAGGTACAACTGTAATCAGCTATAAAAATCCTATCATCAAAGCCTCCCATATACACTGTTCCCAGCATCCACAGTTGCTGAGAATGGGATACAAAAAAATTGAATCCTCTGATAGGGCTTCAAAAAGAAACACTCGGAAGTAGGTTGGAGGACTCTAACATCCTCAAAATATGGACACTAGAAGTGACAACCAATCCCCAAAAGCTCCAAAGAGTGGTCTAAATGCTCATCTGGACATGCTCTGAGATGTACTGATTTATGGAATGTTGAATTTTTCTGATTCACTCTGTCGCTTCATACTGCAGGTTGGGGATTGAGTCATATTTCTGAGCAACCCAAACTAAAGATGAACAACAACCCTTCTTCCATGCATCAGTCTTTTATATTATAGAGATAGGATTTAGAGCAGGAGTTCCCAACCTTTTCAAGCTGGGGACCGGGTCCCGGTCTCTCCGTCAGCTTCGAGGGCAGGATGGCCATTTTGCCCTGCCTGCATGATGGGGGTGGCCATTTTGTCCCAACAGTTTCAAAGGGGCAGTCGTTTTGTTTCTTGAATGCTGTTGGATGGGTGGCAGGTCACATGAAATGGTGCCATGGGTCTTAGGTTGGGAACCCCTGATTTAGAGTAATAGATGTTTTCTGTCCAGTTCATGGAGGATTCTACAAAGACCCTGTCACAAATATCTACCTCTTCCCATTTGAATTTTTTGGAATAGTAGCCATGTTAGTCTGTGGTTCAGGCTTATCAGAAAACAAAACAAAATAAAAATAAAAATAAAATAAAATAAAAAACACTGTAGCACTTTAAAGACTAACTGCTTTATTTTTATTGTTAGCTTTTGTGGATCAAGTCCACTTCTTCAGACAAAGAGTGAAACTTACAGGCATGGTTTTTATACACCAAATTCATGTGTGAAGCTGTATTGTTGTGCTTGCTTGTCTGTCATCTTGCTTGTCTGTCATCTTGCTTGTCTGTCATCTTGCTTGACCACACCCTTCCCCAGTCGTGGGATGTCAAAAAAAATTACTACCCCACCGTGACGTCATGGGTGTCATGGGTGGGGCCAATGTCATGATGTCATGGGCGGAGCCAAAGAAAATAATAATAATAATAATAATAATAATAATAATAATAATAATAATAATAATAATAATAATAATAATAATAATAATAATAATAATAATAATAATAATAATAATAATAATAATAATAATAATAATAATAATAATAATTACACACACACACACACACACACACACACACACACACACACACACACACACACACACACACACACACACACCAAACAAAAAAAAAACATTTTGGCTGCCCCAAACAAAAAAACCATTTTGGCTGCCTGGAAGTACACTTCCAGAGGGGGCCCGGAGAGGCGACTGAACTGGGTCACCCAGGGGTTTACCACCACCCCGGCGATCCCTTCCTGATGGGTGCTACCAGTTCGGGCAAACTGGTCTGAACGGGTAACAACCCATCACTGCCCTTCGCCCTTTTGACCCCCTATATTTGGTGTATAAAAACCATGCCTGTAAGTTTCACTCTTTGTCTGAAGAAGTGGCCTTGATCCACAAAAGCTAACAATAAAAATAAAGCATAAATAAAAATAAAAATTTTGAGTTCAAAAGCTATATCATGATTAAGTCTAAGAATTCTATGGTGCATAAACTGACCTGTTGGTAACCAGCATCAACCATTCTGGAAAACATTTGGATTAATTCCCAAGCAAACATGGTTTAATACCCTCCTCCCTTTTAGAGCTCTCATTTTCCATGAGTTGCACTGAACTTTGCAGGCAAATAATCAGTTCACAATACAAAGATCTGTATGTAGATTGGTAGATGGAAGGAGGGTGAATATCATTTGCTGCTTATTAGAGAGGAAATGTAGCCTGTCTCCTATGGGATTCCATTTGAAATACTGTACCTCCATTGAAGTACAACATAATAAACGTGGCCTTGGAAGTCGATCACATTACATTCTTCATTTTCAAAATGATACCACTTTTCTACAGTTATTTTTCTGGAAGCAAAATGTGGTCTTGGTCTGTTTCACATCCATCTCTCATTAAGCCTCTTGAGAACCATGGTCTTCTTACATTTTTGTTATATTTTGAAGGTACAAAAGAGGCATTTTGTTTCACAACTAAGATCACAAAGTGTCTTGAAGATGTGTTCTCTCTCTCTCTCTGTGAGAAGTGTGTGAGTGAGAGTGAGTGAGTGTGTGCATGTGTGATCAGTGCTGAAAATCTAGAATCAATTTTCAAGATTCTGAATATCTTGATGTGTGTCTGACATTTTCTGATAGAGAATAAAATTCACATCTCATGAAATAAAATGACTGGAATACTCCCACAAATACAGTAGCTACTCCATACTGAGTCAAACTATTCACCCACCCATCTAACCCATTACACACAACGCAACAAAAAAGTTGCTACTGGGTGAAAATAAAGTGATTGTTATGTAATAGGGTGCGCTGATTCCAATTTTGTAATCAGAAATGTTGTAGGACATCTGGATTTAAAGTTACAGCTGAAAGTATTATTATTATTATTATTATTATTATTATTATTATTATTATTATTATTATTATTATTATTATTATTATTATTATTATTATTATTATTATTATTATTATTATTATTATTATTATTATTATTTCAATTTTTATACCGCCCTACTTGGTTGGACCGACTCAGGGCGGTTCACAAGCACAGATAAAACAGCAAGTTCATAGACACAACATGTAAATATCAAAAACAATCAGTATCAATACCACAAAACATCTCAACACCATTACAGCATCAAAAATTCAATAGGCATCGATTTCAAGCAACAATCAAAAATTACAAAAATTATCAAGTTTACACAAGACTTAAAAAAAACCTAAGCAAAAAACTACTATAAGAAACATATTTTCAACCCAGTAGCAGGGGAATTTTTTGTTGTTGCGTAGTGTTATTGTCAACCTTGATTGGCAGTGGGCATCAAGCAGAATTCTTTCCTAGCTTTATCAAGTGATCTCCCATGTTCACTGATGGTATCCCATTCAAGTAATTACATTAAGTCAGTGATTGAAATCCAGGAACAAGTTACAACTATAGTAGGTCGCAGAGGGTCGGAATCGACTGTGCAACTGAACAACAACAACAACAACAACAAAAGACCCATGGAATAAATTCAATTTGCAGAGGAGTTCACTGACTATATCTCCACTGAGCCAATGGGCTACTTCTAATTGTGACTTGCTACTAGATTTCAGCAAGTATTAATTAATTAATTAATTGCCACACTTGTTCATCCTTCTCTTTCTTTGTCTCATTCTGAACATACTTGCTGAAATCCATTAGCAATTAATTAATTAATTAATTAATTCGACCAATTGACTGGCCAACCAATCCTGTCCACTAAAATAGATGCTGAACACTACAAAGGTGATGGATTATTACTTGCCTAGTCCAAAACATCTGGAAGCCATAATTTCTCCATCCCCATTATAGAGGATTTGGAATGATTTCTTCAGGTTCTTAAGAATGAAGCACTGTGCGCAAGGTGACCTCAGAAAGAACCTTTGCTGTTGTATCAAACTTGAATTTTACTTTAACCAGTATTCTCTCACAGCACTGAAACAATGCTGACAGTTTTGATGGTGATTTGTTTTAAATGCCTTGCTCTGAGGAGAAAGCCTTTCAATCAATCCATTAAGAAAATGCTAGAGATCAGAAAACCCTATGTCATGTATTCATCAGCCCAATTTTATTGGTGTGAACATGATCAGGCCTTCTGATGCAAATCTGAGATAATAGACAATGCTCTGTGGATGAGGGCTGTCCTAAAGGTAATCTAGCAAATTGACTCCATTTAGAGCCTTGAGCATTAATCCCAACACTTAGAATTGTGACTGAAAATGAAGTGTTGCCACTACAGCTAGGGTAAAGCTTTGATTCATGCTTATATTTTCTTGTCTTATTATTTAGCCACTGGGTCATGCTATTTAGGTTCTGTAATAATGAGAAGAGATGGTAAGATGAGAATATTATAATATTTTGTGAAATATAAGAAGAAACTCATTATTTGCAAAAATAATTTTAACTACATCAGTGTGCAACCAATGTAAGTTATTTTAACCTTCATTTGTTTCAGCAGATGTTTAAAAGGAAATTCTGTGCACATTCAACTTGGAGTGAATTCCAGCCTCTGCTGCACACAATGAGATTTTGTTGTTGTTATGCACCATCAAGTAATTTCCTACTTCTAGCGACTCTATTTATGGGAGATCTCCAAAATGTGCTATCCTCAATAGCTCTATTCAATTCCTCCGAGTTATGGCCTGTGACTTCCCTTGGGACAGTGATGGCCAACCTTGGCACTTCAGGTTTCTTGGACTTTAATTTCCAGAAGCCCTGATCAGCAGGTGTGCTGACTTGGGTTTCGGGTAATTGAAGTCCAAGAACACCCTGAAAAGTAAGGTTGGCTGTCACTGCCTTAGGGAATCACTCCATCTTGTCTTTCTCATTTCCTGCTGTCTTCAATTTTTTCTGCATTATTGTCTCCTGCAGAGAGTCTTGCCTTCTCATGGTGTGCCAAAAGTAGGAAAGTCTCAGTATCATCATTTTTGCCTCCAGAGACAGTTCAGGCTTGACAGTCTCAGTATCATCATTTTTGCTTCCAGAGACAGTTCAGGCTTGTTTCTGGAGATCTCAGTGATGTGCTGTTGCAAAGATTCACTGCCAGCTTTGCTTCACTATTGAAACAACCACAGGTTTTGTAGGGATAATAGAATTCTCACCTGCACTAACACTGTGTATTAGTGGGATGGGGATTTTACAGCCTGATGTGATTGTTCCTTGTAACTAACTTGATAAAGATTTTCTCACCTCTCACATTTGAGACAAGCCCTTGCCACTTTTATCTCTTCTTGTTGATTTCATCTTCTTCCTCTGACCTTTGTCCAAGCAGCAAGCATGCTAGTTTCCACATGCTAGAAACTTCATTTTCTCTTTTTACCCTGCTGACTGTAACTACAAATGGCAACTATCTAAAATATTTTTTTCTACGTTAAATGACTTTAGAGCAATCTTATCATGCAGCGTGTGAGTTTCAGTGGAAGAAACCAAGGAAGAGGGCAGTGGTGAGACTTGGCTGACCTCTCCACATTTCTTGTGTTGTTGGATTTTTCCTACCTCATACCTTGGTAACTAAGGGCATATGGAGAATGGAGAATTTGGGTCATGCTGAAAGTGTCTTATTTTCACTGAGACCAATTTTATCTCTCACTGAGGATCACTAGAGAGATCTTACAATTAACACTGTAGATGTTTATTTTCTGTGTCACTGGTCCAGACTTGTCATTGGATTGCTCCATATGTTTGTTTGTTTGTTTATATTTGTTTATCGCCCTCCTCCCTGAAGGGACCCAGGGTGATTTCCAACTATTTTAAAAACACTTTAAAAATTATGTTTGCTTCTTAATACACTAGTACCTCAAATAATGATGAGACTTGGTTCCACAACTCTTGTCGTTATCCGGTTTTTAATGTTGTGTGATGCATTGATCACATAATGTTAAAAAAAAAGCCCTGTTTCCCTGGAGGCTGCAACAAGCAAGAACGTTGGGATTTGAATCCTGATGTTTTGGCTTGCTGCAGCCTCCAGGGAGGTGGGGGAACTTTGGAAACAGTTTGGATCGGGTCTTCCGACCTCCCTGGAGCCAGCAGGGGGGTCATGAAGCCCGAAATGGGTAAAAAAATTGTCCGATTTTAGTGTTATCCAATGCAGTCGTTATCCGAGGTATTACTGTACAGTACTTCCTTTTCTATCCTCTTCCCAACCTACTTTTGCAGTCATTTTTCATGGGCCTTTCTTTTTCTGAAAAGTAATAACAAGTAAAATAGAGATACTATTATGTAGAATTGTGGTACATAATTTAGGGAAATATTAAAGATATAAACAAGATTAAAGTAGAAGAAGGAGTCACTCCATTGCCCCTTTTAATGTCACAACCCACTACATACTTCACAGGTTGTTACCTCAGATAAAACCATCTGTTATCACCATAACATCATAAGAAGAATCAGAATCCTGCAAGAGTCTTAACTAAGAACTCTCCAAGGTGCTGAAAAAAGTAATCTTGTCTTGTAATGTAGCTACTTATAATATCTGTGGTCTGATAAATTCTGGTGCTTCAGGATAAACATAGTTCTGATCAAACCTCAGTCAAGTCTTGATTAGCATTTTAGAAGCCATCACTCTAAAGCAGTGATTCCCAACAGGAGGCACATGCCCCGTAGGGTGACTTCAATTCCCAGAAGCCTAAGTCAGTACATTGGCTGATCAGCACTTTGGGGAACTGACTTAGGCTTCTGGGAATTGAAGTCCAAAAACCAAAGGTTGGAAAACACTGAGCTAGATCTACCAGGGTATGGAGGAAGGCTGATATATATATGTGTTTATATATCTTACAATATATTTCTTGATGCATCTTTTTTTTTTAAAGAAAAGGAACACTTTACCAGTAACTGCTTAAATAGTGTTACATAAAATGTTATTTTACAACTACCTACTGGCTCTTTCCATTACAAGGTGGGAAGTTCCCCATTGGCCTACACAATTTGACTAATGCATCACTATCACTTTATCTTGAGGACATGTACAGATCATTGCCATGTCATCTTACTCTTTTGTCTGAGGAAGTAGACTGGATCCATGAAAGCTGACAATAAAATTTAGTGGTTAGTCTTTATGATGCCTCAATGTTTTTATCTTCTGTATTCTTTGTTTTCCTTTTGTTTTGTTACTTGTCTGATATTCCTGGAAATAAATCCTATGGCACATAGTGGAACTTGTTCTTAGATAGACTGCTATAGGATCATGCTGTAAATAATCATATTTTTCAGTGTTTTGTCATAATGTTGATTTTCTATAAAACATTGAAGACACATGAAAAAATGTGTTGTGCTGCACTAGAAGAAACACTTAAAATTTGTTTCCACCTGCCATATTTAACAATTACACTTAATTTTAATTCAGGGGGGAGAGAGAGAACAATCTTGTTGTTTTCTATTAGAAAAGTAGGCCATTTATAATGAATCCAGGCAGGAAGACTGTTCTAGTCAACATCAGTTTAGGCTCAGAGAAGGGTGAGTTGGAACTTGTTCTGAGGGCTGCTCCTGAACGGAGAGAAAATAAATCACATAGCATAAGAGGGAGGGCTGTGCAGATGGTGTAGGACTGCTGTTATAATAAGTGTTGAGACTATTTGGCAAAAAGCTTAAATAGGCAGTAAAGATCTAGTTAAGGCTTTATTTGCAGTTAAAGATGTCTGCATGAAATTTAAGCATGGGCATTGAGAATTTGTAGGCTAGTGGAAAACCACTACAAGCTGATGGAGAATTTGTAGGCTAGTGGGAAACCATTACAAGCTGATGGAGAATTTGTAGGCTACTGGGAAACCACTACAAGCTGATGGAGACTTATTCCATCAGAACAGGGACTGAGCCAAAGGGATATACCCCAACGTTTAAGGATGTGTGTACCTACGCCCTTCCTAGTTATGAACTGTGTCAGCACATAAGGAAGACTCTATCTATTGAAGGGGGGATTGGACTGTTCTTATCTACCCCATAAAATTATTTGCATGTCCCATTCTTTAGGATGAGCTAATGTACCTTTCTGCTACATGCCATTGCTACATGCCATTGCCTTCAGAAGAATATCTAGTGGAGATGTGCAAGGGGACTTCTGGGATTACTGGATTACACATGTGACATCAACAGGTTATGCAGCCCACACAGGGTAGCTGATTTCTACTTTACAGTCTCTTCCATGTGGTTTTGACTAATTTGGCGGGAAAGAGAACCCAAAGACCTACACCTGAAGTTGGAATAAAGTTTCACCTAATTGTGCTGACTTACATCATAAACCCTGTATAAATATTGTGGCCTTCAAAATTGATTTCCAAGATACAGAAGGAGATGCAGGTCTATGACTAGGAGATAATATTACAGTAAAACATCGGATAATGCTAAAACTTGGTTCCACAAGTCTTAGTGTTATCTGATTTTTAGTGTTATCCAATGCATGTTAAAATCCTATGGGATGCATTGGATAACAAAACTCTATAGAGATACACTGTAACCAGCACAGGCTTTAGTGAACATTATTCGATGCATCCCATAGGGTCTTAACGTTATTGATGCAATTTTTCCCCCAGATTGCTTAACGTTATGCAGTTTTAGCATTATCTGATGCAAACATTATCCGAGGTATTACTGTACTGTTTAAATATATAAATCATTTTTTAGGAATAAAGTCCTCACAAAGCATGAAAACTGTGTTTAAAATACAGAAACAGATCATGAAGCTCTGAAAATAGCACCTGATACATATATACATAAACAGCGAAAATGCCAACCAAATGCATACATTAAAACACATTATGTCTGGATGGACATCCCGTTATGGTACTAGAGTAGACCGTACAGCCAATGACTCAACGCCGATTGTTGGGTGGTGGTAAATAACCTGACTCCCTAAAGGGGCCAACATCTACAGGCAGATGAGCCCCTTTAGGTGGGGTGAGGGTCCCCTCAGTGGAGGAAATGCCACTGGAAACCATCATATTGGGCCCAACGGCAAAATGAGTGGAGGAGGAACTCTGATTCCCAACGGTCATAGAGGCTGAAGAGGCTATACCAGATGGATTGGCTGTGAAGATGCAGCTTGTCCATATCCTCAAGGTTGTGGCAGTCCATTGCAGTCCTGGTGTTAAATCCTGCATGTCTCATTTCATATGTGCTTCAGACTCTAAGATCATAGTGTGTGGGTCACTTCATAGCAAGCTGGGATCCACCTTAAAAAAACTCATGCCAGTGGCATTTTTCCTGATTGCCTCGGTGGGCAGTGGCAGCCAAGAACCAGCTGGCCTCCAAGACCAGACCTCCCAGTGTCCTGGGGCAGGAAAAAGAAATACTCCGAGTTGTGGCTGATGATAACAATAGGGCTCTCTTGGTGACCACTTGATAGGCAGCTTGTCATCTCTCTGGACGGAAAAATATTAATCTTAAATGTTGTGGTGAAACTGGAACCCTTCCCTACTCGGTGCGCTACCAGATTGGCTTAGAATTGACTACTTCTATGTTCTCTGTCCACTAGCAGGCAAAACGTTTTGTTCAGGTGCAGTTTCCAACTGAAGCTGACTATAGAAAATTAATTTCTTTCAAATTTCCTTGTAATTTTGTTTGATATTTTGATGAATATCTGTTTGATTTATTCTTAGACATCTAAAGGAAACAGCTGGGATAGAAATTTGAGAAGTGCATCATAATAAATAATATAGAATCAGACATTGATGTTTCTGAATTGCTTTAGAGCCAGACGGTAGGACAGTTCTACTCCTAGGTTTGAGATGTCCAGCTAAAAGACCCATGGAGACATGTATATTCCCATGGTTTCCCACCATCTTGTTAGAATAAATTAACTGTGGTAAAATGGTCTTTGTGGACCTTATTCCCTCCTTTTGATGCTGTCACAATTGTTTAGAAAAACCCTTCAATTTTTAATGGATCTTGAGTCCTAAATGAAAACTCCCAACAGCAGAGCCACAGCTGCTCAAGAAGTGAAAAAGAGATTTTGCTCTCCAATGACAGTCAGAACTCTGGGCATTTAATTTAATTATTCCTCTACATTTTATCTAATTAATTTTGGAGGGAGGGTGAAACATTTTAAAATTCAAATTAAGACATTTAATTTGCTTTGAAAACAGGCTGTTCAAAGTTATTGAAAAAAAATCAATGAAACTGCATAGCTTCAGTCAAAGTACTGAGACTCAGATAGCAATTGGAACAGGCATTATAAAACAAATGAATAAAAGGAAATCTGAAATGCTCCTCTGACTTCCACATAGTTTGGTTAAATACAACTACAATCTATTGCCATTTGTTTAATTAAAGCAGAAGCAAAATATCTAGAGGCTCCAAGTGATGAAATGAGAATAAATCATCCAAAGTTGGAAGGCGCTTCTCTCCATAGAGAATCAGAGTATACTCAACATTTCTGACAAGCCATGTGTTATTTTTGGAAGTTAAAAGAAAATCCAACAGGTGTGGGGAAGTAGTGCATTGATCCAAGCAATGTAAATTCCAATGCATTTCAATTATCAGCAGAGCCATCCTAACCCAAAAAAATGCATTGCTTGTAAGGGGTTAGAAACCAGTAGAAACTGTTTATGCTGGTAGAAATGGTTTCTACCTCTTCCTAGCCAGCAGGAATATTCTATTAAAATAATTTCAGGCTAGTTTTTTAAAATAGAAAAAGTTATAATTCATATTGAAATAGGTCAGGGATCTGTAAACTTGGCTCTCCAGGTGTTCTTGGACTTCAGTTACCAGAAGCCCAAGTCAGTATGCCTGCTGATCAGGACTTCTGGGAATTGAAGTCCAAGAACATCTGGAGAGCCAAGTTTGCAGATCCCTGAAATAGGTCAGAATGATAAACACATGATAAAAAGTGACAGGGAGATGATTGCCATAGGACAGTAATGGCCAAACCTGGCACTCCAGCTGTTCTTGGACTTCAATTCCCAGAAACCCTGATCAGCAGGGATGCTGACTTGAAGTCCAAGAACACCTGGAACGCCAAGGTTGACCATCACTGCCCTAGGAGCTAATCAGGAGCCTATCATCCAAGGGAGCCAGATCTTTGTTAACAAATCTGTGGATGCAATTCATGACTGTGGAGGCAATTCTACTCTGGGTGATGGTCACCAAGTGCATTAAATCCCATTTGAATCCATCTTGATGGAAGGCAGCAGCTTCATTAATACTAGCTTGGGGCTGAGGAGGACTTTATGTGCCAAAATGACTCAGGACCAGAAAGTGACTTGCAGAGCTGGATCAGTGGAACAGTTATCACACTGCAATGTGGTAGGTAGATGAAAGGCCATGACATTTTATTCACTGGACACTTCATGGCTGATCGCCATGATGATCGTCAATATTCAGAATTGGATACAGCAGCAGCAGAAAAAGAATTCTACTCTAAGAAACCCACAAAGCTGTATTTCTGTTAAAGTTCCAGATTCCAGATTTTGCTGAAGCCACAGTCTTCAGTTAGATTCAATTTTAACTTATTGACTCTCTGCATTACTAAACAGATGAAGCACAATGATAATAATCCAGGTGTTATTCAAAAGGTGACATAGTGTCTCTTCTATCTGAAACTAAGGTTTCAGTGACCTTGTACTTCACCAATGGATGCTAGACCTGTTTGGTTAACCTATTTTATCAGAGACTGGCAATATTACTTTTTGATCACCATCTTTCACAAAACCTGATGGTACGTGTATGTTTAAGATTCATTTATTATGACCACTGTATGTTTACCACTGTAGAAGGAAAGCTCCCTGAGACAGTAAATTACAATGTCATTAATATTTCAAAACTTTAGCCTGCTCACAAAAATGATTTTTCAATGTCTGATTCAATCATGCTTCCCTTTGCCATGTCATTAAGACATGTAACAATTTTCCTCCATCTGTGGAACAAATCATTATTCAGTGGTCTTGTCATATGCATGGTTTACTCTGAGTACATGAGTAAAGATTTAGGTTCAAATCTTCATGTAGCCATGATGTCTTCTTTTACCTTAGACCTATTGGTGTGTGCAGAAAGTGGTAGAATTATGTATACCAGTGATTCTCAAACCTGTGGCCTGGGTGAGGCCCATGGCACCATTTCATGTGCCCCCCCCACTGCCTCCACCATAGCAGGAAGTGCCATGTGGTGGAGGAAGGGCAAAATGGCCATCCGACCTTTGAAGCTGTCTGAGGGAGTGTGACCCAGCACCTGGCTTTAAAAGGTTGAGAACTCCTGATGTATACCATAGTGAGCATATTGAATGATTAAAATAAAAACAACAGCAACTAACTGTATATGCCGGGAATGATGTGAAATGAAATCTGGTCACCTGATTATCTTGAGCTTTCTGCTATTTCAAGAACTGCTACCTTTGTCCAACTTCTGTGTTCAAGACACAGTAGGTGGGGAAACAGTATAAAACCTTCTCCATCAGTCTACTAAACCATGACCATACATCCAGAATATAGGAAAAGGGCTGGCTTTCCTCTTAATTACCCATTGTTCACTGTCAAATTAAGTCTTTCATAAACAAGCAATTTTTCATCAAAATGCTGTGCAAGTCATTCGGGAGGAGTTATTTACATTTCAGAAACATGTCTACGTTTTGCAGTGAGACAGAATATAAGGACGAACATATTAACAATCTGTCAATTTTTTTATTATTTATCTCTCTCTCTCTCTCTCTCTCTCTCTCGCCCTGTTTACAACCAGGGGGCACCATTTACATTTTCTGGTCCAGACACCAGCATGGCATAGACTGGTCCTGATCAATCCCCCTTTCTGTTAATTAGTGTTGAGAGTTCTTTGGATGGCAGCCCACAATGGGATCAAGCAGGGATAGGAAGGCAGCATAGGGTGCTGTCACTTCAATCCCGCTGGAGAGTGAGAAGTCATTATCAGATATGTCTTGTCCAGGCATGCTGAGTATTAGCAAATAGTGAATATCCTCCTTGATTAAAAACTTGAAAGGGCATGGCTGTCAGCTGGATCTTTTGAACAACAACTGTATTAGAGTGAAACAGAACAGGGAAAGGACAATATTAGAGTTCACTAAGCAGTGCCCACCACTGTCTCCTTCCAGATTTAAGAGCCAGCTTGGTAAACACATTCTCTTTTCTCTTATTGCTTTTTGGCAAATCTTTAGGACTGAATCAAGGCAGGGAGTGTTGCTTATCACTTAAAACAAAGCAGGAAAGTGGGGGCAATGGAAAAGTAGAGAGAGGAGGATTTCCCCCCCTGTTTCTTCCAAAAGAACATAGGATATGGTGTGTTGAAAAAGATGAATCTGATAGGTGCCTGAAGAAGCCATCACTGTTTCCTTGCTTGCTTGCTTGTATGCCTGCTGCTTTTCTCCACCAAGGGGACCAATGGTGACTCACAACAATTAAAACTGTACAGAAACAAGTTCAAAATACTGTACAAGACTATATTAAAAACAGCTAAAAATAAACTAATATTATTTTTTAAAAAACACATTTTTAAAGTATTAGAAAATACCCAAATTCTACAAATAAGTCATTCCATACATTCCCACTTATAGTTTGTTCACCCTGCCTTAATACTTTCCTAGTAGGACTACAGTGTTCTGTGAAAGTGTGAGATACCCTGCTAGTTTCTGCTGCCAAGCAGAGTGATGCCACCCACTATGATCATCACTACACTTAGTGGTGACAATATTTATTTCTTTATTTCTTTATTTAGCTTTATTATCCTGCCCCAATCAGGCGAACCTGACCCTAGGCGGCTCACAAAAAAAAGTTACACAAATAAGTGCAAACTGAACAATCCCACCACACCCCCACAAACCCAGATACCAAATCAACTATAATAATAATAATAATAATAATAATAATAATAATAATAATAATAATAATAATAATAATAATAATAATAATAATAATAATAATAATAATAATAGACTATATTTATTTTATTTATTTATTTGCTCATATTTACTATCCCACCCCAATCAGGTAGACCCGACTATAAATTTATAAAAAAACAACCTCAAAGAATATGCAAAAGAAGGACATAAAGATGGTCTAGGAGTGTTCATTTCATTCTTAAAAGAAGCCACGGAAACATTAATTTTCCTCCCTGGTAAGGTGACAACTGTTATGGGGTTTTCATTTTTCAGAATTTGGGTGGTGTATGGAAGAAATTCATGGAAGTGATTTTTGCACAAAATACAAGCTTCTGCACAAAATTAGGGCTTTAAGAATGGACATTGCTGCTCATCAAACACACACACACACACACACACACAGTCTTTTCATCTTTGAACAGGAGAAAAACAAAACTATATCAGAGGGTAATGTTTTCACTGAGCTGTCTCATTGTGTTGATACCCTATTCCATCAAGGACAAGAAAACATAGTTTTGAGACAGTTCAAATTGATCAGAATGGCAAACTTACCAAAACAGGATGTTTTGAACAAATAGTTCTTTCCTCCATCACTGCTTTACACACACACCCCAACATTCCCTCATTGAAGCAGTTATCTCACTTTGCCTGACAATATTACTGGTTCTACCCAACTTTGTACTGACTTTGGAAAGGATCAGAAGGCCACGAGCTCTCTTACTACTTCTTGAGCTTTCTAGTGTTTAGTGTAAGATCAGCCAGTCAGCTGCACCCTGTTCTTGTCCAAGTGTAGGACAAGGATAAAGTTTGCTGGGGGTACCTCACAATAGGGATAATTTCACAATACTGGAAATTCTATTATTGAAAAAGGAAGTAAAAGACTTATCCTTGAGTTGTGCTTGAGGGATGAGCAGGTAAAAACATGACAATCAAGATCATGTTTTCTTCCTCGAAGAGATGTAGGGTTGATGGCAACCACAAATTCTGCTTGACTCCCAAGGCTAGCCAAAATGTTGGTGCTGCAGATCTAGCAAATTTTGGTATTCTTTAAAATAAATCAGTTACAAACAAACCCACTATTCGCATTCAGATCTCAGCAGTCAGAAGAATGTAGTTTACATCTATCCAGAAAACTGTTTTCTTTCACAATAAATTGGAAGAATAATAGCATTATCTTCTCACCTGGCATTTACTGAAATGTAAAAGTCATGTAATTGTACTTTTAGTATAGTTATTTTTAAGTTTTGTAAGGAATATGTGTGTAATGAATACGTTTAATGAATAAAATTTGAATGAAATACTGAAATATTTAACATAATAGAACAAAATAAGCATTATAAATTAGTTGCTCATCAAAATGCAGCTTTTATTGCTATACTGCATTTTCATCTGACCTTCAGAAAATAATTTGCTGTCTTTTAACTGTGGGTCTACAGCCAAGCATTTGATGGGTAATTTTAAATACATGTTTAAAATTTAACTCCTTTCTCTTTTTCTTCTTCCTGTCTAGCCAACCAGACTTTAAAAAGGTGTTTGAAAAGGTTGCAACATACTAAATATGAAATGAGAAGCAATTTAGGAGTTTAGGTATAAGGAATTACAGACAGTTGGTCCAAATCAAATTTGCTCTATAAATCTCTACATGACATAGCAATTATTTACATGCTAGCTTCATCCCAGAGTCATTCTAATATTTTGATGAACATTATTTGGAGACCAAAGGCTAAATGAATAAGAACAACCAACACTGTTCTTTTCTAGCTGTATGGGCAGTGTACATTCTCCAAATCCCACAATAAGGAAGTTGTTGCCCAAATAATGCAACCCAATTTTATAGCCCTATTTTGTGGACTTTATTGGCTTTTTAATACAGGATCCTAGAAATAGCTTGATTTTTCCAACAAGACAGAGGAGTATGTTTATGATCTACAGCAGTGTTTCCCAAACTTTGGGTTTTGGACTTCAATTCCCTGAAAGCACTGATCAGCCAATGTGCTGATTTAGACTTCTGGGAATTAAAGTCCCACTGTGGTGCATGGGTACTACTTTGGGAAGCACTTATAATGTAAAGGGAATCAAATTACCCTCAGTTTTAATAATTTAGGCTGCAGATACATTTTGGTACTACTCCCACTTCTGTAAAAAAAATTGCAATTGTCAACTTTTGCTTTGAACACACACGCTCACACTCACACTCACACTCACACTCACACTCACACTCACACACACACACACACACACACACACACACACACACACACACACACACACACACACACACACACACACACACACACACACACGTTAAAAGAAGACTAGTAGTTTTATCCACTTGTTCAGCTTTTCCAGCCCTCAATTCCTGATTATTGCTGTGAGTTATTTATTAGAATGAATGTCTGTTGAGGTGGCATCAGTATTGAAAATCTCTACTGGTAAACATCTAAGTTCCATTTTTTAAAAAAAGGCCACTTTTTTCTTCTTGTCTTCTCCTTTATCTAATGATCTGACAGCAGGCTGACATGTTAGACCTTGTTAAATTGCTGTACTAGCTTACCAAGTGGAAAGCTTGGCAGAAACAAAAGGTACAATCTTATTGTGCACGTTGGATCAATTTGTTTGGATATCTCATTTGTGCGTTTGTTTGGAGTGTTGTTTATTTTCGTTTTGTTTTTTGCATTTCTTACACCTTAAAGAACTGCAAAAAGGCAGAGGAAACGGAGTATAATCAAGCTACTCCCAAAACAGGGGAAAGTACACGAGAAAGAAAGAAAGATGGTAGGATTAAAAAGAACCTAAAATAATTAAGAAGAAAATAACAATAGGAATTCAGTGCCACACACCAAGCAAAACAGAACTTTTGAGCCTAGGCAGAACAACAGATAAGAGGCAAGGAAGCAGGCACCAGTCTACCCCCATGCACAAACAGAAACAAACAAACAATTAAAAACAGAAAACCAAAACTACCCCAAATACACACCTTGAATTGAATGAATATACATAAATCAACACACACACACACAGAGAATCAAATTGGGGGAAATAGCAAAATTAAAAGTACATATAGACTCATCTCCCCAAAACCAATGAAATACAATGAATGCCTCTCACTATCCATAGAATATTGAAGATTTATCTTCCCTATACCAATTGATGCTCTTGTGTTTCTTCTCAGGGAGGCAGCACAATCCAAGATGGAGGGCTCCATGAGTTCAACATTAATCCCATTCACAAGGAACAACTGAAAGAGGCCAAAGAGCAGTCTTGTTGGTGTTCAGTCGCACAGTCAGGTCCGACCCTTTGTGATCCCATGGACCACTGCATGCCAGGCTCCTCTGTCCTCTGCCTTCCTCCACAGCCCCGCTATATCTACACCCATGGCATCAACAATTCCATCCATCCACCTCATTCTCTGCAGCCCCCTTCTCCTTTCACCTTTGATATTTCTCAGCATCAAGGCCTTCTCAAGTGAGTCCTCTCTTCGCATTTGGTAGCCAAAGAACTTGAACTTCTTCTTCGATATTTGGTCCTTCCAATGAGCAGTCAGTGTTGATTTCCTTCAGGATTGACTGGTTCCAAAATTTAGACCCTTATGTTAAGTGAAAAAGGTAAACATGGAAGCCCATGGCACTCTTATGTCTGATGAAGTGGACTTGGTCCACGAAAGCGAACATTAAAATACAGGAGATAGTCTTCAAGGCCCCACAATGTTTTTTGTCTTTCAAATACCCATCTTTCATTAATATAAACCATTCTTGTTTAAAAAGCTCTTTTGGGGAATTTACAAAAGAACACAAAAATGAGAAGGGGAGCCTCTTTCATATTTGAGCCTTTTGTTTAAACATGCAAGGTGCATATTCTGCTGAATGGAAGATGTTTCTTTTTTACCTTTCTACCCCACATTCTCACAAATGCAGAGAACTCTTGCTTGTAAGAGGTGAGTGGGAAAGCCCTTGTGCAAGAGAACGAATATGCAAATTATACTTTGGATTCTCTGTTAAAGTCTTTAGCACAATCCTACAATATTCTCACATATTTAAATCTCCGAGAAAGTTAATAAACCATACAAATGTTTTTAAAGAGGAGGAAATTTTTTGGAGCCCACAGAACATCCACCCACATCATTCGTTCCTCCCAGGAGGCACAGCTCCAGGTGCCGACCCTGAGATTAGCAAGAAAAGCTGTGACTTGGAGAAGTGCCTTCTTGGTGGCATTACCAACTGTGTGGAACTCTCTTCCAGTTGAACTGCACCAGGTTCCATCTCTGCCTAGATTTAAAAACAACTAGAATTGTTCCTTTTAAAAGAGGCTTTTAAGGATATATTGCCAGTGGCTGAACACTAGGTTTTTTTCCTATCACCAATAAGTTTTTGTTTCTGACATTTTTTAAAAAAATATGTGGGTGGGTGTTATTTTACTTTCTTGATATTTATTATTTTATTCAATTTGTCTACATTTTTTCATTGTAAAGATTTTTATTGTTATTATGTGGTACGCCACCCAGAGTGGAAAATTATCCCATATGGGAGGAATATAAACGTAATAAATACATGAATAAATTAAATAAAATCTTCCAGAATCCAGTTTTCACTATCTCTGATGATCTCCATTTAATTAAAACTTGTGGAGTTTAAAACTGCCCGGCATTTTCTAGGCTGAAACATTTCAACTACTGTACTCATTTCTTTTCTTATCATACATGGTGGCAGGGAATAAATAATTTTCTTCCAGCCAAACTTTTTGAAATCTTAATGATGAGTAGAAAAAAAGGTTATTCTTGTGCATTACAAATAAACGAAACAGTATTTGAAATGCTCATTCCCTGTTAATTATGTAACTCCAAGAACAAAGTCTCAGATTCTTCAAAGCACTTATCATTCTCTTTCATATAGGCCAAAAACAACCAATCCTTTTTTTAGGTTTGCTGGATCCTATAGAAGGATTTACTATCTACTCCATTACCATAGTGAGATGTCTGGCCAGACAATAGTAAGTATAAGGTTAGAGAAAAAAATTCTCTAGTAAAATGTGAAATCTGAATTTGCTTAGAAAATGTTATAATTATATTATTGCAATTTTCTATAGCCCTGGTCAATGGATAATCATAAAGAGGAAGAGAAGGAGCTGTTCTCCATCATCCTAGTGTGCAGGATGTGTAATAACGGGCTGAAACTACAGGAAGCCAGATATAGACTGAATAATAGGAAAAACTTCTTAACAGAGCAGTACAACAGCAGACCCAAGTACCTTGAGAGGTGGTGAGTGTTCCAACACTGGAAGCATTCAAGAGAAAATTGGACATCTGTCATATCTGCTTTGATTTGGATTCCTGCATTGAGCAGGGGATTGGACCTGATGGCCTAAGAGGCCCCTTCCATCTCAGTGATATTATGATTCTCTGATCATGAAAGGAGTGAGACTAGCTGGTTATTTTCAAAGCTATAAAAGACTTGATTTTGGTGAAAATATTTTAAAAAGTTCTATTCTGTTCAATACCAAGTTTAATTCATAAAATATCAAACAAAATACTTTTATTTATAAATTAAAAACAACACAAATGACTTGTGATAACTTTGTTGCAATGAAGTGGTTCCAATAAATCACAAATGGTTCTTATAAAAACTTTTCACAGTGAACTTCTAAATTAATGTGGCTGAAGTATGTGTTTGTGCTGCCAACAGTTTGTCAGATCCCAATTAAATGAGCTACTCAACGAAGTATTGAAAGACACAGGTGTCTGTTTTGAGTGAAGGCTCATGGGTTAGTGAGAAGCAGATTACTCCTTAGTATTTTGCACTGTGAAATAAATCCCCCTCTCCATGGGTTAGGCTAGAATATACTGCAGGAGAAAAGGAAAAAGAGATGCAGAATAAGAGATGGTCAGATGCAAAACTCCAAACATCTGGTTCTGCCTAATTCAGTGTACAACTACACATCAGGAAAAATGCTAATGGATCCAAGTTGCACCCAGAAAGTCAGCTTACTTTTCTTCAGTAGAAAGTCAGTAGATGGCAGGGAGGAAATTAGCACCTCAACTTTGTTTGCAGCTTGTTAAGGTAGCTATGGTCTTGCCCTCCATATTGGTAGGAGGGATGGTTATAGCAGAACTACCTTAAGTTGAAAACAAGGCTAATTGATTTTCATTGACTTTTATATCATGTAGTCAACAGAAAATTATGCAACTATGAGTCCCAGCCAAGATGCATTTTCCACATTATTTTTTCAATTTAGTTATTCCCTCACTGACTCATTTAGCCAGTACTACACAGCCATTAAATGTAAAAGAGTCCCGTACTCTTTTTGCACAGTGAACAGCAAGGTGTCATAGAAAAGAAAGGAAACATGGATAAAATAAAAGCAGTTATTAAGAACTTTGAAAACACAAAGAACATAGCTATCTCTCCTAGAACAGAGATGTACCCATGACATGAACAATAATAAATATTTCTGATGTGAATATTGTCAGACTAAAACAACCACCATGCAGTTTTTCCTGTTGAATGACTGAATGTTTATTAATTGATTAGTTTTATTACCTTATCAATATCATAGCAGAAGAATTAAAATCTGTGCAATACAATGGGATGCAATGAAATACAATAAAATACAATATGTACATACCTGAACTACTTTTAAAAGGAATTTAAACTTGAGAAGGTGCCTTCATACAATTAATGCATGCATATCCATAGTCAGATAAGTGAATCTCCCTTGCAGGATACCCCAAATTGATTGATATATTGGGTTATTTTAGCTGATGCCTTAATTATAAACTTGGTAGTTCTACATACAATGTGCCTGTATAGACAGGAGGTGATAGTACAGTTTGTGGTTAGAGTCCCAAAAAGTTGTTTTCTCCAATAGGAATGCAAAGTATTTAAATCTAATATCAGTGTATGACTGGCAATTGAATAAAATATGAGATATATTTTCAATATTTGGAGAACCACATATGCACGTTCTTTCATGATATGTTAAGTGGTAAAAACACCCATATTTATTCATGGAATCTAGTAACTCAAATCTGGCTCTACAGTAAACCCTTCTTAAAGAATGAGGGAGGCACATCAATAAATATTTTTCAGGTTGAAACATAATTTTGTTAGCAGCCAGCCACCTTAAAGAACCATTTTTGGCGAGTAGTTCCTAGTCAGATTGCATACTGATATCTAAGACTCTCTAGGATGATCCCATTTTATCTGTACAGTTAAGCATAATTTGGGAAGCCTATTAGAGACCATTGATTGAATCCTCAACCAATATGAGAATGTTTTAAATACTAAATGGCTATACATTAAGTGGAAACCCAATTCTGCTCTGACTGCAGGGGCAGACGTGTTGCTATCAGTTCCTAAAATACTTCTTAGGAATCAGGACTGTATTTGTTCCAGAAGTGGGGCTCTATTTAGACCCCACAATTCTGCCCCGTATGACAGTGTTGGGACAATTTTTGCCCCAAACACCTTTAAAATTGGGGAGAGGGTGCCAGGATGATTGTAATTAAATAGTTTATAGTCTGTTTGTACACATGGCAGTCCTTGATGACATTCTCTTAAAATTATTTAGCCATGTCCCTGTATTGGAGAAAACAACTTGCTCAATATGATCCCAGTTTATCTGCAAATTATAGATCTTGCTTCTCCTACTAAAAACCAACATTTTGGGTTTGCTTTTGTTGATATTTAAATTTTTTGATCACAGTATGTATTTAGTTTTTGAAGCATTCTCCTCAGACCTATTTGTGAGCGAGCCCTTAAATCAGACCTATTTGTGAGTGAGCCATTAAATCATACCTATTTGTGAGTGAGCCATTCAGTTTTGCCTATTATTTGTATGAATGACCGGAAGACAATACAGAAAAAGAAACACACCCACCGTATTAGTTCAAATATTAATCACAACATAGGTTAAAGCCATTTGAAGTTAAAAATACAGTTGTACCTCACTTAAAGAGCACAATGCATTCCACAGGATTGCTCTTTAAGCGAGTTTGATCTTTAATCGAAACACCATTGAAAGTGACCAATTGTGGGGGGGGATTGCAAACCCCGATTTATTTGTTAAGCAAATTTTTGGTTGGTTTTATTTGTTAAGCGAAGCGAACATTCAAAGAAAATTCTGCTCTTTAAGCAAGTTACTCTTTAAGCGAGGCGCTCTTTATGCGAGGTTTGACTGTACAATAGTCTTTAAAGCTTAACTACACAATATTCACTATGCTGTTAGGTTGCCCATGTTGTCCTTTATTGCTTCCTTCTTTCCTTAGGTCTGCATTAATTTTGTAAGCATCTGGAATATTCTGGATCCTCCCTTTCCCAGGGACTACTTTTGACTCTAGTACGGTTGACATAAAAAGACTCAGCTCCATTTTAGAAAGGACTGATAGCTTGGCGATAGCACAGAATCCAAAAGATCGTGGTTCAGACAAGCAGAAAATAATCCCTGGTTGTGTAAAATTATCTGGTAGTGCTCCTCTTTGTGGCTTTCTCACTGAAAAGGGGTCATTTTCTGAAATAGGTTAGCAATTTAAATGGGCCCAAATTTGTGCTGGTTGTAGGACAGTTCAAACGAGATTCAACTCTCTCTCTCACACACTCACTCTCACTCTCTCTCTCACACACACACACCTAGCTACTCTTTGAAAGTTAAATAAGTCATTGCACTTTATAAACAACTATTGATATTTTACGTAAGACATTCTAAACATACTTCAGGGCATAGGGCCTATTGATTTAGTCATTACTTTCTGCATTTTCTTATTTACCTCATCAAGATATGCTGCATGCTGCTTTTTGAGATAATTCATCAGTTGAATTTTAAATAGTGGGATCAGTCATATAAACTGCCCAATAAAATGAGCACATCAGGTTAGAAACATTGAAAGTTTCTGTGTGTATGTACAAATGCATAACACAAGCAACAAATATTTAATTGGCCAATGGAACAACAACAAAAATAATTTATGGTTTAGTCCTATTTTCACTTTCACTGCTAGTTTCTTAAACAGCTTTCATACAGTTGTCAAATTACATCTCACTTATGGCAACCCTACAAATGAGTGATCCCTAAAACCACCTGTCCTCAACAGCCCTGTTGAGCTTTTGCAAAGTCAAGCTTGTGGTTCCTTAAGAGGTCAATTCATCTCATATTTGGTATTCCTCTTTTGCTCTTGTCTTCAACCTTTCCCAGCATTATTGCATTTTCCAGAGAATCTTGCATTTCTGATCTTGCCTTCTCACAACATGCCCAAAGTAGGACAAGCTCGGTTTCATCATTTTTCCAACATTTTAACAACAATACATTACACAGTTTTTGAATCTCTAATTCAGATGCCTATAACTCACATTTTATTTCCATGACAATAATCATTTCAATGACAATAACAATTTAAATGACAATAGTGACATTAATGATTTCAGTGGCAACAATGAATAAGGTTGATATCAGAAATGATATATCTTGTGCTAAATCAGCCCAGACATCACTATATTTGTCTCCTCACATGGCAAAGAGAAGAAAGTTTTGTTAGAAAGTGAATCTAGTACTTGCTGCATATACAGCATCTGCTCTATTACAATCAGAGACTCTCCCCAAAGTGCCAATAAATAATAAATCCTTTGTCAGTTGGTGCCTAGGGCACTTTATAGAGAAGAATGTAATCTAGGGTAATTAGTTGACAAGGAACTTTGCATCACAAAATAAAATTCAATATGGTCAATACAAAATTAAAGCAAAATGCAAATGCACAGAGAAAAGAAGAAGAAAGGAACAATAAGCAGTAAAATTCTTTCAGAAAATAAAACCTTCACTTGAACCTTTTAGAATGAGGAGGGGAAACAATTAAATATCAAAAGTAGAAAGTTCTGTGACAGAAAGAATATTAGCAGTAAACATAAGTTGTGCTGGGGGGATATGCAAGTAGTGAATAGCAAGATTTAAAGAGGCTACACATGCTTTGCCAAAACAAAACACAAGCAGAAACATATCCCCTATCACCACTCCATAAAATAGGACAAAAGAAAGTACTTATCTGGATGCAAATAATATATCCTAGTTGATATATCTATATACTATTTCAGAAACAGTTTGAACATGTTATATATATTTTTGGGGAAAACAAAGGAATAGCTCCTTCAACTTTTTAGTAACTAATGAATGAGCAAAAAAATCTCCAATGTATTCATCAGAAAGTAGGCAAGATAAATATATAGCTACTAAATTATAAAAGAAATGTTAAGTACAAATGTTTCTGAAAAATTGTAGTGACTTGAGTGGGACTTTTAAGCTGGTTGCAGCAAATAAGACTGCCACCTCTATCCTTTAAATCAGGCATGCCCAAACTACGGCCCGCGGGCCGGGTCCGGCCCGCCAGGCCATTTCATCCGGCCCCCGACATGGTATAGGAACTCTTATTATTTTATTTTATTTTTAAAAAATTTTTTTTGCGGACTTTTTTTTTTTGCGGAGGGATCACAAATCAGTGCCTAGTTCCTTCCTTCTGCTGCTTAGTACTAGGACTTCTGCCGAATCTAATTTAGAATTGCTGAGTCCCTCCGCCTAGCTGATTTGGCTGTTAAGAGTGGAGAGAGAGACTGAGCCTGAGGCCATCCGGGAGCTAAAAGTAAGCGTCCACCATTTTGTCTTAGCCTTCCGCTTATTCAGGGCTGGGGGGGGGGGAGAATGGTTTCTTCTGGGAGAGGGAGAAAGAGGTGTGTGTGTGTGTGTGTGTGTGTGTGTGTGTGTGTGTGTGTGTGTGTGTGTGAGAGAGAGAGAGAGAGAGAGAGAGAGAGAGATGTGTGTGTGTGTGTGTGTCCAGGATTACAAGCAGTTTCTTCTGGGAGAGGGAGAAAGAGGTGGGGGGGGGGAGAGAAAGAGGTGTGTGTGTGTGTGTGTGTGTGTGTGTGTCTCCCGACCTCCCTAGAGCTGATGCGCGCTACTTTTGAACTTCCCCCACCCTCTTTTATGCTGCAGCAAGCCAGAATGTCGGGATTCGAATCCTGACATTTTGCCTTGCTGCAGCCTCCAGGGAGGTGGGAGAACTTTGGAAACAGCTTGGAGCGGGTCCCCACACCTCCCTGGACCCGGCGGGGGGGTCAGAGACCCCAAAATTGGTTTAAAAAAAGTCCGTTTTTTTTACCAATTTTGGGGTTTCTGACCCCCCCCCCGCCGGGTCCAGGGAGGTGTGGGGACCCGATCCAAGCTGTTTCTGGGCTTCCCCGACGTCCTGAGCCAGAGCAGCAAGCCAGAATGTTGGGATTCGAACTCTGACATTCTGGCTTGCTGCACTGGCTCAGGACGTCGGGGAAGCCCAGAAACAGCTTGGATCGTGTCTGCCCACCTTCCTGGACCCGCGGGGGGGGGGGGTCAGAAACCCCAAAATTGGTAAAAAAAAAAGTCCGTTTTTTTACCAATTTTGGGGTTTCTGACCCCCCCCCCGGCTGGGTCCAGGGAGGTGTGGGGACCCGATACAAGCTGTTTGTGGGCATCCCCGACGTCCTCAACCAGTGCAGCAAGCCAGAATGTCGGGATTCGAACCCTGACATTCTGGCTTGCTGCACTGGCTCAGGACGTCGGGGAATCCCAGAAACAGCTTGGATCGTGTCCCCTGCCTGCTCCAGAGAGATCAGAGGACCCGATCTACAGCTGCAGGGTGGCTGGGAAAGCTGACGGGGACTCCCAGTCGGCTGCCCTAGCCACCCGCCCTTGCCTCCGTAGCTGCAGGGTGGCTGGGAAGCTGAACGGAGAACCCCATTCAGCTTTCCACCCACCCTGCTGCTAAGAACGACTGTATCGGATAACGTTAAAATCGTGTTATTCGATACAAGATTTTTCCGAAAATCTTGTAACGTTATACGGTTTTAGCGCTATATGATACTCACGTTATACGGGGTATTACTGTATTGGTATAAGTTGGAAGTCAAAATTGATTTACAGTATTATGGCTGTGCATTGTGTAATTCCTGATTTTAAATTGATTGGGAGACCCAATGCACGCTAATTTTGAAGTTCCCCCACCCTCTGAGGCTGCAGGAAGCCAGGCAGGACATGATGTCAGGAAGCAGATCTTTTCTAAGGCTAATGGCTTTTCATTGCTAATTAAAATCTAAAGTTTCAGGTAGGTGGGGTTTTAATTGGCAATGAAAAGTCATTAGCCTTAGAAAAGATCCGCTTCCTGTCAGGAAGCGGATCTTTTATAAGGCTAATGACTTTTCATTGCTAATTAAAATCCAGAGTTCCAGGTATGTGGGGTTTTAATTGGCAATGAAAAGTCATTAGCCTTAGAAAAGATCTGCTTCCTGACATGATGTCAGAAGCAGATCTTTTCTAAGGCTAATGACTTTTCATTGCTAATTAAAATCCAAAGTTTCAGGTAGGTGGGGTTTTAATTGGCAATGAAAAGTCATTAGCCTTAGAAAAGATCTGCTTCCTGACATGATGTCAGGAAGCGGATCTTTTCTAAGGCTAATGACTTTTCATTGCTAATTAAAATCCAAAGTTTCAGGTAGGTGGGGTTTTAATTGGCAATGAAAAGTCATTAGCCTTAGAAAAGATCCGCTTCCTGACATCATGTCAGGAAGCGGATCTTTTATAAGGCTAATGACTTTTCATTGCTAATTAAAATCCAAAGTTCAAGGTATGTGGGGTTTTAATTGGCAATGAAAAGTCATTAGCCTTAGAAAAGATCTGCTTCCTGACATGATGTCAGAAGCGGATCTTTTCTAAGGCTAATGACTTTTCATTGCTAATTAAAATCCAAAGTTCCAGGTATGTGGGGTTTTAATTGGTAATGAAAAGTCATTAGCCTTAGAAAAGATCTGCTTCCTGACATGATGTCAGGAAGCGGATCTTTTCTAAGGCTAATGACTTTTCATTGCTAATTAAAATCCCACCTACTGAAGCTTTGGAACACAACAACAGCTCCTTGGATGCCACAATGACCAAGCTGGATGTGAGTTTCTAGGATCTGTCATATTTTTTTAAAAGGACATTTTTAAAGGACACCGCGAAGGCGGCGAAGGAGGAGCCGGTGAAAGAGGAGCCGGCGGCAAAGGCGTTAGTGGTGGTGGCGGCGGCGGCGGCGGCAAGGCTGGGTGGATGTATGTACCATGGAGAGATAGTTCGGCCCTCGGAGCCTCTGATAAAATGTTATCCGGCCCCCGGGCCGAAAAGTTTGGGCACCCTTGCTTTAAATGCTACAGCCTAAAGCAAATTTAAAAAAGGCTGAGGATCAAGAAGGGACCCATATAGACTACTTTTCCAACAAAAGTACAGTCTCCTTCAATGATCACATTGAATGCCAGTGTGCTGGAGTCTCAGGTTATTACCTAGTTTCCCCTTTAAACCCACAAGACAATATTTTATCACCTTCACCCAGTGATGGGATGTAACAGGTTCTCACCAGTTCTCCAGAACTGGTAGTAACTTTTCCTAGTGTCCCGGATAACCGGTAGCAGCTTTTTTGGGGGAACCACCTTCGGGGCTTCACCTTTTCATTGTGTATGCGTGCCAAGCACTTGGTGTGCATGCACGCCCACAGTGCTTGGCTCATATGCACAGCCTCCTTGCTGTCCTCCCAAGCGGGGAGGAGGAAGAGAAGCTGCTAGCCTGAAGCTCCCTATAGCCTGCTCCCCAGGGTAAGTGACTCACCTTTGGATGTGGTGTGTCTGTGTGTATTTTAATGTGTATTTAATACCTTTACCTATATTGACGTACTACCACAGTTCCTAAAAAGGCCTGGCGGTGGGTGTTTGGGTGGCTGGCTGTATTTTAATGTATTTTTATTTATTTATGCATTTATTTAATTTATTGACAGGTTTGTGTTGTGGGTGGGTGGGTGGGTTGAGGTGTGTGCGTGCGCGCGTGCCCTTATTTTATTTTTCATTATTATTTTGTATTTTTTAATTTTTTTATTTGGCCCCGCCCATGACATCATGACATCATGATGTTAGCTCTGCCCACACTGTGATGCTGTCATGGTGGGGTAGTAAAAATTGTGACATCCCACCACTGCCTTCACCCATAATACATTCTTCTACAGGAGCATTTCAAGTTATCTCAGCTTGCACACTGCTTCTGATATAACAGAAGAAGAAGAGAACGAGAAGGAGAAAATGCCTGAAGACTAGCATATAGAAAACCCTTATCACCTGACCAAAAGAGGTCAACAGTACCTTCACATTCTTGCTTTTGCGCCATGCTAGCAATGCATTTTCAGGCTGCTTTGAGTGCAAGTAGCATGGGATTAGACAAATGTGTAATTACTTCTTGACCTGCTCCCCTCTGTTATACATTTTCATAAGATGCCATGATTCATTATTTGCATTGATATATACAGAAGGCTGGACCTGCTTCGTTGATATTCATTTATTCAACAGTCTGTAATCTATATATAATGGAGTACCAGACTGTGGCATAATAAACCGTTTAGAACAGATAGCGGCTGCTTACACGGAGGTTATTGCTTGCATAACCTGTACTTATTTTTCATTACAAACCTAAAAGAGCAAAGCATAATTCATACAAGAAAATGAAGTTAACATTTAATGGTTTAAAAAGGATAGTATGTTGTAACACCACGCCGTATGCGAAGAGTTTATGAAACAAAGTCCAGGGACCAAAAGGAAAGAGTGGGAAGATGAAAGAATAAAAAGTAACAAAAGAGGCATTTATTTACAGGACATCATGGTTGCCAGTATCAAAGAGTAGGTTGCATGTTGTGCCCAGATAGATTTTCCCTTTACTGTTTGTAGCAATGCAACCTGCTTGTGGAAGCCCTGTGGACTGTTTAATTCAGCCTAATGGGTGGGGAAATCCTAGGAAGGGTCTTGGATTCAGGATTTGAGTTAGAAAGAGCAGGAGAGCTGGAGAAGCAGGAGCAGGAGATGACCCTTATCACCTTGGTTTAGGGTTCCCAACCTATGGCCAGTGGGCTGGACTCGTCCCGTGAAGCCATTCCATCCAGCCCATCACCACCTCCACCGCACCTGGAAGTGGAAGTGGGAACATTTACATCAGCCATAAAACGTGCCCACACATGCACAAACCTGCCCATAGCTGTCCTAAACAACAGCCATAAATGCACTGCTTCTGTTTCCAGGGGGCATGGTCCCGCCCACTCAGCTGTCCGGGGGTGTGGTCAGGCCCACAGCATAAGAAGGTTGGCCACCCCTGGTTTAGCCAGTAGAATTTCAATATGTTTGTGCAGGAGGGGCAGTGGAAGGATGGAGCCAAATAAGTGATCTTATGTATTTTCATTTTATTTTCAGATTTTGGAGAATGTATATGTGGAGCCAGGTTTTCTATATTGTGGATGACATACTTCAGTTAATAAATATATCATGGACTTTGTTCTCATTGGTTTCAAAGAGACATTTCAGTTCCTTAATTCTTCAAGCAACCCCTAGTCTGTGCTCGTGAAAAGAACCTGATGTGTGTGTGTGTGTGCAAGTTGTAGTATCCAATTCCTTTATTTATTTATTTATTTATTTATTTATTTATTTATTTATTTACCATCCATCTGGGATATTCTCCCTCTCTGGGAGGTGTACAACAGTTAATTTGTTTTTGAAAAAAAATGTCAATAGGTTGATGATATACAGCTCTATTTTTCCTTTTCTAACGCAGCAGCAGAGACTGTTCAGGTCTGGAACAATGTCTGAAAGTGATTAGGCTTTGGATAAGGGAGTATAAGATGATGTTGAATCCTGACAAGTTGGAGATCTTATTGGCTAGGGCTTCTCCTGACCATATGGGTGGAAGCCTTATGAAGACAGATAATACTATTCTACTACTATTCGACCGCAACTCTAACTCTTAAGGAAATCTAAGTTCCCTTCTGGCTCTGGCTCTAACTATGGACCAGGGCTTCATGTTATGAGATTCCACAGCTCTGCCCACATCTGGATGGGAGATTCACTACAATATGGTCTTTTTTTGTTGTTCAGTCGCACAGTCGATTCCGACCCTTTGCGACCCCATGACCCACCATCCGCCAGGCACCTCTGCCCTCCACCACCCTCCTCAACTCATTCAGCTCTGTGCCCATTGTGTCTACAATACCATCTAGCCATCTCATTTTTTGCTGCCCCCTTCTTCTTTTGCCCTTGACCTTTCCAAGTGAATCCTTCTTCTCATTTGATGTCCAAAGTACTTTAGCTTCATCTTTATTATTTAACCTTCTAAGGAGCAGTCAGGGTTGATTTCTTCTAAGATTGACCTATTTGTTCTCCTCACTGTCCAGGGGACTCTCAAAACTTTCCTCCAACACCACATCTCAAAGGAATCTATTCTTCGGAGCTCAGCTTTCCTAATGGTCCAGCTCTCACAACCAAGATTGATATTTGTAATGCACTCTATGTGGGGTTACACTTGAAGCTGATATGGAAGCTTCAATGAGTCCAAAATATGACAGCCAGACTTCTTACTGCAACTTGTACATATATCCATATATCACCTGTTCTGGCTCACCTGCATTTTTTTTCCTGTTGCATTCTATGCCAGGTTCAAGGTCTTAGTACTTTCATGCAAAACCCTACATGATTTGGGACCTCATTACTTGCAGGTGCATCTCTCCTTTAGGAATTCTACTTTAGCACTAGGTCCTCACAAGCTTCCTCGTTAAGAGTGGCTACCCCAGGAGAAGCAGAGAGTGACATCACAAAAAGTTTTTTTCAGTGGTAGCCCCTTCACAGTGATCTCTCTATTGAGGTCTGACAGGCCTTTTGAAAACAACTGAAAAGCTTTCTCTATATAGAGACCTTTGCAGATATTCTTCTCAGTATAGGGGCTTCAGTTTATTATTTATTGATTTATTGTTCTTGTACTATAGTTATTCTCTGTGTATTTGAGTTTATTTATCACATGCTACTGTACTTTTTTAGGTTTGTATTGGTTATTAATCTTATTATATGTTTTTATGTAAACATATGTATGGTAATGTGTTGAAAACTGCCCTGAGTAGTGTTCTCACTGAGTCAAGTGATCTAAAAATGTCATAAATAAATATGTTTTGTCCCAGGGAGAGTTTTTCTCTCAAGTGCCAAAATAATTGAATCAGCCCATTATTTTGCATCTTGACTTGGAGTGGAGGTGATACATCATGGCCATATGTCCCAGGCAGCAAAAAGTCTTGTGGGGGCCTATCTGTGTCCCTGCTATGAAGCCGAAGATTTGAGCAAAACCTCTGAAGCCTTGGTAGCTCATGGATTGGACAAAATGACACTTCCCTGGAAAGAGACAGGAGCTCAAGGTCTGTGAGCTGCTGCATGAATCAAGCTCCATGTGGACATCTAATAAAAAGGCAGAAATCCCAACAGCATGATTTCCAGGGCTTTACCTAGCCCATGGCCAGCATAATTATCCCTTTGCAGCATTTGGGTAAATTAAGTGTTCAGGCAAAGATTTGCCAGTGGGTGAATGGAAAAGAGTGAACTCTCATCCTTATCTCTTTTTAAATCTGATGCCACTTGTCTATTCCAAAGCACCTCTTCCTTCCTTGTCATTCTTTGATTTCACTGTCACCTAATAGCACTTGCCACCAATACAAATGACAGGGTGGTATTGATGTCCAAAGGATCTCTCAATGATTAACTGCCAGGTTTGTCGATCTCAACAAGCTTTGTGGCACAGACTGATAGAGACTGAGGATGAAATCACTGTCTACATCCAGTACCATCAATTTCCTGAGAATGACAGCCACAAAAAGCTATAGATGTCAAATACAGGTATCATTGTGCAGAAGATCCACACCACCACAACCAAAATTCAAGTATCTGGAGAATAAGGCATATGTCTGCCTTCACTACTCTAACTTTGGCCTGTGCATTTATAAATCTGCTTTCTAAATCTATGCATTGTTCATGAAAATTGCAATGAACTTAACCAGATCTTACTTGCAACATACTGAGCACATGCATAAATACTCTTGAAAGGATAGATCAGATCACAAGTGTTTGTTAACAATCATGTTTATCATAGAAAGACAAATTAGGCTTTATGGAACATGTTCTTCATGAGTAAATTTATTGTATTGTGTATCTGTATCTGTATCTGTATCTGTATCTGTATCTGTATCTGTATCTGTATCTGTATTATTAGTATTAGTATTAGTATTAGTATTAGTATTAGTATTAGTATTAGTATTAGGAGTAGGAGTAGGAGTAGGAGTAGGAGTAGGAGTAGGAGTAGGAGTAGGAGTAGGAGTAGGAGTAGGAGTATTTATATATGCCTGTAAGCTGCCCTGAGTTGGGTCCCCCCTGATTGGGCTGCCTATAATTCGAATTATTAAATTAAATTATTAAATTAAATTAAATGAATCCCATATACTTCCTGTGTTCTACTGTTAATGTGAAATCACTAATTTAAAGGCACATATATACATAGTATGATGAACCACTCATTTATATATAATATAAATGAGTAGTTCATCATACTATACTGTTGTCTATACAAGAAATTTCAGGAGCTCTAAAACAACATCACAAAGCAAAAATGTGTTTGTGCTTAGCTAGCTGGATAACATCATACAGGAGGCAGCAATTTAGAACCATCCCAAAGAAAAAGAAATGCAAGAAAGCAAAGTGATTATCTGATAAGGCTCTTCAAATAGCTGAAGAAAAAAAGGAAAGCAAAAAAAAAAACAAAGGTGAAAGAGAAAGATTCTCTGAACTGAACGTAGAATTACAAAGACAAGCAAGGAGAGATAAAGAGGAATTATGAAATGAACAGGGCAAAGTAATAGAGGAAAATAACGGAAGGTGAAGGACTTGAGACCTCTTCAAGAAAATTGGGAAAATCAAGGGAATGTATCAACCAATAATGGACATGATTAAGGACAAAAATGGTAGGGACATAACAGATGCAGAAGAGATTAGGAAAAGATGGCAAGAATACACTGAAGGACTCTACAAAAAGGACCTTAATGTCCCTCACAACCACAATGGTGTGATTACTGACCTCAAACCAGACACCCTGGAGTGTGAAGTCAAGTGGGCCCTAGAAAGTATTGCTAACAACAAAGCTGCTGATGGTATTCCAGTTGAACTATTTAAAGCCCTAAAAGAAGATGCAATTAAGTGTTGCATTCAACATGCCAGCAGATTTGGAAAATGCAGCAGTTGCCACAGGATTGGAAAAGGTCAGTCTATGTTCCAATTCCAAAGAAGGGTAATGCCAAAGAATGCTCAAATTATCTCACAATTGCACTCATCTCACATGCCAGCAAGGTCATGCTCAAGATCTTACAAGCTAGGCTTCAGCAGTATGTGGATTGAAAATTTACAGACGTACAGGCTGGGTTCGGAAGAAGCATGGGAGTTACAGACCAAATTGTCAACATTCACTGGATCTTGGAGAAAGCAAAGGAGTACCAGAAAAATGTCTACTTCTGTTTCATTGACTACACCAAGGCCTTTGATTGTGTGGATCACAATAAACTGTGGCAAGTCCTTAAAGAGATAGGGTTACCATTCCACCTCATCTGTTCTTCTGAGAAATCTGTATGTGAGTCAATAAGCAATTGTTAGGACATGATACAGAATTCCTGATTGGTTTAGAATAGGACAAGGAGTATAACAAGGTTGTATATTGTGACCCTGCTTTTTTTAGCTCAAATGCAGAGTACATCATGTGTAATGCAGGGCTGGATGAAGCACAAGCTGGAATTAAGACTGCTGGGAGAAACATCAACAACCTGAGATATTCAGATGATACTACCCTAATGGCAGAAAGTGAAGAAAATCTAAAGAACATCTTGATGAGGGTGAAAGAGGAGAGTGCAAAGGCTGGCCTAAAATTCAATATTAAAAAAACAACAATATCATGGCATCTGGCCTCATCACTTCCTGGCAAATATAAGTGGATAAAATAGAAGCAGTAACAGACTTTATCTTCTTGAGATCCAATATCACTGCAGATGGTGACTGCAGCCATGAAATAAAAAGATGCTTACTTCTTGGCAGGCAAGTTATGAGAATCCTGAGTAGTGTAATAAAAAGTAGAGCCATCACCCTGCCAACACAAGTCTGCATAGTCAAAGCAATGGTCTTCCCAGTAGTAATTTATGGCTGTGAGATCTGGACCATAAGGAAGGCTGAGCACAGAAGAATATATGTTTTTGAACTGTGGTGCTGGAGGAGACTCTTAAGAGTCCCCTCAACTTCAAGGAGATCAAATCAGTCAATTCTGAAGGAAATCAACCTTGACTGCTCATTGGAAGGACAAATACTGAAGATGAAGCTCAATACTTTGGCCACCAAATGAGAAGAGAAGCTCACTTGAGAAGGCTTTGATGCTGGGAGAGATCAAAGGCAAAAGGAGAAGGTGGTGGCAAAGGATGAGGTAGATAGATGGATTCGTTGATGAAATGGGTGTAAATCTGGATGGGATGCGGAGGATTACAGAAGACAGAGGAGCCTGGTGTGCAGTGGTCTATGGGGTTGGAAAGGGTTGGACTTGACTGTGTGACTGAACAACAAGAACAAGCTGGATTGCCATGAATAAGTAGATATTTTTGGTGGAAGAATGGAAATTTGTGGAAAAATTGAGATAATGAAACATTAGCACTCTGTATGTATGGAAACCCTACAAGGAGAGTTAAGCACAACCCTATTGTGTACCATGTTGCAGGAGAGACCAAATCCCTGAAGATGTTCTATATTTTGCAACATGTGAAGGTTTCTGCATCATGCTATAATAAAACATTCCATAATAAAATTTCTTCTTTTTTCAATATTTTCAATTTTTTTGAATAAATCAAATCAAAACAAAACAAGACAAAAAAGGCTTGAGGAGGAAAAAAAAGGGGGGGAACCACAGGTTTTTTCCTGAGTATTTTCCTTCACATCTCTAAAAAGAGCGCATAGATGTACAACAGAGACGCATAGATCCCCTAGTCTTACAATATGATATGAAGTAAGGATGGGCAGCAAATGTTCATGAGTTCCTAGTAAATCTCATCAAGACTGAAATATTTCTATACCTCTAACAAGAATATTTACATAAGCAAAGATGCTCTGTTTGGATGTTGGCAAGCGGACTGTTATGCTGGCATTCCAAACTGAAAACATTTTTTAATCCTGGCAGACAAATTAGACCAAGGATGAGCAGGAAATCCAACTTCCATCAGAGGATCAATGAGCTTGTTTAATTCCTCTTTTCCCAGACGGTCTGCATCACAGATAGTTTGCAGTCTGGAATCTTCCCAAGAATGGATGGCTGTGAATATATCTGGAATTAATTCCTGCATTTGAAAATTATGCACAAAACCTAAATGTATGAATTCTATAGACATCCAAAACAGTTGAAGAGGGAGTGTTTAAACAGCATGTAGCATTTAAAATATGCATAGGTAAAGATTGCCCTTTCTAGAAAGCCAGCTGTATCTGACTCTAGGGTTTAGTGCTCATCTCTATTTACAGCCAAAGAGCCAGCACTGTCTGTGTCTGCAGACATTTCTGTCAACATGTGGCAGGCATGACTAGACACAGGAATGCATGGAATGCTGTTTTACCTTCCCACTGAAATGATACCTATTTATGTACTTGCAATTTCTTGCTTTCAAACTGCTAGGTTGGCAGGAGATAGGACAGAGATGGAAGCTCACTCCATCATGCAGCACTCAGATCTCAAACTGCTGACCTGCTGACCTTCCAGTCATCAAGTTCAGCATCTTAACCATTTGAGCCCCTGCAGTCCCTTTACAAACATATACAAGGAGAGTTAAGCAAACAAGTCTCAGTAAACTTTGTGAAAAATTAATACTATTCACATCTGTTGACATCTTTCCCATAAGGCACAAATGAGCAAAAAGGCAGTGCTTTGCATGTTGTTGGACTGCCAATCCCAGCATTCTAATATTTGAGTATTGTGGGTAATACTGACTTGCACTAAAAGTCCAACCGTGCCATCCAGCATCTGTAGCATCAGTCCAGCTTCTGGGTAGGCACAGAAGTATAGCAATAGGAGCTCTTAAGTATCCAAACCAGGGAGATTAGAGGAACTGGTAGGTGTCTTTAAACTTCATGTAACCTTTTGAATAAGATGCTCATAAAGGCATGGTCTTTAAGAACTAAAGAATGAGATACTAATCTAAGCTCATCTATTCCCAGAAACAAACTGGAGAAAATCTGTTGTTGATCTTCTTAGTAAATGATTTAAAAAGAAAGCAACACAAATCTGAAACTTAAGACAGAGTTGGGACTTTGTACGGAGTTTAAACATCTGGATGAAACCTCACAGTATTCAGCTATGTTTCATGGATTGATTTTAATTTTATATTTCCTCTTGTGGTTTGATATCACCTGTATTTCAGTGGCAAAGCAAGCTCAATACTCTGAGAGCAATATACACGATAGTAACTGTCACACAGGCTTCTTACTGAGTAAACATACTTGGACTTCCATTTAAAAAAGACTTCGTTAGTTCTTTTGAGTCCTCCTTCTCTTCTTTGATTTTTTAAATTTTCTTTCTTTGGATCTGTTCCTTTGATACTTTCCTCTATTTTTTCTGCCCTTCCATCCAGTGATGGGCAGTCAAAATTTTTACTACCAAATGGTGGGCAACATCATGGGTGGAGCCAACGTCATGACATCATGGGTGGAGCCAACTCATGACATCATGGGAGGAGTCAATGATGTGGGCAGAGCCAAAGTAAAAAAAAACACACATAAACTTACAGTACAGGCTGGCTGAAGGTGCCTGACACCCCCAGCCAGCCCGATCTTAAAGGAGAGAGCCCGGGCAGGCTGCCTTCTTTAAGATCCGGCTGGCTGGGGATGTCAAGCACCTCCAGCCAGCCCAATCTTAAAGGAGGCAGCCTGCCCGGGCTCCCTGCTTTAAGATCGGGTGGCTGGGGGTGTCAGGCACCTCCAGCCAGTCTGATAAAGCAGGGAGCCCAGTTAGGCTGCCTCTTTTAAGATCGGGCTGTCTGGAGGTGCCTGACACCCCCAGCCACCTGATTTTAAACCAGGGAGCCCGGGCAGGCTGCCTCCTTTAAGATCGGACTGTCTGGAGGTGCCTGACACCCCTAGCCAGCCCGATCTTAAAGCAAGGAGCTTGGGCAGGCTGCCTTCTTTAAGATCAGGCTGGCTGGGGGTGTGAGGCTGAGTACTGGAGGTGTTCATGCATCAATTGATATTTTAACATTTGCGCACTCACCAGCAGCCATTTTGGGTTGCAGAGTTGGGCAGCTGGTGAGGTGACCAAACTGGTTGCCTCAAAAAAAAAAAAAAAGTAACCACCCCAGGTCATCTCCCAGGAAGTTTACTACACACACACACCCGGGAGACCACCCGGGATTGTTACTACTGGTTCCACAGAACCGGCACAAACTGGCCCATGCCCACCACTGCTTCCATCGCTCAGCTTAGGTTGGTAGCTGCAGGCCCAACAATATTGAGTTTTATCATTTGTTACTTATTTCCTTAATTCTTTTCATTGGTATTACTTTGTTTATTACTTTTGTTGTTGTTGTTCAGTTGCATAGTCTAGTCCTACCCTTTGCAACTCCATGGACCATTGCACACCAGGGACCCCTATCCTCCAACATCCTACGTAGTCCACCCAGCTCTACACCCACTGTTGTCATTGTCATTGTCGTTGTCGTTGTCGTTGTCGTTGTCGTTGTCGTAGGTGAATGAATATGTGCCAAGTTATCAAGATCCACTCTATATGCTCATGTTTCCATTTCTTAATTTCTATTTCTTCTGACAAATCCACTTTTGGTCACAGTAATAAGCAGATAAACAAGAGTAACACCCGAGAGCTTTGGAGTGGTTTAGAATGCAGCCATCACTCCCTCAAGAGCATTTTGGCTGTTAAAAATGTATGCTTCTAGCCTTGAGATATGCAAGACATGTGCATAAATAAGTACGTTCCTCACTGAATGAATGCCAGAATGCCTAGCAGTGCAAGAAAGATAGGGGGTGGGGGAATCAATTACTCCTCATTATTAGAGATGTACAATTATTGGGTGTTATAATTAGGTCATGAAATAATCGCTTATAATACATAATATATTATAGGCTCTGTGACCAAACCCAATCAAGCCTCTTTAAGAAAAAGAAAAGGAAAAAAGTTTCCTTCCAAAATGGTGGCCTCGCTTTTTCTTTATCAAGTATGATGTGACCTGAAGAACTGAAAGCCTTGCTGTGAAATCATGTGATCCCTGCCCTTCCTTCATGACAACTTTCTTCCCAGTGAGCCATATAACTCAGAATTAACTAAAAGGTCATGTCAGAATGACTTAATCATGCACATACATCATTAAACGTCATATTTATAAGAACACTTTTCAAGAAATGGGTTCTTTGTGTAGTAGAAGTATCTCTGGGGAAAAACCAGCAAGCTGCAATCAATGGTCAACACACACACACATGCACACACACCATGCTCTACCCACCCCCCATGAAGCACAGATGCCCTCTTGATTGTTTTTTTTAAAAAAATTAAAAATTACTTTTCGCCTTTTTTCCTCTTCCTTAAAAAGTACTCTTCTCTGCTATTAAATTCTTTTTTAAAGTTGCCAATGGTTTGGTTGCAACCAGTGATAGGATGACAAAAATTCTACTACCACGCCATGACGTCACGGACGTCATGGGCGTGGCCAATGTCATGACGTCATGATGTCATGGCCGACGCCGCCATCATGACGTCATGACGTTGTGGGCGGGCCAAAAATAAAAATAAACATACACACACACACACCCCTCCCTCTCAGCCCACCCACCCAGACACAAATAAATAAATAAATAAAATAAAAACAACCACCCACCCAAAACACAAATAAATTACCCACCCACCCCAAATAAAAACCCCTCGCTTACCTTTCTTGGGACCCGGCACCCCGACTGCGTCCACAGCCGCGGCCGCCACCGGAGCTGCCTGCACCCCTGTGGCGTCCTCCTCGGGCCGGTACCTTTTTAGCCCGGCTCTGGCCACAGCCAGGGGCGGTGGGCAGCAGTGGCTCTGGCGGTGGTTCCAGCCGTGGCTGCCGAGCCTCCCTGGGCCGTCCCCATGCCGCACCGCCTCCAGCTTCCTCCTCCGCCAGGCGCCGCAGCCGGGCTAAAAAGGGACCAGCCCAAGGAGGAGGCCACAGGCAGGGATGCAGGCAGCAGCAGGTCCGGCGGCGGGGGGTGGCAGCTGCAGGCACCCAGTCCACAGGCACCCGGCGGAGGAGGAGGTAGCAGCGGTGCGCCACACGTCCCCAGGGCATGGGGCTTGTCGGCAGCGGACGGCCCAAGCAGCCCTCAACGCACCGCGGGGGAGGTGCCCTCCTCAGAGGGCTGGTGCCACCGCTGCCGCCACCATCCTGAAAGCAGTAAAACATTTTTTTTAAAATCGGAGCTAAAGTGGCTCCAATTGACTGCGCATGCGCAGAAACTCAATCTGACGCATGTGCAATGCGTCAGATTGAGTTTCTGCGCATGTGCAGTCAATTGGAGCCATTTTAGCTCTGATTTTTTTAAAAAAATTTCTTTCGGTGAGGCGTCCGGAACCGGACGCCTCAAAAGTGGACTCCCCTCCCGGAGAACCCTCCGGAATTGCTCCTACCGGTTCCAGGGAACCGTCTGGAACCGGGGACATCCCATCACTGGTTGCAACAGCATGTGATGTCTGATGGCGGCCATTGGCCCTTCCCTTCTAGGAAAGATGTCAGTCATTTTAAAATGTTATCCCCACCATTCTTTCTTTATTCATGTCAGATGCACCACCAGCATACAAAGCTAAAATTAACACATCTAAAAACAAAATAGAATTTAAAAGGGCAAGATGACATCTGTCCACTATTGGGTCACTTCAACAGCATTTTCTCTCGCCAACATAAGATCCTCCTCAATGCATGTTGAGGGGCATCATATGCATTGTGTCATATGGGAGATAGTTTGTACTTCTCCGTATTCACACAGGCTGTCACCTACAGGGAAACCCCACTTTCTCAGATTAGCCCTTGATCTTCCTGCCCCAGCATGCAGTCTACTTAAAGCTTTCCACACAGGCCATGGTTGTTCTTGGCCAGGTGGTAGAGAATCATGTGGTTCTGCCCAATTATCTGGTAACTCCTTGTTTGCCTTCCATTGTTCCAAGGCGGTCTGTGGGGACTGGATGTTCAGAGGGGAAGAAGTTGTGAGGAAGTTCTGACTTGATTTCTGTTTCAGTGGTTGGTGATCAAATAGCAGGTGTGTTTCTGCAGAACTTGCTTTGACCCACTCTTTCTGAGCAGCACTTTCTCAATGGAATTTTGATGGAGGGATGCCAGCTAAGTAATGCACTTTTTGTATTGTGATTGGTTTTAGGCACCTGTGAATAACCTCACTCTTTCATTTAAGGCCGCATCCACCTGCCCTGCATACTTTGATCTACACCACATTGGACTAGTATATTCTCCTACAGAGTAACATAAAGCTAGCGCAAAAGTCCCCACCATTATAAGAAGATGAAGAAATAAAGCAGGCGGGAGAGAAGAACCTCTGCTGAAATTCTAGAATCATCTCCCCTGAATTATTTTCTTTGTCTGAATCATTTATCTGTTCTCTTTTTATTTTATGTCAAGGTTTTACTGAAACATCTCCCCATCACCCACAAAAAAATTACCCTGCCAAACCAATTAGGAAACCAGGTCTAAAGCACTGCCTTTGATTTTTTTTAAAATCAGCTTTGAGTACCTCCGTTGCCGTGTTTGCCCCCTAGCTCTTGGTGTCTGTGAAAAATGTGTGTGTGTGTGTGTGTGTGTGTGTGTGTGTGTGTGTGTGAGAGAGAGAGAGAGAGAGAGAGAGAGAGAGAGAGATCTAAAACCTGCTTAACCTGGGCTTGAAGTTGTGTAGACACCTTTGCTCATACAGGTGTCTGCATAAAGGTTCCCTACCTCCATTTCTTTTATCTACTATTTATTTAATTATTCAATTTATATACCATTCATCCAGTATAACAACTACTCTGGGTGGTTTACAGAATCATCACAAATGCCACAGAAATAGATGAAATATAATAAATTTCATAATAATAGAAACACCAGAAAAAATAGTGAAAAAAGAAACCATAAAACATAACCATGAAAATAAAATAATAAGTAGATAGGAAGGAGAAGCAGAACATGACTTAATCGTCATACCACATTCTGGGATAATAAAGTAATCAAGGCACTCCCCAAACAGATGCATTTTCAGTAATTACTTAAGAGTCTGAAGAGAAGGAGATAAGCCACTGTCAAGAATGCCAATGTTTTTTCTGTTTCCTAGCCAGTGTCCTCCAGTCCTCTCTTGGTGTGGGAGCATATGACTCTAATGCCTGTGAGAACCAATTAAGATGGGTGATAGCATTCCAGAAGAGCTGGTTTCAGAGATAGAGAGGCTCCAAACCATTTAGGGCTTTTTACCTTAGTACCAGTACTTTGAACCCAGCTCAGAGATATGACTGAATGTTGTTCTACCAGTGCTCAATCTGTCTACTGCATTCTGAACCCACTGAAGCTTCCATATCAGTTTCAAAGGAAGCCCCATGTAGAGAATATTACAGTAGAAGGCATAATGGACCATAGAGGCCATTTGCAGTTCCATGGTCACTATTAGTTCAAAATCACACCTAAGTTGTGAACCTGATTCTTAGGAGAAAGGGTAAGTCTATCCAATGTAGGAGATCGACCTGCCAAATAGGGAGATGGTTCCCTAAACAACACCCATCTTGTCCAGATTCAGTTTCAACTTATTGGCTCTTATCCAATCCAGTACTGGGACCAGGCAGTAGTAAAGGTTCAGGATGACATCAACTGCAGATGGTCTATCATCAGCATCCAGATGGCCTCTCCCAGTGGCCTCATAAGATGTCAAATGACATTGGGGAGATGACTGAAACTTGAAGGACCCACAATGGAAAATAATGGGGATGAAACAGCCTCCCCAATTAGCATTCTCTGGAATGACCCTCAAGGAGGGAGTAAGGCCAGCTCTTTCCATGAGGATACCATGATTGACAGTATTGAAGTCCACTGAAAGATCAAGGAGAACCAGCAGGGGCATATTCCTCCAGCCAACTTCCCTTAGAAGGTCATCATACAATGTAACCAGTGCTGTTTCCATGTCATAATGTGGCCAGAACCCAGATTGAAAAGGCTTTAGGCACCCCATCTTATCCAATAGCACTTGTAACCCTTCCACCACAGTCCTCTTTAACACCTTGCCCAAGAATGTGATGTTAGGGATAGCCCTATAATTGTCAAGGTCATCTATCAGAAAATTAGTTTTTTTAAACATGGGCCAAATAATGATTTCCTTCAGATAGCGTAAAACTCTTGATGAATTGATAATAGGGGTGGGCCATTCAAAAATCCACCCTCAAAATTAGCTAGGAAGGGCAAAGGTCAAGAGTAGAGAAAGTGGGACTACAACAAAAAACTGCCTCATCAGATGTTATAAGTCAAAACAGATCCAAGACAAAAAAACACAAGAAGCCATGTGGACATATCAACATTATGTACTAGAACATTGGAAGAGTCAAGGTCTTGCCAGATGGCCTTTTTTCTAAAGTGAGCCACAAGAGGTGATATTTGATCATTAAGTCCCATTCAAATGTCCAGGATCATTGAGGGAACAGTTGTTCAACAGAGCTCGATGGTTAGTTGCTTCAATGAGTCATGTAATGTTCGAAGCTTGCCTAGCATTCAAATATTGCTTGGGCATCTCCTTAACAGCAGCAAGGTTCTCCTTTTAGTGGACCCTCCTCTAAAGGGACTCTCCTCCACTACTAGGCATTCATGAGCAGAGGGACAACCCATTTCCTCTTTCTTTCTTTCTTTCTTTCTTTCTTTCTTTCTTTCTTTCTTTCTTTCTTTCTTTCTTTCCTTCCTTCCTTCCTTCCTTCCTTCCTTCCTTCCTTCCTTCCTTCTTTCCTTCCTTCCTTCCTTCCTTCCTTCCTTCCTTCCTTCCTTCCTTCCTTCCTTCCTTTCTTTCTTACCGATAAATAAACTATTATCCTCAACAGTAATACAGTTAGACATTTATTTTAGAAAGAAACATTTATCTGTATTAATCCTCAAATATGACATATTCATGCCATATTTAAAAATTCTGTTAATGGTTCTCTTCTGATTTACATTTCAGGTGTATGTCAATCCACCACTGCTTCTCTGTTTAAAAATTCATTTTGCTCTTATAACCTTAAGATCACAAGGGTTAACAGGGGCAAGGGTACTCTTCCAGCACTAACTCAGTTTTGGAAATCCTTCTCCGATGAAGTGTTCATGGGAAACGTGAACGGTAAATTTAGTTTCAGTAATTCAATAATAAATATGCTTTCTTATCAGGGCAAGCGAGGTACAAGAGATAGATTGAGGATAGCTGAAGCATGACATTTGGAGCATATTTCCATTAGATTCTAGAAGCACATAAACTTTTAAAGTTGCTTTAATGAAAAGCACTTTAAGAAACATTTATAATGTTGGAGGTGTGAGCTCCAGTGGCGTCGCGCAGTCTTCAGCCGCCTGGGGCGAAGAACAAACTCGTCGTTGTCGCCGCCCCCCCCCAGCTCGCCGCCGCCGCCGCCCCCTCCCTCCAACCCAGGTAGAAGCCGGCCCCCTGCTGACTAGCGGCACGCGCGCGCGCGCGAGCGCACGCACGCGCGCCACACACCTCCGTCCGCTCACCCACCACACACCTCCGTCCGCTCGCACCTCCGTCCGCTCGCCCGCCCGGCTGGCCGTCGGGGGCTCTCCGCCGCCTGTTGCCCCTGGCAGCGGCTTTCAGGGGGCGGCAAAATGTCCCCTCCCCACCCTTTTGCTGGCGAGGAGGAGAAAAAGTGTTTTTTTTTAGGCGGACAATTCAAGGAGGGGCCCACCCCCGCCGGGCTGGCTGTCGGTCGGGGGCTCTCCTGGCGGGCGGCCCGCGTGCGCGCGCACGCTGCCCACCTCCTCCTGCCCACCCAGCCCCCAGGGGCTCCCCACCATGGCGCCACCCACCCCCGACGAGCGCCCCGTCTCACGGCAAGTTGGGTTGGTGGCTGGGCAGGCGGAGGCGAGCAGCGTCCGCGTGCATGCGGGCCGCCCGCCAGGAGAGCCCCCGACGGCCAGCTGGGCGGGCGACCGGGCGTGCCCCTCCTTGAATTGTCCGCCTTAAAAAAAAACCCTTTTTCTCCTCCTCGCCAGCAAAAGGGTGGGGAGGGGACATTTTGCCTCCCCCTGAAAGCCGCTGCCAGGGGCAACAGGCGGCGGAGAGCCCCCGAGCGGACGGAGGTGCGAGCGAACGGAGGTGTGTGGCAAGCGGCGAAGCGCACGTGGGGCGCTCGCCAGCAAAAGGGTGGGGAGGGGACATTTTGCCGCCCCCTGAAAGGCGCTGCCCGGGGCATCCACCCCCCCACCCCCACCCCCCACGCTACGCCACTGCTGAGCTCTGTTCAGATGCTGCTCAACTGGAGGCACTCTTTGTCCAATGTAGAAGCAGCTCTGCCACTATCCTTGTGCCAGACATACGTTACATGCCATGTATAAGAAATCTCTGCGGGAAGTTTTACACGTAAGAGCCATTCACTTCCTCTAGTTCAGTGATAGCAAACCTTGGCACTCCTGGTATTCTTGAAGTTCAATTCCCAGAAGCCCTGGTCAGCAGGAGTGCTGACTTGGACTTCTGGCAATTGAAGTCCAAGTACACCTGGAGTACCAAGGTTTGCCATCACGGCTCTAGTTCATCTTCAATACAAGTTGAGAAAGAACATGTAAAGTGTGCTTTTTCAGCCATAATCTTAGCTTGCAATGTTTTTATTTATTTATTTATTTAGAAAATAATTCTTGTGTTCCTCATTGGTCAGAATGCAATGGAAACTTACACTTTACAGTGAAGTGAAATGACATTAAGTTGCTGCAGAAAACTGCAGATAGACTGAAAATGCTGGTTGCATTCCCGCACACAATTGGGGGTTACACTCAAGAATACAATTGTTACCTCAATAACCATCTAACATTTCAGTTATGGAAGAATAAATCACTTGGATTCTGTCTATTACTTTGCTTTAACTAAATTATCACTATAGTTTCTCCTTCCTTGCAAAAATGGGAAACTTTGCATTGTTGTTCCTAACAAACTAGAAGAAAGTATATTTACCTTTAATTCTGATATAAGAATGCCTACAAAATGCTTACAAAAATATGAAGGAGGATCAGCCAAAGACCTTGCAATGTTAATATGGAATATTCATGGGAGCAAATTATTCATTCATTCATTTCATTTCGTTTCATTTCTATCCTGCCAGATTTAGTGCTAAAGGACTAGTTATGGCAGCAAACAATAGAGGATAAACATTATAAGCAACATCATATTTTAAAAAAGGAGTGGTGGGGTAGGTGTAGCAGGTAAAAAGATTCGTGTTATCTCCACTTAAGCAAATTGGATACCTTTTGTATTTCTGCAATCAGATTTTGGATCTGACAAGTAGAGCATTAAGCAATTTATGATTTGATGCTAGATACTATTGGGATGACTTTTGCATGCACTAATATGAGGTATCAATAGGAATGGGTTTTACAGCCTTCTGACTGTAACTACAAATGACGACTGCAAGTAAAAATACCTTCTACTTAGAATGATTGTAGAGTGATTTATCATGCAAATTTCTGAGAATAACAAGGGGGAAGTTATGAAACTGGGCTGATCTCTCCATGTTTTGTCTGTTTTGCTGGTATTTTTTTTCTTCCTAACATTCATTTTAAGAAGGGGAAAACAGAAGAAGAGGCAGCAGCTTATTCTTTAATAAGAGGAATACCCATAATTCCACAATAGATAAATGCTGTTATTGTTGGGTAAGAACTAAGGTTGCTGGGAGAAACATCAACAACCTGAAATACACAGATGATACTATCCTAATGGCAGAAAGTGAAGAAGGCCTAAAGAACCTCTTGACGAGGGTGAAAGAGAAGAGTGCAAAAGGTGACCTGAAACTCAACATACAAGTTGAAATATAACAACAACCACAACAACCACAACAACCACAACCACAACCACAACCACAACCACAACCACAACCACAACAACAACAACCACAACCACAACCACAACCACAACCACAACCACAACCACAACCACAACCACAACCACAACCACAACCACCCTATTGTGGTCTCTGGCCCCATCCCCCCCTGGCAAATAGCAGGGGAGGAAATTGAAGCAGTGACAGACTTTACCTTCTTGGGATCTAAGATCACTGCAGATGGTGAATACAGCCATGAAATAAAAAGATGCTTACTTCTTGGCAGGCAAGCTATGAGAAACCTAGGCAGCATAATAAAAAGTTGAGACATCATCCTGCCAACACAAGTCTGCATAGTCAAAGCAATGGTCTTCCCAGTAGTAATATATGGCTGTGAGAGCTGGACTATAAGGAAGGCTGAGCACAGGAGAATAGACAGCTTTGAACTGTGATGCTGGAGGAGAATCTTGAGAGTCCCCTGGACTGCAAAGAGATAAAATCAGTCAATCCAGAAGGAAATCAACCCTGACCGCTCATTGGAAGGACAATTACTGAAGATGAAGCTCAATTACAGTACTTTGGCCACCAAATGAGAAGAGAGGACTCGCTTGAGAAGGCCTTGATGCTGGGAAAGATTGGAGGCAAAAGGAGAAGGGCCTGTAGAGGATGAGGTGGATAGATGGAATTGTTGATGCAATGGGTGTTGATGTGGCTGGCTGTGGATGATGGCAGAGGACAGAGGAGCCTGGTGTGCAGTGGTCCCTGGGATCACAAAGGGTCAGACTCAACTGTGTGACTGAACAACAAAAGTGAAAAGAATAAGCTTCTGCCTCTTCTTCTGTTTTTCCCCTTCTTAAAATGAGTGTGAATAACAGCTTAAAATAGTAGTCAATGTAATTTTACAGAAAATATTGCTTTCTTCAAGCAGAGAAACAGCAGGCCCTGTCAGGGTTGAAATTGTAATGGTTTGTGTATTGCCAAGATGTGTCATCCATCTGTTTGCTTGACACTTTTCCTTATCTGTCTGTAAACAACTGGTAGGGACAGCCAAATGTATTTCTACTCTTCTTAGGCTCCCCTGTCTTATCTGATCAAGCGTATTGCCATGTTAGATAGCCTTGAAAACAAAACAAAAAGGCATGAAGTGTGCTGTGTTTCATTTCACCCATGTTTGATGTCTCCCTGGACAGATTTGCATTTTGTATTGTAGAACAAGTACTTGAGATCACTAGATTTCAATTCACAGAACTGACCTCTTTGTTTTTTGCACTAGGCACTCTTGGATTGAAAACTTGTTGCCTTTTGCTTTAATAGAAATAAAAAGGAAACACAAAGAAATCATGTGCTACAATATATTATGTTTGATTTCAAAAGCATCTGTTGATTTGCTGGAGAGAATCAGAAAAATCAGCCACAAAATCAAGCTGTGGTATTTTCTGTTAGCAAGTAGCATGAAGGATGCCTTCCTGAGAACCTGGCATTTCCATGGGCTTTGCTATCTGGAAGTTAAAGCAGGGAACAATTTCGCAATGGATAGGGCATATAGAAGGTGGCAAGTGTACTGGGTTTAGTGCAGAACACAAAGATTAATATCCACCATTGTAAATATGAAGAAGTAGAGGTTGGGGCAGAATCAAGATTATGTCATCCTTCAAAAATAGTAACATGCATGGAGACTTTATTAAAAGCTTCTGTAGGCACTCTGTGGGTGAGTACATGGTGTATGATGAGATCATGTTCCTACATCAAGCTGGCCAGTTCGTAATCAGTGAAATAATGCTGAGGATGCAGAAAGGAAGGAAAATCTACCCTTCCCACACACAAAAAAGCCAAGACATATTTTGAAATAAATCACGAGGAATTAAAAAACATAAGCAAATGAAATATCCCTTTTTGTTAGACCAATTCTAGAAACAAGGCTTGGAACACAGAACCAAAGCCAGTCACTGATGGTTTGCTGGCTTGAAGGACAAGATGGTGCCTTCTTCCACTTCTAGAAACTGGTTGGACTGGCCATTGACTTTTGGACTGATATCTGTGAAATGTTAATATCTTCAACCCTGGATAATCCAAGATCTCTGACCACTTCAGGCAGTAGCAAAGGACACCCTCCAATTATGCCACAACAAATGCTCTCCATTAGAAGGCAGAGAACAAGGCAGTGCCCCCTATCCTCCAATGTGGTGTACTCATCCAATCCCCCACCCCAATGCCATTTCTTTGTTATCTGAGGTGATCAGCTCACTGAGGCTAATGTTAAAGCTGGTCCTGTTTCCTTCACACCAGAGGTAGAAGGTTACTTTGGGGGAGCAGGACAGGCCAAGTAGTAGACACAACTTTATTATCCAACAAAGGGGAATAGATTGATGTTCAGAACTGACAGCCAGAAGGATGCTGTTTCTGCCTTACAATGTTTGCTGCTCGAGGTACTTGCCTCACCCTGCATTACGGTACAGGCAGCTCTGAACAAAAGACAGGCATCAGTGCTCAAGTCTCTCTCTCAATTCTCTCTCTTTTAAAAAGGGAACACAAATCAGTCTGGGCTGATAATTAGTTAAGTGATTCTTATGTCTTTCAGGAGCAAGGAGTAAGATATTGGCCAAGAGAGATGAAGAGCCTCTTCATACCATACCATTTTGTACTCATGAGTCTATTGAAACAGTTGAAGTAGGGTTGCCTGGCCATGAAGGCTCATTTACTTGAGTTATTTGAACATATCAGAAGCCAATGCAGTCTGCTGTTTGCATTTCCTGCCCTCCATCCGGCTACTATGCCTTTTCCCTAAGTAAGTAAGTAAGTAAGTAAGTAAGTAAGTAAGGAAGGAAGGAAGGAAGGAAGGAAGGAAGGAAGGAAGGAAGGAAGGAAGGAAGGAAGGAAGGAAATAGTAGGGGACTTCCTTGGAAATCAAAGATCCCAGAATACACAAAGTGTACCATAAAAGTAACCCTTAGCTTATAAATAAATCTGTCCAGTTACTGGTTATCCTTCTTGGCTGAAGACATACAGTCTGTTTCTTACTATGTTCTTGGTGAAAAATGTGCTATAGTATTGAGCTAGACAGGGACTGCAGTGGCTCAAGTCGCTAAGATGCTGACTGGGAGGCGGAAGGTCAGCAGTTTGATTCCCGAGTACTGCAGGATGGAATGAGCTCCCGTCTTTGTCCCAGCTCCTGCCAACCTAACAGTTCGAAAGGAAGAAATTGCAAGTAGATAAATAGGGACCACTTCAGTGGGAAGGTAACAGTGTTCTGTGCGCTCCGGTGTCTAGTCATGCCTGCCACATGACCATGGAAATATTTTTAGAAGCAGACAGCACTGGCTCCTCTGCTTTGAAACAGAGATGAGTACTGACCCCTAGAGTCAGATATGACTGACTTTCGAGCAGGGGAAACCTTTACCTAGACAGGATAGTCTTGCTTGGTGCCCATGTTCATCATGTCTCCTGTCAATCAGTAAATAATACTTTCTACTTGTGTACACATGCAGAGGTCAAAACTATGATGACTTAGTAGTTAAGATGCAGAACTTCATGACCGGAAGGTCGGTACTTCGGTAGTTCTAGACCTGAGTGCTGCATGGCAGAATGAGCTTCTGTCTCTGTTCCAGCTCCTGCCAACATAGCAGTTCAAAAGCAAGAAATTGTTTACTTAGTAAGAAGCCTGTGTGACAGCTACTATCATGTGTATATTGCTCTCAGAGTTTTGAGCCAGTTTTGCCACTTAAAAACAGGTGATATTAAACGAGATGAAATATAAAATTTAAATCAATCAATGAAAAATAGCTGAATACTGTGAGATTTCATTCCAGATGCTTAAACTCTGTACAAAGTCCTAATTCTGTCTTTGACAATTTCAGATTTGTGTTGCTTTCTTTTTAAATCTTGTACTACAGTTGTACTTTGCTTAAAGAGCATAACTGCTCTTTAAGTGAGTTTGCTCTTTAAGCAAAACACCATTGTAAGTGACCAATTGTGACTTGGGGGAGGGGTGTTTGCGAACCCCGATTTATTTGTTAAGTGAGTTTTTGGTTGGTTTTATTTGTTAAGCGAAGTGAAAATTCAGAGAAAATTCTGCTCTTTAAACGAGTTACTCTTTAAGCGAGACACTCTTTATGCGAGGTTTGACTGTATTTACTAACTAGATCAACAACAGATTTTCTCCAGTTTGTTTCTAGTAATAGATGATCTTAGATCAGTATCTCATTCTTTAGTTCTTAAAGACCATGCCTTTATGCATCTTATTCAAAGGGTTAAAGGAAGTTTGAAGACACCTACCAATTCCTCTAATCTCCCTGGTTTAGATACTTAAGAGCTCATTTGGAAATTGAGGATCAGAAAAGCAGCAAAATAGTCCTAGTGGAATCATTAATGCAAAATGTGGCCCCTCCATATGCTTACCATGATGTTCTAGATTGGGGTGCCCAAACCTTTTGGACCGTGGGCCGATCATGTGGTTCAGGGAGCCAGTCACTAAGGCCCGGGGGCTGGGTGCGGCCCCCAATGCCAATGCATCCTGCCCGCAAAGCCCTCGTTGCTCCTGGAAGCAGAAGTAAAATGTGCCCATATGGGTGTGTTTTACTTCCGCTTCCAGGAGCGACAAGGGCTTCGTGGGCTGGATGAATTGGCATTGGGGGCCACACCTGGCCCCTGGGCCTTAGTTTGGGCACCACTGTTCTAAATGTTGAGTGATACTCTCCATACAGATTCTGCCCTGATGCTCATGTAGCTTTACTTCTGTTCCTACTTCTGTTCTTATCGGCTGGACTGATGCTACAGATGCAGGATGGCACGGTTGGACTGTAGTGCCAGTCAACATTACCCACAATACTCAAAGATGAGAATGCTGAGAATGGCAGTACAACAACATTCAAAACACTGCCCTTTTGCTCATTTGTGCCATATGGGAAAGATGTCAACAGACGTGAACAGTATTAATTTTTCATAAAGTTTACTGAGGCTTGTTTACTTAACTCTACTTGTATAGTTTGTAAAGGGACTGTGGTGGCTCAAGTCGTTAACATGCTGAACTTGATTACCAGAAGGTCAGCAGTTTGAGATTTTAGTGCTGCATGATGGAGTGAGTGCCTGTCTCTGTCCCAGCTCCTGCCAAACTAGCAGTTCAAAAGCAAGAAAATGCAAATAGATAAATAGGTACCACTTAGGTGGGAAGGTAAACAGCATTCCATGCACTCCAGTGTTGAGGCATGCCTGCCACGTGTCCATGGAAATGTCTGCAGATGCAGACAGCGCTGGCTCTTTGGCTGTAAAAAGAGATGAGCACTGAATCCTAGAGTCTGCTATGACTAGCTTTCAAGCAAGGGCAACCTTTACTTTTATCTTACACATGCCAAAGGAATCTGACTTTTAATTACAGTATCTGTCTAAAGCAGGGGTTCCCAACCTTTTTATGCTGTGGGCCTGAACATGCCCCCTGAACAGCTGAGTGGGCCTGAACATACCCCCAGAAGCAGAAGTGGGCGTGTTTATCACAGCCATAAATGTGCCCACTTCCATGTTTATGACAGCCATGGGCACATTTACACATGTGTGGGTGCATTTTATGGCTGACGTAAACATGTCCGCTTCCACTTCTGGGTGCAGGTGTGGTGGCAATGGTTATGGGCTGGGTGAAATGGTGCCGCAGGCCAGGTCTGGCCTGCAGGTTGTAGGTTGGGAGCCCCTGGTCTAAAGAAACCTATTGCTGGCTTCTGCCATTTACTCCTGTGCAGACTTGACACTGGAAGGAAACAACAGTTGTCTGAGGATACCATGGATACCTTGCAGTTGTTATTCAGCAAAGAGTCTGCACGATGGTAGACGTCTCCCTGACAACATTCCGCACAAATAATAGACTAAGACAAATTTCTCCTTTCATATGATTGTTTAGGTTGGTGGCAGAGTCATGTACAAATTTTATTTGCATCTCACCAAGCTTATTTTCATTCCACTTAAATGTTTAAGATGTTGACATTCAGGGTGTACTACAGCTATAAAATCTTGTGTCAGACTAAGACAGCTATATTCCATATACTGTACCCACAATCTAGGTCACATTTAGCAAACTACGGAGAAAAATCTCAACTTATTTAGGTCACTCTTGTTTGTATTTTAGTCTAGCTTGCTGGAAATCCAGAGGCAGTTTGGAGACTGGCTTTTTACCATACCGAAACACTTTCCCCTGACATGGAATGAAGCTGGCATTCATCAAATATTAGTATCTATGTAGGCAGGTTCCTAAATCCCACCTGATACTTTTGGCAAACTGCAAAAATTGCTTTTGTTAGAAAGCCAGTTGAATCTCTCTCCACTACGCTTTGACTGCTTCTGACAACCCACTTCCACACAGACGCTTGTGGCAAAATATTTGGACAATTTCAACTTTCATTGCCCCATATGAAAAAACTGAGATATCATGCATTTGAGGTTTTGCAGATATAGTAGCTTATTTTCCAAGCAACCAACAGCTTGTCCTTTAATGCAGTTTTTACTTATATTACTTTTAATATTGTCCTAGTCCATTTTGCTGTGCATTTGGATACTGACTACCTGTAGACATGACTGCAGTGGCTCAAATGGCTAAGACACTGACTGCAAGACAGAAGATCAGCAGTTCGATTCCTGAATACTGCAGGACGGAGAGAGCTTCCGTCTTTGTCCCAGCTCCTGCCAACCTAGCAGTTTGAAAGTAAGAAATTGCAAGTAGATAAATAGGGACCTCTTTGGTGGGAAGGTAAACCTCATTCCGTCCACTCCGGTGTCTAGTCATACCTGTGTTAGGGTTTGTAAGTCTTCGCCCCACTTTCTAGCTGGATTGCAAGGCATATTGTGACTGTGATGCCTTTAAGGCTCTGCTGAAGATACACACAGGTGTTGGGACTTTATCCTGGTGTGTTCCATGGGTCATTGTATATAGATGGGAGCAGGATCACAGGCTCTTCAGCTTTGGCTCACCAAAGGCTTGGCTGAGCTGCTTTCCAAAGCTAGCTTCAATGCTGCTTCACTCCACTGATGCCAGCTCGTATATTGGACTTCATTAAGCTTCAGTGCTGAACTTGACCGAGCTTTCTCTGCTATCAGGTCTGGACAAAGGCTCCTGCATGTTCCACTTTGAGGACTGAATCCTGATGATGGCTTTTGCCTGACAAACCATCTGTGCCTGTTGAGCAGAGAAGGACTGCTTTGGGTAAGCCTCCATCAGGAGGACAGAAGCTGTAAAACTCTGTTGCTTGGTCTGCAATTACAGCTTGTACTTATCCTACTGGACTGGACCGTATAGACTTGTATATAAAGTAACTGAACTGTCTCAGTAGGCTAAACTGAGAGAACATTTCTGCTTTGTGTTACACTGTATATACTTGCACCTTTTACTTCCTGAGTAAACCAACTTTAAGTTTGCCTTTGAACGAAGAACTATCTCCCTATTTTTGCCATGAGGGGCCAACCTTGCCAGGTCCGCACCTCTTGCTAGCCGCTGCACACCACTCTGCTACAGTTGTATACCAACAGCATGCCACATGACATGGAAACGTCTGCAGAAGCAGACAGTGCTGGCTCTTCGGCTTTGAAACAGAGATGAGCACTGAACTCTAGAATCGGATACGACTGCCTTTTGAGCAAGTGTAACCTTTACCTGCAGACAATCATTAAATTGGTACCTTATTTCATTGATAGCCAAACTGAAATGTAAGTTTACTTTCCCCACTTCCTTGATTTGCTCCTCATTAAACAATAGCAGAGTTTGGACTAATTTCAATGTGCTATTCTTTTGTTCTTAATACTTACAATTTTAAAGCCAGACTTTCCAACCCCATTTCTCAAACATAATTAAGTAGTTCTTGCTAAATTATTTATTTATTTATTTATTTATTAGTTCAAATTTATATTGCCGCCCACTCGCCGTGGCGGCTCTTTAAAAAGTCTGATTTAAAAAGTCTTTTCTTTAAAAAGTCTGATTGCTGCAGGCCAAAGACCTGTAATGCAAACATGTTCTCCTATTTGCCTTCTTGTTGTCTCAATACACTTATCAAAACACAAGCCACCAATTGAACCATATGATATTTCTCCTCCATCATTTACTGAGTGCCTTCTCCAGAACTGTAATAGTAACTGAAAAATTACACTTGCACTATCATTCCATCGGCTAGAGAGGCGCATCTCTCTAGCACCAGAAAGAGGGCCTTCTCCGTGGCCGCCCCGGCCCTTTGAAACCTCCTGCCAACTGAGTTACGTCTACAGACAGAGCTCCTGTCCTTTCGGAAGGGCCTAAAAACCTGGCTGGCAGGGCAGGTGTGGGGCTCCAGGAATTTGGGGTCCCATGTTGGGTGGCTGATATGATGGGACAGCCACCCCTCCCTCACTCTTTTAAACTTTTAAAATCTTTTTAAACCTTTTAACCTTTTTAAATCTTTTAGATTTTTGGAAATTCAGCATTTAATTCTTTTTTAATTGACTTTTAAGTAATTTATGAACCTTAAGGTTTTAATTTATGAATTTCTGTAAGCCGCCTAGAGTCAGGTTCGCCTGATTGGGGCGGGATAATAAATCTAAATAAATAAATAAATAAATAAATAAAAGAGTTGATACTCTTGCTTGTTAAGTTCCAATTAGAATGCAATATAACTATGCCTTTGTAATTAGCAAAAGGAATCCATTACAAGTTATTAGTTAAGGACAACTAGTTACTCCCAATTTCCCTATGACCACGTGGCACAGCTCTGCTCTCTTATATTCCTATCCATTCCATACTTAAAAGCCCCCCCCCCCCAAAAAGATGTTCATGGGAGGGGGGAATAATGCTGGCAGAACAAATGGATCATGACTGTGACAAGAGTCTACAGTTCCCAAACCAAGGGAAATGAAGGAAGAGCTAATATAGCAACTTCTTCAAGTGCCAAATCTGTTCTGAATATTGTCTGTCATCATGGCAATAATCTTCCTGTTCTCAACTTCTTGGAACAATTCTTCTGGGAACATGCCACACCAGTATCTCAGGTTCTTTAGCCACAAAGTTTGTTTACATTCAGGGCCTTTCTTCCCAAGGATCTTCCTTTGCATAGTTGAGTTGGAATATTCTATACTTCGTGCCATTCCTCATGATATGCCCAAGGTATTGGAGCTTTCTTTGTTTGACTTCAGTGTGAAGAGGCATAGAATTGGGCTATAGTGGAGCTGGTAGCTTTACTTAGTTTGCAGGTCCTGCAGGCAGATAGTTTCCTGCCTGCCTAGCACACACTTCATGCCAAAAAAGCCAAATGGTCCATCAGTTTTGCTGCCTGCCACCTGAGGGTGGAATGCATTTGATGAAGGAGATCACAAATTAAGATTTTTAGCCATTTTGTTCAAATTGTAGCTATATTGCTCTGATGACAATTTGCATAATATATCATCATGTCACCTCATACTTATAAATAAACATTGCTCATTATTGTCTTGATGAATAAACATAATTTCCGAAGTAGAGTCACTGGGTTGAGGGCTTCACTTGAAATGATAATCTGACAAGTGCTCTGAATGGAAATGGCAAAGATTTCCAAAGGTTTCCAAGAAGAAAGTTCAAGAACCAATATACGTAGGGTGAGTTAGTGGAGGAAAGCCTACAGAAGTCATTTTATCCCTCCCCCCTTCCTGTTTCTCCAAGTCAATGGATTATGACAGTCATGCTTATGAGAGAGGCTCTGTAACTATGTCACAGAAAATAGTTTTTGCCATTTCTCAGCTGAATAATTGTAGCACATTTTTATACACATTGCAATATGAATTCTTGGAGAGGGTTTTTTCTTCATTCTAAAACATAAAAGTCAAGAGAAGTTAACACTCTGGGTGAAGACATCTCTAATAAGAAACAAAGTGGTCTGTCAGCTAAGGGCCTGATGGTTCCTTGTTGTTGTTGTTCAGTCGCACAGTCGATTCCGACCCTTTGCGACCCCATGGACGACTGTCTGCCAGGCACCCCTGTCCTCCACCATCCCCCTCAACTTGCTCAGCTCTGTGCCCATTGTGTCCACAATACCATCTAGCCATCTCATTTTTGGCCACCCCTTTCTTCTTTTGCCCTTGACCTTTCCAAGCATCAAGGCTTTCTCAAGTGAGTCTTCTCTTCTCATTTGATGTCCAAAGTACCTTAGCTTCATCTTTACTATTTGACCTTCTAAGGAGCAGTCAGGTTTGATTTCTTCTAAGATTGACCTGTTTGTTCTAATTGCTGTCCAGGGGACTCTCAAAACTCTCCTCCAGCACCACATCTCAAAGACATCTATTCTTCTGCACTCAGCTTTCCTAATGGTCCAGCTCTCACAACCATACATTGCCACTGGGAATACCATTGCTTTGACTATACGAATTTTTGTTTGCAATTTGATGTCTCTACATTCACTATGCTCCCCAGGTTTCTCATAGGTTGTCTCCCAAGAATCAGTCGCCTTTTTATTTCATGGCTGCAATCACCATCTGCAGTGAGCTTTGATCCTAAGAAAGTAAAATCTGTCACTGTTTGTACTTCTTCCCCATCTATTTTCCAGGACTGATAGGGCCTGTTGCCATGATCTTGGTTTTCTTTATATTGAGTCTCAAACCAGCTTTTGCTACATCTAGTAAAAGACAAAAATTCCACCAATGTGAATGTTGATGTACAGAATAGAAAGGACAGCTCCTCAAATTTAAAATTGGGCACATGGGAGGCAATAGGGAGATGGCAGGGAGATGGAAGCAGAAAACACAAGAGAAGCCTACACAAATATTACACATAGATGTACAAAAATTAAGTAGGATAAGGTAGTCTTCTCCAAATTGGGACTGAGGTGGCTTAGTGGTTGATGACTGGAAGATCGGCATGTCAGCAGTTTGAATCCCAAGTGCTGCACAATGGAGTATGCTTCTGTCTCTGTCTCAGCTCCTGCCAAACTAGCAGTTTGAAAGTAAAAAATTGTGAGTAGATAAATAGGTACCACTTCAGTGGGAAGGTAGACAGCATTCCATGCCCTCCAGTGTCTAGTCATGCTTGCCAGATGACCACGCAGATGTCTGCAGATGCAGCCAGCGCTGGCTCTATGGCTATAAATGGAGATGAGCACAGAACCCTAGAGTCATATATGACTGGCTTTCAAGCAAGGGCACCCTCGTCTTCTCCATACAGCTATCTTCTGGATGTTATGGGCTAAGTGCTCCATCATGCCCATGTTCAGCTATAATACAGCCTATCTGGAGAGCATGGGTTGAGGAAGACTGCAATAGAGAGGTTAAAACTAAAGGCCTGTTTAAAGTCTCATGGAACAGGTTGATTTTTGGGAGAGAGAAAAAAGCACAGTGACATTTCACAGGCGGTTTCAGTATATCACATATTAGTGTTGAAGATCCTGTAAAATAGCCAATGTGTTTTGAAAAGTGTGAACATTTATCAGAAAGCCAGGATTTGTTGCAGTTCAGTGTCAAATGTATGCTCGGTTGCAAATGAATACTGTGACCACATTTTCCCACATTTTTAACCATTGCCATTCAGTATGGCAGGAGAGAAATTGCATTCCAATAGAATTTCAAAGGAGCAGAAACTTTCAGCAAGATTCAGGTAGTTGACATTCAGGATTCTTATGCATTGCTTATGTTATATGGCATGTTGCCAAGGAGTGTGTGTGACAATCAAAAAAGAACAAAGCCCTGCTGTGAAAAATGCTTTACTAAGAGATCTTGCAGGAAAGATCACCTAGTGGTGTTTCTAAGGCCTGAGGACAAAATATATCAGAAGAAAAATATGAAAAATATGCACCAGACAACAGTTCTAATCTTCCCTTGAGGTGTGAATTTCACTTGCTTCAGTTTAAATTAAGATCTCATTATATGCCTCATCTTGCTTTTTTAATGCAAGTTAGGATTATTTCATGCAACTAGGTATACCGGTAATGTTCATGACCATGAGCTATCCAAAGTAAAATGCTCTTAATCCCTTATCTTGTCTGCAAGATAAATGAAAATTGACATGGCTCAAGCATCAAACCACATTGCAGAATGACTGCCCCATGTTGCTAATTGCACTGTAATAAAATGGGCTGCCATCAGCCTGAATTAATCAGTTCCATGGGAACAGCTTTAGAAAGGTCTTAGTCTGGGTGAATAATTTTCACATCCTATTTTGTAAGCAGCAAATGCTATTATTTTCTGGTTGAAAACCAGAGGCCTTATACACTCAGTGCTTCTCTTGAAATCAAGACTACCAACTGTAAATGCTAGAAGAGTGCATTGGCTTCTGAACTAAACTGGGCTGATTCTGTCTGATTTGTATGAAGTCCTCATGGAAATTCCAGGACAAACTGTATCGAACTATTTGGAATAGTAGCCATGTTAGACTGTGTTTCCGGCATGTCAGAGAATAAACAAACCAAAACAAAAATACTATAGCGCTTTAAAGACTAACTGTAATATTTCAGTGTGAGCTTTTGTGGATCAAGTCCACTTCATCAGACATGAGAGTGAGGCTTCATGGCACCAATTTGTACTCATCAGGTACATAGTGATTGTTTAGTATAACAGATTAGCATCCAAATCACAGTGGCTTCCGATGATCTGTTTTTTATTCAGATTAGCTGTAAATCCCCTATTTTTCAATTGCAAAATTGGGAAGATACAAAACAATCACCTGGCATTGAACATTTGCTAATGAGTTTAACCTTTGTATTATTGTGTGAGCACATCCTTTGTTCTGTGGGACAGCCTATGTTGTGAAAGAGAATTTTACAGGAAGGTTTGTGAAGGGGTAAAATATAACAAAATATAATATACAACATATATAGCAGCATATAACAATCTGTGTATCAAACTTGATAATGTCCCAGAAACCCTTGGCTAATATTCAAACCTTTGTAATAGGTGTCCAACAGATGGATGATTTTATTTCTGCTGTCTCTCTCTGGATCCTAGTCTTGTAATTTCTCTGTTTCAGAATCACAACTTTTATGTCTTGGATAGTGTGTCCAGGTAGGCTGAAATGGGAAGAAAGGCCCTACTTCTACTCTCTCATAATCCTGACCCACTCATTGATAAACTCATGGATAGACTACTGCAATTTTTTCTATGTGGGGCTGCCCTTGTGTCTGATACAGAGATTATAACTGGTCCAGAACACAGCAGCCAGGCTGGTGACAGACATAAAGAAATTCGATCATATTTCCCCAGTCATGTCAAATACAGGGTGTTAATGTTAACATATAAGGCCCTATATGATTTGGAACCTTGTTATGTGTAAGAGCATCTCTCCCTCAGAACAACTCCCTGCATCACCCATTCATCACAGTGTATGCAGCTCTAGGTGCTGACCCCAAGGATAGCTAGACAGTCTATAACAGTGATGACACATCTTTTAGAGTGAGTGCCCAAACTGCAACCCAAAGCCCACTTATTCATTGCAAAGTACCAATAGAGCAACAGGGGAGGAAGGGAATGCTCTGATTGGACTACTGGGCAGAAAGGTGGAGTGAACTCTGTGGTGAGGGGAGGGAGGAAGCACTCCCATTGAGCTACTGGGGTGACTGCAGGGCTGCCCACAGAGAGGACTCTGAGTGCCACCTCTGGTCTATAATTAGAAATAGAGCCTTCTCAGTGGCAGCACCAATGCTGTGGAACTCACTACCAGTGGAACTATACCAGACCCCATCCCTGGATATCTTCAAAAAACAATGAAAAACCTTCCTATTTAAGGAAGCTTTTCAGAATGTTGTTCGCTTAGCAATAAATTAACCAGTCAGTAAATCAGTTTGCTGAGCTCCCCGTGGGAGAGGATTGTTCAAAGGAGAGTAAATGTGTAATCATATATCTTCTTGCCCCGCCACTGCAGAGCGAAGAGACGTACATGTGTCTTGTTGGTTAAACAATTGGGCCACTTTATTATCATGTCATATAAAACTGTAACTGGGCAGAAAACACCTGCCAACTACTGATCTGCTGCGGACTGGGAGTAGCACTGGTAAGGAATAGAAATGCACATGTGTAAGATGACTGAATTATCCCCTCTCCGGAAGCTGGCAATCCTGCCACTTCCGGGCCATGGCAGTTGAACTGCCAGAGCGACTGCCAGACTGCTGAGCCCGGCAGCGGCATGTTACTGGACCGCACTTGACAGAGGCAGCCAAACTGGGCCCAACTAAACCAACTGCTGCTCCATCAAGTACGTCCTGACGGGTTGAGAGGGGTCAGTATATTCCTTACCAGTGCTACCTGCCACTCGCGGTGTGACACTCACACAGCGTCCCCCTCCCAGACCGCCACCTCAGCCTCAAGGCCGAGCTGCAGATCAACCAAAAAGGTATTGAGGCCCCTCACGGAGAGGTGAACCCCATCCAAAGACAGCATGCGATGTACCCCCATGCTGAGGGCAGGGTGATACAGGACCGTGCCAACGGACTCCTGCTGCATGTAACGAAACACGGTCCGATTGACCGCCCGTCTGGCACGATCAAGGGCCCTCCCATCTCCAGGGACATGCCAGACCCTACGGGGCAGGATGTGTGACCAAAGGAAGCGCACTGCCAGCCAACACTGCCAGATAAGGTTCAAATCGCTAATGATGGCCCTGGCCAGTGAAATGCCGGACTCGACCACCAGGTCGTTGCTGCCCAGGTGCAGCGTGATAACATCAGGCGACGGGCAATGCCACAGATCGGGCAGCAGGTGGAGGAGGTGACGCCAACGCATGCCAGGAATACAGTGCCAAGCTATATATGACCTGGGCCGGAGGGACAGGTGGATGCCACAAGAAAGCCGTTCTGCAAGGTGGGCCGCACGGTGAATATAGCTATGGCCAATGACCCAAATCCGGGCGGGCCCAACACAGGAAGCAGCAACTGAAAAAGAGGACAAAAATTAGGGGCAGAGGTGCGTCAGAACATAATCGGGCGAATGTAAGAGCGAAAAGCCCCAGACCCCCATCACCCCATACGCCAGATGTCAGCCTCAGTGTAACCCAGGGATGCGGCCGTGGACGCAGCGCCAATGGGGAACGAGTGCGTCCCGTATCATGCGCCGGGAAGGCCAACGGCTGTGATAGCCGCCGATGCTAGTTGCCAGAACTGAAAGCGGGTGAGGGAACGGCCATCACGGTGGCAAAAAAGGGGGCCCGGGGAGGAGCCCCAAAATGCCAGGAAGCGACGCAGCACCAGATGCAGACAAATGTCAACGTGTTGGCAGGCCAGAAGGACTACCACCACCACCCTGCCCTGCTGATCGGTCTTGGAACTGCAAATGCGAAGGTGAACCGCGCCAGTGGACCAAGAAAGATCAGAAAAAAGCAGATACTCAGCAGTAAGGTCCCTAGCCAAGGCAGTCACCAGCTCGCTAATGCGCAAGATGCCAAAAAAGGCCATAGAGGAGGCAGCATGGAACAAGGCGGCCTCAAAGTCATCAGCACAGCGAGCTGGCCACAAAGCTGCCAGCGACTGCAATACTGGGAGTGAAATGGGAAGCCAGGCATCTGGACACGGGCCACGTTCCCATGACCAGCCATCCAAGGCCCGGCTAATCCGAAAATCCGCCATGGTGTCCGGATGCCCAGTGGCTTTCGCCACGAAGGCAAGAGCCGACAAGCGGCACCGGATGGAGTGAGGTGCCAAACCAGCGGCACACAGATGGACCATGAACTGAAGGGCGTGATCGACAGGAATGGGCCAGACATCCGGCAACGAGGCAGAAGCACGAAATGCCATGAAGGCAGAAAGTGCGGCCTGGTAGGCCCTACGGGTACGGGGTCCTAACAAAAGCCCAATGGCCCAGGTCACTTCACCTCACCAAGAGTCCACACGAAGTCCGGAACCGGCAAGGGAAGGTCCGAAGTCTCCGGTGCCAGGGCGTGGAAACGCGAAATCTGAAACCGGGATAAGGCATCAGCAATGGAATTGTCCACACCCGGCACGTGCCATGCACGAAAAACCACATTGCGACGCAGAGCCTCCAGGACAAATGGGCGGACTAGGCACATGACCCTATTGGAGCAGGAAGACTGAGTGTTAAGGATGTGGACCACGGACATGTTGTCACACCAAAAGGTCACTATGGAGTTGGACCACTCCTGACCGCACAAAAAGAGTGCCATAACGATGGGAAATAACTCCAGGAAAGTGAGGTCACAGACCAGGCCTGAGTTGTGCCAGGACTGGGGCCATGCGTCGTGAGACCAGCGACCGTCCCAATAGAGGCCGAAGCCGATGGTGCCAGACGAGTCTGAATGAACCTGGAAGTGGGTGGATAAAAGGAGGGAGGAGGACCAAAAAGAAACACCGTTAAAATCAGGTAAAAAGTCAAGCCACACCTGCAGGTCATCATGAACGCCACGCATGACCCGGGTGCGATGAAACCCCTTGGAAAGCCCCACCGGAGGTAAACGTGAACACTGGGAGACCATGTCGATTTCAATGCCCAGGAAAGTGAGGGACGTGGCCAGACCCTCTGTTTTTTCAGGGGCTAAGGGGAGTGCCAGCTCGCGGGCAAGCTCCGCAAAGGAGCGAAGGAGGTGCTGACAGGTGCCAGAACCGCCGGGTGGCCGGGAGCAAGTGTTCGCCGAGGGGCAGGGATTGATCCCCGAACGGCAGAGCCAAACGGGGAACAGCTCCGTAGTGAGCAAAAGCTGGCAAGGCGGATGGCCAACACGGGGCCAAGAGACCCACACTCGGGGCAACCGGGGGAATTGGAGGATAAGGGGCGATCCAGGGCACCCCAGGGCCTGCGGGGGGCGCCAGCCATGTAAGGGGCATGGTGGCCGACGGAGCCGCAGGGCAGGCAGGGGGAACCAGGGCGGACTGCAGCCACGGCCACTGGGCCTGGGCAGACACAGGAGTAGATGACGCCAAGGGAGCGGGATGACTAAATTGACCCTCATACTGACCGAAACGAGGCACTGCAGCTGCCTCCTGAGGAGGACTGAGCGATGCCTGCAGCTCATCCGCTGAACCTGCGGACACCGGGGCCCCAGAAGGCTCCGCCGGTTGATCCTGAGGCACCTCAACCACCGGGTCCTCGTCCACCAAAAGCGGATCGGGAGATGGCAGGCGAGCAGGCATGGAGGCCTCGAGGCGTCAAAGGCGCCGATTCATAGCCACCGCGAGGCCCACCATGTCAGGGGCCGCGTGGTGGGCTGTCCACTCAGCTTGGCGAGCGGAGTGCCTGGCTGTTGGACCCTGGGCAACCCCAGTCGCACGCTCGATAACAGCGATGTGGGCCAGGAGATCCAGGGGATCAAGGGGAGGCGTCTCGGCGGACGTCGACCCAACACGCGAGGCTGCAGCAGCAGTCGGAGGCCGCTGGCGCTGGGCAGCCGAAACCACCGAGTGGAGTCGACGAGCCCTGCGCACCGCTGCTCGAGGATTGCAAGCAGGTGCCATGGGTAGTAGGCCGCAACTACAAACAAGGGACAACGCGGATAACTTGGAAAGAGAAGGAAAGGAAGGCCTGCCACAAGGCGTCCTTGGCTTATATAGGGGCGACAAAGCCCCGCCTCTTAAGACCACGTCTCTCCGTCTCCTCCCTGCAGGCACGAGGCAAAGCACGTGCCAGGCACATGCGTACCCAGCGCATGGGCATTAGTCTCCTTTTCTCAAGGCAAAACATTACTAATTCATGATGCAGTGATTAAACTGCTGTACTGTAGCCAAAAATGTGCTCACTATCTACGTTTGATTCTGACCGGGCTCAAGATTGACTCAGCCTTCCATCCTTCCAAGGTCAGTAAAATGAGTACCCAGCATGTTGGGGGCAAAATGCTAGTTACCATGTGAACCACCCAGAGAGTGCATTAAGCACTATGGGGTGGTATATAAGTGTAATTGCTATTGCTAATTAATTCAGTATTTCCTCATATGGCTTGATTTATAATCCCCTGATCATTCTTATTAATTCAGTTAATTAATTGAACTTGTTCCACTTCATTGGCATCCTTCTTAAAGTGTGGTGTCCAGAACTAGACACAATATTCTATATGAGGCCTAACTAGCGCCAAATAGAGTGGGGACTAGTAATTCACAGTTTTGGAAGATTATAATTCTGTTAATGCATCCTAAAAGAGCCTTCTTTCTTCTGGTCTTGCCTTTGCTGATCCATTTATGGCTAACACATCAGAATGATTCCATAACAGGAATCACCATCTTTTCCTCTCTCTTACTAGTTTTTGAGAAATGTAATAGTCTAAAGTTTTAAATGAAGAAGCAGATTTACCCCAAACCATAAAATATCAGCAGAGGTGGGCCGACTTTCAGACAGCACTAATGTTTTGCTATGCAACAGAAGAGCCTTGCCACATACATGTTCCTCTGACCTGAACAGTATGCTTCAGCTGCCTATATTATTGAAATATTACCTGCAGACACATCTCCCCTCTCCCATCTTTAAGACAATGTAATACAACTAAACACACGGGGGAAAGAGTGTTTGAATCTTTCCATTTTGAAAAGCTAGAGCCCCTTAGCATTATGTATTAATCCTTCCCCCTTTGTGTGTGTCTATTTGTTCAGAGAAACTTCTTTGTGCGTGAGTTCACAATCGACTATCTTGCCCAGAAGTAAGCCCCATTCACCTAAATGGGAGTCATAACTTTTCTAAAGTACTGGCACGACATTTAGGCATCACCTGTGGGATGCTTCAATGAGTATGTAAAATCAGAGTTATTGAAACTTTTCCTCTGTAAAATGTGCATCTTCTAAACGACAGGATGGATTAACGTCATTTTAAAAAAAAAGCATTCCTTGTAGCAGGAATACATTTATTTTTAGTAAGCAGTGGTAATCATTTGAAAAATAACTACTAAATTCACTATTTGCTACAAAAATGCTAGCAATGGCAAGATATTAGGGGTAGGAAGGAAGATTATTTCCAACCTGAAATTAGAATTTTAAATTTACTTGTCCAATATTATCCACATTTGGCACAGAGCAAGCCCATACTGTGTGCAATCACTCATTACCCTGATTCCAAATCCCATTCAAAAGATCTAACTTTTGGTTTGGACTATCACTCTCCTAACACAAATTGCTTATGAAATACTGTTTTCCCAGGGCATACAATATCAGATACTGTATTCATTCCTACACATCTCAAATGTATTACACTGGTGGAAAAGGGTATGACATATGTCCTGCCTCTGCCTATTCCCTTCATTTAAAAAATACTATGAAAATGCAGCACATTAATATAAATGAGGACTGGGAATCAAACCCCATTGAATTCAACTAACTTTTGTCTGATGTAAGTCGGTATAGAACTGCAACACACATTTCCAGTAATACAATTTTTTTCCGGATGCTCCAGAAGAGATTTTAAAAAAGAAAAAAAGAAAAAATCAACCATGTTAAATTCAGATAAGGATTTGCTACAATCCTATTTAGCCTAGGGGGCATGTGAACAACCTTGTCTGCTGCCTGTTTCTCCATAAAATCTGGATGGAGGAGATACGGTTGTAGCTTTGAACAAGGTGCAATAAGACAAAAGAATTCACCAGGAACTTGCTCTTTCAGTCTCATGAAACAGCATGTAAGCACAAATATGTGAACATTCTTTGACCCTTTGTATTTCTATCTGCCAGTGCCACAGATGACCCTTCTTACCTTCCAAGAAGTCTGCCTGTGCAGGACTCAAGGCAGATCAGTAGATTTTGGTTGCAAACATGCAAGTGGTATGGTTTGATTGACATCTAGTCCCTGTCATGCTGACAGGGCTGGATGGATGCAGTGACAGTTAATAGACTGATCAAGTGCCTTGAAGAAACAAGTGAGTTACAGAATCATAGAAATCTAGTGTTGTAAAAAAGTCCTAGGGCAATCCTGTCTGATTCCCTGAGACTGCAAGGGAACTACAGCACATAGAACTGAGAGCTGCAAAAGTTTCCAAGCTACACCTGATCCAATCATGGCCAAGGTGAGAAATCCATAGAATTATGGAACTGAAAGTGATTCTCAAAAATTATCCAGCCCAACCCCTTACTTAATAAATCTGCCTTCTCTCCTATATCAGTAAGATGCTGGTCATCTTGGAAGAAGGAAAATGAGCCAGTTCCCAGATGATGGCCATAGCCACACCCATCCTATTGATTGAAATATGCAATTTCTACAATGGTTTGTGTTCATATTCTCTATTTTGTACAGAGACAAGATCATAAAAAATTAATAATTTAAGTTGCATCACATTGTAATATCAATGCATTATGTAACATATGTACAAATGCATCATGACATTTCAATCAGTTTAAAGCACTTTTAAAAAATATGAACACGTCCGAATAGGTCAGTTAATTGATTTGAATACCAGTATTCAGTTGTGAATGAACATGACTGAATAATAGACCCAAACAGCCAACAGCTTAACCATGTCAGGTGACCCTAGAGGTGGGAAATCTAGAGAACTCCTCCACTGGCTGATTATAGACATAATTTACATTAACAACCCATTGCATCAACAAATTTTTTCTTTTATTTCCAAGCATTGGTCCTGGTCTTAAAGGATTTCTATTTGCACCAAAGAGAATATTTACCCCACAGTGTTCCTGTGACAAGAGTGGACAATAACCAGTGTTAGCCACCCCACTCATTCCTGGTATTGCTTCCCTATGACTCGCTGCTATAAAATGCTATCTCCATGTTGTACAAATGTAGAAGAAAAGAAGCTGAAATCAGATGGGGTGACTTCCAGGATAGTCATAAAAGGGGGGCAAAATATATTCAGGCACAACAAACAAGCCCACAGGCAATGTGGCAAGGAAAATAGATAGGCTGACAGGAAAATAGTTTTCCTGGGATGAGAGAACTGCCCCTATTAAAAATGAAAACAGGCCATTGTGACTGGAATGGATTGTTACATCAATATTGCATTGAGAGCACGGCTACAACCCTGTTAATACTTTCTGAGGAGACAGAGGCCAAGTATCCAAAGGAGTTTCACAAATCTATATTTCAACAGTCTTGACCCTCATCTGTCAAAGAACAGTGGGAACACCGAAGCTGTGTGCCTCTTAGCTGAAAGCACAGATACCAGTCCTGTTTTTGGAGAGAGAGAGAAAAAGAAAGAGAGAGAGAACAAAAATGCATTCATGCATGCACATACAAACACTTACTATAGTCGTCTTATAGATTTCCTTCCTGAATAGTAACCTCACACACCTACAAGTAATTTACAGAAGAAAAGATATTTGGGTAGCATAAGGATATGGTTTCAGAAGGAAGTCTTACTTAACAGGGTTTACTCCCTAGTTTAAGACTGTAGTCTTAGTTTCAAAGTTGATTCTAGGTTTCAAGGCACAAACAAAATGAGTTTGCTTTAATCCCATGCAATTTGTGTTTTAATCATGGTGAACCAATATGAAGGCAGTCACAACTAGAGCAAAGGATGTATATCCTGGTTTTAAATACTCACTTTGTCCTGACATATAGTGGCCTAAGGTCAACCTTGAAGCTAGAGATGCAGCTAGGCTTGGATCAGTCCTGATTCTGCTACACGAGGTCACTTTGAAGTGTAGAGATCACTTGCAATCCTTGCCTCCACATGTAAAAATCAGCTACACTGCATTGTAAGTATCCCTGTTTAGCATGATCAAGACTGAGCTTCAGAAAAAGAAAACTTCTCATTTATCAAGACTACTAAGTGGATTGCAAGAATTAAGAGAATGTACAAAAACATTTAAAATATTAAATATAGGAATATAGCATCACCACCATCTAGCTTACCTTTAAGTCAATTCTGATTTATGGCAATCCATTTCAAAGTTTTCTAGTTAAAGAGTACTCAGCAGTGGCTTACCATTCCCTTCTTCTGGGAACCTCCTGGGACTCTGCAACTTTCCCAAGGCAACACAGTCTGGCATTTCCCCCATGAGGCAAAGTAGAGAACCAAACTCCAAACCTACTTGTCCTAGCATTAACTTAAGATAAATGTAAAAGTCTCTATTACTAGAAAGCTCCAGTCGCATCTGACTCTAGGGGTTGGTGTTCATCTCTGTTTACAGCCAAAAAGCCAGCACTGTTTCTATCTGCAAATGTTTTCATGGTCATGTGGCAGGCATGATTAGATGTCAGAACACATGAAAATATGTTACCTTTCCTACCAAGGCAGTACCTATTTATCTACTTGTAATTTTTTGTGTTCAAACTACTAGGTGGGCAGGAGCTGGGACATACGATAGGCATTCACTCCATCGTGCAGCACTCAGGCTTTGAACTGCTGACCTGCCAAATTTCTAGTCATTAAATTCAGCATTAGATTAGCAAGCCTTTAAAAGAAAAGGGAAAATATGAAAGTGGGGAAGTGGAAGGAGGAAAATGGAGTGGAATGAAAGCAGACCGAAGCCACTAGTTGTAGGGAGGAGCTTCCTTGCTACACTGCCTCTTTCATTGCTGCACTAGCCAACTCAACAGCTTGAAATACAGTGGCTACAAACCTCCATACATTGGCTAAAGAGATTGTGCTACTTGAACTGATAGGAATGCCTTTCATTCCACAAAAGTAGAAGACACAGTGGCAGAAGAAAAATAAAATCCTACAGACTGGGAGTAAAACTCTGGGCATCTTCTTCTTCTTTTGTTTCCAGATCAAACTTTATACAGTACTGCCAAAACAAAACCACTTTCTTGGCTTTGTTTGTTGGCCAAACTTAAATACTCATCGGTGCATGTTTCTGGCAGTAACTAGCAGACCAGCAAATGAGACGGAGTTCTGCATCTCTCCACATTCACACAGCATTTCTTGTCCACCAGCAGCTCCCTCTTAAGCATGTTGGTCTTACATTTAGGCACTCCAACCCTCAGCCTATTCAGGGTCCTCCGAGCAACATAGGGGAAGTTGTGTTCCTCAGCCATATCCTCCTTTGATGTTATTCCTTGCTCAGTGAGCACCTTCCTCCAGCTTCTAATTGGATTTTGCTCTTGCGTACCCTGAAGAATGCAACTCTGGGATAATTCACACTGACTTTTATGTCAGGCAGTCAGCGGAAAATAATGTGAATCAAACTGTCTCAGTCCTGTAGCGTTTACTACATCACTTGTGAATGTAGTCAGAATCTGAGAGCATTTGTAAGAAATAATATAATGCACACACTTTTCTGTCCAAACAAAATACTAGTAAGTGTTATTAACATGGCAATGACAGCTGTCAGATTTTTTTGCTATATCATATGTATTGTTTATTGTGCATTGTTTTTGAAATTCTTTTGTACCACTACAATGTGGTACTTTGTAATTCTTTTTTTAGTGTACTATGGTAATTGTGATGCTTTGTGATTCTTTGTTAGCCACCTAGAGTCACGATGCAAGTGGGGCGGCATACAAGTTGAGCAAATAATAACAATAATAACGATAATAATGATGATGATGACGACGACGACGATGTCAACGATGGCAATTGGGGGGGGGGGGTATGTGCAAAACTTAATGCCACACAAATTTATCTATGTTACTGCAATATATAAGAACAACCATCAGGGTGCAGCTATTAGGAGCACATTAGGAGCACATTTATTTGCAGCTATTCACCTATAAAGATATTATATAAATAGTACTTAACGCATGAGTTCTCAACCTTTTTAACTGAGGGTTGGGCTACACGCCCTGAGATAGCTTTGTGGACCAGATGGCCATTTTGCCCTTCCTCCACCACATGGCACTTCCTGGTGTGGTGGAGGCAGTGGGGGAGGGGACATGAAATGGTGCGACAGGCCGCATCCAGCCCATGGGCCACAGGTTGAGAATCCCTGACTTAGCCTGATGTTTCAAGCTCATGTGGACTTATTGACTAGCTAATTATCTAGGTTCTGAATTAAAACTAAGTATCCCAGTATTCTTGTTCTAATAATTTGAGTTTGATAGAAGAAACTTTCACAGTTCATTTACTCCTTTGGTATTTGTTTCACCTGTTGACTGCTTTTTAGTTCTCTGTTACAATCAATATTCCCTCCCCTTATGGAAAACTCATTGTCTGTGTTGAAAATCTGTTTTCCAGGTCCCTCCTATGTCAGAGCCTCTTCATTTGCCTGCTTTACTACTAGGATCTTGACCCAAATCTCTTTGCTTATCATGTTAATTTCTGAAGCAAATTTCTGAAAGATGGATTGTTATTCTTTCATCTATGTAATTGATAGAGATAGAAAACTTAGAAACCACAGTATTTGCCTTTATAAACTATTACCCATGGTAATTTTATTTCCAATTTCCAACAAATTTTCCACTCAGCTTGCTGTTTCTCTTTAGTGCTGTTTATTTATATAGTTTTAATATGATTCTGGCTCGTCTGTTACTTTTTTAAAATTAAAGTGCAGTGAACACAGTATGAAGAATATTATTTTCATTGGCATTTCTAAGGAGCTCGGGCCTAGTTATCTCCTGGCAAATATCAGCGTGAAAATATCTAACACAGGACTGATGCTTGTTCCAAGCTAACTAATATGTAAAACTATTGAACATATTCTTCTGTTGTTCATTGGTTTTGTTTAGTACACCATCCTTGTGAATAAGGTAATGCATTAAGTTAGACACATGATGGTGAACCTTTTAGAGACCGAGTGCCCAAACAGATGGGCAGGGAAAACTTTGTGCTGGGGAGAGGGAGGAAGAGCTTTCATTGGGCTGCTTGGCAGAGGGGCGGGACAAATTCTGTGCTGTAGGAGGGAGGAAGCACTTATTACATTACTCAGCAACATGTTGAGTACATAAACTTACATAAACTTATTATGTTACATAAACTTATTACATAAACTCATTACTTTACTCAGCAACATGCTGAGCAACAGACATTTCCAGATATTTCCAGATGACACTAAGAGCAGAGTATTCTCGATAAATGGGGTCTTTCCCAGGGTTCTTTATTGGCTCCTTTGCTATTTAATTTGCACACAAAACACTTCCCAAATACTATACCTAGGAAATTCATCTATGCAGATGATATAGCATTGGTTGATCAACACCAGAGCTTCACTGGGACTGACTCAATGCTTTCATCAGACTTAAAAATCTTGGACATTTACCTCCATCAGAATAGTCTCAGACCAAACCATCAGGAAACTACTGTGTCAACTTTTCATCTGTGGAATAGAATCATGGGGGATAAACTGGCTGTATCATTCAGAGGAGAATAATCTGCAATACTGTAGTAACCCCAAGTACCTGGGAGTCTCCTTTAGATAGGTCTTTGACCTCCAAGTGCCACCTCTCCACTGTGGCAGCAAAGATTAAAAACAGAAACAACATCTTACAGAAGCTAGCAGGCACTTCTTGGGGTGCCAGCACCCAAGTTCTTTATCCACCACCCTAGCATTATCATATTATGTTGATAAATTAATTAATTAATGAGGCTTATATTGCTGCCCGCTTGCCAGGGCGACTCAGGGTGACTTACAGTCAACATACAATACAGCTTATTAAAAACATCCTTAGACAGTTAAACTAAAGTCCCCAGGTGGCGAGTTATTTAGAGTAGTCATATGAGCTATACTGTTGTTCATTTTGCTTTAATAGTGCACACACAGGACTAACATACAGCTGAATCCAGCAGTGCATATCATCACAGGCTTTATTCAACCAACAAACACCTACTAGCTCAAATACTCCCTACCTTTGCACTGCTTGAGAAATCCAAAACTGCTCCAAAAAAATCCAGTAATGGAACTCCAAAAATCATTTCAAAAAAACTTCCTCCTCCACACTCTCTGCTGACTCCCAGACTCCCAGGCACAATGCAGGAAGAAGTTCCAGTCACTGTGTGATTTTTTTAGTCACCACATGAGGGTGTTATTTCCTAACAATTCCAAGTCACTAAGTGAATTAGTCACTCTATGAGCTGCTCATTGTGTGAAGGTTTACTGTATATCAACATTAATGTATAGAACTGAAGTTCATTATATGATAAATAAATAAATAATTCCTCTTGTGGGGCAGTTTCTTTTTTTAAAAAAAAAGTTTGGAAACTAGCTGGCTAAGAATAAAGTTCCTTGGGGCAAATTTCCTGTTACATTTAAACCAAAGGTATATCTTCTCCAAAGGTATACATGCAGTAGAGAAGGATCCAGGTTGAGGTACTAACATGTAGTGTTAACTCTTTGCTCCCTTTTGAGAGGACAGGGAGTCTCATCTGTGTGATTTCCTAACATTCCAAATGAAGGGGAGAAGGTGCCTCTCCTGCAAATTACTGGAGCAGACCCTCAGTCCAGTCCTGTAGCTTTATTCATCAAGCTGTTGTAACTGACTGTCAAAGTGAGAAGCAGTAGCAGCCCCTGTGTTGTGCTTCTGTCCATCATTATGACCCATTGAGTTCCTGCTTGTCAAGATGAGAAAGGGCTTTCACAAAAGAAAATTAAGGTAGCTTGTGCCTAAGTGGTACTCAAATACTCCACGAAGTTTCACATTGGATTCATATTTCACAAGCTCAGGAATTGAACCACTTAAGGAGAGATGTGGAATGTGGATGGACAAAGCAAAGTGGAATCAGAACTGCCAGTCAATGATCACTTGGGCCTGGACTAGAAGCACTGAAATTGGAATGTATATTACTTGAAACACAATACAGTATTCCTATGATATGTATAAAACTAATTATATATTCTCAATGGCCTTTGAAACGCTCTGCCTTGAATAACTGATGATGATGATGATGATGATGATGATGATGATGATGATGATGATGATGATGATGATGATGATGATGATGATGATGATGATGATACTGAGTATCTTAACTTCACAACTATATGCACATTTTATTCTATTGGTCTGGGTTTCAGATAATTTCTATACATGAATCCCAGTGCCTTTGGGAGTCAAAGTTAACTACTGAGACCTAAAGTTTCTCAAAGCATGTAAAGCTGTATTTGATATCATCCTGTCATTAAGGGAAAACTTTTCATTTTTAGTTTACCTGGAATTTGTCAAGGTTTGGTGTGTTCTTTGCTTTCCCATTATTAGAAGAGAAAATCTGAAATCTGTCAACATTTGGAGCCCTACATTTGAAGCAGCTATGTTGCTTAGCAACATGATAAGAATAGGCTTCCATGTCTCCATGGGGAGGCCATAACAATTTTTGTCAGAGAGATAATATAAAGCAATTCCTGAAAATGACCTTCCACCCTAAGGAGGAAACATTCTCCTTAAAGAGAAGATTAATGGAAGTGCATGTAGGTATGACTGTCACAAGACCTATCATTCCATAACTGTCATTCCATGTGATGTTCCTGCACAGAAGAATGGCAGTTCATCAACAAGTTAGCTGACATAATCAAAACATATTCTCACATAATGCAACCACACTGTATTTTAGCTTACTTCTACAGTAAGCATCCCTGCAACAAATGAAAAGAAACCATTCTATTTCTCTCAGAACACCAAGGAGATACATGTTCAGTCTGAATATCACTGGAAAGAAAGTAGGAAACTTCAACTGTTGAATGGCAACTTATTCTAGAGGTCTTGTAGAATACATATGACCACTCTAATGCAGCCATTACTTCCAAGTTAAGATTCATGTAAAATAAGAGGGTTTGACTGCAGGAGTTATGTTGTTAGGAGAATCAAGGTACAACTTTTCACTTCAATATTACCTTCATTGTTGCAAAAATTGTGATACAAATAGGGAAATGTTTTTCTACAACACAATCATTATCTGATATTTATACTCTGACCTAATGTTTGAAAGAGGTCAGTTCACTGATGAATATGGTGGATAAAATCTATATTTTATCAATATAAATATTGATATCAATAGTCCTGGCTTCTCACCCTTCTCCAAATGCATATGTTCCCCATAATGTTGCTCTGGAGCACTGGAAAGCTTCTGTAAAGATGATATAAGTGGTATACTGCAGTGGGGAAAAGGAATCTGTGACAGCAATTTCCCCTCAGCCTTCCCATCATTGAGAACATTTTGCATATGCCTCAGCTCAGCAAATCCTCCGACTAGTGAAAAATGAGCAAGAACCATTTCATTCAATCATTTTATAGGTCTAGGGACTGTGGTGACTCAGTCATTAAGAAGCTCACCCTGTTAGCTGGAAAGCTGGCAATTTGGCAGATCAAGACCTGGGTACTGCATGACGGATTGAGCGCCTGTCTCTGTCCAAGCTCTTGGGGACATGAAAGGTGCCTCATTTGGGCTTTCCCTAAGTGGAGTTTCTTCCATAAAAATACTTTCAACCCAGAATAATTTCTGACACTAAATTATTATTATTATATGACTGATATCTGTGGAGAAACCAAGGAATCAAATGTACAAAATATAGATTTGAAATGGACTGACAGGTATATCACAATTGGTGTCTGCAAAAAAGAACTGGAAAGACACACACACAAAAGGCTCATTTCACACCTTAGCTATGACCAGAGAGCCATGAGCAAAGTGTTTCAAAGAGCTTCAACATATCAAAGAACCTTTATGTGATGCGATAATTTGGACAAGACCTGGCAGACTGCCACAAAAGACAAAAGAACAAAAGGCCAATGAGAGATAAGAGGATAATACCTAATGAATCAGCACATGTCTCTATATAGAGGCAGCTAGGAATCTATGGACTCTGAGGAGTAAGTCAACTTCAGGACAGGTTGAACTTCCATGGCATAGGTTTGCTAGGGTGTAAGCCTTGCATAATTAAAACAAAGGTCTTCTCAGTAGTAATGTATGGCTGTGAGAACTGGACCATAAGGAATGCTGAGCACAGAAGAATAGACACCTTTGAACTGTGGTGCTGGAGGAGACCCTGGACTGTGAGGAGATCAAATCTGTCAATTCAAAATGAAATCAACCCTGAGTACTCATTGGAAAGACAAATACTGTAGCTGAATCTCAACTACTTTGGCCACCAAATGAGAAAAGAGGACTCTCTTGAGAGGGCCTTGATGCTAGGAAAGGTCAAAGGCAAAAGGAGAAGGGGCAGAAGAGGGTGAGGTGGCTAGATGGCATCATTGAAGTGGTGGGCGTAGATCTGGCTGGGCTGCGAAAGATGGCAGATGACAGAGCAGCTTGGCATGCAGTGGTCCATGGGGTCGCAAACAGCTGGACTTGACTGTGTGACTAAACAACAACGAGCAATGTGTGTGCATATGCAGTGATGGGATGTATCAGGTCAGCACCAGTTCGCCAGAACCGGTAGTAACTTTTCCCAGTGTCCTGGAGAACCGGTAGCAGCTTTTGGGGGGTACCACCTTTGGGGCTTACCTTTTCACTGTGCATGTGCATAAAGCACTTGGTGTGCATGCACGCCTACAATGCTTGGCACGTATTCATGGCCTCCTTGCTGTCCTCCCAAGTGGGGAGGAAGAAGAGACGCTGCTAGCCTGAAGCTCCCTATAGCCAGCTCCCCAGGGTAAGTGACTCACCTTTGGATGTGGTGTGTCTGTGTGTATTTTAATGTGTATTTAATACCTTTACCTATATTGATGTACTACCACAGTTCCTAAAAAGACCTGGCTTGGGGTTTTTAAGCAAAGTCTTGGAGTTACCTCATCAATAAGCTACACCTGTGCTGTTCCAATTGCTGTTCCAATTGGAGAACCCTTAAGGAGGTACAGCTGTTTTACATTTACATTAAGGCATATTATCCTAGAGAACCGGTACAATGACCATATCCATATTGCAACATGGTGCTGCCCAGGTACTTATACCAACAGGTAAGTGATGGGTTTGTATTTGGGGTAGGTGGGTTGATTTATGTTTGGGGTGGGTGGGTGTATTTTAATGTAATTTTTATTTTATTTATTTAATTAATTTATTTACGGGCTTGTGTTGTGGGTGGGTGTGTGGGTGGGTTGAGGTGTGTGTGCATGTGCTTATTTTTATTTTTTATTTTATTTCATTTTATTTTTATTTTTTCTTTGGCCCTGCCCATGACATCATGATGTCATGATGTTAGCTCTGCCCACACTGTGATGACATCACAGTGGGGTAGTAAAATTTTTGACATATGTGCATATATGATCTACTGAGGGGATGGTTCCCAACTAAAACTAAAACTCCTGGAAGCCTTTGAGAATGTTTTGCCAAAGTCTAAATGGACCCAGGAAGAGAAGATGCACCAATGCAAAATGCACAGCAGACACTGTTCTCTACCCTTCAGAAGCTAGGAAAGTCCCCAAAAGGGGGGGGGGGAATGAAAATTCTGAGACATTGGATTCCTACCAACTCTGCAAAGAAGCTTTAATAACATGCACCACTACCCCTGGCAATATTAGAAGGCAATAAGCACTGCAAAAGAAGAATTCCTCCTTATCATATATTAACATTATATGTCATGGCTAATTATTGCATAATAAGTAGTAAAGCCTCATATAAATGACAAGCAAATTTAGTAGCTTAGTCAGATAAGGTAAGCTTTTGAAGTCTAAAGTCGTGGATGCATTTTCAGCAGTGTTTATGCATTTATGACAGCTGCGGGTGCATTTACGGCAGCCGCAGATGTGTTTTACAGCAGCGTTTATGCATTTATGACAGTTGTGCTTTTTTTTTACAGCTGTCATAAACACATCTGCTTTTGCAATGGTGGTGGCAGTGGTGGCACGGGCCACATGAAATGTTGCTGTAGGCTGGACCTGGCCTGTGGGTTGTGAATCCACGCTCTAAACTAAATGTACATTCTCAGCACATTTTGAGCAGAGTGAAATACATTCATATTGTAAAATATAAGATAGAAAAATAATCTGTAGAAAATTTATAATATTTGTTTAGCAGTTTCTGTTCTAAGTGATGTATCTTTAAAAAGGTCTCCCATACTCAAAAGCCAGTCATATCGGACTCTAGGGTTCAGTGCTCATCTCTGTTTCAAAGCCGAAGAGCCAGTGCTGTCTGCTTCTGCAGATGTTTCTGTGGTCATGTGGCAAGCATGACTAAACACCAGAGCACACGGAACACTGTTTACCTTTCCACTGAAGTGGTCCCTATTTATCTAGTTGCAATTTCTTGCTTTCGAACTGGTAGGTTGGTAGGAGCTGGGACAAAGACAGGAGCTCATTCCATCCTGCAATACTCGGGAATCGAACTGTTGACTTCCAGTCAGTGATTTAGCCACTTGAGCCATGGCAGTATCTTTATTACAGAGCAAAATATAAACAATACAGCACATGCATGGCACATCACAGGTATCACCCCTGTTGTTTATCTTCCATATGCCATGACCTTCTTTTGTTGCAAGTCTTATTGCTTGACTGTGACGAGTTCTATTTATACCTCGGAATGATAATATAAATCATCATTTTTTCACTTAATAGTGCTTAGCTTACTTGGGCTCTGCAAAAACTCTGCCAGCTTGGCTTCTGCTGCTGGGCATGGACACCTCTTTCTTTTCTCACCCTTCTATTTTCTGGTTTCTCTTTTTTAACCATTACAGCTCCATTTTACATGGCTTTAGCTTTACAGATTCCATTTAAAGCTTTACAAATTCCATTTAATGCTAAAATAATTTCATGTCACCTTTTTATTAGTGAGATACTAGTGAGATATGTCACCTTCACCATTCACTGTGCTGGCCAACATTTCAGTAGTTAAAAACATCTGGGGCTCCAACTTTGGGAACCACTACACTAGGGCAAAATTATTACTTTTATGAGTCCTTTTGCAAATGCTTAAAACTCAATTCATTTGAAAGTCTTTTACTGGGAAAACTTGAATACAACTGGAGATTTTCCACTCTGTTTAACTGTTTTTTTATCTTGTGTTCCTCTTTCAATAAATTTACTTGTTCCTTTTTAGATTATAGTAGGGTTTTTTTGCATCCTAAATCCAACATTCCATTTGACAAATGACCAAAGATGTTTTAAGATCTCTTTATAGATTTCTTGTGAGTTGTGCGGAGTGCTACAAGTATTTTAAAGTATTGTGAGCAGTGCTACAAAGTATTGTGAACAGTGCTACAAGTATTTTAAAAAGTGTCTGATCCACTCTTCCTTAGATGTCCCCTCTGTTCCACTTTTCATACACTAGGACAGAAAGGAGTTTCATTAAAGTTAAGTACCCAAGTGGACCTCTTGAGATGTCAAAAGTAAGAGAGACGTGAGTAGAGAAGGAGAAGAAGGATTGTTTTCCCCACTTTACATGATCCAATCTAGACTGTGACCATGACAGCTGAGACAGGCAGAGAATTACAACCATAAAAACAACATACATTTTAAAATCCCATCCCTTGTTTAGGTTTTTCTGAGATGTAGGAAAATGAATTAGGGGTGCTGGAAGAATTTGATTGTTCTGCATTCTGATAAAAACTGACATGCTCTACACATTTTGGACTAATGTGTGGAAAATGTAGCTGTCTCCTAGCTCTCTCACTTGCTGAATGTTACATCACAGTTATCAGAACAAAAACATAGAACTGCATGAAAAATTCATATTTTCAGGACAAAATTTATTCATACAGAAATATACATGTTAAAAGAAAACAGATTTAGAAGTACAGTACAGTAATACCCCAGATAACGATTGCATTGGATAACGCTAAAACCGCATAACGATGACAAATTTTGGGGGAAGATTTGCACCGGAGAATGTGCTTTCTAGCATTATCCAATGCATTGTAATAAAGAAGTAAAGGAGGCCAAAGCTCCTCTCCCTGCCACTTCCCTCCTTCCTTCCCCCCACCCCCAGCAATGGGGTGCCGTACTGCCGAGAGAATCCAGCCCAGCACTGGCCCTGCTTACCTTCAAGCCACCACAGCTGCTGCTCCTACCAGGTTCCCCAGGCAGCCCTTTGCACTGGAACTCATGGCTGGCCCAGGCAAGGGTAGCGTGCACAAGCCTCCCCCATGTGGAGTCAGCCTAGCTGCTCTTTGCTCGACTGAGCCAGGCTTGAGCAGCCGATTGCAGAGCACAGAGCTATGCCTCATGGCAGGCAGAGGCAGTCGAGCGCCGATCCAAGAGATCAGAAAATTGAGAGGAATGGTTGGCAAGGCAGCAAGAGACGCATGCATCGGATAAGGCTGAAAATCGCATGTATCCAATGTATTACTGTACAGTAGATAGATTTGTGCCTACCAGAAAATGACTGATATTCTGTAGCTTTGCATGGTAAATCACAAATAGAGAAGGCCCATTGAATCAGTGGAATTTGGTGGCTCAGATCCACCACAGGTTACAATGATTCCAAAGGACCTACTCTAATTGCTCTAGTTACTAAGATACAACTAGAAAAGGCTCTTGAAGCAATAGCATCTATGGAGTAATTGACTCACCAAATCATACTGACTCAATAGAGCTACTTTAGTGCAACTAAAGTAACTAAACTAAGCATCACGATTTCATCCAATATATTTTTAAATGTTCAATGAAAAATACTAGTTTATTTATTTATTTTATTTATTTATTAGTTCAAATTTATATTGCCGCCCACTTGCCGTGGTGACTCAGGGTGGCTTACAGACAATACATTACATTACATTACATTACAATATGTTGGGGTGGGCAAAGGGGTAGGGGTGGCAAGGTGCTCATCATATATGTAATATTTTTCCTGCAGATTTTTAAGACTGAAAATTTATGCAGAAGTAGGATAGAACAGACACATCAGAGAATACAAACAAATGGATAAATTGCAGAAATTGTCACATTAGTCTTTTTCTTCATACAACAAAGAAACTCATGACACCTTTGAGACTAAGAAGTTTCATTTAGCACAGGTTTTCATGGACTGATTTGATTCATCCATTTCTCACATGATTTATATTTTGTGACCAACTGATGCTGCAGGAATGTAGATGGGGGTCTGATGTGAAGGAGTTTCATTGCTATCCATGCCGATTGCTTTGTTTTTTTGTTCTTTGGGATGCCATAAATGTCATTTTTTAGATTCCATAGAATAAGGAATGTCTCTCTGTATGGGATCACAGTGCAAAACTACTCAATGGGAGTTCATGTCCGTATTTATGATGAAATCCTACATGAAAAGCAGTCTGTCCAACCATTTCCTCAAAATCTGCAAGCCGTTTCATCAACCATCAACAACAGAAATATTTGAAGCAGGGTTGCAATGTCATTTTGGCTCTGTTGTTGCTATTAAGAGACATATTTTATGGCTATAGTAGACATTCAGAGCCATTTTTGTTTCCTCTCAGACATACTGTGGACTGTGAGAAATGTGTTCATTCAACCAGACCATCTGCTCTTGGCCAAAACCCAGTCATGTCCAAATATAGGATCCAAGTGTAGATCTAAGCTAATCTTCCAGTTTTTTAAAAAATATATACAGTATAATTAGTGCAGTGTGCATTCTTATATCTGCTTTAGATTGCTATGTTAAGATTTCCTTTTGTGTGCAGAAACCTAATTCCGTGTATCCAAATCCCTAGATATTTACCCCTCCTATTCTGTATAATTAGACATTATTTTTACATCTGTTCATGGACCTCTTTCATTTATAATTAGTCTAGCACTTGAATCTACTTATTTCTCCTCAAAAGATCTGCGAAGTAAGGCCTATTTGCTAAAGGAAAAGTCAGTTACTGTATCTTTGGCCTCTAACATTCAGAGCTTTAAAATGCATCTGAAACTGTCTTCCCAAATTACTGCCAGCTTGATAATTAGGATTTCCAAACTGGTATCTTGAGAAAACCAGACATCTGCAACAAGATGACACCCCATAATTTATTTTACTTGCACAAGTAAATCCTGAGTTATCTCATTTTTGTAAGAGATGAGTTTTGCAATTGTTCTCTTCAGCCCACAAAAAGAACAATACCTTCAGTTCCTATGTTGATGGGAAAATCTGCAAGGTATTTTGTGGAGCTTAAAGAATAGCTACATTTTTTGCAAAAAAAAAAAAAAAAAGAAACTATATATATAGCACTTCAGTACAGGTAACAACTGACACAAAACTTTATTAGAAATAATCCAAATTTTGCAGTTTGATAATTGCTGCTGCTTTGTTGTATGACCTTTTAAGGATTAGAAAAGTCCTGGGTCCAGATCAGGGACTCTTTTTAATAGCCTCTTTCATTGAGGTGGGTGAGCTGAGGAATGGGCAAGTTGTGATGGCAAGTATAAGTCTGTGGTGGAATTCAGCAGGTCCACCTCAGTTCACCAGAACAGGTAGCAGAAATTCCAGCTAGCCCCACCCATCCAAGTTTTGAAATAAAATAGTCCTAGTTCGGTTGCAATGAAGGGCTTTCCTCCTGGCCATGCTCACCATATCATGCCCACAGAGTAGGTAGTAAAAAAATTGAATCCCACCACTGCTATAAGTCCCTGTGTGGCATTATATTCCTTAAACATTTCAATTTTCCATGGACTTGGCAATGCTCCAGGGAGTTAAATAATCAACAAAACTCACAAGGCTAGGCACTGAGAAGCAAGATGCCTATCTTGCAAGTGTAATGCTTCTACCACACCCACTAAAATTTAAAAATCTACAGTAGCTAGTCCTAGATTTAAATAACACAAATACTCTGAGCCAAAATCCAAGCAATTACTTGAAACATTTTTTTTTGCATTTTATAAAAAAAAAAAAGGTGAGGGACATAAAAGGCAAAAAAAAAAAAAAACCTCATACAGTTACAAAAGGAGTTCACAGAATACTGGACCATATTACAGAGGCAGATTTATAAACAGTCCATGAAATTACATCAGAAAATAACAAAAGCTGCAAGTCTCTCTAATACTCAAATTTTTGGCAGAGAGATAGATAAATTTTGGGACTTGTACAGACGATGTCTCTTCCTAACACAGCATTAAAGAATAGCAACAAATAGAGAGTGAGCTGGAAGCCTAGTAAGAGGCATACCTGGCTTATGGGCAAAGTACTCCCTCCTTCTGAGTGAGAAAAAGCCAACTAACTGACTTGCAAGCTCCTTTATATACCTTAAATCAGGGCTTCACAACCTCTGGCCTGTGGGCCTAATCCGGCCCATGCATATCATTAATCCAGCTCACGGTGGCCAACTGGGCACCACTAGGACTGCCCTCCACCTTGACAGGGTTCAGTTTCAGATTGTTAGCTCTGGTCCATTCCATTATGGCAGCCAACCAATCATCAAGGCGCCAGACCGCATCCACTGCAGAAGATAAAAAGGAGAGATAGAGTTGTCATCCACATATTGGTGACACCACACTCCAAATCCCTCAATGACCCCTCCCAGCAGGGAGGGGAAATAATTGACCCCTGGGGGATGCCCCATTGAAGGGTCCAAGGAGCTGTCATAAACTCCCCAAGCTTGACTCTCTGGGTGTGACACCTAGGAAAGAGAGAAGCCACTGTAGAGCAGTGCCTTGAACCCCTATTTCAGACAGTTGTCCCAGTAAGATACCGTGGTCAGTGGTATCAAAAGCTGCTGAGAGATCCAGGAGTACCAGGAGAAATGAAGCCCCCCAACAGCTTCCCGGAGAATGTCATGCTGCAGTGTGACCAGAACAGTTTCAGTGCCATGGCAAGATCTAAAGCCTGACTGAAATGGATCCAAGCATCAGAATAGTTACTCCAGGAGATTGGCTGTCTTCTGAATGGAGAGGCACAGAGCCAAGTCTTGTGACATGGGGTTTTTACTCTGTAAAAGCACCAGCCTTAAGCCTAGTTTTTCAGAGCTCTCCTATTGACAAGGCTGTCCCTTGCTAGCTAGATCTGAACTCCCAGGTAGCATGAGAAGAAAAGACTGATAGGAACCAATACTGAGTAGGTAAATATGTTTATTTGTATTTCTGTTGCTTGTATCAATTGCCCTCTCTCTGCCTCTAAGATGTTATACTATGTTTAGGGTAAAGGTCACCCTTCCTTGAAGGCCAGTTGTATCCAACTCTAGAGTTCAGTGCACATTTCTGTTTACAGCCAAAGAGCCAGTGGTGTCTGCATCTGCAAGCCACCACAGTCCCATACTATATTTAGCTGAGAATAAAACTTTGTTTGCTTCCCATTGAATGCTACTGTTCAGTTGAGTTGCAGAAAAAGAAAAAAGTTTGACTTTGACTTTTTCGTCTGAACTGGCTGGTCCCTTTAGACCCTCCTCTCCATGAATGACTTGGGACTATATACAGATGTTTAGCTTACATTTAAAAGCGGAGCTCCTTTAAAGATATAAAATGTGGCTCATTGTCCCAGCATGCATTTTTTCAATTCATGTCTTGCAGGTTAGCTTCGTTTGTTTCATGGTACCTCATTGGGAGATAAACGGAGACTTAACATGCAAGTTTAATTCCTCAGGCAGTGGAGAAATGCCATCCTGCTATGATATTCTAAAAGCAAGTTAAGTATCTCATCTAGTTTTAACCTGGATGCCTCAAAATAGGGCCACAATGTTATCATCAGCCGTGTCACTGTCAAGAATTTTCACATCTATGCACTGAGATTACCAAGTACCGTATATGCTGGTGTATAAGATGACTTTTTACCCCTGAAAAACATGCCTCCAAGAGAGGGGGGGCGTTTTGTACACCAGGTGCACTTCAGTTGAATAAAATACAGTAATACCTCAGATAACATTTACCTTGGATAATGTTTACCTCAGATAATGCTTAAATCGCGTAACGTTAAGCAATCTGGGGAGGAGAATTGCATCGAATAACAATAAGGTCCTATGGGATGGATCGGATAACAACTTTTAATATCAGATGATGAACAGGAGTTTGAAGGCTTTTAAAGGGAAACTGTCACACCAGCAAACTTGCTAGGGACTTGCCTGGCACTTGCTCTCTCCCTCTATTTGTTACCTTCCTTCTATCATTGACAGTTCCAGTTTGGTTAGCAGATTAGAAAACAAACAGCATGGCAGCTCCCATAGGTTTATTGTTTCATTCAGCTTTAGTGACTTGTCTTTGGTGAATTATGTTTAATAAACTTGCACTGTTTTATGTTTACTGTACATGTTTGATAACATACAGCCTTGTGACAGTTTTTCTGCATGTCATAAGCATTTGAATATAAATTAACATGTTGAAATCAAATCTGATGTTCTTTTATGTTTTATTTGGTGTGTGGAAGGTGTGCGGAAGAGGGGGTAGTCTTATACAGCAAGTATATAACAAACTCTATATTTTGAGTGGAAATGTTGGGGGGTCGTCTTATACACCCAGTCGTCTTGTACGCCAGCATATACGGTACATCTTTTTAACTGCCTTACACATAACTGTATGGCAGGAATTCTCTCCTGTGAAATCCAATAAAACATTGCCGTTGAGGATGATTATGGACTGGGTCAGTGGTCCGCAAACTTGGTTCTCCAGATGTTCTTGGACTTCAATTACCAGAAACCCAAGTCAGGACACCTGCTGATCTGTCAGGTGTGCTGACTTGGGCTTCTAGTAATTGAAGTCCAAGAACATCTGGAGAACCAAGTGTGAGAACCTATGGCAGGGTTTCCCAACCTTGTTCTTGGACTTCAATTACCAGAAGCCCAAGTCATCACACCTGCTGATCAGGGTTACTGGGAATTCAAGTCCAAGAACATCTGGGGGCCCAAAGTGGGGGAACTCTGACCTACGGTCTGGGTGAAACTAGCATTTTACATCCTTGCTACAATGGTCACTGTTTCTTTGTAGTCAATGTAGTCACATATTCATTGTGTCATAGGAACCTACAGAGCTGTCTAGAGCTTGGAAAAGCCTGTTCTCCACCTTCTCTGAAACTGGAACTATTGAAATATACACACTGTCCCTCAACTTGTCAAAATGGCACTTTTTCATTTTCCAAAAAGCATCTGTGTGAACCTCAGCTGCAAAAAGAAAAATGAATAAATAAATAAATAAAAATAAAAATGACAAGAGCCACTGAACTGTCAAGAGTCTGTTAGAGAGCATGTCAGGCTGCACTCTCCAGAGCTGTGGGAAGGCTGTTTCATCTGAAGTGATGCCTAGTTCCTGCTCCCCTGGAGAGAGGTAGCCGAGAGGCAATGGCAGCTCTGTGTGCATAAAAACTATCAGCCCTTCTTCTCCAGTGAAGATCTCTTTGCAAGACACCATTGCTGTACACTGAACATGCTTCCTAGGGAACGACTGTCATTCTTACCTTAACTGACTCATCCTGATAAAATCCTGAGGTCCTGTCTTACTTTTCTTCCACTGCATTATTTAGTAGCCAGGTCACAGGGACTGAGATTTACAAGTACTTTGAAGTCTTCAATGCTAGATTATTTTGGAGTAGGTGATTTTCATGAAGTGAATTCTATGAAGTCCAGGCAGCAGGTCAACCAGATATGTATAACAACAAAAAAGAGAAGGCATCAAGCTGACAATACCTGGAGGCAAAAATTATTTTATTATACCCAGGCATGCCCAGCATATCCAATGCTTCATTCCCCAAGAAGAAATTTCTCTCTCTTGTATCTATCCCAGGGGTGGCCAACCTTGGTGCTCCAGCTGTTCTTGGACTTCAATTCCCAGAAGGCCAAGTCAGCACACCTACGGACAGAGCTTCTAAGAATTGAAGTCCAAGAACAGCAGGAACATCAAGGTTGTCCACCCTTAATCTACCCACTGAACATTACAATTCAAATTTCACTGACAATCTACAAGCAAAAAAGGGTGAGGAATTTTGTCAGCGACATCACTTGCCTGCATGGGATGCTCCCCAAATGCAAAGAAATATCTATTTTTCAATGTGATCTGTGAGTATGCACAAGAACATCCATGTGCACACTGCAACATCAATGTGATAAGACTGCGGTGGCTCAGTGGTTAAGAAGCTCACCTTGTAAGCTGGAAGTCTGGCAATTCAGCAGTTCAAGACACAGGTACTGCATGATGGATTGTGTGCCCATCTCTGTCTCAGCTCTTGGGGACATGAAAGGAGCCTCATTTGGGCATTCCCTGAGTGAAGTTTCTTCCATAAAAATCCTTTCAACCCAGAATAACTTCTGACACTAAATTATTATTATTATTATAGGACTGATATCTGTGGAGAAATCTGTCCCAGGTCCTGCAAACCTAGCAGTTTGAAAGCAAAAAAATTGCAAGTTGATAAATTGGGACCACTTCAGTGGGACATGAAAGGAACCTCATTCGGGTATCCCCTGAGTGGAGTTTCTCCAGCAAAAATCCTTTCAATCCAGAAAGCACCTTTGTGTGCTTCTGACACGATTTTTAAAATGTGATATGTCACAAAGGGGTCTCATCTCAGGTCTATGTGGTTTTCTGGAGTTCCTTCCTATTCATGTGTAACCCTGAGAGCTATACAGAGAGAAAGATGTACAGTGAATGCAATGGAGAGAAGAAGACTGACAATCATTTGGATCAGCGGGGATGGAAAGCATTAAATGTGATTAAAAGAAGAAATCATGAATAATGTTATAAACATGAGGGAGCATTGTGTGTTTGAGTGACATTTGCTACCTCAGTGATCATGGTAGAGAAAAAGATTGTCCAGAAGGGATCGTATATGTTTAAATATAGCTCCTTCCTTTAGTTCTCATCCAGTGATTTCAGATCTGGTTGCTCTCTCCCCCCCCCCTTTTGGGTTGCTTTGGGAATGGACTGGTTCAATTCATTTCCCAGCAACCACATGACATTCTGGTAATTGCAAACCAACCCAACCTGTATCTATCCCTACTTATACTTTTTAGTTCCTGACAGGGGCTAATTTGTCTTTAATATGGTTAAGATCAATTTGTGCTGATGAGGTTCTAGCATGTGTGGTCACCCGCCCTGAAGCGAAGCAGGACCAGCATGCCAATTATAAGCATTAAAAAAAGATTAAAAAATTGATTTTGCCTACTGAATAGGACTCAGAGGAAGATTATTTCCCCCCCCCTTTTTTAAATCCATCAATTCAGGGGCATGCCAATTAGAATTTTTAATTAAATGCTGTTTTTTTCCCACACCTCCATACATAGAGGGAGAAACTGGGGAGGACAAAGATGGAAAAACTTTTTTGGCATTTTTTTAATTCTTTCCCTTTAAGAGAAAGAACAGGCTAAACAGGGTCATTTGAGGTACAATGTAGTTTCTGTCCTTCAAATCACTTGACTTTTGCATGTAGATGCAAGGATCGCTGCACATGTATCTCAAGGTGACCCTGTTCAGCTTGTTCCAGCCCAGGACAATCTAGCTATCTAGTCACACCTTAAATTTCCTTCCCCTGGACATGAAGCGTGAACCAATGATTTTTTTTTGTTCCTGTACATGTGATAAATAACACTGGCAAACACAAGCTTTTCTAGGGATATGGCTTTTGCTATGCATGTTATTCTTCACTATGTTGCATGGAGTATATGTATTTATTGGTTTTGCTGTGGCTTAACTGATGCCCATTTTCTATGGTGCTTTGTAGAACAGAGGCACCTTGTAGACTGAATGGGAGAGTGAGTACCTCCTGCCAAAATTTACTCCTGGCCACCAATGGACTTAAGTGTTTACGAATGTTAAGTGTGTTATCAATGTTTTAAACAAAGAAATAAAATAGGCTAGTGTGGCCAGGTCATCCTGCTATGGTAATAGAGTAGACCATACTGCCAGAGACTCAATGCAAATTGTCAGGCAACAGTTAACTAAACTGACAAACCTGAGGACTAATGGCCTTGGGAGGAGAAGTCCACAGAGAAGAGTGAAGGTTCTCAAGTGGATTAAATCCCACTTGAATCCATCTTGATGGAGGGTAACAGCTTCATCAATAGTGGCCTGGGGCCGATGAGATCTTTCTGTTCCAAAAGGGCTCAGGATCAGAAAGTGACTCGTGGAACTGAAGAAGTGGTACGGGTGTCATGCTGCAATGCGGAAGGCAAATGAAAGGCCACTTATTTCCCACTGAAATAAATGGGGCTTACATTAACTCATGGCTAATTTGTCTCCTTGATTTTATTGCCATTTAACCCAGTTAACCAATTCTGGATCTAGCCCTAAATGCAGGGAGAGCTACATGGGGGAGCATTCAGAAATGAAAAACACCATCTGAATTCTAAACATTCCAAAGTTTTAGCAAGTTTGTAATTTTTTAAAAAATAGACATCAGTTCATATCTCTGATGAAACATTCTGCCTAGAAGTTGTCAAGATCTAGTTGCTATTTTCAGCCTGGAAAAGAGTTGTGGTTGTGCAGAAAGAGCCATATTTTCTTAGTCTGCATAAGTTTCTCAATACTGTACTGTTATTTAATATCAGCTCACCTGTCTAATTATCTTGTACACTGTTGCCACCCTTCAGGAAAGGAATAAAATAAATGACAGTTTTTGCTGCATTCCTTCCAGTTCTAATTCAGTGGGTGGACAGCATTGCCAGTGAAATATCTCATTGCTAGTTCTCATCATAATAGGTATCCTTGGGCAGCAGTCACAATGAAAGAGGAAGTGAATGTGTCCCAACAAGTTCTTGGTAATACTATACCAGAAACCTGTGCTTGAATGTATTAATGGAAATCAATAACTGGCAACAGAGATAAAAGATAAAGGGATAAAATCAAAGATGGTGTATCTTTATACATTAGAAGCATCAGCCAAATCCTGTGGTTTTAAAATAAAAGACAACAAGAATATTAATAAGCAGGCAGCATCCTGACATGATTTCTAAAACCTAAAATTTTCACTTTTTTAAATACATGTTTGTGTGGAGGAAGGTTAAAAGACAGGAGCATGTTAGGAAATAGGCTATCTAGGGATCTGAAAACATTTTATCCCTCCTATAACTCATGTATGACCTTGTCCTTTAATTGATCAAAATGATACATCCCCACAAATCTGGTATGCAAGGAAAAGAATATATGTTGTTTAGTGAGCACATAAAGTAAAAAACTGACAGTCTGGAAAGTGCAAAAGAAAATGCTTTGTTACACTTAATTAGCAGAACTTGGAAATAAATGAGTTGTTGTTCAGTCATACAGTTGAGTCTGACCCTTCGTGACCCCATGGACCACAGCAGTCATCCCAGATCTATACCCACTCCATCAAGGATGCCATCTAGCTATCTCATCCTCTGCCACCCCTTTCTCCTTTTGCCTTTGATCCTTCCCAGCATCACGGCCTTCTCAAATGAGTCCTTTCTTCTCATTTGGTGACCAAAGTACTTCAGCTCCAGCTTCAGTATTTTTTCTTCTAAGTAACAGTCAGGGTTGATTTCCTTTAGGATGGACTGATTTGATCTCCTTGCAGTTCAGGGTACTCTCAAGAGTCTTCTCCACCACCGCAGTTCAAAGGCATCTGGGTTACAAATATCTAGTCATGTGCAATGAATTCCTTTTTCTAATAATGAAGGTAAGTTACATTACGGTTGATATCCTGGAAGACAGAACTGGAAGGAGTGCAGCAAAAACTGTCATTTATTTTAATTCCTTTCCTGAAGGGTGGCAACAATATACAAGATAATTAGACAGGTGAGCTGATATTAAATATTAGTACTGAGAAACTTATGCAGACTAAGAAAATATGGGTCTTTCTGCACAACCATAACCAGAACTCTTTTCCAGGCTGAAAATAGCATAGTCATAAATAACTAGAACAGTTCATTTGAATCAAATGGAACATAAAAAGGTGTTGATACACCAGATATCCACTAATTTAATGGGCTTACTGAAGTCGCAATTTCTTATGCTAAGCAATAGGATTTCAGGCACTGATTGTCACTTATCTCTGTGCATGACACATGGTAATTAACGCCTAATGTTATTTATAGAAATTCAGAGGTGTGGCCTTACTAACTGATGTCAGGGTCAAGTGAAAGGTTGTACTGCACCTTCTGCTTTATTCTCAAATGTGGGAGTTTAGGTGTCCATAAGGTGGGGAGGAGCTAGTACATCATAGAATACAATTTTTAAACAGTGTAACTTTTAATTACTTTTGAGAAAGAGGAGAATATAGCGACGAATTTTAAAATATTAACTATAATGATAACTACCTTGGAGGCCTTGGAATCAATGGGTTTTGAAGCAGATTATTCTTTAAAAACATCTTTCATGCTCCCCAGAGTTATTTCTTGTCTCCAAATCTGCTCTGCTGGCGAGAATGGGATCCCTCTGGAAATGCTGCAGAAATGTCATCTAGGGCTTCAGGGAGAGGTGGATTCACTGAAAAGGCCGAGTCAAAAAGGATTTTGTCTCCCTGCTTTCTATTGCTGGAATATTTTGTGCTGAACTCTGCTCACCAAATACTCATGTTGGTTGGAAGGAAGTTGAATCTTACTCGATAACTTTGAAGAGGAGATTAGAAAAATGATTCTGGTCCCTCAGGAAACAGGCAGGTTGTTATGGAAGCAGGTAGTTTTGATATACAAAACTGTTCTTGCTTTGTTCATGCCAGGGCTAAATTGAAGTCCTTGTCTCATGGCCTTTTGTACAGTGAATCTACTAAAATGATTCTGAGAGTCCCACTTACATTACCAGGACTCTGATCCACCTGCTATATTCACCAAGCCCCAAAAGATTTCTATCTTTGCAATGGCATTTGCTAACGGTTACTCTGCTTCCTTTCTAATGCATTTGTAGCTTGACAGCATGACACGCGTAAACTAGCTGAATCCTAATTCATTTTGACACAACGGGGGGGGAGGGGGGCTGGAAGAGGGAAAATAGCTTGGAAATATCTGAACTCAAGAGGCTGTTGGCAGTCTCAGAATTGATGTGTCCTTTTCTCAGGAGTGATTTGAAAATGCTTTGCTCCCCTGGGTTACATCTTTCCGCAATCTGTAAAATGAATTATACAAGTATAGTTTTTTCACACTTCTGCTTATGTGCTCTGATTCTTACCGAGACCCAACTGTTGTCTGACTCCCCCCCCCCTACAAAAAAGGAAAAAAAAGACTACCACATGTTGGCTCTACTCTTGCTCTGTTTTGTCCAGAAAATCTGAGAGATGTTGGTGGCTGGTTTATATTTCTGAGCCCTCCAAGACTGAGTCACAGGTAGCTTTCAGCACATACTGATCTTGTAGATTATTAGCTCTGCTATTGAGGTCTGGCTGCACTTTGCAGGAAAAGCTGTAGGTAGGAAGGATGCTTCAAAATAACACCCACACCTTATCTTGCTAATGTTTACAACAACCTTGCAAGTAGGCCCTATGGAATGTAAGCAGCAGAGCCATTAGGGCCAGACATGACCTCAAACAGGGAGGGGGCTCATCTCTGCCAAGAAATGGTCTGGGCCTCCCTTGAGCTGCTTGCCTGAAAAACAACATTATATCCTATCTATATTGGATATGTGAAGAGGACTGAGGTTGGTTGGAATGTCACTTTAGTGCAATGGGAGAGAAACTGAGATAATAAGGTTGGGTTATAATAATAATGATTGTATGGTGCCTAATCAATTCTGACTAACCTAGACCCTTTCTAGGGTTTTTTAGGTAGAGAATACTCGGAAGTTTGCCATAGTCTTCTTTTGGTGGTGCCCTGGGACAGTGTGGCTTGCCTCTAACTCCATAGCCAAATATCTAAACCAGGAGTGCCCAAACTATAGCCTGGGGGCCAGATCTGGCCCCTGACACAAGTTGATCCAGCCCGCAACACCTTCGTCACTCCTGGAGGTGGAAGTAGAATGGGCCCACATGGGCATGTTTTACTTCCGCTTCCGGGAGCGACAAGGGCATCAGGGGCCAGGTGAACTGGTGTCAGCGGCCAGATCTGGGCCCCAGGCCATTGTGACCAGCCCCCTGAACCACATGACCAGCCCACAGCCAAAAAGTTTAGGCATCTCTGATATAAGCCACTGACTGTCTTGCCAACTGGCTTTAAAATAAGGCAGGACAAACCCCCTGCTTCAGAGAAAGTGGGAATTTTTGACCCCCTTTGCTATCAGTTTCTGGCACTTGCAGACACTGCATGGCCCTGTGGTGGATGCCTGCTCAAGAACAGTGTATCTGAAAGCCTTCTTCTGTGTCAAGTGCCCAGTCCATGGGGTCCAAGGCTGAAATTTTGAGGAACTTCTTTGTAAAGATTGGGGGGGGGGTTTCCCACCTGACTGGTACATGCACTGGAGATATGTTGTCATATCTTGTGGAACAAGACCTGCCAACAGCAATACTGGGATATTGGGGGGGGGGCAGTTGTGTGGAATCTAGAAAACTCTCAAGATGTCACATGTGCTGCAGAGTGTGTAAGCTAGGAGGCATGTTAGCGACAAGCACTCTCTGTTTGGCTTCCTGCTCAGTTACTGAGAAACTGTCACCCAGCGCTAAGTTGCCATGTTATCTGGTTTCTGATCAGAGCTTACTTGTGGTCATTTCCATAGCCACCAGGACAGAAGGAGTTATACCTTCTCCCAACCCTTGCATCTTTTGCCACTGTGGTACCCCCGCCCCTTCATTAGAACCATCCCCATAGTATTAAGTGATGGGTTTTGATATAAGAGAATGAGATGCTGCTGACCTGGCAACATTTCTGCTGCCACAAAGGGCCAGAAGAGAAAACCAACCAGCTTAGTTTATGGACCAGCTGTCCATTTGATGCTTCACTCTGGGAGATCACTGACAGTACCTTAGTTTGTGGAAATACTCCCTTAGACTAAGGGAGTGTGGCTACTTGTCCAGAAAATGCTCTTTCCTCATGCTGGGGCACTGTAAACAAGATGACCCTGGAAAACTGTGTTGCAGCAGTGTAGGTGAGTCTTCTGAATGGTGAACACCTAGTATATAATGTCTTTGCCAAAGGAAGGATCTTAAATTATGGTACTGTATTGAAATGAGAGAGAGAGAGAGAGCAAAATGGTGGGAGCAAGGACAATGGCAGAAGTAACTTTTTGATATGACATGCTATTTAACATCTACATGAAGACACTGGGTGAGATCATCCATTCCCACGGGGTGAGATATCACCAATACGCAGATGACACCCAGCTGTATATCTCAGCCCGTGGAGAGCCAACTGATGCAGTAGAAGTCCTATCCAGGTGCCTGGAGGCTGTCAAGGTCTGGATGGGGGACAACAGGCTACAACTGAATGAGTCGCTATGGGTAAGGGGTCCTGCGCTATCTCGGGAGTTGCCATCTTTGGTTCTGGATGGGGCAGCTTTGCCCCAAACAGACCCGGTGCGTAATCTGGGGGTCCTCTTGGACTCATGACTACTGCTCAAAGAGCAGGTGGCAGTCATGGCCAGGAGGGCTTTTGCACAACTTCATGTAATATGCCAGTTACGCCCGCTCCTAGATCGGGACTCCTTGCTCGTGATCACACATTCTTTGTTCACCTCCAGACTTGATTACAGTAATGCGCTCTACATGGGGCTGCCCTTGGTGACAATTTGGAGGCTGCAGCTGGTCCAGAATGCAGCTGCTCAGGTAGTGATGGGGTGCGGGTGTTATGCTTGTGCCTCACCACTACTTCGGGAGCTGCACTGGTTGCCAGTATGTCTCCAGGTGCAATTCAAGGTGCTGGTCATTACCTTTAAAGCCCTACATGGTAGTGGGCCAGGATACTTAATAGACCACATCACCCCAAGAACATCTGTCCGTCCCACCAGGGCAGATCGGAGAGGCTCTCTTATCATTCCATCAGCTAGAGTGGCACACCTCTCTAGCACCAGAAGGAGGGCCTTCTCCGTGTCCACCCCGGTCCTTTGGAACCTCCTGCCAACTGAGTTACATCTACAGACAGAGCTCCTGCCCTTTCAGTAAGGCCTAAAAACCTGGCTGGCAGGGCAGGTGTGGGGCTCAAGTAATATGGGGTCCCATGCTGGGTGGTTGATCTGATGGGACAGCCACCCCTCTCTCGCTCTTTTAAACTTTTAAAACTTTTAAACCTTTTAAATCTTTTTTAGCATTTTGTAAATTTATAGTTTATTTTTTAAAAAATTAATTTTGAACCTTAAGGTTTTAATTTCTGAATTGGTAGGGGTATAGTGGGATTGTTTAGTTTGTTTTGTACTCATGTATAATCTGCCCGGGTCATGCTCCCTCAGACAGCTTCAGGGTGGATGGCCATTTTGCCCTTTCTCCACCACATGACACTTCCTGGTGTGGTGGAGGCAGTGGGTGGCACATGAAATGGTGCCACAGGTCACATTCAGCCCATGGGCCGCAGGTTGAGAATCCTTGCTGTTCAGTGCTAGCAATTAGGATCTTCATTGCTCAATAAATGAACATAGGCTTGCAATGGATCCAGTTCATAAATCATAAGTTAGATAGATACCAATGGAGTAAAAATGCCTCCTAATGTTTCACCTACTTTTCCCAACCTATTATTTTAGGAGACACTGAAAGATGGTAAGACCTACTTACATCAATGTTATTTACAGGCCCATTAAACCATAAAGCTTTTTGTGTTGTTGTTGCAATTACTATCCTATGAGGATAATATTGTAATAAGAGCTTAATTTGTAAACAAATTATGGTAGACTGATGACAGCTTTTCAATGCTCTATTTTCATATTTCCTAAAACGAACTGCAATAATTTCTAAATATTTGGTATAATGAGTTTTGGGATCCATCAGGGAACTTCATTGTCTACACATCCCTACTCTACCTACCCCCATCCCTAAAGGATGGGGGGGGGGAGAGAAAATAAGTGGAGTCTTGATCCACAAAAGCTCACATTTAAATACAGAAGTTAGTCTTCATGGTGCCACAACTTTTTTGTACTCTCCGATACATTATTATATGTTGATTACAGTATATAGCATACATATCTATCTAAATCAGCCCAGAGTATCCCCTCTTCATAGTTTTTTCTTCCACCTCTGGATCTTTTACTTTTTGGAACCATATGCATTTACATTAGTTTAGGCAGTATTATCATGTGGCCTGATGTGGAGTTGGAATTGCAGCCACTATATTTTAAGTTGTTTCAGCCAGTTACAGCAGCAGTGAAAGACAAAAGGTAGTGGGAAATTGGCTGTCATTTGAATGCTCTCCCCAAAAACTTGATGCCTGGATCTGCTTTCATCTTCTCTTCCTATTCTATTTCTTGGAATGGAATTGACAGAGAGACAGAGACAAAGAGAGAAGAAAGAAATTGGCAGAAAGAGAGGAGGAAATTATCATCTAGCCATTTTCCAGGTTATTAAGGTAGTTAGTGAGCTTCTGTCTTTGTCCCAGCTCCTGCCAACCTAGCAGTTCAAAAGCAAGACATTGCAAGTAGGTAAATAGGGACCACTTTGGTGGGAAGGCAACAGTGTTCCGTGTCCTCCAGTATCTAGTCATGCCTGCCACATGACCACGGAAATGTCTGCAGAAGCAGACAGTGCTGGCTCTTTGGCTTTGAATCAGAGATGAGCACTGAACCCTAGAGTCAGATATGACTGGCTTTTGAGCAAGGGAAACTTTTACCTTTACCTTTAAGGTAGTTCTATTCTAATTGTGCCTCCTGGAGATCTTGATAACCAGAGCTACCAATTTGAGTGCAAATTTCCTCTCCTATCTCTACTGACTCTTGTATGGTTGGCCAAATCAAATTAACCCTAGAAAACCAGACTTCTTGGGTATTAATTTACATGGGATCCACTCACCTTTCCCCTGCTTTGTAGTCACATCCTCATTGCTCTATATTTTCTTCTTCAAAATGTTGGCATTATTTCAGGCTATCAGAAAGTACTGGGAACAATTTCAAATGTATTCAGTGGAGCTCACAATTATGACTATGAAGACAGTGAGGAGGAGGAGGAGAAGGAGGAGGGGCTATACAAATGTGATCCGGTGGTCTTGGTTACAAAACAAAAGCAAACACTTCCACTTAAGCCTCCATGTATGCCATGTAAATGAACTATGAATAAATAATCTTTATTTCTTTGTTAATAGAGCGAGATAGAAATGATTCTGAGCATATTTGCCAAGGACTAACTGAAAGACAGGAGACATGCTGAAACACATCTATTAATGGACAGTAATTCACCTTATCTTATTGCGCCATTCATTCATGCATCATCTAATAAAATGGCATATAATACCAAATAAGAATGATGAAGGTTGCCTGAATTTGTTCAATTTATTATTGGTGTCAAGCCATATTAGTTTTGCTAGTACTTGACTTACATTTTGCTTAGGATTACTGTCTCCAAGAATCAAAAGTGGAATTACTTAGATGATTTTCATTTTGCAGTGCAACTAATGCAATTAAAGATGGAGCTAACCACAGATTTGTCTCTGAGTCTTAAAGAGAAGACTGATAGTTTTGCACAGGGTTCCCACAATTTACACATTTGCTTGCAGCTGCCATATTTGGTGATTATCTTGAAATAAGAGAATTAAGACGATGCTGTTGCCTTGGCACCAGCTATTCTTTCCATTGTGTTTAGCTATGGGCATAAACAATTTTTTAAAATAAAAATATTACTAGCCTTTACATGTTTTTATCTATATCTTCTTCCCCTTCCCTTCTCCGCCTCCTCCAGCTTTTCACATGAGGGTACTTTTATTGTTTATCTTAAAAGCTTTACTTTTACCATGAGGAAACATTTCTTATATTGTAAAATATTAAATCAAGTGGAATCAAATAACTTCTCTACAATTTCCTTTTTGAAAATGTGCTCTACTGCATGTTTTGTACAAGCTTTCCTTTCTCACTACAGTTTCCCATTACCACAGCCCAGCTGTAGTCTTTTCAGCATCATAGGCCATTCATTGGGGGCGTGTGGCAACAAAACACAATTTTGGATAGCAACCATCGATAGTTTCAAGAAGGGGCTGGTGTGTTATACATCTTTACCCATCATCACAGAGCTGCATATATAGCCATGAGGGTTGCCATAAGTTGGAAATGATTTAACCACACATAACAATAACAATAGACACTTGAACAGACTAAAAATGGCTGAATTTATCAATTTCAGTTCCAATCAGTTTCTTCTTTTTCCAAACTTAAATTCCAAACTAAACAATCCTGTCTCTCTTTAAGATAGTTTGATTAGCAGCATAAAGTATTCATTTTTGCTTTAATGTCCACCTGAGATATGATTTTGGACTGGAGAATGATGTCACAAAAATTGTGGAAATTACACATTTCAGTTTCTAGTACATGTGGTACCAATTAAGTAATTTTGCTTGAAACTGTAGACAGAATAAAGTTCGTCTCCATCGACAGTACAGACAGAGTTAGTTATGTATCCAGAAGTTCCACATTATCCCTTGAATCTGGAAAATCAGGAATACAGTATCTGGGACTGGGTACTAGTAAGCAACCATGGGCTTAAAAGGTTGTGTGGATGTTACCACAGTTTCAGTGGAAGCAATCTAATGTAATGTGTCAGGCAGTCTTTTCTCCCCTTTTCACAAAGATATAAATTATAATGAGATTCTACACAAGGCTTTAATTTGGCATCATGGAAAGGAGCAGTCAATCAAATCTAAATCCAAGAAGGCTTTGGAGATAGATCTCACTACAGGGCTCATATCACCAGGTTGCTGAGATAACACAATTAAAGAGGTTATATTTTGTAACGAAGGAGAATGATATGATTGGCATTTTTATTTTTGCAGTGCCTCAGAGATCTGCTTTATCTCCCTCTTTAGACAGTCACATAAACTAGTATTGCTGTGACAATGTTTGGAATGGACCAGAATAGTGATGCTGATGACACAAGTACTGTGACCTATAAGGACAAGTTGCCACGGCAACCTGTCAGTAATGTGTTAGCCATCAATCTACATGGACCTCAGGTTCCTATGGAGGTGTGAAAATACAGTTGGCAATGAAATTGGGTCGGTGGATGTGATGCCTGCTGAGAACCACCTAATTTGGTCCCTGCAAGGATGTTTTCTGTCATCTTCCAATGCATTCATGCCAGAAAACACTGTGAAAATTTCATTTTCCTTATAAGCAGAAAAGACTGGAGGGAAAAAACTGTAGTGAAAATCTACCAGTAAGGGGATCACTTCTTTATATCCCAACTGCAATTCACCATATTTGTCATTATTGCATAAGAATATCTCCACAGCAGCAGAGACTGGTCCATTAGAACAAGTGTAGCACTGCTTGCCAACTGGTGTACTGAAAGTATCAAAGAAACCATATAATGCCCAACCCAAGTGTCATAGGTTTGCCAAATGAAGAATTCAGCAAGCATAAACCAGTGCCCCTTTCAACCTGACATTGGTGAAGTACTGCCAGATCTTGCAGATTTAAGACCAGTGATGGTGAACCTTGACACTGCAGGTGTTCTTGAAGTCCAGCTCCCAGAAGCCTGATCAGCAGAAGTGCTGACTTGGACTTCTGGTAATTGAAGTCCAAGAACATCTGGAGTACCAAGGTTGACCATCATAGTCCTAGACCCTCTAAGATACAGGAGTCCAAAACCATTCATTACTGAGTCTCTGTACCTCACCCTGGATCCTTGGGACCCAGAAGCCTGAACATTCTCCCAACAAAGACATATCTGAAGGTAAATCAACAAGGTTGAGCCCCCTCCTTCTTCAGGCAAATGCAATAGAACAAGGGTTTGCAACCAACAGCCCATGGGCCAGCCTTGGCCCATGGTGCCATTTCATGTGGTCCGCTGCCCTTGCTCCTGCCACCACTGCAACAACCAGAAGTGCCAGAAGCAGCAAAAACGGCTGAAAATGCACCCATGGCTGTTGTAAATGCATTTACAACAGCCATGGATGCATTTTATGACAGTGTTTACAGTGGAGGTAGGGGGAGAACCACATATCCAGCCCAGTCAGCAGTCTGATGGTCTGTCCCACAGTGGGAAAATGTTGAGAACCCCTACAATAGAATGAGAACACAAGCATGGGTAGAGGCTCCCAGAAGGTGTTGAATGGCAAAGAAAGAAGCCTTAGGAAAATGGCATTTTCAGCAGCTCCACAGGCTACATCATATTTTAATTAGTCACCATCATCATGTCTTCTGAAAATGGAAAACTCTTCAATGAAGGTCTCAATCTTTTCACCCATGCAGAACCTAATAGTTCTAAAGATTCCTAAATTGACCTGGTGGTGGGCATCAGCAGGTTTCACCAGAACCCATAGCAGAAATTCTGGCTGGCTCCTCCCATCCATGTTTTGAAATAAAGTTGTCCTAATTCAGGTGCAACGCAGGGTCTTTTCCCTGGCCACAGCCACCAAACCATGCCCACAGTGTGGTAGTAAATTCTTTTGGAGCCCACCATTGAATTGACCCTTCTCAGAAATATTATTTGAATAATTCCAAATTTGGGGGCGGTAAGGAAGAACTCTGGTAAAGACTAGCTTAATTAGAGGGGAGTCTCAGAAGCTAGCCCATTTGTGGATTTAAATCCAACAAAAGAAAAACATTTTCACTAAAAATCCAAAACTACTGTTTAAATCCCTGCAGAGTTTCAGCATAAAACAAATATTTTAGTTTTTATTCACTTTGAAGTTCTGTCTAGTAGATTCATTCCAGAACTATATAACTAAATGTTGTAAGAGACGTGTTATGATGTCTCTCAATGCCAAGCAACTTGACCTATTTATACTAGCATTACAGAGTCACCCTGAATATATATCAACTTATTATAAAGGTCTTTACAAAGAAGGAAGGAGGGAAGGCATGTGAACCATCATAGAGTTGAATGGCTACTTTAATGTTAATTCAAAAAAAAAAAAAGAATACCTCTAGGACATTTCATAAAAATTTAAGATTATTTAGCCTTAGAAAGAGGTGACACAGTTGAAGAACCAAATGTCTCAAAAGACACAGCTAAAAGGGGGGAGGGGGTAAAAATCCATCTAGGCCTTGCATTTTATGCTCTTTTCCTAATTAAAGAACAAGAGGTCAGTCAAAGTTAATGGCAGGCAAATTTAAAACAAATGAAATGAAATACTTCCTCATTGAGCATTTATGCACACTGCAGAGGAGGTCACCATGTCAAATACCATACCTGCATTTTAAAGGCACTGGGTAATTTTATGATAGTCTGTAACATTTAGAACTTCACCTACTGAGTCTGAATTACTGCCTTTTCATGCCTCAGGGCATTATCTGATCACTGAAAAGGACAAGAGGATTTTTAAAAGATCCTTTCAATTTTCAGCTGGATAAATATGACTACTGCTTTTTTATTTTGCAATCCCAGCACCTTTCCTAAGGCAGCCCTATTCCTTCCTTCCTCTCTGATTTGGTGGGTTTATTTGAGCACAAGTTATGTCCTCCCTTAACATTGAACTCAATATTCTTTCTCCTGTACTGGACCATGATGTAGTCTCCACAAACTTGGTAAAACAATGTATATTCTGATTTTTAAAAAAGTTTTACATAACAACTCAGGGAAGACCTTTTATAGTTATAAAGAAAGGGTAAGGAAATAGAGGAAGGTTAATAGGTCTGGCACAAGTATCTGTCATTCAAGAGTAGCTGCCATTGATACTGCTCATGGGTTTCCATGATTTAAGCCAACTGCAGAATTTTACATCAGCACTTATGGACATCACATGGAGCCAACATGACTGCTTTCTAATTGAAACTAGCACAATTGGCCCAGTGAGATCTCTATATTTTTAAATCTCTCACAATGCTTTCAAGTGTTTCTAAATTAGGGGCATTGTATATATGTAGCCTATATCACATGACTTTGGTTATATTACTGCTGTTAACATAAAGGCAAAGACACCAAAGGGATGGATTTGATATAGAAGGGGGAGGGAATCAATTCAGTCCTAGAATTTCCCTCTATGTCTCTAATTAGAGAAAAAGAGGTCATTCAACATTAGTGGCAGGTAAATTTAAATGTGGAAGAAAAACCTCATAACTGTTCGAGTATCACAACAGTGGAACCCTAGGAATACGTCAGCTCTCCAAAAGTGGAGACATTCAAGAGAAATCTAGATAGCCATTTCTCAGATACAGTAAAACCTCGGATAATGCTAAAACTTGGTTCCACAAGTCTTGGTGTTATCCGATTTTTAGTGTTATCCGATGCATGTTAAAATTCTATGGGATGCATCGGATAATGTTAAAGCTCCATAGAGATACATTGTAACCGCACAGGCTTTAGTGGTTGTTATCCGATGCATCCCATAGGATTTTAACGTATTTGATGCAATTCTCCCCCCCCATTACTTAATGTTATGCGATTTTAGCGTTATCCGAAGTAAACGTTATCCGAGGTATTATTATTATTATTATTATTATTATTATTATTATTATTATTATTATTATTATTATTATTATTATTATTATTATTATTATTATTATTATTATTATTATTATTATATGCCATATACTGTATATACTGTATACAGTTGTACCTCGCTTAAAGAGCATAATGCATTCCACAGGATTGCTCTTTAAGCGACTATATTACATATTATTACATATGTTATATATATAATAATTTATATACTCCGATTTATTTGTTAAACTAGTTTTTGGTTGGTTTTATTTGTTAAGCGAAGCGAACATTCAGAGAAAATGCTGCTCTTTAAGCGAGTTACTCTTTAAGCAAGGCACTCTTTATGCGAGGTTTGACTGTACTCTAATTTGTGTTCCTGCATTGATCAGGGGCTGGGTATAATGGCCTTGTAGGTCCCTTCCATCTCTATTATTCTATGGAACTGTGAATTCCCCAGCCAGCCTTGGTTTCATGAGATGCAATGAAGAATTTATTTTGAGACTGATAGAGAGCCATTAGTCTGTACTTTACATGGGGCCCATTCAAACCTGAGGCTAGCCCTACAGTGCTAAGGATATAAAAGAAACTGTCATTTGTGAGGTTTTGCAGCATCTTGGTATTATGAAAGAGTTCTTAAGGATTTTGCAACCCCATTGAAATAACACACCTAGTCACTGAGATGCCAAATAGTTTTTTTTTTTTGCCCATTGTGGTTTCCCCATGCTGCAGGAGAATATATTTTGTGCAAAATTCTTCTCTACAAAACTAGGATCTTCTTTCCCTTGTGAAGGGTAAGAGACTTACCCGCATTACCCGAAAGACATTGGTCCATCCCACCAGAGCAAATCGGAGGGGCTCCCTAAAGGTTCCAACTGGCACAACAAGCGTCTTTGGCACTATAAGGAGAGCCTTCTCCAGTGATGGGATGTCAAAATTTTCACTACCACACCATGACATCATCACAGTGTGGGTGGAGCCATAAATAAAAGAAATAAAGAAATAAAAAATAAATAAAAATACAACCCCAAATACAAATAAACTCACCCTCACCCCAAGCACAAGCCCCTCACTTACCATTGGAAGCGGTGGCACAGCGGCATAGTGGCGCAGCAGCACAGCAGCAAACCGCCACAATGGCACAGTGTCCTGGCGGGGCAGTGGGGCCAGGTGCAGAAAGGCCACTGCCACCATCACTTCTTCAGGTGCTCCCTGCACCCTTCCTTTCCCAGCAGCCAAAATGGCTGCTGGGAACTGCACATGCATCAAACTTTCATTTGACACATGCACAGTAAAAAATAGAACTGTGCATTGTCAAATGAAGGTTTGATGCATGCGCAGTTCCCGGGAGCCCTTTTGGCTCCAAATTAAAAAGAAAAACAATTCCCGGTGAGGCATCTGAACCGGACCCCTAAAAAAAAAAAAATTCCAAGGTGGTTGCTACCAGTTCAGCAAACCACCCAGGAATCCTGCTACCGGTTCGGGCGAACCCGTGCAAATCGGGAACATCCCATCACTGACCTTCTCCATATCTGCTCTGGTCCTGTGGAACTTCTTACCGATTGAGTTGTGCCTCCAGACAGAGTTATTGCCTTTTAGAAAGGGACTAAAAACATGGCTAGCTCACCAGGTGTAGGGTGCTGTCAGTGGGGCAGCACCTCCCCCCCCCCATGGTTGATTGATATAAGGGCTGTCTGGGGTGGTTTAGCTTTTTTATCCTAGTTTTAGCTAGTTTAAATGGGGAACTGGTAGTAGAGGACATTTAAGGTTTTAATTATTTTAATGTTATGTTTTTATGACTTATTACTATGGGGATGTTTTTATGCTGGGTTTGTAAAATTTGTTGTAAGATGCCCAGAGTCACCCTGGCGATGGGGTGGGGATACAAATCTAATAAATAAATAAATAAATAAATAAATAAATAAATAACATGTGGACACACAAACAACAAGCACAAGAGGACAAGCCTACTGAAGAGATGGAATTTTCCAATACTGCATAATTGTATATTTTGTACAAAATGCAAAAAATAAATAAATAGAAAAGTTACGGAAGCTCCCCTAAACTGGTTTTGTGAAGGATGTTTTTGTTTTGTTGAACAGGAATGAAGCAAGCCCACATTCAGATGCTTTGATGGGTTTAATAGATAACACTTTTCTATCAAGAATGCTCATATGCCCACCTATTTAAAAAAAAACAAATAAGCAAATGAGTTTACAAATGATGGTTTGCAGCATTCTTTTCTTTAACTTTTTACACCAATTTTTCCTTTTACATCTCAAAGTAGTGTTACAATATTGAAATGTGAAAATTAGAAAGTTACAATGAAATCAAATAAAAAGATTGTAAAACAGTAATGAATCTTAGAACAATAAAATATTTAATTAAAATGACTAATCCTGAAAAGTCAAAGGTAAGAAAAAAAGAAAGAATTCTAGAAGGAAGACAAAGAAATCTTTTTTTTTTCAAAACAGAATGTTTCATTTGGTCTTGTTTATTGACAGTGTTTTTCTTGATCAATAATAATTTGTTGTTTTGTTGTTGTTCAGTCGCACAGTCGATTCCAACCCTCTGCGACCCCATGGACCACTGTCCGCCAGGCACTCCTGTCCTCCACCATCCCCCTCAACTCGCTCAGCTCTGTGCCCATTGTCTCTACAATACCATCTAGCCATCTCATCTTGGGCCGTCCCCTTCTTCTTTTGCCCTCGACCCTTCCAAGCATCGAGGCTTTCTCAAGTGAATCCTCTCTTCTCATTTGATGTCCAAAGTACTTTAGCTTCACCTTTATTATTTGACCTTCTAAGGAGCAGTCAGGGGTGATTTCTTCTAAGATTGACCTATTTGTTCTCCTCGCTGTCCAACACCACATCTCCTCCAACACCACATCTCAAAGGCGTCTATTCTTCTGCGCTCAGCTTTCCTAATGATCCAGCTCTCACAACCATACATTGCCACAGGGAATACCATTGCTTTGACTATGCGAATTTTTGTTTGCAATGTGATGTCTACTTTTCACTATGCTCCCCAGGTTTCTCACTGCTTGCCTCCCAAGAATCAGTCGCCTTTTTATTTCATGGCTGCAATCACCATCTGCAGTGAGCTTTGATCCTAGGAAAGTAAAATCTGTCACTGCTTCTACTTCTTCCCCATCTATTTTCCAGGGACTGACAGGGCCTGTTGCCATTATCTTGGTTTTCTTGATATTGAGTCTCAAGCCAGCTTTTTCACTTTCTTCTTTCAACCTAATCAGGAGCTTCTTTAGGTCCTCCTCACTTTCTGCCATGAGGGTGGTATCATCTGCATATCTCAAATTGTTGATGTTTCTTCCAGCAATTTTTATCCCAAATTGTGATTCCTCCATCCCTGCATTGCACATTATGTGTTCTGTGTATAAGTTGAATAAGCAGGGTGACAAAATGCAGCCTTGTCTGACTCCTTTTCCTATTCCAAACCACTCCGTTATTCAATTTTCTGTCCTAACTGTTGCTTCTTGATTCATGTACAGATTTCTCATGAGGCCTATAAGGTGTTCCGGAATTCCCATCTCTTTAATTACTTGCCACATTTTGTTGTAATTGCATGCCATCAAATCAGTTCTAAGTTCTGGTGACTTATTCTGGGTTTTCTAGAAAGAAGTGATTTGCCATTGCTGCCTTCTGGAGATGTCCTTGGACTGTGCAGATTGTCCAAGGCCATTTAGGCATTTCTTCTCCCAACAAGCACAGTGAGGAATTGAGCTCCCAATCTCTAGTTCCACATCCAGATACCTAAACCATTGAGCCATCCCAGCTAGCTCTTGTTCTTGTTTACCAATCCAAAAATAGAACATCTAAAACACTCTATTTTATTATTATGTAAATTGTTTTTTGAACACATACAGAAACATTTGCCTCTTTGCTTTCTCAATGAGTCAGAAAAATAAACACCAGCAAAGCTGATGGTAACGATCTATATATAAAGTCTAATATTTTTCTTAATGGACACATTTGTTTGGCCCTGTAGGAGCTGTGAGACTATTAGCCCACAAATTACTTTCTCTCTTCTGATGCAGCTATCTCTGCTCAAGAAAACAAGATGCCATTTTCATGTTTTTGCAATTTGGCCTTACAAATTAAACTCATAGACAGCTCCTCATCTCTGCCAGTGCCTTTTCATCATTGAGGCATTTGGGGGCCATCTCTTTTCCCTTCTCATACATATCAAAGCAGAAATAAAGGAGGTAAAGTGCAACATAAGAATTTGTAGTAACCCACCCCCCTGCTCACAACTTTATCTGTTAGGATGGCTATAGTGCATAATTTGACACACTGTTTGGTCGAAAGTGAAACTCATGGAGAAGTGGCAAATAGACAGGGTAGCGGATAATGTGCACTAGTTCTTATTCTTCTCCTCCATTGGGTATATTTCTCATTAGTATGGATTGTGCTAAGAGCAGGTCAGTTGTTGGTTACTTACTGACTCTAGCTGGGGTACACAAAAAGAGCAGAAGTGTAGCGTGCCTTGATGGGGCCCCCTATAAAAATTTGTTTGGGGGCCCTTAGGAAGGGTAAAGATTTCTCACAAAAGAAAAAAAATGCATAAAATTAAAAGAAATATTTATTCATCATAATTAAAATTTGGGAAGTTTTTATTAATTTTTGCTTACGCACGTTGGGGGCCCCCGTGGCCCGGGCCCCCCGTATAATTGATACGGCAGATACGGCGGTAGCTATGCCCCTGAAAAAGAGCCTCATCAAATATGGTGGTCTTTTTGAACCAAAATCAGGCGTACTCTGGACAATGGCAACCTTGTGCCAAGTAAGCTTTCTCACACTAGATCGGGCAGAAGGAATTGCAGAATGAATTCACCAGCAGGTGGCTTCATTTTGGCAGTTTCACATCTGACGTACACATGGAAAAAGAAGAACTGACTCTAGATGATAAAGTAGAGGGTAATGTGATAAGATAGTGTGGCAGTATGTTCCATTTACTGAAAACAATGACACAGCTACAAATGGAAAAGATGTCATGAAAAAGATGCTTCCATTTCTACATACGTATGGCAAAGTAAGAACTTGCTTGCAAACCAAAGCTGGAAAATATGTACATTTCTCTCCTGCACTGAGATTATCTGAGTATGGGGGTTCTGCAAATCACACACACAAAAGAACATATTTGCAATCCAACATTAAATTTTAGTTTACTCTCAGCTGTAAAACAGTTTCCTTCTGTGGACTACCTTCGTGTAAATAAGCCGGGAGCACATAGTATAGCAAGAGGCATTAATATGATTCTTATTTAGGTTCTGTATAAAGAAAATAACAAGATATCTGCTTCCTGTTGTCCCCCCCCCCCCACACACACACACACTACCTGACAAGTTCTTTCCATCAGCTTAATAGCTGGAGAACACAACAATGCAAACAAATAATTACCAGGAGCAAGGCTGGGATTGTGTTTCATAAGCAACCAGCTTGGCCTTTTGCTACCGCAATACCTCTTGGAGTGCTTATTAAAATGGACCTCTATGGCTACATCTTCTGCAGCACTTTAAAAAAAAATCATATGTGTCCTGCAAAATTATCTTTGAAAGAGCAGCGAGGTAGAAAGAAGCAAATTGAGGTGAATTTGAAGAAGAATGTTAAGCACAAATGCTCCTCTTAGAATGAGAAACATTTTTCTTGATGTTTACTTATATTACTTGTTCAATTTGTTCAGGGAAGGATTCCATTCTTTCATTTTCTCAACATGACAGGTTAAGAGACAGAGGTTAGGCCAAGGTCAGCCAGAGGAGTGATTTTAATACAGCACTTAGAAACGCTACCGGTCATGGATCCCAGAATCTCCCAGCTAGTATTGCTAATGACTTGGTTGGCTTGGAAATTCTGAGAGTGATCATCCAAAAAGTATTTTTTCCAAATATCTGGTTTTAAGTGTGTGTTGGGAAGGAGTGAATTAGCATCTGACTTGTCACTTGCCCTGGCAGGCCATGCATTTGTGCGTGTGTGTTTGTGTGTATGTGTGTGTGTGTGTGTGTGAGAGAGAGAGGTGTTAATTAGCTTTGGGTCAAGATATTTGTTCTGTTCAAGTATGTCTGTCACCTTGAAACAGGTAGAAATGACATTGTTGGTCTCTTTGTCAAAGTTTCCGGGAATGTTTACACATTGCACAGGCTGAAGTTAACTTCCATGTTGTTGCCCACAATTGCTCTTCTACCAGAACACACAAGAGTTTATTGCTCCAGCCAGCCTCTCCCTGATGTCCAGCTGTTTCCAATTATAACTAAGAAATTAATCATCATCATCTCAGATTTGCAGAGCTAGAAGGGGACCACCTATAGAACACTGAATCCAGCCTCTCTCAAGGAGGCACAGTGGGAAATCAGACTCCTAACCTCTGGCTCCACAGCTAGACACGTAAACCACTGAGCTATCCAGCAATCCAGCCGAGAGTCTCCAAGTGTGACTAAACGTTGAAGCCAAATTGTAAAGATTCGACTTTGCTGTGATTGGAATAACAGCTTCTATTTATGTTTGAAATCACAATCTCTGCTCACACAGGGGTTGTGAATTCATTTGAATTCCCACCCACATCCCTTTTCTCTTCCTCTGGGCTTCTCTCTCCTGCTCCTTATATGGTCTTGGCAGAGGAAAGAAAACATTGTAGCACAGTTTCAGGTAATCACCACTGGTCTCATCACTGCAATCCAGAGACAAAAATATTTTTTAAACGTGACTGTCTTCTTCTGTCTGGTACCCAGGAGTGCGGAAAGAGAAAGCTTGTTTGGATACAGAGCAAAGCAGGAGCTGGTTTGTTTCAAGCAAAGGCAGCAGTATAAGTCACATAAGCCCAGCAAAGTGTGTAAAAGAAATGGGGCCAGATACAACCTTGCTAACAGAGGTGGATAAGTTTAAAATGAGCAATGATAACAAAGAATTAATGTCTGTGATGCATCGTGAAAAATTGGACAAATGATGTATTGCTAAAAATACAGGATTGGTATAAAGAAATGTGGGAGCTGGCACTTAATGATAAGCTAACATGGGAGCTAAATATTAGAAAAGGCAGAGTCCAAGTTAACAGATTCTGGAGAATTTGGAAACCATTTGTTGAACATGTAATGGTTAAAAAGAAGGGTATCACTCCTGTACCGGATCAAAGTGATTTTTGGAAATCATGAGTTGTTACAACCCCCCGGGCAATGTAAATAGCACAAGGGTGGTAATAAAAGTGTGAATTATATTAGAGTAGGAAAATAAATGTATTAGAAAATCAGTTGAAAAGTTGACATCAATGAGGATAACGTATCTTTACCTTATGTTTGATTTTGTCTGGACTTTTCTTTTATATACATATCATGTATATTGTATTCATTGTAGAACATGTGACTGTGTTATTTCCTTTATGTATGAGTTTATTTTTTATGTATATCTTTCTTTATTTTCTTTTGTATACCTATAAATAATTTTTTAAAAAAAAAGAAATGGGGAGAAGAGGTCTTGTTCACCACAGCCTGGGAGCTTCAGAACAGATCCTCCATCAGGTGAGCGACTGCTGTCAGTCACTGTAGATTAGGATTAAAATATGTACCGCATATGCTGGTGTATAAGATGACTTTTTACCCCTGAAAAACATGCCTCCAAGTGGGGGGGGGGGCTTGTACACCAGGTGCACTTCAGTTGAATAAAATACAGTAATACCTCGGATAACATTTACCTCGGATAACGTTTACCTTAGATAATGCTTAAATTGCGTAACGTTAAGCAATCTGGAGAGGAGAATTGCATCGAATAACGTTAAGGTCCTATGGGATGGATCGGATAATAACTTTTAATATCAGATGACAAACAGGAGTTTGAAGGCTTTTAAAGGGAAACTGTCACGCCAGCAAACTTGCTAGTGACTTGCCTGGCACTTGCTCTCTCCCTCTATTTGTTACCTTCCTTCTATCATTGACAGTTCCAGTTTGGTTAACAGATTAGAAAACAAACAGCATGGCAGCTCCCATAGGTTTATTGTTTCATTCAGCTTTAGTGAATTGTCTTTGGTGAATTACGTTTAATAAACTTGCACTGTTTTATGTTTACTGTACATGTTTGATAACATACAGCCTTGTGACAGTTTTTCTGCATGTCATAAGCATTTGAATATAAATTAACATGTTGAAATCAAATCTGATGTTCTTTTACATTTTATTTGGTTTGTGGAAGGTGTGCGGAAGAGGGGGTAGTCTTATACAGCAAGTATATAACAAACTCTATATTTTGAGTGGAAATGTTGGGGGGTCGTCTTATACACCCAGTCGTCTTGTACACCAGCATATACGGTAACTGAGAAATTGGAGGGGAACTGGTGTATGTGCTTTGCTGGGCTCACATCACATCTCCTGCTGCTTCCTTTGCTAGTAATGGTTTGACTACTGCTTTAGATTACTCCAGTGAGAGATTAAAAGAGACACTTTAGGGAACATGGATGGAATCAACTCAGCCTTTGTGCCATATGGGCAGCAAAAAGGGAATTGATTTCTCTCATTTTATATGCAAGACAAATCCTGATGTATTTAATGATGTAGTCAGGCACTTGGTCTGCTAGATTAGGGCCACATCATCTTAAACCAATCTTTATTCAGAAAGCAAATTTTATTGTCTGTGGATCAAGACATCTGTTCAGTACAAATATATTAGTCACCTTCACAACATGAAGCAGGCAGACATGATGTCACTGTAAGGAATAAAGTAAACTTCCATGTCATTGCTAAAGATGGCTCTCCTGGCAGCACAGACTGGAGTTTAGTGTTCCTAACCATCTTCTGCCTGAGGCCTAACTATTTCCCATTAGAACTCAGAGAACCTTGAAATGGTGGTTGTAAATTTGCTCTAATCTCTTCATCTCTGTCTCTTCCTGGTGCAAATGGATCTCCAAACTACTGCACCATTAGAAGATCTTCTGAAACTTCCCTGTCAACCCTACTGCCCCAGAAAGAAACTGACTGAATTCCTTATCCAGAGCAGTCTCTCCCAGATTTATGAAGTCTTCCTCAATCTCTGAAGCTGACTCAGCAAGGTGTGGCATGGCAGTAAGTGCATTCCACTCTCATCACTATTAAAACCAAAAGGAATGAATCTAGCTCTAGTTTTATATGCTGCAATTGGTAGACATGATTCATCTGCATCCTTTGAAGAAGCTGATGGACTTTTCATCCAGGTCACTTTAGATGGTCTGTGCCATGGCATGCCCATTTCTTGATCCTGCTGCTGGAAAAACACTAATGGTGGGAGATTTATACCTATGAGCTTTCTACAGGCATAAATGGCCTGCCCTGTGGATCTATTGGGACTCTCTACTGATGTCATTACACCTCCTTACTACTACTACTACTACTACTACTACTACTACTACTACTACTACTACTACTACTACTACTACTACTACTACTACTACTACTACTACTACTACTACTACTAATACTAATAATAATAATAATAATAATAATAATAATAATAATAATAATAATAATAATAATAATAATAATAATAATAATAATATGAGCATAATGCTTTTACTGAAAATGACCAGTGCAATATGAAAAGATGTTTTGTTTGCATTATGGAACTGAAAAATGTAGGGATATATTGTTACCTCAGAATAATAACCCTGATGTCAACTTGTGAATACTGAAGAGCTTTACGAGGCTTCATTGGAAGCCCCCTCTACACAGCCAGCACTTTCAATTTTATTATGGTAATATGCATCACAAATGAAGCATATTCATTTTCAGGGAGAAAGATACACAAAGGAAGAAGTCTACAATTTTGATGATTACATTTGTTTATATATCACTATCAATTTTGTATGCAAAGTGTTGTATGCTTGCAGAAGAAACCTATTCAATGTCTTGGCTGGATCTTTGTTTCTTTTTTAAAAGATTGTAATGTGCACCTCCCCCTCCCCCCCAAAAAAAAAAATCTGGCAGAAAGCTAATACACTCTTCTAAGTCCCACTGCTTGCAATGGAATAAATCTTTGCATACTTTAGACTGTAGGGCCATTCATCTTTCATTCTTCATGTGAATAAAGCAAGGGCTCTATTGCAATACCTGTACCAAACTTGCATAATTATTGTTTAACTGGAGATGTCCACAAGAACAAAAAGCCTATCTTCTTGATGACTTTCATTCTCATTTCTCTCCCCTCCATTGTCCATTTTATGAGATTATTTATTTTTGTTCTCATTAAGTTTGGAGTTAATAATAATAATAATAATAATAATAATAATAATAATAATAATAATAATAATGATGATGATGATGATGATGATGATGATGATGATGATGATGATGATGATGATGATGATGATGATGATGATGCAACCCATCAAGTCAGTTCTAACTTATAGTGACTCTTTACCAGGGTTTTCTAGGTAGAGGATACTCAGATAGGGTTTACTATTCCCTTCTTCTGGAGGCATCCTGGGACTGTACAGCTTGCCAATGGCCACACAGGTCTGTTCTTCTCCAAAGAGACACAGTGGAGAATTGAAGTCCAAACTTCTGGCTCTGCAGCCAGATATGTAATCAACTGAGTTATTCAGCTATTATCATATGTATGTTTAATCAAATCTTCAAAGAAGAAGTTTAAGAAGGAAGCTGGGTGGTCTTAACCAGCCCTGCTTACTGTGTTTTTAATTAAACCTAAATCAATGGGAGAAGAAATTAAGAATTAGTTCCAATCCATCCATGTATGCATAAAATAAAACTGACTGTACAAAATTAGATGAAAAATCTTGGCAATAGCTGATAGAGAGAAGGAATTCTTGTCTACCAATGGTTGTAATTGTGTTGCTGCTGGGGGAAAAGAAATGTGATGCTAAGTTTTGCCTCAAAGTTTTCGGTGTAAAGGGCAAAATAGTGAAGATGACAGGCTGGATGTTCTTAGATGAGAAGTGTTTCATTCCTGAGAGGTGTTAGGACTCTATACATTCTGCAGGAAAAGAACGATCTGTGACGTGCTTTAAGGTCAATGTGCAATCTCTCTTCCATGCTGTTTTGAGAAGTCTGATTAGTCTTTTCAATGGTAACCTTTTCCACAATGAATATGTTTGCTTCCTTGTCATTAAAATTCACCCTCTCTGTTTGTGATCTTGACAGCGTGTAAGATTAAATTTTCCATATATCGATTTGGATGTGTTACCTCTTGTCAGGTTTTGATCACTAGAAACACAATTTTTCTGGTGTTGAGATAACATACAGTGGATGTTGAACAAAAGTCAAGTGATATGTTTGTCAGATAACTCTTTCTCTCCCCGCCCCCCGCAACTGACAACTGATCATGCCCCTACAACAAATGAATAGTAACAATGCACATTTATCTTGCTGTGCTGTGTAGGACAGTCCATATTTGAAATTCTTCTTGTAACAAACCATGGTGACCAAATGTAAATAGGCTCCCATCTCTCCATGTGATTTTTTAAAAAAAGGTTCCCTAATATTCTTGTTTATGTTCTAATGGTGTCAGAGGTAATACAAATTCATCTGATTCACACCTGCTGAACAAATGTTTGGATCTTGTAGAATGCAGCTCTTTTGGCTGGAAAACTGTAGCCAAACAAATTAAAATATGACTTGCAAGACGAAGTACTCTTAGAAATGTAAACCATGTGATCTATACATAAAATCAAAGAAATGTAGGAAGAATGCCAAATAATGTTCAAATTATCAAACAATTGTGCTAATCCCACATGCTAGGAAGGTTATGCTCAAGATAATACAGGATAGACTGCAGCACCACATGGAGAGAGAATTACCAGAAGTGCAGGCTGGGTTCCAAAGAGGCAGGGGAAGTAGAAACCACATTGCCAACATATGGTGGATCATAGAGAAAACAAAGGAATATCAGAAACAAATCTATTTTTCTTTCATTGACTACAACAAGGCCTTTGACTGTGTGGACCACAACAAAATGTGGCAAGTAATTAAAGAGAGGAGAATAGCAGAACACCTTATATACCTCATAAGAAATCTGTACATGAGTCAAGAGGCAACAGTTAGGACTGAATACGGAATGACGGAGTGGTTCGGAATAGGAAAAGGAGTAAGTCAAGGCTGCATTTTATCACCCTGCTTATTCAACTTATACACAGAGCACATATTGCACAATGCAGGGATGGAGAAATCACAATTTGGAATCAAAATTGCTGGGTGAAACATCAACAATTTGAGATACGCAGATGATACCACCCTAATGGCAGAAAGTGAGGAAGACCTAAAGAAGCTTCTGCTTAGGTTGAAAGAAGAGAGTGCAAAAGCTGGCTTGAAAACCAAGATAATGGCAACAGTCCCTGGAAAATAGATGGAGAAGAAGTAGAAGCAGTGACAGATTTTACTTTCTTAGGATCCAAGATCACTGCAGATGGAGATTGCAGCCGTGAAATACAAAAGCTAAGAGAAACATGAGGAACATTGTTAACAATAGAGACATTACCTTGAAAACAAAAATTCGCATACTCAAAGCAATGGTATTCCCTGTTGTAATGTATGGTTGTGAGAGCTGGACCATTAGGAAAGCTGAGCACAGAAGAATAGATGCCTTTGGAATGTGGTGTTGGAGGAAAGTTTTGAGAGTCCCCTGGGCAGCGAGGAGAACAAATAGGTCAATCTTAGAAGAAATCAACCCTAACTGCTCCTTAGAAGGTCAAATAGTAAAGATGAAGCTAAAGACTTTGGACATCAAATGAGAAGAGAGGATTCACTTGAGAAAGCCTTGATGCTGGGAAAGGTGGAGGGCAAAAGAAGAAGGGGGCGGCCAAAAATGAGATGGTTAGATGGTATTGTAGATGCAATGGGCATAGAGCTGGGCTGGTTGAGGAGGATGGTGGAGGACAGAAGTGCCTGGTGGGCAATGGTCCATGGGGTCACAAAAGGTTAGAATTGACTGTGCAACTGAACAACAAGGAAGAAGGCAATACATTTTTAACCTCAAAGCAAGTTGACAAAGGGGCCAATTTGCCAAACTGGGGATGCAGCATTTCAATAATGTGATGTATAGAAGTCCTTTTAATTTGTTATTTTAAAAAGGGCTACGGAGTTCTAGGATGTTGAAAAGGAGGAAGAGGGCAGATCAGAAACATTTGCTTGTTGTGAATTTTGGGAAAAACCTACAATAGCTCTTGAGCAGCTGTAAAAATGTAGTTAAACAAAACTCTTTCAACATTGAAGTGTAAACACAGCCCAGTCAGGCTAATATTTCCCTTGTGTATATTTGAAAAGAGGAGCCTAGAAGCACAAAGTAAGCATTAGCACATTCTCTCATTATGATTCACAATTAGAGTGAAGTACGTTGTGGACTGTAACACAAAGGGATTAACAGGGCTAACGGATAGATAGGAAGGAAGGAAGCCTGTGTGAAGGAAATATTAAGGAAGAAATAAATGAGTCAGAGTCAGCTCAAGATATTTTTTTCTGCCCAAGGAAGATGGTAGCAAATGGAAGCCAGCCCAAACAAGTGATCTACTAATATTCAAGGGTGGTGGAGTTATTTTAGCTGGCAAATGAAGCAGAAAACCTCTCTCTGTATTAACAGCAAAGTAAACAAGAAAGTGGTTGCTGTCCTATTATGGCACACAGTGCCTCACTGCGCCTAATCGTAGGGCTGGTTTGGTAATATCTGTGGCCAATATCCTATTTCTAATTCCAGTCACAATGAATCAATTCCTGAACATAATCACTCAAAAATGTCATTGAGTCAATGGAACTCCTCTGGTTGGCTTGTTTTTGTTGTTCAGTCACACAGTCGATTCCAACCCTATGCGCCCCTATGGACCATTGCTTGCCATGCACCTCTGTCCTCCACCATCCTCCTCAACCTGCCCAGCTCTGTGCCCGTTGCATCTACAATACCATCTAGCCATCTCATTTTGGCCACCCCTTCTTCTTTTGCCCTCAGCCTTTCCCAAGGCTTTCTCAAGTGAATCTTCTCTTCTCATTTGATGTCCAAAGTACTTTAACTTCATATTCAATATTTGACCTTCCAAGGAGCAGACGGGGTTGATTTCTTTTAAGATCGACCCATTTGTTCTCTTTGCTGTCCAGGGGACTCTCAAAACTCTCCTCCAACACCACATCTCAAAGGCGTCTATTCTTCTGCGATCAGCTTTCCTTATGGTCCAGCTCTCACAACCATACATTACTACTGGAAATACAATTGCTTTGACTATGCGGACTTTTGTTTGCAAGGTGATGTCTCAACTTTTAACGATGTACCCCAAATTTCTCATAGCTTGCCTCCCAAGAATTAGCCACATTTTTATTTCATCTGCAGTGATCTTGGATCCTAAGAATGTAAAGTCTGCCACTGCTTCTACTTCTTTCCCATCTGTTTTTCAGGGACTGATAGGACCTGTTTCCACACAGAGGCAAACCGAAATCTGTCATGGCATGTACACATTCAACAGGGTGCACTGCCAAATCATAGCTAGTAATTCCACCAAACACATAAACATGCCCTTTGCATTCACAGCGCATATTTGTTGATATATAAAGGTATGAACCACATGATAAAATGAAGAGCACCCCCTGCTTTCATCCATGACCCACCTGCTATGAAGCAATCCTTCTCTCTGGTTAGCAGGCAGTGCTACCGCTTCAACTTTTTTTTTCTTTGAGAGGCTTCCCACTGCTATTTCTTTGCCCTGTCTATTGCTAGACTATGTGTGCTGACAGTTGTTTAAATTTCAGATCCGCTGGAAATTTATAAGCTTCAGGTGCTCTTTCAATGGCTAGGGAGGTCCTATTTTCTAACCTACTGAGTTTGTAAAGACTTCTGACTCTTCCTCACAACTTTTATTCTGTGATTTATTAGGCCAGGAAAGGAAAGTGTGAACCACTATTATTTTGTCTTGCACTATCACTGCTTTAATCTGACAATTCATTAGTCTTCATATAATCTCAACAGGTAAACTCTGAAAGATCGTCACAAACTGGCACTTTATGGCAGCATCATATTTTATTAGATTAGCATAGCCACAGGAAGTTTTCCTGGACTTCCTTATTTGGGGAACAGGTGTGATAAATAACAGGTATCTGAACAGCTGCCACAACCTCTTCCAATTATGTCAGAGGATGGTGGTCATTTGGAGAAGCATATTGTTCAGACCAGCATGCATTGCTCAAACTCTTGCTGAATTAACATTGCCAGTGTCCGTACTTTGTGGCAAGGATGAGTGAATCAGTTTTGCCTTGCCCTGCATTTGATGTTTTTTAAATTCAAAAGTCTCCTGTCTTGCTTACAAAAATGTAAGTTTTAAAGAGGTTTTTATTTTTAAAGATCCTATTCAAATGAAATTATTGCTTAATAGCACTGGATAAACTCAATCATAGAGAAGAGAGGCTCAACCCCAGATTATAGACATTTCCTCTTGTCATTATCTTGAACTGCCTATTCTGTCAAAGCCAGAATTTAACAAGCAAAATATTCAAACTCCTTTGCGTAGAATGAATGCCATGTTTTCCTTTCCTCCACATTCAAATTACAGAAATACAAGCAGTGATGGGATGACAAATTTGTTACTACCACTCCATGACGTCACAACGTCATGGGTGTGGCCAGTGTCATGACATCATGACGTCATAGGCAGAGCTGACGTCATGACGTCACGACGTCGTGGGCGGGGACTTAAAATAAAATAAAAAATAAAATAAAATAAAATAAACACACACACACACCCTCAACCCAGCCACCCACCCACACACCTGCCACACAAACCCGTAAATAAATAAATAAATAAATAAATAAATAAATAAAAATTAAATAAAAATACAACCCCAAACACAAACCCCTCACTTACCCCTGGGAGGGCTCGGCAGGGGCGGACGGCCAGGGCAGGCCAGGCCTCAACTTGCCTGTGGGGGCTCGGCGGCGGCCCCGGGGGAGGTGCCCTCCTCTGAGGGCTGGTGCTGCCTGCCCACGCCGCCACCTAAGTCATTGCCGCCACCATCGCTGCTGCCATCTCTGCCACCACCGCTGCCATTATTGCCATCGTCACCGCCGCCATCGCCGCCATCACCGCTGTCGCCGTCATTGCAGCCGTTGCCACCGCCACCATTGCTGCCGCCGTCATCACTGCCACCGCTATTGCCACCGCCACCACCATCGCCTCCGCCACCATTGCCACCGTTGTTGCCGCCGCCACCATTGCCACTGCCGCCACTATCGCTGCAGCCGCCGCCAATTTTTTTTTAAATTGGAGCCAAAATGGCTCTGATTTACTGCACATGCGCAGAAACTCAATCTGATGCATTGCGCATGCGTCAGATTGAGTTTCTGCGCATGCGCAGAAAAAGTAGAGCCAAAATGGCTCCAATTTTTTAAAAAAAATTCTTTCGGGGAGACGTCCGGAACCGAATGCCTCAAAAGTTGACTCCCCTCCCGGAGAACCCTCCGGGATTGTTCCTACTGGTTCCAAGGAACCGGATGGAACCGGGGTCATCCCATCACTGAATACAAGCTTTCCATGCCTTGTTTTGAAACATGTCTCCAGATTCTGTCGTTAAAAAAAAAAAAGAATACACAGAACATTAGTATGACTTTTTTTTAAAATGGGAGGCATTGATACCACATTGAGGAAACCACTTTACATCTCGAAGGTGTGTCTTGCTTTGTTCCTTATTTTGATATTTTAAGAAGTACAGATTGGAAATTTCATACATGAATAGCCTAAGGTCTCTGGCATTGACAAGACAGGGTCTCCCCACTGGAGCAAAAACTCTATGTTTTTAAAGTTCCTGTTTTTCTTGGTTTGATGCAGGGCTTATAGGGATTCACATCCACACTGAACTTGAAAGAGTCACATCCCTGGAAGCCACCTGTTTTCTTTAATTGTTGCCAGATATCCATTGAATTACCATAGCTCCCCCCGCCCATTCGTTTGTTACTTTAAAAGATCTAGTAAGGAGACTCTGACACAAAAATGATCTCTTTGTAGAAAATGACGCAAAGCTCAACTATGCCCCCAGAACAAAATAAACAATGCATCCTGGATGAATGAAAGATAAACAAAGAGAGATTGATGGTCTTTGGAGTGCTATAAAATGGAGTTGAGGTAGAGGTAGCTTATTGGCCACATTTTGCCCACATATGGTCTTCAGCAGAGAAATCCAGCAGATGAGCAATTTCAAGACTGCTTCTGCTCAGTAATAAGCAATATGCTCCACTTTCAGCCCTTCTGCAGCACAGTTGTTATGCTACAGAATCCAGGGGGTTCTAAGGCAGCAGCCAAGCTAAAAGCAGGTGCTTAGAGCAGCTGGAGTAGCATAGCCACTTGACACAACATTACCTTGTAATTAACTAACTTATCATTAATTGCTTCACATGGCTTCCAAGAGTAAGGCATGGGGAGTAGCTGTGGACATCTGACAGTCCTCCCCATCTGGGAACTTGTAAAGTGGGGAAAATAATGCTGTGATGTTTTCCTGCTTCATTTGCCACCTGCTGAACTTATCAGCATGTGTATTTTCTACAGCAAAGTTCATGGAAGCGTTAAAAACATGTTCACACTATAAGATTCCCCACAGGATTCAACAGACATATATAACATCAATTGCTTATGTTCCTTCCAACTTTGGAATTGTAAATGGTTCATTGTTTTAGAACTATAAACACTGAAAAGAGGCTTAACACACCATGTATCTTAATTATATATTATTAGTTTCTTGTGTTATTGTGTTCTGTTGTTTTTAGTTTGTTAAAAATGGTTTTTTAAACAGTTTTATTGATTTTTTTAAATAATTTGCACACCCTTATAATTAAATCCTTCTTTTAATTTGATTTTGTAAATGGGAAATAAGATGGAGGAAATGCCAGAATACATTTCAAATGTTAATTTTTAAAGGTTTGTTTTTAATAGTAGCAGTGTTAGTCTGTGGTTCAGGCATATCAGAAAACAAAACAAAATAAAATAAACAAAACAAAATAAAACACTGTAGCACTTTAAAGACTAACTGCTATATACAATAAAAATATAGCAGTTAGTCTTTAAAGTGCTACAGTGTTTTATTTTGTTTTGTTTAATTTATTTTGTTTATTTTATTTTATTTTGTTTTCTTTTAAAGGGTTGTCACTCAAAGTCCTTAAGAAGTGGTATTTCACTCCACTCTGGATGTTTCACATCAAGTCAACAATAGTAGCACAATGTTGAAGGGGAAGCAAAACTTTTAATAAAAAACCTTTGATTTATGAATGTGAGGTATTTGCTTCTATACCCACAATTCAAATGGCCAGGAAATGGCCTGATATTGTTATACAATAGCATGCTTGTGTTGCCAGCAGGAAAAAATGATGCCAACATTTTGGTAATAAAGGGCAGCGTGTATATTGACAATACCAATGTTACAAGGGGCTGTGGTGGCTCAGTGATTAAGAAGCTTGCCTTGTTAGCTGGAAGGTTGGAAAGTTAGCAGTTTGAGATCTGGGTATTGCATGACAGTTTGAGTGCCTGTCTCTGTCCCAGCTCCTGCCAACCTAGAGTTCGAAAGCAAGAAATTGCAATTAAATAAATAGGGGCCACTTTGCTGGGAAAAGATCTTGGGGACATGAAAGGAGCCTTGTTCGGGCATCCCCTGAGTAGAGTTTCTCCAGCAAAAATCCTTTCAACCAAGAATAATTTCTGACACAAAATTATTATTATTATTATTATTACCAATGTCACAGTCAAGATGGCCTACAGGATCACTTCTTGTGCACTCTACCATTCACAAAAAGATACAAAAAAAGACAGAGATTTTTCTTCATCAGGGAAAACCATTCTTGTCAGCACCAGAGACCTTACAATACTCATGTATAAAATTTCCAATCTCTATGCCTTAAAAAATAGACAGGGAACATAGCAAGGCACACGCTGTAGTTATGATCCTGTAGATCATATTGACTGCTGAAACTGTTGTCCTCAACAATCGGCCTGCTCTTTGCTATAGAAAGGTTGGCATTCTTTTCCTGTTGGCAACACGGGCACAATATTGCACAGCAATATCAGGCAATTTCCTGGCATTTTGAATGGTAAATACAGAAGCATATTATCCTATATTCATAAACTGGAGTGTTTTTGAAAACCTCATCATATTGTGAGCACTAAAATACCTGGCTAATTAAAGGAGCAAGGGAATTAAAACAGGTTTTTCATAGGCCAAGAAAAAGTCTTTGAGCATTTTCGGGATGGCCTCGTGGTTATACATTTTAGAAGTAAACTGGAAGAGTGGGATAACAAAAATGAAACAAAACTGAACTAAAATCTAATTTCTAGTTTGTATTTTTTTTTCATTCAACAAACACCTGACACAGAATACAAAACAAAAAGAACTATCCAAAGAATGCTATGTAAAGCTTGGCATATTTGTTTCTTTTGCAGGCATGATATCATTTGGCAATTTCTTAGTGTTTTAAACCATGGATAGAGAAATGCAATATCCCACATTCATAAACCAATTTTTTTGTTTTCATTTGAAGAATTGAATTTCTTGGCTTTTTAAAATGGGAGTGTTATACTACATACAAATTCCAAGTAGCCATTTCCCTCATGTACTACAGCCATTCAGAATATGATCACATTATCTGTACTATTGTTCCTGGGAGGGATTAGAACCAAAAACAACTGGGATGTGGCTACAGTCCTCTGTGACAAATACTTTAAAGGGATATTTTGGCTTTGATAAAATGGGAGAAAAAAATAAGAATCCCCAATTATTTCCAGTTTGGTCAAGATAGTTCTTGTGGTTCTTCTAGTCAAAAAGTAGTCTAACCATTTTGATATTTTAATGTGTTTGAATTTTATCAATACTTTACATACATGTGGAATGTTAAATTATGCAACATTGATATGAATAAAGATGAGGAAAGAAGGATATGTTTAATTGCCTTTAAATAGTAAAAGTTGTTGCACTTTAATTGTGTTTGTCTTTTAAAAAATGGCTATGCCACATTGAAAATTTTTATTGGTTGAAAGGTGAGGTATAAAAAAAGGAACAAACAAATGAATGAAAGAACAGTAACTGCTAGAATCCTGCTGTAGGTGTGCTGTAGGTTTGGAAATTTGCAGTTGGCACAGAACAAATAGAGATGTTAACACAATATTGCTTTGGGGTCTTGGTTCACAGGATTTTAAAGATAACTTTAAAAGATAATGTTTAGGAATTTTAGTAATTGTTTACAGATTGCTGCAGAGCACTCATCTGTAGCAATATATGTGCTTGGCATTTGGAGATTTAATCAGTGAATAATGTGTGCATGCAAAGTGGCCCCTACTTAAAAATTTGTTCAGTTTATAACTTGGAGATGGTAGATGATGACCATTCTTCAAAAAGCCATGAGGGATTAGGGTTATAGATAAAGTCCTCATTAGTTCCAAGGTTGTCGGAATCTGATTGATGAGTCACAGCTAGAGCAAATGACCAGAGATTTAAATTGGAGTCAGTGTGACACCTATAGTCAGAGCAAGACTGATAGAGAAGAGACTGTTTCAGGAGTTTGGATCATTCATGGACAAGCTGAACTATTCTAATGTTGCCTCCTACCAAGATTTATCAAACATGCAGCAATAACTGGGGAATAAGTTCTGATGCCTTCTATTCCCATAGAAGTTGATGAGAATAACAACAAAAGGAGCATCTAGAAAAAACAGTGTACCATAAATCCAAATCATCCCTATTCCAATAAATTGTAATGTTATTAATGACTTGGATGTTGCAGTGCAAGGAATGCTCTTCAAATTTGCAGATGACACAAAATTGGGTGGAATAATCCCTAACACTTTGGAAAACAGAAACACTATTCAAAAAGATCTGGAAATAATAGATCAGTGGACTAAAAACAACAGAACAAAACTCATAATTGCAAGATGGGAAATACTTGGCTCAGTAATACTATGAGTGAGAAGGATCTTGTAGATGACAAGGTGAATAAGAAACTATGGTGCTGGTGAAGACTTCTGAGAGTTCCCTGAACTGCAAGGAGATAAAATTAGTCAATCCTAAAGGGGATCAGCCCTGACTGCTCTTTGGAAAAACAGATACTGAAGCTGCTCAAATACTTTGGCCACCAAATGAGATGAGTGGAGTCACTGAAGAATTGTCTGATGCTAGGAAAGATTGAAGGCAAATGGAGAAGTGGGCGGCAAAGATGAGATGGTTACACAGCATCATTGATGCAGTGGGCATAGATCTGGGAAGACTATGGAGGGCTGTAGATGACAGTGGAGCCTGGTGTATGGTGGTCCATGGGGTCATGAGGGGTCAGACTCGACTGTGTGACTAAATAACAAAACATTAACAATAATGATTTTTATTTGATACAAAAAATATTCTGCTGAGTATGCTTACAATTTGTCCCATGGTTCCATTTAATGTCCTTGTTTTCCTGATTTTTCTCACTTCTGTGCCATGTTCCACTGACTACAACTTCAGTGCTCCTTCCCAGAATTGCCACATTATACAAGCCAATCAGGGGTTATGTAGTAAACATAAGATCACTACAATTTTGTAGAGCCAATTAGATTGGCCTGGATTATGGCATCAATAAGAGCAAATTAAATATGTTCTGAATGGGAGCACGACAGACCAGTGTATATCGACTCCATAGCTGGCACCCTGTTTCTTTTGAAACATGCATGAAGCAGTCTATTCTACACACAAGGTTCCTCTGTTTCTGTTATGTACACAATGGAGAATTTATGTGCAATATTTAGAGCCTTAGCAGATGCATGAACTATATAGGTAAAGGTTGCCCTTGCTCGAAAGCCAGTTGTATCTGACTCTAGACTTCATTGCTCATCTCTATTTATAGCCAAAGAGCCAGTGCTGTCTGTGTTTGCAGATATTTCCGTGGACATGTTGTAGGCATGACTAAATACTGGAGTGTACAGAATGTTGTTTATCTTCCCACTGAAGTAATATCTATTTATCTACTTGCAATTTCTTGCTTTTGAACTGCTAGGTTGGCAGTAGGTGGGACCGAGATGGGAGCTCACTCCATCATGCAGCACTCTGGTCTTGACCTTCTGACCTGTCAACCTTCCAGTTATCAGATTCAGTGTCGTAAGCACCAAGCCACAGTACGTATGAACTATATACCATTGGATATATTTTGTGTACATTGAGTACAGGTGCATCCTTTCAGCATGTGCGAGTTTTGCACACATTACAGCTATAATCTGTGTAGATTACTGAAAATATGACCAAAAACCCTAATACCTTTGGCATCTTGGTCTCACACCAATGATGAGCTTTCTCAACATGATTGAGAATTTCACCCAAAGACAGCTGAATATGAGAAAAATATCACCAGCTGCAAGATTCTTTCACATTCCTATTTTTAGCAAATCTGAAAATGTGAAATATTGTGAATAGCTTCAGCTCAACACGAATCAAAATGTGGCTACTTATTTATGCTCTAAAGCATGATGTGATGGACTTCTTTACAGTAGGCTTTGATCAGAAAAGTAATACATAACAAATGGTGCTGAGCCCAAACTGACTTGTAATATATTTGCAAGCAAAATGTTTTCTGAGCTACTCAGCAATCTTTGTGGCAGTCACAAATCACTGGCTTTACTTATTACAAACTCAGCACTCTTAATCTTTTTTCTAGTCAACAAATTAATGGAAACTTTATGCAATAGCTTGTGGTGGCAGAGGGAGCTGAAGCTTGAAGCATGTAGATCATGTCTTGCCTTCCAATGGATGCTTTTCTATTACTTTAGAAGTTGCTAACCTCTGTAATTTCAGATTATTGTCATGGTGGAACAGACAGGCAAATATATTGGCCATATGGATTTTGGAATAAGTTTCTAAGACAGGTGAGGTGATTTGAAATGCTTCTGCCTACCCTTTTTTCTAAAGGAGAAAGTACTTTGAGTTATCAAGAATGGCCACGGCGCATGACATAAAATGGGCATGCATTTTGCCACCCATCCACCCAAGGTGGGCAGCCATGCCAGGGGCCTTTGGTGTCATGGGGAGGAGCCAAGAACACTATAAAAGTGCGGCTCTTCACCGCCTCACCCTCTCTCTTCTTTCTTTCCCACAGCCTGCTTGAAAAGCAGCCCTCCCTCCTTCCCTTTTTACTAAGTATGATCTATTGATGGTTGTTTCAGGGCCGAGAGGGAATTTTTTCATCATCATTAATTGGCCAATGTGGTGATTTTTTTTTTGCCCTCTTCATACTTACAAGGGGAGAGTGAGATACTTATTTAAACTGCAATGCAGGTGGTAGTTTAGTAAATGGTGATCAAAATTATGCTTAATTGATGATGGTTAATTCATCGGATAGAAAGACATAGGTGTTGGAGGTGTCTACTGCCTGGCGAACGGACCCTCAATTACAAAGTGCAATACCAGGCTGGTGAGCCTGTTGGGAAGTAACAATCAAATTATTACAGAAGGAGACGTCATCCCTTCAGATAGGGTCATAATCAGTTATGACGACATGGGTAGGTATACCCATAAATAGCTGACCATTTACCCACTATGATGCCCCTTTGCAGGTCATGTTGTATACATGTTATGTTAAAATAAAGTGACCCATGTTTTCACCAACAGATGGTCACCTGTCTGCTCCTTGGGTGAATTGGGTGGCAAAGTTATTAGGAAAGAAGCTGAAGTAGCAACTAATCCCACCACTAAAACAGAGTTTCCAAACTTTTACATTAATGTTCTTCTCCAAAGTTATTGCTTGTTCCTGATTGGATTTTAGCCTCACCTTCTTGATCTCTGAGCCCTATAATCCTTTTGTTCAAAAGTTTCATTATCGAAGGATCTGACTTATCAGTTAATTCACCAAAGAATTCTGTTTTCTTCATTCCACCGTTTCTGCATCTCGAGAGATCTAGGCATTACAGAGGTTTCAGTACAAATTTCCTCTCAGTCATGCTGCAAGGATTTGTGCTAAGTATGATAAAGTGCTCATGAAACAGAAGCCTCAGGATTAAACCACACAGTGTGTTGAATACAGGAGTGCCTTGACCTTTTTTGCATTTGATAAGCTTGACAACCAGCAGGCTGCCAGGTTAGCAGTTTGAGACTAAAGTGAGTACACGTCTGTCCCAGCTCCTGCCAACCTAGCAGTTAAAAAGCAAGAAACAACAAGTAGATAAAGGTAACAGTATTTTGTGTGCTTCAGCATCTAGTCATGCTGCCGCAAGACCATGGAAACGTCTGCAGATGCAGACAGGACTTGATCTTTAAACAGAGATGAGTACCACCACCACCCCTGAGTTGGACATGACTGGCGTTTGAGCAAGGGAGAACTTTACCTTTAATCAAGCTGAGGCCCATCCTAGATTAGCTCCATTGTGCATGGGTGGGGATGAATTATTCCTTCCCCAACTACCTCCCCCTAAATTTGCCCAATTAATGCTCACATAGATAATTTAAAAAGAGAAATAAGTATACCTCCATTGGGACCAAATGAAATTTTTCATTGTAGGCCCATCTGATCTAATAATAGACACAGTATATAGAGAGTTAAAGGATAAGATGGATGAATATCTGACTACAGCATTTCTATGGACACAGCATAGAGTTGGATCCAAGAATCTGATGACCTGTAAAATGGCAGTGAACAGTGTGCTCACTCCAGATATAAGAAATACAAGAATGGGACATGCTCCAATTTACAATGAAGATTCCAGAATAGATGCAGTGAGTCTTAACTTTAAAAAGCCTCACAAACTTGCAAAGTAAAACAATAAAATAAAGACAACAAACCTTTCCTCAGTATGATAAATTACATGCATTTAATGTTCCATCTAGTTTAATCATCATCAACATTGGAGGGAGTGTATACAGAATGAGCTGTCTTGACAATTGTGGTATTTATGAACCACAATTGGGCATACCCTAGGCAATGGAAACATTGTTGTGCCCGCTAATCTTTCTCACACTAGGACAAAAAGAAGTACAGAATGAATTCACCATAAGGTGGCTTTATTTTGGCAATTTAAATTCTTACCTAGACACAAAAGAGAAAGAAGAACAAGGAAAGGCATGGTATTGACACCTATACTCAGGGTTCAATCATTAAGTTGTTCTACAGTCTTTATGCAGAATCCTATGGTAATTTACACTAGAGCCGTGGTGGTGAACCTATGGCATGTGTGCCAGACATGGCACTCCCAGCCCTCTCTGTTGGCATGCATGCCATCACCCCAGCACAGATTTTGCCCTGTCCTTCTGCCCAGCAGCCCAATGGGACCACTTTCTCCCTCCTCCAGCACCCCAGCCCTCTACCCAACAGCCAAATGAGAATGGTTCTTCCCTTCCCCCAGCACAGAGTTCTCTCCCCCCATTTGTTTGGGGCACTTGGTCTCTAAAAAGTTTGCCATCACTGCACTAGAATAAGTGCTGTCTCATAAGTTGCAGCAGTGAATCACCACTAGTTAAAAGAATTGCAGGTTATATCCCTTGCTGTGTGCCAAGTCACACCATTAGCATGAGGGACTGAAGCCATTACTTATTAACTAATGACTATTGGCCACCATGATTTATAACATTGCACTGATTGTGGTGTAAGTAACCCATAGGATTCTGGCCTTCATCTCTAGAACTTTGACTTTTGAGGAACTGTGATTCCCCCCCTCCCCAAAAAAATCTCTAGGATGCTCTCATCCAAACAGATAGTGTTGCATAGCTGAAGATGAAGCCACAGCAGGGTGGGAATAATATCCACAAAGCACATCTGGGAGTGTGCTGTGCGACAGCCCAATGTCAAATACATAATTGAGAGTGCCACTGTGAACTACATTATTGATTTTATGATACTATCTTCCTATTCATAAGGCCAAGCATATTTCTGCACATGTATCCATGTGCTTTGGCAGCTTGAACAGTATTTTAGCTTTTCATATGTGGTGAATAAGGTGAACTTACTCTTTTTTCAATCAGTGGTGATGTTTCCAGTCATGCTGGTCTGATATTTCTCCCCACAAGGCAAGGAAGTTCCACTCACCAAAGAACTAGTTATGGCTCTGGCTTGCTGCAAAATGAAAAAAAGGCATTGCAAACACATCAAGTATAATGTCATAAACATCAAGTGTGAATAAACCTGCTTAAGTTAGTTGTAGAAAATAGGAAAAACTTTTTTTCATATGAGGTCCCTCAACAGATTTTTTATTCTGACTTGAAAAGAAGCTGGATGCAAGAGATCAAGAGTATCAGACCTAGAGATCTGATGGGATATCAGAACCAGAATGCCTCTTTATCACAGCCACTCACTTAAAACTCGATCATATGAGAACATGTTTTGCTAGGTTTTCATCTGGTTGTACATAAATCACAGCTTTGTAATAGATTCAGTATACTAATTGGTATATTTTTATGAAGAATATTATTGGACATTTCTTCAGGTGCTTTTTGAAGGGAAAGGTGGAATATAATCACAAAATGAATTATGGTAAGTCTCTAGGTGGAGAAGAAACTATATGTTCTGTAATTTAACATACCAGGTTCATGCTGCATATGGGTAGTATATGTGCAGTAGGCAATTACAGGTGATTGACAAAGTAGGTTGGTCCCAGAGGTATGGAAGAGTGCTAGAAGGTCAATACTGAGCTCTGAAATCTTTTATCTCCTTGTGTGGAAATCAGTTACACTGAACTAAGTGGGACTTATGCATGAGCAGAGATACCAGAGTTTGTGCTATAAATCTTAAAAATGGAAGATAGAATTTCATATGTAGTAATTGCCCAGTAATTTGAGCAACCCATGATAAATCTAATGTGCACATTATCCAATATTTATGAAGTCATTGTTTTCGAAAGGGTCTTAGATTTTCCTCCACTATCTAGCACTTATTAGAAAAGAATGGAAGGTCAAGCCCCATCTTCTCTCATCCAAATCTTAATGGAACAGGAGAAGTTAGGTTACTACCTCTGTCTCAAAATAGGTGACCACTTACTACCATTTATAAGAGAAATTAGTCAAATTGAATTTTTGTATGAATTTAGCATATTTTGGTTATGTCAAAAATGATATGGTACAGTGCACATCTTATTGACAGATTGTATTTATATGTTGAATGTCACATTCTCCAGATTTTGGTGATGCAGTATCAGGTGCTGTATCAGTTCCGGATATTTGCTATCATCATGGCGATAGACTTCCTGTTCTTAACTCCTCAGAACAGTTATTCTGAGGACATGCCACACCAGTCTCTAAGTTTCTTCAGCCATGAGGTCCATCAATGTCCAGAGCCTCTCAAGTTAGAGCTTCAAGTGCAGAATATGGTTTGGATCTCAACACCAAGAAGACGAAGTATCTGGTTGTAAGTCAAACATAGACTCAAGGCAAGGTAATGGCAGAAACACAAGAAATTGAAATACAGTGGAACCTTATAATGAATGCCCCCTATAGTGACTAAATCGCATAACAAATAGGTTTTTAAAGAAAATGGTGCCCAGCATAACGATTTTTCCTATGGAAAAATTGTACAACACATTTTCAATGGGAAAGACCTCTTAGCAAATAAATAAATAAATGTTGTACCATAGGGAAAATCATACAATGACAAAATCACATAGTGAACAGACCCATAGAACAAATCAAAAATTTTATACGGGGTTTTACTGTAGTGGATAAAATTGTCTATTTGGGGAGTATATTAAATTAAAATTGGGATCCCTGGGTAGAGATTAAAATACAAATAGAAAAAGTAAGAAACACCTTCATAAAAATGTGACACTTGCTATGCAGTAGAGATCTAACTCTTGCTACAAAGATCCAAATAGTGAGATGTTATGTATTCCCAGTGTTGCTGTATGGAGTTGAAGTTTGTACCTTGACTAAAGCATCTGAAAGAGAATCAAAGCTTTTGAAATGTGGAATTACAGATGGGCTGACCATGTGACTAACGTTTACACTGTATGGATAAAGAAAAATAACTCTTTAAGTCCATTAAGCAAAGAATGCTCAAATATCTTGGCCATATCATAAGGAATAACATAAAATATAGAATACTCCAACTCGCTCTGCAAGGATCTGCTTTATAGCTGGATCTGGATCTGGTTTATAGCTCAGAATATATACACTTATGTCTGCTGTGTTAGTTATGTGCTGTCATATTATTCTGAATGTGTTTTAATGGCCTCCAGAATTAGCAGCCCTTCTCCAATCTCCAGAATTAACAGCCCTGCTCTGATCTCTGCATATGTATAGTCACATAAATATTTGTGAGTGCAAACATGTGCAAAAATTGAACTTTTTGTGCACATAAATGTATTTGTTGTTACATGCCTCCAAGTCACTTCAGAGATGTGGTGATCCTGTGAAATAAATGATGTCCAAAATGTCCTATCCTTAAAAGCTTTGCTCAGTTCTTCTAAAATCAAGACTATGTCTTTCTTTAGCAAATCAACCCATCTCAAATTCGACATGACATTTCTTTTTCCTTCTGCCTTCTACTGTTCCCAGCATTACAGGGTTTTTTTCCCCCAGACAACCTTGCTTTCTTATGCCCAAAGTTGAACAATCTCAATTTCATCATTTTTTACCTCCACAGATAATTCAGGCTTTGATTTGCTTTAGGAGCCACTTGTTTTTCTTTCTGGCAGTCCAGGGTATCCACAAAGTCTTTCTCCAGCACCACATTTCAAAAGAGTCATTTTTTTCTCACCAGCTTTCTTTACTATCCAACTTTCATACCATACGTGGTAACTGGAATTACAAGAAATGTGGTCATGACCTCCAGTGACACATTTTCACATTTGATGATCTTTTCTAATTTTTTCACTTCTACCTTTCCAAGTCTTGTCTTTTTCTGATTTCTTGTCTGCAGTCTTCATTCAGATTGATGACTGAACAAAGGGCGTTGTTATATGTTGAAAAGGTAGTACATTTGCCTCAGTAAGGTAGCTGGGGTTAAAATGTAGCCCATTTGCCTTGGAGTTTACACTGGTAAAATCAATTCAAATTTACTTGACACACAATTAATCTTACACTATAGGCCCATAAGATCTTCTTCCATGTCTAGGTCAGATGTGGAGCTACCAAAATGAAGGCACTTTTTGGTGAGTTCATTCTGCAGTTCCTTTAGCCTGACCTAGTGTGAGGAAGATTAGCCAGCAACACAATTGCCAGAAAACCACAATCATTGAGGAAGCTCTTTCCCATAAAATGAGAATTTCCAAAGTTCATGGAAGATGTCTGTGCTATGCCTTGTGTCTTAGAGCTGTGTTTGATGAAACAACAAATTTCATCAGACTGATATTGGATGGAGAACATCCCTCCACTCTTCAAATAAAAGGAACCAGGTAAATGCATTTGACCTGCCCACATATAGCCTTCCTTAGAAATAGCAAATTTCTATTTGGCCAGAGAAGAGAGCAACACAAAGACACAGACCCCTCCATAAGAGAATTTAGCATAATCAAGCCTTTGGAACTGCAGTAGAATTTTAGGTAAGTAATTTAGTCTATATGTATATTCATAAAAGCAATTCTGGGCCCTCATTATTGTGCATTTATCTAGGATGGTTTGTATATCACTCAGTTAACACACAACAGTCATGTTTTAATTTATGGCTTCTCCCAAAGAAAGAAAGTGAATGAATGAGAGAGAGAGAGAGAGAGAGAGTATAGCAACAATCACAAGGCTGATCTATAACAAAAATATATTAGATTCAATGATCACCTGTGCTGAAAACCCCAAATCTCTGAATTAATCTTTGACATACTATAAGATTAATCATTGTGGAATAATGGCATCTAAAATGTATGTTACAAGTTCAGTTATTTATAATTATCAGCAGTATTGGTCTACTGTATTTTATGGGATCATTGCTCCCTTAGGAATGATAGCATAAACATACAATAGATACAATAGCCTGTCAATTAACACTAGGACTGCAGTGGCTCAAGTGGCTAAGATGCTGACTGGAAGGCTGCAGGTCACCAGTTTGATACCCAAATACTGCAGGATGGAATGAGCTCCTGTCTTTGTCCCAGCTCCTGCTGACCTAGCAGTTCAAAAGCAAGAAATTGCAAGTAGATAAATAGGGACTACTTCGGTAGGAAGGTAAATAGCATTCCATGCACTCTGGTCATGCCTGTCACATGAGCACAGAAACATCTGCAGAAGCAGACAGCACTGGCTCTTTGACTATGAAACTGAGATGAGCACTGAACCCTAGAGTTGGATAAGACTGGCTTTTGAGCAAGGGTGACCATTACCGTTACCTAATTATTGTTCATGGCACAAAGTGAGTTAGTGCTAACAGTATAAATGACTAAACTATTATATTGGATTTTGTTTTTAGAGTAGACTTGCATGGTTTCTCAACCGTGGGTTCCTAGATGTTCTTGGATTTCAATTCCCAGTAGCACTGACGAGCAGGTGTTCTGACGTGGGCTTCTGGTAACTGAAGTCCAAGGAAACCTGGGGGCCCAAAGTTGAGAAATCATAAAGGATTGAATTTTTCTCTAAACTTTCAATAATCACTAGCAGTGGTAATCACTAGTAGAGGGTACCAGCTAGCACCTTGGTCCTGTAAAATGTTATTGCCACAAAAACAATGGGGAATATCTGGCAATGGATCTGATTGGCTGGAGAAATCTCATATAACATAGGAGGAACTAAGTCCAAGTAAGTAAGAGCATGTGTAGTTATGTGCAGGCTGCATAGTCTTCATTCTCTTTTCAAATAAGAGAATGGTAAACCACTTCTATGTATTCTCCACACATAAAAACTTGGACAGAATTGACATAAGTAAAAAATGACATGATGGCACACAATTATTATCAAGAGTTTATAGAGTTGCAACCTCAGGTTCTTGTTAGGTAAGTAGTATGGTGAAACTAAAGTAAGTAGTGTAGTGAAACTGCTCTGAAGTAATTACTTACTCTGAATAATTACTTACTTTGCATGTCTTGTTGGAACATGGTTTCCTGAAATCAGCTACAATGAACATAAGGCACTCTCTGAATTATATTGCAGGGCCTAGATTAGCCTGCTTTGCTGTCACTTGAGAATTTAGACATACAAATTTTGGAGAATCTTGCCCAGTCTAATTGCCAGGCCTTTAAAGACTGAGTTGGTCTTGTGAGGTTTGCTCCTCATGAGGATAAATCCTTCATTGGAGGGCAAAACCATTCAGTAGCTGTTCTGAAGAGTTATTTCAAAAAGGCGTTCTGAATTAAGCCATTGCCCATCTGTTCTTGCTTCTAATTACAAATGGAAAGGGAGAGGGAAGCAGATTATAATTCACCACTGTATCATAAAGAGGGGGTGAGGGGACAGCAGAAAGTAAGGGGCACAAGGCTGTCTTAGCACAGTTTCCGTTATGCTATGTTCATGTTTCTTATACAAATTAGGGACGAAACAGCTCTCCAGAGAGGGAGCCAATTTCATTTGACAGTGATTTGTTACAAGGTTATCAGAAATTGAATACAAATAGGTTTCACTGTCAGCCTGTGGATGACACTCTTCTCTGGTGTCTCTCAGTTTGGTTCAAAAACCCTGCCAGGAGATACATTCTTTGGACCACAGTTTATGAGTAAAAACTGTTATGGGGCCCTAGATTATGAAGTGGCCACTTTTAACATGTGAAGCAGATCTGCTCAATCCCAAATCATGGACTATCAAACAATCCTATGAATATGCCCAAGAGTTTCAAGGGAGGAAGGAAGGCAAATGATGTTGATGTGCGCATTTTGGTTTGGATCCTGGTTTTTCATTTTTTGAAAGTGATCCATTAATGCTGGAAACAGTCTGGAGCCATTCCAGTTTAACTCAGGCTGTGAATCCAAGTCAAGTTTCAGAAATCCAACCCTGCTTTTCCCCTGTTATATTTTCCTAACTGGAAGTAAATTCCAAAGACATTCTAAACTGGGATTTGTTTTTGAGTAGATGCATACATGGTTGTATTTTTAAGAGTGTGTTTCAAAAGAAAATATAAACAGAGGTTGTTGTTGGTTTTTTTGGAGGGGAGCAGGGTAACTTTCTCCACTGAAATGAAATCATATGAATCTTTCATGCACACGTGAAATTGCAAGAAGTTTCCCAGATCACAGGAAGATAGCCACATTTCATTTGACATCCAAAAAGGTATTTTTAAAAGTGGTAGAAAGTGCAAGAGTATGAGACTTCCATCTATATTCATTTATTTATTCATGCATGCATGCATGCATGCATCTTTATTCCCCAATACTCAGTCCACAAGGGATACCCATAGCAGCTGACAAAATATATGTTTAAAGAAGAAAAATTAAAATTGAATGTAAAAGCATACTGCTCACATATATTTGGCAGCTTGTGAGCATAGTGAAGATGAACACTTACCTACAGAAGGCTGCTCAGTGCACTTGGGCACCCATCTGCTTTCTTCAGAAGGGCCATCCTGGAACACAGGGACCAATAAGTGGGTTAGACAAACTGGCAGAGTCTCTCTAGAGAAGAGTTCAAGGAGAAGTCATAAAGTGTCATATAGAAGGCACAAGAACTGACTTCTCTGTTCCACAGTAATGTAAGAGTTACATGCAGTCAAGTTGATTCTGATCTATCACAACCCTTTCCAGGATTTTCTATGTATAGACTACTTAAAAGAGTTTTGCAATTTCTCTTCTTCTCAGGTGGCTCTGGGAGAATGTAGCTAGCTCAAGAGCTCACAGGCAATGCATCTAGCAGGGTGTCCTTTAGCGAGGTATGTGTGTATTATTATTATTTTTTAAAAAATAGTAATAAGAAACCTTGTTTCCTGTTGATGGCCACCTTTCTTGGAGGAGTAATCTTTCAGGGATTTTATGCTGAAAGTCCCCAAACAATCAGCCTGGTTCCCTACTCTCTTTCAGTAAGTTCTTTTTCTCTCTCTTTCCATCTCTGTCTCATTGTGTGTCTCTCTCGCCAACAGACACTGTAATGAAATGAATTATGCCTATACTTTAGCTTCATCCAAGATGGGAGAATTTGGTGTGTAGGAGTCCCTTCATACCAGGTCTGGTATGTAAACAATGTTGGCCTCATGGTTTGGAAGAAACAAAACCTAACATGTGATGGACATGTCATGCTGTAATATCACTGGTTGCAATCCCTGAGGGGAATGGTTGGAAGGTGGTCCCTGTGGGAGGAGATATAACCTAGAATGTTGGGGCCAAAGACAGACTCTTGTATCTTAACTGCCAAAATGTAGAGGCTTGAGAAAGAAGGGAGGCATGAGCTATCCCCTAAATAAGCAGCTTTCTTTATTTCTTTGTTTTGAAATGCTTTCTAAGCTTTCTAAACTTCTGATGAGTTTTATTCTGTACTTTGCTTTGATTTCAATATATTTCTAAAATACCTGAAGAGACTTGGAATGATTACTTGGCTCACGTTACTTGAATCTACACTAGTTTTATGTGTACCCTTTGCTCACTACTTTGATTTCGGTCAGGGGTGACTGGGCACACTTTTAGGAAAAGTCTGAACTGCTGGGTCTAAACTGGACCAGGGATGCAGGATCAGGTGCAATCCCATCACCATGAGTCCTACTTGGGAGTAAGCAGACACTAGCCTCTAGATGTTGTACAGTGATGGATTTAGGCAGACCTTTGTGACTGAGGTCCCTCTGAGGACCATTTAGAAAAAAACAAACTACATGTTTTTGAAAATTTCCTGTTCTGTGTGATAACCAGATGTGGTAAGTATACAGGAATTCTTTCTTCTGACAAAGGCTATCTGTAACTAGTCATTTGGTCCTGAGATGATTGCTAGTAGAGGTATTTCAAAATGAGACAGAGGCTCATTATTGTCTGTCCCTTTAGAACGTGAACTGTTTCATTTCTTTTTATATCACCTTTGCATTTCTTCCATTCTTTACATCTACATTGCCCACCTTAATAAAGAAGCTTAATTTGAAAGAGAAACTGTCTCTCTTTGGCAATCCAAGGATCTTCTCATTGTATACCAAAATATATCTCCCTGATGCATAGGTTCAAAGGAGGAACAAGGAAAAATCAGGCAGACCTCTTCCCATGGTGACAAAGGAGAGAGCTGGTAGTTCCCCCACCAAAAACAAGACATAAACTTGCAATTCCTGATGTTCCTTTTCGGTGAGAGAAAAAATGAATGGAGAGAAGATAAAAAGTGTAAGTTTTGTAGCCTATTCTTGCCTTAAAGGCAGAAGAATATCTCTATAGAAGCATCACTGCTTAGCCACTGTGTTCTCTGTGTCACATGCAAGTCCAGGCTTATAGGTATACAGTACTTGGACAGATAATGCACTTGTTATCTTCAGTGTGAATCCCAGTGAGGAGCACAACACAATTATAACCACAGTCTCTTTCCACCTGAAAATACAACTAGTTTTCTGAGTCCGGATCGATAGCCAGTGGTTCTGTTGTTGTGATACAATTAAAGCAAGCAGATAGTGCTCTCACATGCCATCTGTGTCCTGGCCAGGAGGAGGATTGACTTGAAAAACTCAAATACCATTCTCTAATCAGATATACCCTGCTGCTATTGCAGAATTACTTATTGGATAATGTATCACCTTATGGCAGAACGTAGTAAGCAACTGTTGAAATGCTATTTTATGACCTTTTTTGTCACAGACTTAACAATTTTTATGATCAATCCAACACTGTGAAAATATATTCTCATGGGGGGAAATATGAGAAAGAAATATGTAAATGTTCAGCATACATTTATGGCACTTACAGAAAATATTTCCTGTGCTGTGTACCCATCCTGTATTGAGATAACTAACAGGATAAATTTCCCCCTCCCTTGTGCCAGAATAGGACACATTTTGTGTTCTTTTGGTGAAATAATTATATTACTTTAGATGTTTATTTCTCAAGGGCAGGGCTGCCAGATCCCAAGAAGGTGGATGAAGTCTCAATGAACTGCTGTGCTTCTCTGGGTTTCCAGGCAGAAAGATAAACAAACCTTAGAGGAAAAACACTAGAGAAACACACAAAGATTTATTTTTGTCTGTGTGATGTCTTTCAATCATGAGCATCAATTCCTCTCACCCCCCAATTCCCAGCTATTGACAGGGTCACTGAGTCAACTGTGCTTTAATTTACGAGATCCCAGGTCAACCAACCAATCTCTTTGTCTGCCTGTCTGTCTGCCTGACTGCCTCTCTGCCTCTGCCTCTGCCTCTACCAACTGATATGTGACAATCACACATGTTATATAATATGGCTGTGAATTAGTTATACGAAATGGAGCTACAGCCTAGAAAAAATTAGGCATCTTTTTGTCTTGCAGGGTCTGACTAGTTCTTATCATGGTGTCTTTTGTCAAAAAGCAGGTCTTTTGAAGCTGTCTTTTAAAGATTGTTAGCTGTGGAATCAGGCCATCCATTGCTTCACTCATTCTTAAAGCCTATGCTCTTCTTTTATAAGAGATTACAAAACCTTCAGCAATAAGAGAGTTGCTTATGTTCAGTCAGGTTATTGCTACTAAGTAATTGAGCAAAGAGATCAATGAGCACATCTTTGGAGACTGTAGTCTGATTCCCATTATCCTTTTCTCCAGCAAATAAAAGAAAATACAGTACTGTCCTCTGAAGCTGGTTAATGATGTGAAGGGGAGGGGGCTGTGTCAAAAACTGAGGAACAATATGAGAGACAATTTCACAAAGAGAGTGTGTACACTCACACAGGAAAAAGAGAAGGTTGAGAAAATGTGAATCTGATGAAAGGACATGTTTCCCTGGAGACAGACACCTTCGCATCTGTCAGAAATGTTCTGTGGAAATCATTTCTAAGGTTCAGCCTTGGTGGATGATAAGAAAGGGAAGGATATGATATACTCCTCCATGTGTAGGATCCACATACAACCAAGGTACTGTATAGGAATCCATCAAGTGGTGGGATTAAATATTTTTACTGCCTACTCTGTGGACGTGGTATGGTGGGTGTGGCCAGGGGGAAGCCCTGCGTTGCACCCGAATTAGGACTACTTTATTTCAAAACTTGGATGGGTGGAGCCAGCCAGAATTTCTGCTACCGTTTCTGGTGAACTGGGGTGAACCTGCTGAATCCCACCACTGAATCCATCCTTTCCAATGCAAGTAGAGCCTCTTTGAAATCTGGGCTGAAACTTTTAGACTTTAGAAAGAGATGGAAATCAGCACATTTCCCCACTTCTCCTTTCTCTCCACCCCACTGATCAAACACTTTCATCCCATTTACAAATTCATGTTCTTTGTTGCTGTTGCTGTTGAGTTGCACAGTTGAGTCTGACCCATCTAGGATTGACTGATTTGATCTCCTTGCAGTCCAGGGGACTCTCAAGAGTCTTCTCCAGCACCACAGTTCAAAGGTGTCTATTATTCTATTACTGGGAAGGCCTTTGCTTTAACTATACAGACTTTTGTTGGCAGGGTGATGCCTCTGCTTTTTATTATGCTGCCTAGGTTTGTCATAGCTTGCCTCCCAAGGAGTAAGCATCTTTTTATTTCATGACTGCAGTCACCACCTGCAGGGATCTTAGATCCCAAGAAGGTAAAATCTGTCACTGCTTCCGTTTCTTCCTCTTCTATTTGCAAGGGAATGATGGGGCCAGATGTCATGATCTTGTTTTTTGGGGTTTTTTTAATATTGAATTTTAGGCCAGCCGTTGCACTTTCCTCTCCCCCCCCCCCCAATCAAGAGGCTCTTTAGGTCTTCTTCACTTTCTGCCATTAGGGTAGTGTCATCTGCATATCTCAGGTTGTTGATATTTCTCCCAGCAATGTTAATTCTAGGTTGTGCTTCATCTACCCCTGCATTATGCATGATGTACTCTGCATATAAGTTAAAAAAGCAGAGTGACAATATACAGCCTTGTCATACTCCTTTTCCTATTCTAAACCAATCAGTTGTTCCATATCCTGTCCTAACTGTCGTTTCTTGACCCACACACAGATTTTTTTATTTCCATCTCTTTAAGGACTTGCATGACTGATAATAAAATATTATGATTGATCAATGCCCTGTGTAGAACTATTAGCTGCTCATGAGTATTTCTGACATTTTCAAAACAGCAGTGTGATTAGAAATTGTAACATTTTTAGGTAAAGTTGCATATTCTTTGTATGCCTAAAACTGAAGAAATTACTTTCTAAGCAGTTGAAATTGACTGTCCCCCTCCCAGGGTCCAACAGGAAAGAAGTTACATTGTTTGTTATGGATTTACATTGTTAAGATTTCTTATACTATTGCTTGCAAAAAAAAATTAAAAATCCATGATATTGATTTTAAACAGAGGATTCATGAGGGCATGAGACCATAGCAAACCACTTGTACATCTAGCTTGTTACTTTATTGTCTTCTCTGACACTACAGACAGACTTCTAGATTTCACCCAGGCCAGTATTTTTAGGAATGGAGATTTAACATTCCTTCTCTAGCCCAATAAGCATTGCTAGGCCTAATCTGACACCAATACCTGAAATCTTCATCTTAATACCAAGAGCTGCTTCAGATGAAACAGTTATGAAAGAGTGAAAGGTATTTCATGATTTGCATCCAAATTTTCATGTGAAGTCACTTTACTTCTGTCACTCAGCTTCTCCTTTGGAACCAGCATCTCAAGCTAATGTTAATGTTAATTGGCAGTGGCTGAGAACATTGCCCCCTCCTCTGGGCCCACAACAATGGCCTGAGGAGAAGACTCCATGGCCTAGTAGTGGATAAGGACCTTGCCTACTCTTCTGGGCCAACAACAACGGCCTGAGGGGAGTTAGTCTGTGTTCTGGTTTGGTTGTATTTTGTGAGGTTATATTTTATAATTTTTATTGTACTGTTGCTGTTTTGACTGTAAGCCGCCCTGAGTCGCCTCAGCGAGTGGGCGGCAATATAAATCTGAATAAAATAAATAAATAAATAAATAAAATAATGTATTACCTTTGATTTCCCCCTTTTATCACCGCCCACTCACCATGGCAACTCAGGGCGGTTTACAATCAGGAGGAAAAAACAAACAAAAACAAAACAACAATAACTCACACACAACACAAACAACTAAAATCAATTCCTCCTTCCGGCCAGAGGACATTAGTCTTTTCCTTCCCTGGGCAGATAAGGCCTAGGATTAGGAAGTGGGAGCTTCCATCTAAAAACCTTAAAACTTTTTAAAAATTAAAAACTGAGAAAGATTAAAAACAGATTAAAAACACACCAGATGCTACAGCTACTAGTTAAAAGTAGAAAAAGAGAGGGGCTCAGATCAACCAATGTGCTGGGGTCATATATAAATTGCTGACCCTCTTTTGTTCCTCTTGTTACTGCCATCAAGCTATCTCTGATTTATGGTGACCTTATGAATGAGAGGTCGCCAAAATGGCCTGTCTTCAACAGTCTTACTCAACTCAAGACTGCCCTCATTGTCACCACTCTGCTCAAAACTCAGGCCTGTGGTTTTCTATAGGGAATCAATCCATCTCATATTTCTTCAGTCTTTCCCAGCATTATTGTATTTTCCAGACAAACCTCCCTTCTTATGATGTGCCCAAAGTAGGTCAGCTCCATTTCCTCATCCCCCCCCCCCACCAGACAGTTCAGGCTTGATTTGCTCTAGGACTACCTTGCTTGTTTTTCTGGCAGTTTGGGGTATCCACAGAGCTCTCCTCAAGCACTATACTTCAAATTAATCACTTTTTTTCCCTGTCAACTATCTTTACTGTTTAGTTTTCACATCTATACTTGGTGATTGGGAATACAAGACAACAGGGTGGACGGCTGTGATCTAAACTCTTGGAATGCCAAAGAGGAGCCAGAGGATCCATTATGGTATTGCTTCACTGCAAGAGTAAACAGTGAGTCTCTGCTTTGTCCCATGGCCAGCCCTGATTTAGTCTGTTTATGGATATCTGCCCAAAGACAGGGCAGATGCCCTTTCACATACAACTGAATCTTCCTTACACAGGTATATCTCCCAGTTTTATTAAAATGATTTTGTCTGTCATACTCCATCCTTATGCTGTTTGCTTCTAGCCTTGAGAAAAGATTGTTTCTGCTTGAAACAGCAACTTCCTTATAATCCACCATTCTGAAACAATGCACATTGTTAGACTTACTTCTTAAATGCTGCTTTAGTAGTCTGTAAATGGAAACAGAGACAACAGTTTACAGATCTCACAGTATTTTTCTTCTTCCCTCTTTCCCCCCTGCTTGAACTTCTTGGAAACAGTACAGTCTCTAAATATTCAGTCTGTTCCCAAATGTTTTAGAACCTCTTCATTCAGTAACATTAAGCTTGTTGAAAGAAGTCAAATACCAGCTTATATGTTCCTCCTATGGGCAACAGACATGTTGTCTTCATTTCCTCAGAGCAAGGTCAGAAAAAGTAACACCAGCCTTAATTCTGCAGAGAATTTTTTGCTTCTGTTGTGACTGACACCCCTATTTGTGTGAACAAAGCTGGTAGGGTGACAAGCAACAGGGTGAGAAGACTTGGAAACTTCAAAGCTTAGCTTTTACCTCTTGGATGTCAGCCTAGCCGTATTAGTTGATGTCTTTCAAATGCTGAAGTGAAAGAGATCGATTCTTCCTTTTATTGCTTATTATTTTTACATCAGTATGAGAAGAGAGGTGATGTGCTGGTAATATTGAACAGATAGATTAAACATCATGGGTTCTTACCCCTAACGAACTTTTAATGCAAGCTCTTCTGTTTGTATTTTGCACACACGTGAAGTAAAGCACCACTTTTTAGTGAAAAGCTGTAAAATCAAGTTGAAGAATTTTATCAGCGGTGGTCATTAAGGAGGCTGTCAGCTAGCAGGTACCTGGCCTGACAACTAGTTATTTTTGCTTTGTGTTCCGTGTCAAGTGTTTGTTGAATGCAACAAATAATATGAGCAGTAAATGAGATTTTATTTCAATTTGGTTTAGTTTTTGTTATTCCACTCTGCCTCTAGAATTTATAACCAATTGGCCATATCAGAAATGATCAACGTCAGTCACCTGAGCTATTAAACACCTGTATTCATCCTCTTGCTCCAATTGGCCAGGTATTTTAAAATTTACAAAATGATCAGTTCCTAAAAAACAAAACAAAAAATATTACTGTACTGCATTTGTCCATGTTGCCAACAAGAAAAAGGATGCTAAAATTTACATAGCAAAGGACAGCCTAAATGTTCGTGACATGGATGTTAGCAGCCAAGATGATCTGCAGGATACCTTTTTGTGTTCACTACCATTTCATACAAAGACAACTAATGGGGAAAATAAAGGACTGCAGTGGCTCAAATGGTTAAGACAGTGCCTGGGAGGTGGAAGGTCATCAGTTCAAAATATGAGTTCTGCATGACAGAATGAGTGCCTGTCTCTGTCCCAACTCTTGCCAAACTAGCAGCTTGAAAGCAGGAAGTTGCAAGTAGAAAAATACAGTACAATGCACAGAATTCACAAGCTAGCACTGTCTGACAGATATTCTTGGAAGTATGGTCTTATGTCTCCCCAAATCATGGTTAATCAACAGCCTAGATTTCCATCCAAAGCCAAGATAGGTTCTATTTCACAATAACTATGTGCGGAGGCCACCTGGCCAAGTTGACTAGTGGATTCTGGGAGTTTTGCAAAATTTGCAGAAGTGACATTTTTTCCCCTTAACTATTACAACTAATGCTCACCCTGTTAACTGTGTTAATTGTATGGGCATGTGATCAATGTTAATACAAAAACTGAAGGTGAGAGATAGCTTCATGTAATGCAGATGAGCATTCTGTCCGGTTCTGGCTTTACAGTCATATGACAAAGAAAATGAAGCAGGGATTGCTTGCTGCTTCATGAGTTAGGAGATCCTTAGAACTTGTAATATATCATGTTAAGAAGCACTATGACAAAGTACTGTGTAGAGTTAATGGAATGGCATGATGAATGATGACATCTAATTAAGATGTTAATTAAATCTTGTCCTATTCTCTGACTGAGAAAAACACAGCAGAGTCAGATTGGAAATTTTCCTTGTAAATTAGCCCATGGTTGATTAACAGGTGCTCTCCATACATAATTACTAGGAAATGGAAGCCACCATGGTCTCAGAAGAAAGCCTGTAGAAACTATCACATGGCAATTTATTGGCAGACCATTTGAGGCAGATGTATGATCATGCTTCCAAAAATATCACCAAAGATAATCTAGAAAGAATGATACTGAGAGATGAAAATGCCCAGGCACATTTATACATTGTAAATCAAAAGAAAAAAAGATCAGCTCTGAAAAAGACTTTTGCCTAGACTCACAGCATTTTATTTTAGATGCTGATGAAAATTTGTATGATATGCCTGGGATCCATGTGAAACATAATGCATATTCCTACTCAGCTCTCAAACTTACTCAACAGGTTTTTTGTGTGTTTCTCACAGTCCCTCAGCTTTGTCTGCTTCCCAGGGTTGTTCTGAGCATAAAAATGATATGATGTCATTAGCTTAGTGGAGGAAAGATGAGGTATAGGTATGATAAATAAATAACAAACCACAGCTGGAATTCTACCCAAATGACATTCTACACAGTCCTCTGTATAAAAATCATTCTGAAAATACATGTAAAAATCAGATTAAAATTATATGGCAAATTCTTTATTCACACAAGGCTTTGCCACTGAAACTGACTCATTCCAAAAAGTGGATGTTGTTTCCTTTTGTTGATGTGTTTTTGTCTTTGGATTTATCTGGATTTTTCTCTTCTTAATGGCTGCATTGAGTGTCATGTGGGGCGGGGTCAGAAAGGAAACAAAGAATAATTATATGCAGAAGTAGTAGGTGATATCTTTTCTGGATCACTAAATAAAAATTAATAATTGCAAGCTTTTGTGATTCATGATCACTTCTTGAAGCAAGGCATTCAAATGTTAATGGTTTAGGATTTACCCACTTTCAATCCTGTTTTATTTCCATATGGGGAAGTGAATTAAACTCTGCAAGCTACCTTCTACCAATTCAGCATACTATTAACCTCTCATTGTATTAGCTATAATTACCGTCAGTGAGTCTCTAATACAAATTGAAAAAGGAAGCTCCACCTTCATAAAAACTGTGACACTTGTTATTTAGTAGAGATCTAACTCTTCCTACAAATATCCATACAGTGAGATTTTACATATTCCTAGTGTTGCTATATGGAGATGAAACTTGGACATTGCCTAAAACATCTGAAAAGAGAATCAAAGTTTTGAAATGTGGATCTATAGATGGCTGCTAACGATATCATGAGTTGCCCATGTGACTAATGTTGAAGTATTGTTCCAGATGAATAAAAAACAAGACCTGTTTAAGACCATTAATTAAAGAAAGCTCCAATGCCTTGGCCATATCATGAGGAACAACATAAAGTATAGAATACTCCAACTCGCTCTGCAAGATAAGATCCCTGGGAAGAGAGGCGCTGGATGTAGATGGACTTTATGGCTAAAGAATCTGAGAGACTGGTGTGGCATGTCCTTGGAAGAACTGTTCAAAGGAGTTAAGAACGGCACCTGAAGAAGAAGAAGAATGTCTGAGGTTTTAAGTGAAGCTTTTTTTCCTCGCGCTTTCAGGAGATGCTCCCAGAAACCAGTCCCAAAGGCCACATAGCCTGGTTCTTATCCCAGGAGGCACAGAGGGGAATCAAATTCCCTTCTTCTGGCTCCATATTTAAACCAAAAAGCTATCCAGACCACAAGGAACTCCTTTACCTAATGGTAAAATGTGTTTAGAAAGGAGTCTATTGAGTTGAAATGGAAGAGAGAGACAAAATATTAAATAGCCTTTTTTGCCTTCTGATAAAATTTGCCTCCAGCAGCTTTGCATTTAAAAAATGCAGAGGAAAGATTTCTGTGCCTGAAATTCTTAAGACTCCAATACCTGGGGGCATTATCTGATTCACTACTATTGCACTAGATTATATTAACACTTGCCCATAAAAGTAAAAGACTGAAAAATAGGGATACATTACATTTTTTAGCATCTCCCTCTGCAAACAGGGAGTGAACATTGTCTATATGACATCGTGTATGTGTCTCAAAAAACTTGGTTTTCTTTATTTAAGCTTATACTCTTTCTTCCTTCTGCTGATGCTCAACAGCATGACTGGAACACCTTTGGCCACACACACTTTTTTTTTTCAAAGCTGAGATGTGATCTCCTGTCTTGACAGAACATTAATTTTCACAGCTGGAAATGGAAGGAAGCTGGGACTGTCTTTCATGGCTGTTTCTGCCAGGAAGACATTTTGTACAAGGTGAGCATTAGCTGGGCAGCTGCTGAGCAGTCTGGGAGACCATATGTTTTTCCTCTTTGGCCTTGGGTGCCCCCCAAGGCTATTGTTTTCTTCTCTCAAGACAAAATAACTGTCCTTCAGCATGTTTTAGCCCAGTATTTGCACAGGGGAAAACCTTAGAGACTTTACTAGATGAGGAGATAATGAACAATTGCCATGAAAGACATCAGATTGCCAAAAAGAACAAGAATCTACAGAAACACCACCCCACCCCCGCAGTTTATGACTTTATCTGTTAAGATAGTCTAGAACTCATTTTAAACAGTTAAGAACAGTTTGAAGCTTCCATCCATTTCTTAAAACATTTAAGAGAGCTATCCTTTGCACCTTTGCTGGTCAAGATGAGGGAACCACTTCGGCTTCCTTCTCTGGTTATAGGTGACTCTAGTAACATGGTAACATATGTAGGGAGATTCACCAGGAGACCATCCTGGTGCCACACTGGAAAGTTTACTCAACACTGCTATGCAAGTTTCAGGATTCAGTATTGTATAGGCTTGGTGATAAAATAAGGGGATATTCTGGGAGAGACATATCAGGAGGAGCTCTTGGTTATAAGAGATCTAAAACACTTTCCCTTCTTCAGACCCTTAGCACTAGAGAATGTGGAATTTATCATCATTCATCAGATAACATATGCAAAGAGAGTCATGTCGTTTTACACTTTAGATGTAAAACTGCCCTGGGTCGCTCTGGTGAGGAGGGCGGTATAAAAATGTGAATAAATAAATAAATAGATAGATAAAAGGTTCCCAACCTCTTTTTCTGCCATGTTCAACACCAGCATATCTAAAATCCTGATTAACCCCTCCCCCTTGTCACATATAATTCTCATTATTCAGAAAGTGAATTCCAATTCACATGAAGGAAGCCTAAAGGGCCATTCACTGTAAATAACTAATTCCCCTTAAAAATCAAAGTGTCCTCCTGTGGGATGTGTGCCGCACATTGGAAACCACAGCTCTAGACAGAAGCCTTAAATCCTTTAGAGATGATGGGCTTAGGGAATACAGATGGTAGGCATCTCTGGATTTTGAACTGCAATTCATGATTCATATAATGTATTTAAAGGACAAAGTGTTCTGTAATGTTTCAGTTGTTTATCATCCCAACTATCAGGTGATGTAGACTACATTGTTCTGTTCTGAAAAGACATGCGTCTATGCAGATGTTTCCAGCTAGATTGTTGTGTTATTGCTGCTGCTGCTGTTGTAGCATGAAGCATATTGACCCAATATAGAGGCTTGGGCAGAGTCACTTTGCATGGAGTCTTAGCAATGACAATTTTAGAGGACTATAGCCTATCCTGTGTATCTCTCTGTCACTTTCAATTTCGGATCTGTCCCAGCCCTTCTTGGATATTCAGGAAGTGTCCCTGGTGCCTTCTGCATGTGATGCATGGGCTGCACCACTGAACTGAAGCCTTATGTTTGCCTCCACACAACGATTATGATCTCAGCTAGTAAAAACAGCAGGCTGAAAGGTTAGAGCTCCGACTAAACAAAACAATTGTCATGTTTTGCAGACACAAGTAGGAAAGAGATATATTTGTCCTAGCACATTATCTTCCTCAACCACATTGTCTTGCATTTTGTTCTCTTTGTTTTGTAATTGGTCACTGGAAAGTAAAAATAAGCTTAATATGCAAGTCTGATTTAGATAGGCATTTATCTCTGGGGAAATCCCATAGTGAGAGGGGAAACAGCTCATACATTTTCCCTCAATGTGTCTCATTTTCCCTGTTGTGTAGTTTAATCTATAAAGATCTATGTAGGAGATGCCATCTACCTTGCCCTACCAGGTTGCCTAGTTTAGGCATGTCTTTTTGCAGTACTTTCCAGCGAAACAATGTATGTGGTCATGTTATAGTGTTAAGCAACTCAGGGGACAAGTTACCAGGTGGACACAGGGATGTAAATCTTTGCTTATTCTATTTTCCTGAGTAAAACTGAAAATAATAATAATATGTTTGCTCTCTACTTGATGAAATTACAAATGTTTCTGTGCATTTTATTTATTATTTATTAGTTCAAATTTATATTGCCACCCACTCGCCGTGGCAACTCAGGGTGGCTTACAGACAATACATTGCATTACATTACAATACAATATGTTGGGGTGGGCACATTCTCATACCTGTTTTGGGGGTGGAGGTGGTGGATCTTCCTTGCAAAATATTTCTATTAAGTGCTGTGTTAAAGAAATATGTTTATTTTCCATAGAAAATATTGTATCATTTCATAAAGTATGAGAGCTGGGGCAGACGATGGAGATTCACTCCATCGTACAATGCTTGGGTCTCACACTCTTGACCTGCTGACCTTCTGGTTGTCAAGCTTTGTGTCTTAACCACTAGGCCATTGCAGCCCTAATAGAGTTTGTTGTCTACTACAAATGAGAAACATCAGGATGGAGAAGGCTGCATTATGTGGGAAATATCTTTGAAATATATTACAACATTCCTTACAACATGTAGGCAATACTTTATAACATTAGAGGAATTTTTAAAAAATGAATTAAAGGAGGATTCACAATGAAATGTTTAACCCCACCCCACAAAAAATCTAGAAAAGCTGTTGTTCCAGTAAAATATAGTTCCCCATTTGTCAACCAACTTTATTTGACAGTCAAGCACTTGAGCTATTTAGATTTGTATAACATACCATGACAGTGTTAACTTAGATTTTACTCTGCATTATTTTTTGACAGTAATGTATTGAGCAATGCCATGGTTTGCAGATTGCATTTGCCACATCACATTACCTTTAAAGTCACAAAATGCAATTGCCAGTCAAAACTATCGCCAGCATCAGAGAAGGTGCTGGCAAGTCCTCATACATTTGTTTTTGCTTCCAATTATGTTTGAAGGGCTGGCAAAAGAGGAAAGCAGTTCTTTTTGGCTCAACATCATGGATTTTCTGCCAACAGAAGAAGAAAAAAATGCTGAAAGACAATAAATACTGCTAATAGACAAGAATATGATACGACTTCCATAGAGAAAATGATAGAGATAAAAGGCTAATAATCTCAAGTTACAGCAAAACTGTGATAATGTATGAAGATGACGATATAATTCTTTTATAGCATAAGTAACACATATTATACAATATGTGGAACTGAGGTTTAAATCATATTACAGAGGAAGAGTGGTCTTGAATTTTTATCATTGCTTTCTCAAAGTTAATCAATGTCAAATCTAGCATAACAGGAAGGTTCCCTGTATTGCACAGACTGAATATTATTTATCCCATGCCCTCACATTTTTGTGATGCAATACACTTAAACCTTAACATCACTGCAGATTCCCAAAACTGGACTTTCTGGCAGCTATTTGAAAATAGGGCCATTCTCCAATGACACCCTGATCATGGAATTTCACCTTGGAGTTAATTTGGCTAATCACTGCTCTCTTTCCCCAAACTATACAGGATGGACATTTAATATAGGCTTCTTATGTATGTTGTGGTGCAGGAAGGGGTAGTACTGTTATTTGATTGCAATGTTCTATTTAATTCCGGAATATCAGGTGAATATTTGCTAGGCGAATGAGAGCCTCGGAAGGGGCTCCTGACTCAAATTGCTGCCCGTCTGAGCTGGCTGGGAGCCGAAGCTGGACTTGAAGGAAAACTATTGGAGAAGGATTGTGGTGCCGGAGTCTGCCCCAGGACTGAAGCTTGGACTTGGGTGAGATAGAACGGGATTTTACCGGGGACGGACGGGGTGCCGCAAAAGAGGTGCAGATCAGTGCGGATTTTCAAGCGGATCTCAAAGCGGAGATTGGGGTGAAAAATAAGAGCAGGAGGAGGAGAGAAGAGAGGATATTTTTGAAATAATTGTGGTTGCTTTTGTTAAAGTGAATAAAGAGGAAAGGAGAGATCTGACGGAAGGGACTGAGATTGAAGGAGGGGAAAGGAGAAAAAGTGGCAAAAGTGAAACGGAGCTGGCTAAAGTTGTTACTTTTTTTTAAAAAAAAGACTGAATCTATTAAGAGGATACCAAGAAATAGCGAATAGCTGAAGAATATAGAGTGTGCTGTGATTTCTTTCTTTAATGACTAATACTGAAACTTGGAAAGCGGTCTGAAAATGGCAGTGAAAATCGAAACTTAAAAAGTCTTCAAATGAAACTTAACTGTAGCACTTTAAAGACTAACTGCTATATTTTTTATTGTTAGCTTTCGTGGATCAAGTCCACTTCATCAGACAAAGAGTGAAACTTACAAGCATGGTTTTTATACATCAAATTCAGGGGGTCAAAGGAAGAAGGGGTGTGGTCAAGCAAGATGACAGACAAGCAAGCACAACAATACAGCTTCATACAGCCATTAGCAACAATATATTATTCAGATTAGTTCTAAATGACTCCCTTTCAATGTCAAGGTTGCTGAGAAAGCCCATTCTGGTCTCTGATCAACTTTTGACCTGCATGTCAGAAAACAAACAAAAACACTGTACCTGGTTATTTTCTGTTTTGCTAAAGAGAATTGGCAGGAAAGTTGTAATATAAAAATCATATAGCAATCTGTGTATCAAATTATATTTTATTGGTATTTTACCCTTTTTATAAGCTGCTTTGAAAGAAGGTTTTAGACTGGAAGGATAAAAACATGTTAAATAAATGAACAGAAATGTATGATCTAGCACTTCATTCTGAATTATTTAATGTATGTGTGCTATAATTCCTCTTGATTGAATTATTGAATTGAATTATTACATGCTGTATCTTACCTATGTGAATAATTACCTTGGATACCTTGGAGTCATTATTCAGTGAGGATTCCTTGTATCAGTAAGTGTCTCTGTGACAACATTCTGCACAACTTCTGTGCATAACGATTTGTCCCTGGCAGTTCTTCTCCATGTTGGTCCAACATTTTTCTTGAGAAAATCTTCCCATCTGCATGGGGTCTTTTGTGATCTCTTGGATACCAATTCATTATTCTGGTGCTCCACCTATTGTCACTTGTGTGTGCAACTTAGTCAGCCCACCTTAATTTGTTCATCAGATATTTTGTTGCTACATCTTTTAGCAGTGATCTTCTCCTGATATCCTCATATTTTTTTTACTTTATTGTGAAATGAAATATTGTGAAGTGGGAATAATTACTTACATTAAAATGCCAAGAATCAGGAAGGATAGTTTTACACCAACAGCCATTGATCTATCATTTTCAAAGTGTTATGTCTTGAGAGTCCCCTGGACAGCGAGGAGAACAAATAGGTCGATCTTAGAAGAAACCAACCCTGACAGCTCTTTGGAAGGTCAAATAGCGAAGATGAAGCTAAAGTACTTTGGACATCAAATGAGAAGAGAAGATTCACTTGAGAAAGCTTTGGTGCTGGAACAGGTCGAGGGCAAAAGAAAAAGGAGGCAGCAGAAAATGAGATGGCTAGATGGTATTGTTGATGCAATGGACACAAAGTTGGGTGAGTTGAGGAGGATGGTGGAGGATAGGGGTGTCTGGTATGTAACGGTCCATGGGGTCGCAGGAGGTCAGAATCAATTGTGTGACTGAACAACAATGTGACCCACCCACTCCATAGGAAAGGCAAATCAAAAGTTTTCATTCACTCCTGAAAGAATCAGGGTTGCTTATTAAAGGAGATGATGTTGTGTCCCATTTGCAGCACAGAGGAATGCATTGCCCTCAGTCAAGGGACCCCTCCCTCAAATATGGATAGAATATATGCAGTCCTTCAAAAAACTTCTGGTTTATGTATGTGGGATATTGTTCTTCTGTATATACAATTAAAATGCTAGGAAATGGCTCATATTGCTACACAATATCATGCTTGCATTGCCTACAGAAAAAAAGGATGCCTATGTTACATAGCAAAGACTAGGGAGATATTTGTATTTGTATTTTCGACTTATATGCCACCCCACTCGCAGAGCGACTCTGGGCGGCTTACAGAAGAAACAATTACAATTACATACCATATTCCATAGCATAAAAATAATTACAGATAAGTTACAAATATCACATATATCTACAATAGCAATTGCAATTACAAAACATCAAGACATCCTAAGGAATAAAGCAAAAATACTATAATATAAATTACAGAATCAAAATTCAATAAGCAACAATAAAAAAGCAACAACCAAAAATTCAAAATATCAGTCCTGTTTACACAAAGATTACAAAAGAAGAAAACTAAACAATATCAGGACATCGTAAAAAGCATATCAAGAGTATTACAAGACAATACATTGAAAATCTCAAAACCCACCCTCTCAGCCCTAGGAGTCCGTTGGGGGCAGAGGCAAGTCTCCGGGCCGGGCCGGACGAGAGCTGGGAGTCCGTTGGGGGCGGAGGCAGGTCTTAAAGCCTCCCGCCCTGAGCAACACCTGTGCGCGGTCTCTCCGGGCCGGACCGGACGAGAGCTGGGAGTCCGTTGGTTTCAATGGTACAGGATCCCCTCTTATATTCACTGCTGTTTACAAAGAGTCGCCTAGCAAGAGAAGATCCCAAAACCTGGTAACAGTGTTCCATTTTTCATTGTTTGGTCACTTCTTACTCAAACCCAAAGCAATTCTCAAGGTTGTTTTTAACAAATGGAGGGGTGGTGGTGGTTAAGAATGTTTTACATCAGAAATTATATTTTAAAAACATTGTTTGGCCAACATTCTCCAGATCTAGCATAGTCAATATGGTGTAAAGTCATTTTGCCATATACTGTTCCAACTCAAGAACTCATTCAAAAGTCACAACATTTTGTTTGAACAACTATTTCCTTTAAGAATTGGCTTATGGAATATTATCCTGACTGGTCACACAACGTCCAGAATTACTAACTGCAGTTCACTACAGGATTTCATCCAGTGGTGAGCTCCAAAAACTTTTACTAGCACACTGTGGGTGTGGTATGGTGGGCATGGCCAGGGGGAAAGCCCCTTGTTGCACCCGAATTAGGACTACTTTATTTCAAAACTTGGATGGGCATGGACAGCCAGAATTTCTGCTACCAGTCCTGGTGAACTGGTGCAAACCAGCTGATGCCCACCACTGATTCCATCAATTACACAGTGATGTTGGCTGCGGGACTCATCTCTGTTTACAGACAAAGAGCCAGTGTTGTCTGTGTCTGCATATATTTTGTGGTCATTTGGCCGGCATGACTAGATGTTGGAGTGCATGGAACACTGTTACTTTTCCTGCCAAAGTGGTACTTATTTATCTACTTGCAATTCCTTCTGAACTGCTAGGCTGGCAGGAGTTGGGAAAGATGATGGGAGCTCATTCCATCATGCAGCACTCAGGACTTGAACTGCAGACTTGCCGAGCTCCTGGTCATCAAGTTCAGCCTATTAACCACTAAGCCACCACAGCCCTATAGCTACACTGTGTAAAATGGAGCCTTTGCTTTTAGTGAGTTTAAAGTGGTTATTGTGTTATTTCCCAAGAAGTGTGAAAAAAGTCTGGGTGTGATTTTGTTTCCCTTGAAAATAGTCACAACGTGCTGAAACTGTGAGAATGAAAGTAGGAATTATGAACATTGAACGTGAAGTCTTATTGAGTAGTATACAGGAAGAGGTGAAATGAAGAATGAAAAATGAGTTTGATTATCTTAGAATGTAGAAGCAGAAACACCATTATGATAATGTATCACATGTGTTTATCAGGAGGAGAAAGAAGCATGCTTATTCTTGCTTGTGAGTAAAAAGTAGAAAGATGTAATCTAATGTGTTAGCTGGCTAGACAAGGAAAAATGTAGATAGACCTTTCTTGTTTTAACCAGGGAAAGGGGGGAAAGTAAAAATATTCCTTTTCTGTTTTTGTGATCCTGAACTTTCATCTATTTTCCCTTCAAAATAATACTTGGTTTGTACAAAAAGACACTGTACTTTTTATAGAGAGCATAAGCTGGTGGGAGATTTCCAGTTCTTTTATTTCTTTATTGGCAACACTACATATTGCTCAGTGGTGGGATGTCAAAAAAATTACTACCCCACCCTGATGTCATCACAGTGAGGGTGGAGCTAATGTCATGATGTCATGATGTCATGGGCGGAGCCAACATCATGATGTCATGACATGGCCGTGCCAAAGAAAAAATAATAAAAAATAATAAAAAATAAAAAATAATAATAAAATAATAAAAAATAATAATAAAATAATAAAAAATAAAATAAAAATAAGCACACACATACACACACCTCAACCCACCCACCCACCCACCCACAACACAAACCTGTAAATAAAATTTAAAAATAAATAAATAAAATAAATAATACATTAAAATACACCCACCCAAACAGCTTTAAACTTTAAGCTTATTCTGACTAATCTTTCTCACACTAGGTCAGATGGACGGAACTGCAGAATGAGCTCTCCACATGATAGCTTCATTTTAGCACTTTTCAACTTTTCAACAGTTAAAGAAGTTAGGTACTAAGTCTTTGCCTAACCAGTTCTCTAGGATAATATGCCTTAATGTAAATGTAAAACAGCTGTACCTCCTTAAGGATTCTCCAATTGGAACAGCAATTGGAACAGCACAGGTGTAGCTTATTGATGAGGTAACTCCAAGACTTTGCTTAAAAACCCAAAGCCAGGCTGCCAGGCCTTTTTAGGAACTGTGGCAGTACGTCAATATAGGTAAAGGAATTAAATACACATTAAAATACACACAGACACACCACATCAAAGGGTGAGTCACTTACCCTGGAGAGCAGGCTATAGGAAGCTTCAAGCTAGCAGCTTCTCTTCCTCCTCCCCACTTGGGACGACAGCAAGGAGGCCGTGCATACATGCCAAGAACTGTAGGCATGCATGCACACCAGTGAAAAGGTACGCCCCAAAGGTGGTTTCCCCCCCCCCCCAAAAAAAAAAAAAAGCTGCTACCGGTTCTCCAGGACACTGGGGAAAGTTAGTACCGGTTCTAGAGAACTGGTGAGAACCTGTTACATCCCATCACTGAATTGCTACCTAATTTACATTTCTATTCCTACCTGATCTGGCTGGTTTGTAAACATAAACAGTCAGTGATTGAAACCTGTCATTAATTTATTTAGCTTGAAGCAGAACCACATGTCCTCCAAAGCAGCAAAATGTTTTATGCTGGCTTCCTGGATGGTTACAGGCCTTTGTTAGGTGGAACAAGTCCTATGATAGTGGGATAATGTGGGTATGTTATCCTTACATACTGGACCCGACACCTAAAAAACAGGAAAAAGCTTTTCTAAGTCACAGCAGATTCTTGCAGAAAAGGTGCACTTAGAGACAACCTCTTGGAATATTCAAGATAGTTACTCAAGCATCATCCTTAGTCTGCTGTTCTTATTTGCTTTGTACCTGGCATGTCATCTGTGCTCTACAGATTTTCCAAGGAGCTTATGTCTTGCAGTTAGCCTGCTTTCTTGTTACCCACCTTGGAACAGGAAAGTCCAGATGCTACAGACCTCTTGTTCACTGTGAGAATATTACTTGTTCTGCTTGTCTTCACAGTCATCCAGTACTTGTAGACAGAACTTGAGAAAGTTGCTTAAAAATTATTCACAGATTTCCCCCCTCCCAGATCAGCATGACGGAAACTCTCCATATTGTATCCTTTCATGACTTTCTCTGCTTGTGTTGAGTGTAAGGCAGCATGGAACGTGATCCCCCCCCCCCAAGAATTCCTTGCATTGCTCATTCCTTAAGATAGTTGGATGATTGTTACCATCATTTTTGTTCTCATTGAAAAAATAAGCAGTTGCAGCCCATGTTAAAGCATTGGGTTTTCCATACCAGGAGGCCAGAAAAATACTTCCTGGATTCCTCTACAAGCTAATTGCACCCTGAAAATATTTAACAGTATAATTATATGTTACCAAATCAATTCCCACTGATTTCTTGACTGACAAATACCCAGATGTACCATATATGCCGGAGTATAAGACAGCGTATAAGACGACCCCCCAACATTTCTACTAAAAATATAGAGTTTGTTATATACTCGCTGTATAAGACTACCCCCTCTTCCGCACACCTTCCACACACCAAATAAAACATAAAAGAACATCAGATTTGATTTCAACATCTCCCTGTGGCCAGCACTAGTGCGCAAGTGCACATGTGTGAGTTCTGCGTAGACAAGAGGCGGGGCGGAGCACCGCTGCTTCCCGCCGAGCAGAACAGGCCGGTCACGCCGAAAAGGCTGGCACCCCTGTATCGCTGCTGATGCTCGCCGCAGCCATGCTGGATACCGCGCGATACTGGATGGTAAGTAGAATGAGGTGGGTGGGCATCGGGAGGCCACTATGGGCACTGGGCGAGCATTGGGAGGCCACTATGGGCAGCTATGTCTATCCCAACTGAAGTGCACCCGGTGTATAAGATGACCCCACCGCCACTTGGAGGCATGTTTTTCAGGGGGGGGGGAGCAGTGGTGGGATGTCAAAAAATTTACTACCCCACCGTGTCATCATCGGTGTGGGTGGAGCTAACATCATGATGTCATGATGTGGGTGGAACCAAAGAAAAAAATTAAAAAATACAAAATAATAATAAAATAAAATAAAAATAAGCACACACACACACAGACACACAACTCAACCCACCCACCCACCCATAACACAAACCAATAAATAAATTAAATAAATAAATAATTTTTTAAAATACACCCACCCAGTGGGGGAACCAGTGAAAAGGTAAGCCCTGAAAGTGGTTCCCCACAAAAGCTGCTACTGGTTCTCCGGGACACTGGGAAAAGTTACTACCGGTTTTGGCGAACTGGTGAGAACCTGTTACATCCCATCACTGGGGGGGGGAGTCATCTTATACGCCAGCATATACAGTATTTTATAACTCTTTGTTGTGGTGGTGGTCTAGGGCAGTGCAGCTTGCTTCAGGCTTCACAAGCTGGATCTTCTCCCAGGAAATACAGGAGGAACTGAACTCCCAACCTGTGGCTCTCTTACCATGTCCTCAATCTTGCATAACAATTCCAAAATAAATAAAACCTGCAAAAAATACTTCCTCTGCCACTTAGGATTGATAAATATCATAATGACAATGTCATGTTTGAAAAATAAACCCTCTAAAATGTCTTAAAATATTCCTTCACATTCATTTTTAACATGACGTATTATACCTCAAGGTAACTTTGCTGCAACTGCCAATTATATCACTTTTGAAATGGAACTTATTTATATCAGTTTCACCAAAGGTTACTAGTTTCTACAATTAATTATTTTTTGTCATGAGAGCCAACCCCCTGCCAGTAAGCATGGAGCTTCTCATGCCTTTCTCCACTCTAAACACTGCTCCCTCCTTTGAACTTTTATTGATGTTTCTGTGGCTGGTTCATCTCCTCTTCCTTTAATAGACAGGATATGCCCTGGGGTAGAGAAGGAGTGTTGAGATGTGTGTGTGTGTGTGTGTGTGTGTACAGATACATATACAAGCATGTGTAATAAAGGCATCATTTTCACCCACCTAACCCAGCCACATCCTGTATAGATTGGGAAAAGAATTTAAAAATGCATTTCCTGAATCCTGAGAATTGCTAAAATTGTTTACAGCAAAGCCATCAGAGCAACTCTTCACAGCCAGCTGTGCTAGATAAAAATCCATACTGTAATCGGCAGATAATTAAGCCATCATATCTTGATAGAAGAGAAAGGAAGAACTCATGCCCTACCCCACTAATTGGAGCTTGTTTGGAAACCACAAAGACTGAATCTCAGGGGAAACTGAAGTAAACTTGCTGAGCAACATCTTTAAATGGCTGTGAGGTATAAGAAGCTGTAACTTGATGCAGTAAATAAATGCACTCAGGTAGTATAATTAACTGTAAAAGCCTAGCTTGTTTGCTCAGCTACCAGGTAATCCAATCCTTCACCTTCAGTTGGTATCTGGATCAGACTGTTGCTGAAACTGCACCAGAATTCTGGATCATAATCTTCTACTTCCCTTCATATCTAGGGTTCAGGTCTGGATAATCTCAAAAGTAAAGAAAAAGGCTGTACCTGAACCTCCCAGGAACCACACTAGAGCAGAAAATGGCCTTCTAAGTCCAAATCTGCATTTACTTGCAGGAAAACTGGGCTCTCGTTACCAATCATTAGACAAATAAAACCCCTGAATTGTGACCAGATCAAGCAGAAATATTCTTCATACAATAGCTAGGATGTTTAGTGGTAAAGATACTGAGCTTGATGACCAGAAAGTCACCACATCAGCAGTTCAAGACCTGAGTGCTGTATGATGGAATAATTGCTCTTGTTGTCTATCCCAACTCCTGCCAACTTAGCAGTTCAAAAACAAGAAATTGAAGGTAGATAAGCAGGCACCACTTCAGTGGGAAAGGTAAAATGTACTCCAGAATCTAGTCATGCCTGTCACATGACCATGGAAACATCTGCAGACACAGACACCACTGTCTTTTGGGTTGTAGGCTTTTCTGATGCCATTGTACTGGACCTCAAAAGACACTTGAGGTAAACATAACCAGGGCTGCTGTCTTCTTGAAAATATACAGTCTGTTTGAAACAGAGATCCCAACTGAAGCAAATAAAGAGAAATCGACCCATTCAATATCTTCCTGATAACATGTACTCTATCCCCATTTCCTGAAAAATAGCCTGAAATAAACTGCAGTAGCCAGAATTTTCATTTGAGTTTCACTTCAGTTAAAGACTAATTTCATTTTTTAAAAAATTTGCAAATTCCAGTGCTGGCCAGGCCTGAGTTGGCAACACAGAGGATGTCCAGGATTGAAGCTTGCCTTAAACAGAAATGAAAACACTATGTAGACATAGTAAACTGTTAGACAGGATGTTGAAAAATTTCAAATATATCAGTGAAATATTTTGATTCCATACTGAGAAGACCTAACTGCAATGAGCCTGCTCATACTAGGTCAATTCAATAATCTGTCTAATCCTGTCAAGTAGCAAGAAATAAGTCATCACTCAGCAACTCATCTGTCTGCAGGACCTTAATGATTAAGGCAGTATCATATAGGCATAAAAATGTTTCATATTAAAGTTACAGTCCAGTAATGCAGAGGCAGACCTCGGTGGAGCTATCTTTCCTTCACCTAGTCTGTAATGAGATCTTCATGACTGGCTGTCGATTCACAATACATGATTATATTTTCGCCATAGTTTTACATTAATAGGATTCTAATACTGGAAATCTCTAATTAGGGATGGCTGGTTATTTTCTTTGCCCTACTTTTTAAATCAAGCTGACCTATATTGTGGTTCCCAGATGGAGAAAATGGTTATTGAAACAGATATTTTGATCTGTGTGTTTCTTTGAATTTTGTAGCATATTTCTCAGCTCAAAAAATTGCATACAGGTTTTTTTGAGGGGGAAGTTTAGGTGCATTTTAGGAAAGCTGTCCAGATAGATCTATGAATTGACTTGTTTTGGAGTTTGATTTTCCTTGTATCTCTAGAGAGGAGGGACAGTCTAAGTAGCCTTACGAAAGTTGCAATCCTAGAGCACCTCCAGAAGAAGGGACTCTTAAATTACTTCAAAGTACTCTATATAGAGAAGATCCTGAAGATGTCTCACCATAAATCAAGATTAACTTGACAAAACATCATCATCAACACCATCAGATTGATAGGAGAGTCAGTAACAGACTCTCTCCAATTTTGATGTGTCTAGGTTGCTTGGGGGCTGAGTTATGCCCCCCTCCCATATTACTCATTGACTTTTCCCTAAATCAGCAGGTGATGGGGTAAGACCTTTGCACAACAGATGTAAGACCATTAGTTTTAAAATTATATTTGTATTTAATTCCAGATAAGTGGCTAGCACAGGGATTCTCAACCTCCAGCCCGTGGGCCAGATGTGGCCTCTGGTGCCATTTCATGTGGCCTCGACTGCCTCCACCACACCTGGAAGTGCCATGAGGTGGAGGAAGGGAAAATGGCTGTCCGGCCCCCAAAGCTGTCTGAGGGAGCATGACCCAGACCTCGGCTTTAAAAAGTTGAGAATTCCTGAGGGAGAGGATTGCAGACTAAACAGTGCAAACCTATCTGTGCCTACTCAAAAGCAGGACCCATTTAGTTTGATTGGCTTGTTCCCTAGAAAGAGGATACAGGAGTAAAACTTTAATGACTTTATAATATACTTTGTAGCATATTTCTGTTTTTCAACCTCCACCTTTACAAAACAACAACATGATGAAGCTATTAATATATTTTTGAACTATTATTTTGATCATTACTTATAAGTGCTTAGTCATATGACTAATATATAATCCTTCTAAATGAAAGCCTAGATGAGAGGGACTTCACCTTTCTTGTGTCTCAGTTTGCACAGGTGTCTGTCAGAGGATGTAGATTGTGTTGTATTAATATTCAATCTGCATATTTACATGGTCTGACAGTGGCGAGGTGGAATATTTCATTTGGTAGGATCTGCATGCAGACTTTTTAAAGCAGTACTAGCCAGGCCTAGTGTACAGCAAAGATAAATCTGTTCTATAAAAGTAATATTGCACACAGAAAATTAAACTAATAAACCAGAGAAGGCTAGAGATTACAATGTCAATAAACAGAACAGCAAGAAGAAAATAAACACCTCTGCCTTTATTGTTATTTCCCTCCCTCCCACAGCCCCCTAATGTATTCAACTTCACTTTTATATATGATTTGGGGAAACAGAGAAGGTAGTAATTTTCTTAAGCTATAAATGGTGTCAATCAAAACTGGGGGAAACCTACCGTTCATGCCAACTGGTGTTTGAGCCCAAAATGGTAGAAAACTCAAAGACAATGCTTGGTCATATCGCTTTATTTTTGGACCACAGCTCCTAGAATGAACCAGCCACAATAGCCAAGACTGTTTGGCAGTTGAAATCTAACAAACTTCCTTTCCCCAAGCTCTGCTCGCTGCTGCTGCTGCTGCTGCTGCTGCTGCTGCTGCTGCTGCTGCTGCTGCTGCTGCTGCTGCTGCTGCTGCTTCTTCTTCTTCTTCTTCTTCTTCTTCTTCTTCTTCTTCTTCTTCTTCTTCTTCTTCTTCTTCTTCTTCTTCTTCTTCTTCTTCTTCTTCTTCTTCTTCTTCTTCTTCTTCTTCTTCTTCTTCTTCTTCTTCTTCTTCTTCTTCTTCTTCTTCTTCTTCTTCTTCTTCTTCTTCTTCTTCTTCTTCTTCTTCTTCTTCTTCTTCTTCTTCTTCTTCTTCTTCTTCTTCTTCTTCTTCTTCTTCTTCTTCTTCTTCTTCTTCTTCTTCTTCTTCTTCTTCTTCTGTATCCTGATCAAACTCTGGACTCCCAAAAAAGAAGCCCCTTTCTTCACTTTGCCATTGCCCAAACATAAGTCCTCATTGGCGCATGTCTCTGGTAGCAATCAGCATACCAACAAATGGGCTGGACTGTCTCTCCACATTTACATGGTGTGTTGTTGTTCACCAGCAGTCCCCACTTGAGCATGTTGGTTTTGCTGCTACTTCTCTCCAGATCTTAGGTGGAGCAATACCAACAAGGGGGTGTATTTTCTCAACTGGTGTAGTTTTAAGGCATCTTGTCACTATCCACATGGCTTCATTAACACCAATATCAACTTGTTTTGCATGTGTGGATGCATTCCATACTGGAGCAGCATACTCTGCTGCAGAGACGCTCAGGACCAAAGCTGATGTGCATGGTGTGGATGGTTAAGTTCCCCATTTATAGTTTGTGAGTCTCCTGATGATGTGGTTCCTTGTACTAACTTTGGCTTTGGTATTCAGGCAGTGTTGCTTAAAAGAGAGTGTCTGGTCAAGCGTCACACCGAGGTATTTTGGTGTTGAACAGTGCTGTAATCTGTTCCTTACCCATGTAACATTCAACTTAACCTCTTGCCTCTCAGTTTCGAAGGTGGAAAGCATATACAGGTACTTGAGTCCTGCTTGGATTAGGATTCAAATGGTTGATGTTGTAACACTGTCCTAATTCTTCAAGTGCTCCAGTAAGTTTTCCAATTATCTCATCCAAGCTTGACCCTCAAAGGCCATTGCTGTGTCATCCACATAGATCAGGAGTGCACAAACTTTTTGTGACAGGGGCCTGACCACACCCCTGGTACAGCTGAGTGGGCCTGACCACGCCCCTGGAAGTGGGCACATTTGCATTTGTGCATCAGGAACCACTTCTGAAGTAGTTTTGCCACTCCCAGAAGTGGTTTTGCTACTCCCGGAAGTGGTTTTGGGCATCTCTGCGCATGTACAAATGCATCCTGCTGCTCCTGGAAGTGGTTCCAGATATCTCTGTACATGCAAAAATGCATCCCCACCACTCCTGTAAGTGCTTTCACAACTCTTGGAACTGGTTCCAGATGTGCATGCGCATTGGCGGATGCATCCCCCATCCACTTCCTGGAGTGGTGATGAATTGGCATTGAGGGCCTCATATAGCTCATGTGCCATAGTTTGGGGATCCATGGCATAGATGAACAGTTTTGTATTGTCAGGGACTGGCTGACCATTTGTATATATATTATACGATGTTGGAGACAATACACTTCCTTGGGGCAGTCCATTCTTCTGTAACCTCCATCTCTTGTTCTTTCTATTCATCGTCACATAGAAACTCCATTCTGGAAGAAGCTGCCAATGACCCTAGTAAGCTTGTTATCTATGGTAAGCTTATTTATTTTATAGTGCAGAATCCTATGATTGACAATATCCTATCAGTTGCTCACAGCAACTGGTCAGCATTGTTGTTCTGTTGCGATTCCCATAGATTTGGCTGTCAAGAAATTGGCTTCACAGATGAAGAGCAGGGTGGGGAAAGAGGCAGAAAGAGGCACTGGGCTGGCCTGAGAGCTCAAAAAATGGACCATCCACTTTGGCATTTCTTCTTCAAAAGATATAACATATGAGAGGTATTAGCATTATACCATTTAAGAAGAAACATCTCTTGCTGCAATTCTACTTTGTTTATGTAAATAGAACTATATCACCCTCCAGCAAAATAATGATAACCATCTACCCATATTATGATCCATCCCTGAAGTCTCTTACTGGAAAACTGTCTCTTTTGGCATCCTTTTCATTCACAAGCACAAATGCATGCTCTTCCTCATTTTTGTTTAAAAACCAAAGAGCAAAAAGGGTCCTTAACTTTTTTTATTGATTTATTTATTGATCACAAATGATACTCATGCCCCTGTCTCACAGAAATGCGTTATGATGGTAGGGGTGATGATAGCGACAATAATAATAACCACAACGATACTAATAAGTGCAATATTCAAAGATATCACACCACTGACAAATAGAAACAATTTTATTCCTAATGGGATTTAAGTAATAAAGGCTGAAGGGGCACATCAGCTGCAATGAGATTAGGTATATTATGCTTTCCTTGGTGTAATAAAACTTGTCAAATAAAGCTAAATAAAATCTTCTCATCTGTGTCTGTGGCTTATTTCTTCCCTCAGTCTCTTTCCTCTCCACAAATCACTGTTTCTCTGGAATGGTTACACACAACAGTTCAATTAGAGTCAAGTTAGTGAAATTATTGCAGGATATACCCTCCCCATTTTTTTGCAGATGCCATAGGCAGCTGTGGCATAGGGAGGGGGCAAGGTAAAATAGAGAGGATATAAAGAGTCTGGCTGCCATTGCAGAGTGCTGACTCACAGGATATCTCAGATCCCCACAGCAGAGCCCCACCCACACACACACTAGTTTTGTGTCTGGATACCTGGATAAGAAGAGACATATGTCACTGATCCACTTTCCATATTCATTTGCTGCATCATGTTATTTTAGACTCAAGCATGTTGCTTCTGAGGAGTTAGGCACTAATAATAATTTCACATCAGAAATTATTCTGGGTTGAAAGGATTTTTGCAAAAGAAATTCCACTCAGGGAAAACCCAAATGAGGCTCCTTTCGTGTTCCCAAGAGCTGGGACAGAGACAGGTGCTCAATCAATCATGCAGTACGCGGGTCTTAAACTCCCAACTTGCCAGCGTTCCATCTAACAAGCTCCATTTTGAGAACCTACTGGGGGTGTGTCTCCTAAATCCCCCCCCCTGTATTTTATCCCATTCTCAGCATATGTGCACTCTGAGGATGGAAGGAAAAAGAGTGAAGCTGAAGGAACTGCTTCCCAGCTAAAGGGGGAGGCATCAGCCCTGCCTTGTTCCTTTGGAGAAGCAAAATGCTAATCAGGATGTGGGGATGACACCAAATGGCATTTTGCATCTCCCTCTCAATCTCATGTGGCTTTTCAAACTGTGCTATGCTGGTCCTGGTTTTGAGCTAGCCAAAGACCTTACAAATTCTGCCTAATATCAGGGGTTGCAATATCAAATAGTATTACTACTCCATTAAACAATTTCTTCACATCCATGTACACATGCATTTATGTGTTTTGCTGATGCAATTTACTCATTTATCTGAGATGCAGACAGTGTGTTAAATACTGAGTGAGAAGAACAGCTGAGTGTTTCTATCAGCTTTTTTGTTGCCTGCAGCACATATGGAAAAGGAGGCTGTTTTTTTTTCAGAGGACGATGACTAAATTTAAGCATTAAAGCAGACAGACCTGCTCCAAGGCAACACACTATCTAAAGACAAAAACATCAGCCATAAATCAATACTTATCGATTGAAGTAAATGAGAGCATTACGAGGAGGTAAGAGGAGGTTTGCACATTTATTACTACTGTGCTTGCTCAAAAAGTTCCCAATTGAAAGTTTTCACAGAAATGTAGATGGTTTTAATAATATCCGGCCATACTAGATTGGTAATTTAAATCTTTGAAATTAATTGGATGTGAAATTATGTAACTAAATTTGCTTCTATGGCAATGGGGATCCTGAAACCTCCCAGATTTGAGTTCAAGAGGAGAAGAACTAACCATCCCTGCTTACTTTTGAGAAAAATATGGTGGTTAGTCAATTCCTCAGGGCAAATCTGCTCATTCAGCCACGATATATGGTTAGTCTTCTATGTTACCAGTGTCATGTTATGAATAAAAGAAAAACTATTAGATCTATTAAAGTCACTTATTAAGAAGAATAGATGCCTTTGAATTGTGGTACTGGAGGAGACTCTTGAGAGTACCCTGGACCGCAAGGAGATCAAATCAGTCAATCCTGAAGGAAATCAATCCTTACTGCTCATTAGAAGGACAAGTGATGAAGATGAAGTTCAAGTACTTTGGCCACCAAATGAGCAGAGAGGACTCACTTGAGAAGGCCTTGATGCTGGGAAAGATTGAAGGTAAAAGGAGAAGGGAGTGGCAGAGGATGAGGTGGCTAGACAGCATCATTGTCACAATGGGCGTAGATCTGTGTGGGCTGCGGAGAATATCGGAGGACAGAGAAGCCTGGCATGGAGTAGTCTATGGTGTCACAAAGGGTTGGACTCAACTGTGTGACTAAACAACAACAATTAAGACTATTTCCTAAGATACCACAACTGCATGGCTGAATCTTCATTTTATATAAGCCTTATTTAGGTGGCTCCTATTTCTTGCATCTGTACAGCTACATTTGAAAACAGAGCATTTACTACCATATGTAGGACTGCAGTGGCTAAAGTCACTAAGACACTGACTGGGAGGCGGAAGGTCAGCAGTTCGATTCCCGAGTACTGCAGGACGGAATGAGCTCCCTTCTCTGTCCCAGCTCCTGCCAACCTAGCAGTTCGAAAGCAAGAAATTGCAAGTAGATAAATAGGGACCACTTCGGTGAGAAGGTAACAGCGTTCCATGTGCTCCAGTGTCTAGTCATGCCTGCCACATGACCATGGAAATGTCTGCAGAAGCAGACAGCGCTGGCTATTCGGCTTAGAAACAGAGATGAGCACTGACCCCTAGAGTCGGATACGACTGGCTTTCGAGCAAGGGAAACCTTACTACCATATGTATGGGATATCTCACAGGAGCGGAACCTATGATTTGTCAGCCCTTATGGATAGAGACTGCTCTCTCCTTCAGGCTTAGCTCTCTTCCAAGAGTTAGGATAGAAAAGAACAAAGCTTACCTATTCATTATGTTCATGGCTTAACAACCATCCTTTTACTGAATAACTGAAGTGGGATATAGAGATCATCTCCTCTTTACCATTAAAATTGTTGCCAATGGTACTTTTTGGCAATGAACTTTCCACAGAATCCTCTCTTACTTCTACTTTGGAGGACTGAGATGTGAAAAAGTAAAGTTAAGGCCTTCTTTTATATCCCAATCAAACTCTGGATTGCCACAATGAAGCCACTTTCTTGGCTTTGTCTTTGGCCAAACTTAAGTCCTCATTGGTGCATGTTTCTGGTCACAGGAGTTGTCAAGGTTGATGCAAATGCCAAGCTTGGAGAGATACCTCTTCAAGCTGGCTTTTGTCTGCTGTAAGGACTTTTAACTTTTCTGGGGGATAAAGGTTATCCCCCCAACCCCAAGCCTTGTCCATTGATGTAGTCTTTTCAACAATGGATCTGATGGATATGGAACAATTTATGTTCCTTCTAGAATTTCATACTTGAAAGTGAAACTACCGAGTTACAATTTCTTTTCCAAAGACTGGCTTCACACAGAAATGCAAGGCAATGTAAAGAGCTATAGAATATGATATCTCCTCCATGGTTGAACACCCAATGGCTTAACTGCTGACTTTACACAACTTTAATGTGACATGTAAAAATGGCTCCTGCAGCTGCATAATGCCGAGTTTTCTTTTCAGGCTAACCAATTAGGAACAGTTTATATCATTCCAATTCAGAACAAACTTTCTGAATATTCTGAATGACAAAGAACTTACTACTAAGTAAAATTGACAGAATAAAGGCTTCAGTTCCATGTACTGGACTCCACTATGGTGACTATTTCTGTCATTCAGTGACACCTAGAGTTGCTGCTCTTGCCATTGCTGTTTTTTGTCACTCCAGAATGCAATCAAACTCTTCTCTGAACATAGGAGTAAGACAGGAGACTGTAAATGAAAGGCATACAGAGAGCGTGGAAATTCATAAGCAGAGTGTGGGAGAGAGTAGAAACCTAGTGACTTAGTGAGACAAACTGTAAATGCAAGTGTAGTCAGTGTAGTCAGAGGAGCCTGGCATGCAGTGGTCCATGGGATCGCAAAGGATTGTGCGACTGAACAACACTTACACATTAAGCCAGTGTGGTGATCTCAAAACAAGTAGAAGGCACCATCTTTTCACTGTCACTGGTTTAACTCTCATTTTGCTCAGCTCATGACTACGGCGTGAATGGGCACCATCATGTTCTGGATGACCTTGACAATATAGCACCACAATTGTCTCATAAGAGGAGCTCTTGCCAGAAATAGTACTCTAATTATCTTACTTCCATATCATTATCCATCCAGGCTGAGGTGGTGCATTTCCAATTACATAAATATGCTTCTGTCCTTCTACTTGAAGATTACTCTTAGGATAGATTGGCTTGGTGCAGAACTGTCTCAAGTTATAGAAAGTAACCTTCTATATCAGGGATGTCCCTAAGTGAATATATATAAGAAAGCTCAACTTTATAAGCAAAATGTCTCCTGCTCACTTTGTTTCTCTCTTAATGTCACTAGCAAAGATGAAACTTTATCGCAACTCCTCAAATTTCATGCTCTAACTAGAGACTTTTGTGCGTTGAGCTAATATCTTAAAAGTGCTGTTTTGCTCTTTGCAATTGTACTTTGTGAGCCACAATAGCTCTTCCAGCACAAAGCTGCACTTATTATCTGCTTGAGTATCATCAGGTACGTGAGATTTTGAATATTTCTGTTCTTTCTTGATGTTCTGACGTGAGCTTAACCTCTGACGAGGCTCTCTTGAATACTTCCAGCGACATGGGGAAATCAGCCAGAGGATTTCATAATTGAAGATGAAGTTTAACATATGAAAAGGCAAAAGGAAATGAATGGAACAATTCAGACAGAAGTGAATAAAGGGTGTGTAGGGAAAGAGTTATGTAATGGGACTTTCAGAGAGCACGTTTCAGATAATATTCCTGTCAGAAAATGGAGAAAATAATTGTGAATATTCGTGACTGAATGTCTCAAGGGGAACAAAACTTATTTAAAGACTTCATTTCAATTCAAATGAGAAATTTGAGGTGAAATTGCTCCTGTAACACCAATTGACACTAGTCAAACAAACTAAACATTACTGCAGATAGGAGTGTGGTTTCTTGGCTGGTTTTACATTAGATGGCCTGTCCACTCATTTTAAGATCCCCTCCCTTCCTCCTTCCAATCAATGACCCTTCTTACAGATAATTGTACAGCCATATGCTTCCTGTGAATATGAGAAAATGTCATCAATTATTTATTTATTTTTGCACAAAGAAAAGAGATGTCTCGTGTGGTGTAGCGGTCTTTCTCTTCTATCATGTCCTGATCAAACCCTGAACTGCTAAAATGAAGTTACTTTCTTGGCTTTGGCAAAACTTAATTCCTCATCAGTGTATGTTTCTGGCATACTGGTTAAGTTGTAGGACTGGAACTTGAGAAATTTAGGTTTTAGTCCCCATTGGATTATGTAACTCACAAGGTGATCCTGGATCTGCTACAATCTCTCAGTCTGACTATTTCTTAGCCTGTCCTAGTAGTTCTGAAGAAAACAAACAGTTGGTAGAAGTCCCATGTATCTCTCTTTCTGCTCACTGTGGGAAAATTTGGACATAAATGTCACTAATAAATAATTTGTAGCTGTTACAAAAAAAGTGATTCCATGACTCCTATGAGCATTGGGATTATAGAGGAGATCAGATCTACAGTATTTTGACCCAGTTGCTACCATTTAGGAAAGAACTGAAGATGTGGTTGGCAAAATGGGTCTGGGGGCCAGGATTGTCAACAAACTCCCCTTTCTGGCTCATCTGAGGCTCCCCCCACCTGTAATTAATTTTTAATGTTAAAGTTATGTAGATTTTATATGTGTTTTTAGATAGTAAAAGGCAAAGTGGTGGGTAATATTGCTACCATTTAGGAAAGAACTGAAGATGTGGTTGGCAAAATGGGTCTGGGGGCCAGGATTGTCAACAAACTCCCCTTTCTGGCTCATCTGAGGCTCCCCCCACCTGTAATTAATTTTTAATGTTAAAGTTATGTAGATTTTATATGTGTTTTTAGATAGTAAAAGGCAAAGTGGTTTTTAGATAGTAAAAGGCAAAGTCATCAAGGTTTTTAAAATTGTTTTATATTGGTTTTAACTTGTATATACTGCCCATAGTCCATTGGATAGAGCGGTATATAATTCTATTAAATTAAATTAAATTCTGAGGCACAAGGATGTCCCCATAAACCATCTAGATTGCACACAACTAAATCTAGTCCCAATTCCAGACAAGGGGCCAGGGAGAAGCATTTGGGACAGTGTGTTGAGATGCTATTCTACAGCATATATGATTTTCCTATTCTTGTGGAATGTTGGGGAATATAGGATTTAGGATAAAGGAGACAGATCTTCCCCCAGCCCATAGCCTTTTTTATTTATTGCCCTGAGCTGGACCATAAGGAAAACTGAACACAGAAGAATAGACACCTTTGAACTGTGGTGCTGGAGGAGAATCTTGAGAGTCCCCTGGACTGCAAGGAGATCAAACCAGTCAATCCTGAAGGAAATCAACCCTGACTGCTGACAGGAAGGACAAACACTGAAGCTCAAGTACTTTGGCCACCAAATGAGAAGGCCTTGATGCTGGGAAAGATGGAAGGTAAAAGGAGAAGGGGGTGGCAGAGGATGAGGTGGATGGATGGAATTATTGACATGATGGGCGTAGATTTGGGTGGGCTGCAAAGGATGACAGATGACGGAGGAGCCTGGCATGCAGTGGTCAATGGGGTCACAAGGGGTTGGACTCGACTATGCGACTGAACAAAAACAAACCTCATTAGAGTAGCAATGGCAAAGTTGTCCATTCCTGTACGCAGTAAACAAGTATGGTGGATATGCTTCTCCACCTGTAAATCGCCTTCTCTGTGGACAGAGAGGGAGATCTAAAAAACAATGATGTTCTTCAGTCATCCAGATTATTTGATGTAACCTGTCTGGACAGTAAAAAGGAAAGTATGAAATAAAAACAAAATATACATACAACCATTACCACCATCCTATTTTAACAATTGTGAAGGAAAAGGCCAGTCTTGTAGATACTGTGTACAGTACTGGTAAATATTTATGGTTTTGGTATAAAATGACCATAACAGGTCTCACACACATCCTGTACCCATGAGTTCAGCATCCGGAAGTCAAAACATATTCAATTAAAAATCCTGAAATACATAATATATATGTATTTCCACAGTCTGGCCAGGTTATCCTGCTATGGTAACAGAGTAGACCATACTGACAGTGAATCAACACTGAGTGTCAGGCTGTGGTTAACTAACCTGACAACCTTGAGGACTAACAGCCTTGGGTGCCGAAGTCCACAGGAAAGGGTGATGGTCCCCAAGTGAATTAAATCCCACTTGAATCTATCTTGATGGAGGGCAGAAGCTTCACCAATACTGAGCTGAGGTGGATGAGGACTTTGCGTGCCAAAAGGGCTCAGGACCAGAAAGTGACTCACAGAGCTGGATGAGTGGTACGGGTGTCATGCTGTGATGTGGAAGGCAGATGAAAGGCCACAGCATTATATTCACAGGACAGTCTTCATTTCTGATCACCATGATGATCGCAAATATTCAGAATCAGATACAGCACAGATATGTACAGTGGTACCTCATACAATGATTTTAATCTGTTCCACAGGGCTTGTTGTTGTTTTCCCTATGGGATGAATCGTACAACCTTTTTTTTTTTTTTTTTGCTAAGCGGGTTTTCCCATTGAAAAATTGTTGTATGATTTTTTTCTATAGGGAAAATTGTTATGTGGGACGCCATTATTTTTCAAAACCTAATTTTTATGCGATTTCGTTGCTATACGGGCCATTGTTGTATGAGGTTCCACTATAGTTCCATTTCACATTACCAGAGCTGGTCACTAGAGGCCACTGTCTGCAATGTAAAATATATGTTTCCCTGTTTCCTTAGGCAAAAGGCACTAGTGTTCCCTTGCAGCATTTTGTGCAAAATGATGATGTCGTTTAGTTGGAATAAAGGCAAGGTCTCTCACTGATTTTGGAGAATCCTTGTCATGATGTCTCATTATGGTTATAACTACTTTGAAAAGAAAAAATGGAGCAATTTGATTTGTAGCCCCAATTTTGACTGAACTCATAATGAGGACTTGCATTGAGTTTGTAGGTTGAATTGCTTAGTCAAACTTCTTTCCAAAAGCAGCTGCTATTCCAGACTCAGATGACAAGTTCCTAGCTAAGGTCCTTGTCTTCCTACTGGGACACCGCTAGAAATAATTTATATCACCTCTGTGCCACCATGAGCTGCAGCTGCAGCAGCAAAAGCCACTTCCCTGACTCCTTCTGCTCCTACAAGTCTTCTTTGAGCTTCTAATAAGGAAAAGGGGCAAATGCACCAAGTAAATGTTGAATTATTTCACCAATCTTCTGAGGCCTGTTTGAGTATGGGTTATTAGCAAAGCATCATTGGCACAAATCAGTATTGAAATGGTCTTTCCACCTACTCTCAGTGGGAAGAATTGCAATCCAGCTAAACAGCATACAAAATCAAGCAAACTGTTGGGCCTATAATTGGTGGATCATGTTTTTTGTGGATAGGATGGTCATTCCCTTGGGATTCTATTAATAATATTTATGGAAGTAAGTAAGTAAGGCTAGGATGGGAGTCCACCAGTCCTGGAAAAGACTTGAGTACATCCAGGGAATGAAGTTCTGCCCTGGGGCTGCAGTATTCTTGATTGCTGAGATTAGCAATTTTATTTCCATAATTGTAACTGGTAGCCACCTTGGGAAAAAGTTGGCAGGAAACTTAAGAGAAGGGGCCTTTTCTTCCATGTGGATTGTTTCATTTAATAATTTAAAACAATGTTCTTCCCAACATCCAATAGATGTGTAAGATTTGAAATCATAGTGGATCCTCCCTTTTGCTGATGCCAGCAGTTGCTAAAACCTCATCATGTCTTTCTGGAGCAATGCCAGTGATGGGATGTAACAGGTTTGCACCAGTTTGCCAGAACCGGTAGTAACTTTTCCCAGTGTCCCAGAGAACCGGTAGCAGCTTTTGGGGGGAACCACCTTCGGGGTTTACCTTTTCACTGGTTCCCCCACTGTGCATGTGCGCCAAGCACTTGGTGTGCATGCATGCCTACAGTGCTTGGTGCGTATGCATGGCCTCCTTGCTGTCCTCCCAAGCAGGGAGAAGGAAGAGAAGCTGCTACCCTGAAGCTCCCTATAGCCTGCTTCCCAGGGTAAGTAACTCACCTTTGGATGTGGTGTGTCTGTGTACATTTTAATCTGTATTTAATACCTTTACCTATACTGATGTACTACCACAGTTCCTAAAAAGGCCTGGCAGCTGGCAGGCCTAGCGACCTGGCTTGGGGTTTTTAAGTAAAGTCTTGGGTGTTACCTCATCAATAAGCTACACCTGTGCTGTTCCAATTGCTGTTCCAATTGGAGAACCCTTAAGGAGATACAGCTGTTTTACATTTACATTAAGGCATATTATCCTAGAGAACTGGTTAGGCAAAGACTAAGTACCTAACTTCTTTAACTGTTGAAAAGTTGAAAAGTGCCAAAATGAAGCCATCTTGTGGTGAGTTCATTCTGTAGTTCCTTCCATCTGACCGAGTGTGAGAAAGATTAGCCAGAATAAGCTTTAAGCTCTGGTTTAAAAGCTCTGTTTGATTTGTGTTTTGGGTGGGTGGGTGTATTTAATGTATTTTATTTATTTATTTATTTTATTTACGGGTTTGTGTTGTGGGTGGGTTGGTTGAGGTGTGTGTGTGTGTGTGTGCTTATTTTTATTTTATTTTTAAATTATTTTTTATTATTTTCTTTGGCCCCACCCATGTCATGACATCATGATGTTAGCTCCGCCCACACTGTGATGACATCATGGTGGGGTAGTACAAATGTTGACATCCCACCACTGAACAAAGCCAAAGTTAGTTCCTGGTATTCCTTTAATTGAAGCTAGGGTTTTCTCTCCCCAGAAGCTGTTTATACTCATTGAAAGGTTTTTTTAAAAGTTTTGTGTAAGCTCTTAAACTGATTCTGCTCAGTGTAGCCTAAGAACTCTTCTTTGTTGCTATTTCATAATTTCTCCAAATTAAAAAAAACCAGCTGTTATTAGTTTGTCTCCTTCTGGGTGCTGGTCATACATTCTTGATCAAGAAGGGTCTTAAAAGCATTAATTAATTTCTACATAGAGAAAAGGCTGCCAAATTACTTCCCACAACTCAGTTCAAACAATGGGGCACCGTTTATTCAGATCATGCTCCCATAGTAAATTATCATTTTTATGCAGAAGACATGGTTAATTTTAGAGCAGCCATTAAGTAAGAATTATATTCCTACTGCCACCTCTCAAGTTACCCAAGGTAGCCCAAATGGGGGGTTGGCTTGTTCAGTATCAACCTCAATGACTCATGTTGTTTCAATGCAGCCATTTTAAGCAGGGGTGTGCATACTAAAAGGGCGCTGGACATGGAATGATGAGGATGTTTAATCCTAACAAAATATATGCGTTCCCACTCACCTTCTAATTTCAGCTCCTCTCTGGGGATTCAAATCAACAACCTCTTCCTTACAAGTCAAAATTGCAACCTCTAAGCCACCATGCAACTACTTTGCAAATAGAGTTGCTTTTGTATACTTATCTTTAGTAGTAAAGGAAGAGAAAGCAGGCAGAGGAACACAGAGCCCTGCTTGGTTGCTTGCTCATCCTGGGCATCGCAACTCGGTTCACCTTTTTGGATTGGCACCCAAGGGGGGCTTCATGGTACTGGGGAGCTGTGAGTGCCCTGGGCTGAGTCCTTGTAGCTCTATGGGCCAGCCCACCACTGATCTTAAGGCCCTTAGCAATGGCTAGTCTCCTGACCAGAAGAGTAGCGTGCCTTGGCGGGGCTCCGTATAAAAATTTGTTTGGGGGCCCTTAGGAAGGGTAAATATTTGTTTTGCTTACACACGTTGGGGGCCCCCATGGCCCGGGAGCCCCGTATAATTGATACGGCAGATACGGCGGTAGCTACGCCTCTGCTCCTGACTTTCAGACACTGAGAAAACTTAGCAATGAATGCTTATATTTCAACATTGCTGGTTTGCTTTATAAAAGTCTTAACCTCTGCATTGTGAGGGAGTTGTCTGTCTGAAAAGTCTGGTATCAATTTGAAACTGAAGGACTCACTCCATATCTGCAGTTCCTTATTAGGAAGGGAAATTTTTCTCTGTAGTGCTTTGATTTTCTAACTGTATGTCTTGGACCTTGTATCTATTTGAGCAAACAGGCATGGAGAGCTCACTCACTGAGTCCTTCTGTGGTATCAGGTCATCAGTTCATAGATGTTCAACAAGCTTTGATGGGAAATGTGAGTCTCCCCCCCTTCCCCATGCTCAGTAGTTGTAATTAGATTTTCTGAAGAAGTTTACTCTGAGAATCCCACTTGCTGGCAAGGGTATTCCAGGCAATTAAACTGGGCAAAAAAGAGAGAGAGAAGACAGTTATAAAAGACAAAATAAAACAAGACAAGCTACATACAGCTGTTAACACACACACCTCATCTTGCCTTCTCTTCCTTGTGCAGTCTTGAACTGCTGATGGCTTTCCTGCTTGTTCAAAACAGGGTGATTTATTGTCTATCAAGCAGAAATCTAACAAATTAAATTAAACCAGCAATACAATATATTTGATCAGCATCTGGACCCTAAGAAGTGCCTATTTTTTATTGGTAATGCTGCAGCATGACAGCTGCAGGATCAACCATCTTATTAAACATTCTGCCTGACATTTGCCCCAGCAACTGCTCAAGCTACTGCTACCGTAAAATTTACTCCTGGTGGATTAGATAACTGGTGAACATACATAATTTGGGAAAACAGTTTATAAAGGTTAAGTATGTTAATTGTATTAATAACGATGGACATTCTTTCAGCATTTTTGTCTCACTCTGACTCACTCTGCTTCCATTAAGCCAGAAAGAAGTTGCAGGTTTTAATCACTGATGAGAAAACTTTTCACCGATTCTCTGACAAGTAGATAGTGTTGGCCAGCCTCTGAGAATCAGGGAGTCATTCTTGGCCTCCTCCAACTGTTAGAGGACTGAATGCTTCTCCAAAAATCCCATCCACCCAACCACTACTCCTGATATTCCCCAACCATTCACTTTTTAGTTTCTAAAAATTGCACTTCAAGGGCTAATACAGAACTATAGGTAGGTCATGGTTATATGGCAAAACACCACTTTCTAGAGGCATATGGAATATATAATGTATTGACAACTCAGGGTGGCCAGGCCTGCTGGGTTCAGATTCTTTTAGATATTAGAGACAATAAGCACTCAATGGCTGAAGAAACAAGCCTTTATTTGACAATTCTCTAACAAAGGATGTCAGAGACAGAGCAAAATACAAGAATGAGAATACAAGCAAGTATTCATATTTACCTATCAGCATGAATTCCCTGTCCTTTCTCTAGCCACCTGGGAATCAAGTTAGATGGCAGGATGCTGCTGGCACTTCTGATGTTTGGTAGGGTTGCTGTAATTCTTTCCCACCAAACTGGGACAGCCACATGACATCATTGTATTCTTCAAACTGCACATTTTTGGAAATAGTTAATTCACTGCCTCCCTGCCTTTCTTTCAGTTATCTCACTTGCAAATGTCTCCCCTTCCAGGGTTCTGTTTTGCATTTTGCCACTTTCAAGCAGGACAATTGAAAGAAACGGAGGCAGGCAGTGAATTAACTCTTTGCAAAAAACAACAAACCCTTGGTGGAGGTGATCATGCTTTCTTTGTTTGAATTTAAAAATCCGGGACTTTTACATGTTTTTTTTCTTGACAGCTTGAATCCAGGAAAATCCTGGAAAAATGGGACTTATGGCAACCCTAGATGTTTGGTGATCTCCGAAGTCTGGAGGCTAAGTATCCCTTCTGTATGCCCCAGTAGCTAAAAGTGCTGTCTCATCTTCTTTGGCTCTAAACCTCTCACGCAGAGGATGTCTAAACTCAACAATTGCCATTTAGAATCAGTTAATTGATGCAGTGCTCTTGCAGGTGGGTTACATCAGCTCATTACTGGTCATTATTAGCTGAGAACACTGGAAATGGATCACTTTGACCTGCCTCATCTCTTCCTTATTTAGTCAGGGACTTTCCACACTTCCAGGTGTCTTATCAAGGCAAGGACATGGATGTGCTCATAACCATCCTTCCTCTTGTCTTCCCTTGCCAAAAAATCCCCATCCCTCCTTATGGCTCTACCAAATCTTTCTAATTGATAAGTTTAATGGAAAAACATCCCATTTCCAGTCAGCAAGGTCTTCTAAATGCATTATTTGCTCAACAAGCAAATTCTATTTATTTAATACATATTTATATGATTTTAACCATTTCAAAGCTTGGAGGGGGGAAATGGGAATGTCACTAACTCCTTGCAATCACAATAATCTCCCACAAAGCCCATAATCCCCAATGGGCAATACTTATAAGAAGTTATTTTGTTTGGGCAAAATTTTATTTTCAGGGTTCAGAAGTTTGAAGTGAGATTGATAGGCCTGGAGAATTTTAGAGGCTCTATTTGAGATCCTAGAGAGTTGTATGTCCTGAACAGTCTGAACAAAGCAAATATTATTTTGGGCAGTTGAAGTTAAAAAAAAATTCTTGCACCAAAAGTAGGAGATAGAGAAAGGAAGAGGAGTAAAGACCTAAAGAGACAAAGACCTTTTATCAAGCAGGTCCCAGACAGATAGTAGACATGGGAATACACAAAATTCACAATAAATCAGAACAGGTCTGACCAGGACTCCTTAACTTGTCCTTTGTGTACCAAGTTCTTTCATCTGTCTCCTGGCAGGTACAAAGAGGCATGAAGAGGGAGCAAGGGGAACTTTTTACCCTTCTGTTCACTTAAAGTTTAAAATGGCTTTTCTATGGCTGCTAGACTAAACCTCCCACCCCCATCCAGCTTGATTGCTACATTTTGCTTCCACTTTGGTAGATAGTTATTGCCTGTTTTGGATCAGAAAGTTACTCTGGACTACATAGACTAACAGCCAATTCTTTTTGGGTGCCAGAGACCAAAGAAGATATCCGACTGATAAAGATTATTTATTAAGTATTTCAAATATAACAGTATAACAAATGAAAAAAGTGAGCAAATATCAGATATCCAGTTGTAATTAATCAAATATTTAAATGTTGTAAGTACAAGAAAATTGGCAATATGTTTATTGGATTCCTCATTTTATTGGGGTCAACTAATTTCATCAAAAGCCTGCTTGTAGGCATATGTGCAATATTAGTTTACTAGCATTTCAGCACTTATTGGCTTGGATTCAACCTCATACAGAGAAGGAAGGCAGGCATTCGCCCATGCAAATTGCACCTTATGACTCAGAAGATGATATCAGACCATCAGACAGGGTCAATCAGGGTCATATGAGGGTTGGGGGGTTGGGTGTGGTTCAAAACTAACATAAATATTGGTGTTTTCTTCTCAGAAGTGTGCATCCTGATCAAGCTTCACAGCAAGGAGGATTCACCGATGGAGTTGGATCCAGGGATCTTTTCATTTTGGTTTTGATTGCGCCTCGCAGTGTCATCATGATTTTCTCATAGCCCAATGCCTTCTTCTCTGAGGAGAAGGATGGGCACAAGTTTTCAAATGGTTCTGGCTTGGTCCAGGGATCTGGAAGGGCAGAGGGGCTGTCGGTTGCTGCACCCAACCCACCCCTGGTCAAATTAAGTACCATGTGAATTGGGTTGGATTGGAGACTCTGCCAGGGTAAGGGAACACTGGCAGAAATCCAGCAAATTGGCCGAGTGTGGGGTTGTTTTTGCCTGCTTCTCACCGACATGGGTTTTGGGTGTAGCTTTTGGTTTGTATATGCGGGAAGTTCGGAGGGGTGGGGTTCCCCTTTCTGGTTAAGCAAATGAGCCTAGAAGGGGGAGGAGATAGGTGACCTCAGCTGGGGTCACAGGCTTTTGGATATCTTCCAAGTCTTGGTTTTCCTCCTCTGAATTCCAGGCCCCTTTCAGGGACATTTTGTTGTTAATAAAGGGGCCCTGTTTTTCTTCCACGCTGGAGTCCTGATGTCTTTTTCGGGGGGGGGGGGTATTTGTTTTGTTTTGGATGGAGTATTTGTTTGGTTACAGTATTCAATAAAGGTAGCCCTAGTTTTCAACCAACGCTGGTGTCTGACTCTTCTGTGGCATGGAGGGGCAAGGGGTCTTTATGTGAGTTACACAGCTGACTAAATATGGAGAGAATGTGATTCCTAATTCTTTCTCCCACTCTCTTTCAATTCTGCATGCTCCCTCAAAACCTAGAGAATTCTCTAAAACAATGCCACTGAGAACTGTGGTTAAATAGCAAATCATTTTTTTAAACTAACCTTTCTTTTTTAAAAGCAGAAATATTGTTCCATTTTGGGCCACTCTCACTAGTGGGATAAAATTCTACACCCAAACAATTGCACGAGTTTCAAGTAACCACGTATGTTAAAATTCTGAAACCCATAAAAAGAGATTAAAGGGATATTGGCATAAATCTAACATGGGTGAAGTGAAATGCCCCTTAGCATTACTGACATGTGTTTGACAAGTATACAACACAGTAGAAATACAATCTTTTTGGTGCAGTTTAAAGAAACAAACAAACACACACACACACACACACACACATTTTTAAAGTGACCTGAAAAAGGTATTTTTTTCTTTCCTGGATCTGTACTTACACATGTGTTTCAGAACACACCTATCAGTGGTTTCTCCACTGCTGAGGCCAATTGATCTGTGCCAATTGAAATCTCTGTTCCTTCAAACTTCTTGTAGAACTATTTGTGCAGTGGAAATGTGTGCCAGCGCTTTCTCTTACATGAATTGTAGAGCTTCATTTTGGCTAGTGCAATGAACTACAGATGCTTAGAATATGTGCTACATTCTTTGTGCTTGTAGATTTAGGCTTTCTCAACTCCACAAACACCCCTCAACAGGGAATTTTCAAAACTTACAAGTTTTTCCACCTGCAGGCAGGAATGAGGGGAGCTAGGAGAAATCAAGATATAATAATCAGTCCAATTGACAGGGGAGTCTCATTCCAGAAAATAATCACAGTAATCAATGGATTTCTATTTTAATTAAGACTACTGAGGCAAAGAAAAAGCATTTAATAGAAAAATAAAAGGGGTGCAGTCTATTTTAAAATGAAATTACTATAGCTAACATTAACCAAACATTTAGAAAGCCATGAAACTGACCAGATATTGCTGTATAGTTATAACGAGCAACAGAGAAATGTGGGGTTGCAAAGATGATTTTTGGTAGCTTTTCTATTTCATTATCTTCTTTTCTGTTTTAATATAAAATAGGGGGATGCAAAAATGAATTTGTGACTGCATGTGGGTTTTAGGTTGCACTTAGTCAACCATTGAACTAATGCAATGACACCATTGAATTCAGGCCAGTCATCCATGCTCATACTATAAGAAAATAACAATATTAAAAAGCTATTTATTACCTTAGAAATAACTTAGAGGCTGTCCAAATTGGCATGTTGCCTGATATTTGGGACACGTTGGGGATGGATTGGTTCAATCACATTCACACATTGATGGGTCAATCTATCCCAACCTACCTCCTTTTGATACCCCATCAGGGTGCTCAATTAATTTGCCACATGTATTTATCCCATCCACAAAATATGTGCACACTGGAAATTGGATAAAATAGAGTGGAGACCCTTTACAACTGACTGCCCATCAGCCAGATTTTACCCCAGGGCCAGCCGATGAGTGATCAGTGGTGGATGTGAAGGTGGCAACCACTTTACAGTTGACAAGGAAAGCCCTCCCCCCATCAGCTGCAAATCAGATGCTACAGAGAAATAAATGCTTACTTGACACAGGAATCATGATAAACAGCATTTTGCTCTTCCCCCTGACCTCAAGTGGTTTTAAAGATGCCACTCCTCACCAGCCAAGGACGACCAGTGTAAACAACCTCTTAGCTTTTTGAAACCAAATCAGCATATAATCTTGCAGCATCTTAAAGAGAAACAATGCTGGAAGGAGGGTGGACAAAAGCAAATTTTCCAGCATCTTGTTGCAGTAGCACCAAAAACACACCTATGAGAATGAGAGAAGCTCTTGAACAAGAGCTCTGTGGTGGGGGAGTCTTTTGATGTGTTGAGAAATTCAGTGATGTTCTGGGACAGATATTGGTTGGAGAAACATCCCTATCCAGACCCCATCTTTGCCTGGCATTACTTCAGATTTAATGAATCATAACAATCAACTGTGCGACTGAACAACAACAAAAAAAAACATGCCATAAGTGTTAATAACAATAGGACTTCTCATCAGGTGCATGAATTGACACCTTTAGCTGACATAAACAAATACTGATGTGTGTAGACTCTGTACAGTTGGAAAAACTCTTAGTGTACAAAGCGCTGGAAAATTAGTTGTTCTTAAGAAAGTAGCAACATACACATTTGCACAGCTTTCATTCTCAGAACTATTATGATTGGAGTTTGGGCTTTTATGTTCCACCCATTTACCTCACCTCTAACTACCACCACCATCACTACCATGCTTTTGCAACTACCACACTTTGGTTTTGCTTTAAAAGCCAACCAGAATAAGAGGTCTGGTAAACTCTTAATGACTTTGTGATCTTTCATTCGGACCTAATCATAGTATCAGCCCAACTGTGGTTCATCGTGACATTGCTTACAAGGATGCTTTCCAATGATTAAACTTTTCAGTTGGATGGATTCAGTTTTCTTTAAAAAGGGGAAAAAGTAAAAAGGAAGGAAGGAAAAAGAAAGGCCATGTGAGGAACCAATTGTAGCCACTTTCATTCTCTCATGCCAAACACTTCACGTAATGTCATGGCAAATTGAGTCAGAAGTTTCTGGCTGTCTTCAATTTGCCGCAGTGATGATCCCATTTCCTGTAAATTGAGTGCATTTGTTCTCTGCTTTGCCCTCGAAACTCTCACTCTTCTGTTCTCAGGCAAGAAAGAGGATAAAACTGTTGCCTAAATTTAGAGGAAGGCTTTAGTTTGGAAGGAGGTCTACAGACATAAGATGAGAAAATTTTACAGGTCCATGGACAGAAAATTGCCTATCAAATTGGACTTATGCCAGTGTTAAGTGTGTCTAACACACAGGATCAGTGCCAAGGCTGGAAGATAGAGATCTACTGTTATCTTTAATTTCCCTGATGACCCAGATAAATGAACAAAAAGCATTCTATACACAAAATCCAGTTTCATGTAGTGAGTGGAGGTCAGAATAACATCTTCTATTACATATCACAATTGTCTACTGAGCCAGGTATAATGTTAGCTACTCAAATCACATAGAAAGTACTGTTCTCTCATGCATTTTAGGAGACACAATCACAAGAAGAAAGACATATGGATCTTGTTAAAATACATCCCAAAACAGAGACAATGTATTAAATGGAAATTTGAGAGAAAGAGAGATAAGTCATTCTGTTTTGCTTTACAGTAATACCCCAGATAACATTATGACTTGGTTCCACAAGTCATGACGTTATCCGGTTTTTAGCGTTGTCCAATACATGCATCGAACAACGCTAAAAAAAAAAGCCCTGACTTCAGGGACAAACTGCTTTAAAGGCAGACAGGGAAAGAAAGAGACCTCACTGCCTTTAAAGCCACCCCCTATGTGACTGCAGTAGGGTCGGGGAAAGTGCCTTTCCCCCGATGCTACTGCAGGCTTCGCTCTGCTTCCCTTCCCTTCTCCGACTGCCAACTGATCGTGGAGGTTTTTTTTTAAAACTGCAGGGAAGAGGGAAAGAGAGAAATGTGATTGGTTTTATAGAGAAGTAAAGGAGGCCAAAGCTGCTCTCCCTGTCACTTCTCTCCTTCCCTACTTCCACCCCCAGCAGTTTGGGGACTCCCCACAGCCACCCCACTGCCTGCTTGGCCACAGAGAATCCACCCCAGCTCTGCTTACCTAATCTTCTTGAGCTGCAATCTCGGACTGAGCATGCTGTTTTTGCTTTATTTCCTGGGTTGAAAAAAACAGGGAAGGGGGAAATACAGAGATGTGATTGGTTCTCTAGAGATTGCCAGCTGATCTAGAGAACCAATCACATTTCTGTATTTCCCCCTTCCCTGTTTTTTTTCAATCCAGGAAGTGCTATTTATTTTTATTATTTATTAGTGCTATTTATTTTTATTATTTATTTATTAACTCACATTTATTACCCCGCCCCAATCGGGTAAACCCGACTCTGGGCGGCTTACAACATGAATTTAAAATCACAAGTAAATCTGTTATGATAATAGCATTTAAGATCTCAAAACCTTAAAATTAAAAGATTAAAACAGTGCAGCAAATAAACAAAGCAAGAGGAGTGGCTGTCCCTTAAATAAGCCAACCTATATGGTACAATTGTTATCCGGGGTATTACTGTATATGATATTCATATTTGCTCAAGGAAATGTTCACTTCATCCGATTTCCTCAAGTTTTTAATAGTCCAAAAATGTGGCTAAAGAGATTACACACATATCTATTACCCCACATCCTCATGTGTGTAAATTTTTCAACCTGTTTTTTTTTAACCAGAGAACTGAGATGTAAAATTTGGATAAATTATCTATTAGTTTTGGAATTGTGACTTAGATGAGTTCATCTTAAAAAGTTAAGGAACATACTTTGTTCTTTCCCCTGACATTGAGTGTGAATTTAGGTGGGCCCTCTTTACACTAGTATGGGACATTTTAGTACATCAAAAGTTATTTTCCCCTCATGATTGTAGAAGTCATATATAACCAACAATTTAAAAATGGCAGGAACAAAAAAATGCATCAACAAATTTTATGTTTGCCATTAGGTTAATTTCTCTTGTTTAGCAATGTACAGCAATTTATTTATTTATATTTATTTATTTATTAGTCACATTTGTATTGCCGCCCACTCAGCAAGCAACTCTGGGCGGCATACAAAAATCACATCATGAACCACATAAAACCCACCAGAGAACTATAAAAAAGTTAAAACCAGTAAAAGCCCAAATTAAAAATACAATAAAAAATTAGCCCCACAACTAAAAAGAGCGAGGGAGCAATATTATTATTTTATATCAGCCAGCAGGTGGTGATCACTGCATCCCCAGTGCCCCACACCTGCTTTGCCAGTCAGGTTTTTAGTTCTTTTCTGAAGGTCAGCAGCTCCGTCTGGAGTCATAGCTCAATTGGCAGGAGGTTCCATAGGGCTGGAGCAGACACAGAGAAGGCCCACTTTCTGGTGCTAGAGAGGTGAGCCTCTCTAGCAGATAGCACAATAAGAGAGCCTCTCTGGTCTGGTGGGATGGACAGATGTTCTCAGGGTGACATGCTGTGGTGGGATGGACTCCGACTGCATTGCTCACCTTGGGCTGAGATATACAGTTGAGTATCATCGGCGTACTGTTGATACCTCACTCCATGGGAACGGATGATCTCCCCCAACCAGCTTCATGTAGATGTTAAATAGGAGACATGAGAGCACCGAGCCCTGAGGCACCACAAATTGGAGAGACTTAGGGCTGGACATCCCATCCTCCAACCACACTGACTGGGTCTGGCCCCTCAGAAATGAGGCAAACCAGAACCACACAGTGCCCAGGATCCCCAATCCTTGGAGCAGTTCCAGAAGGATACATGGTCAACCGTATCGAAGGATGCTGAGAGGTCAAGAAGAGCTGAGACAGAGGGATTACCTTGATCCAGCTGCCACCAGAGATCAACCAACAGCGTGACCAATCAGTACCATATCCAGGCCTGAATCCTGACTAAAAGGGGTCCAGATAATCCACTTCATATGGTAGGACAAAAATCAATCAATTAATCTTGGTATGCATAAGCAGAAACAATGGTTGTCCATACAGTTGTATTCATTCAGGAGAAATCTAAATTTCTTCCTTGGAAGAAATACTCGAATGGAGTAGATTTGAGAATCACCAGACCAAAAAAAAAAAAAAATGGATTATCAACTGTACTAGAATTGTTCTCAATACATGATGGAAACAATAGGTAACAAACTCTTCTAAGAACAATCACTTTTCTTCTACCAAATAACAGTTAGACTGGAGATCTCTGCAACCATTTTAAAGCTTAAGTGACCCAATGTAGAACCAGACCATAAGCAGTTAGAGAAAAAGAAATCAAAGCATCAGTAAAATAATAATATTATGAAATCCAGCATGATGTAATAAACTAAAAGGACTATCTATCCTAGATACATTAAGAGACTTTTAGGATATAATCTATGAAAGAGAGAAAATAATTATACATATTGTATGATGATTTCCTGACCATCTTTTCTGCATAATATATGACTAAACCAGTGATTTCCAACTAAAACCAAGAATCCTTTTTCAAATTCTGTATCTGATTATGAATATTGGCTACCATCATTGCAATCAGCCATGAAAAGTCTCCTGGAAATGTAGTCATCTTCCATTTGCCTTCTGCATCATTGCATGATACCAGTACTACTGATCTAGTTTTGCAAGTCACTTTCAGATCCTAAGCCCTTTTGGTACACAAAGTCATCATCACCCCCAGGCCAGTATTGATGAAGCTGCTGTTCTCCATCAAGATGGATTCAAGTGATATTTAATCCACTTGAGGACCAGTACCCTCCCCTGTGGACTGCGGCACCAAAGGCCATTAGTAGTCCTCAGGGTTGTCAGATTAGTTAACCACTGCCTGACTATCTGTATTGAGTTGCTGGCAGTATGGTGTACTCTGTTATGATAGCAGGACAACCTGACCTTTCCCACGTCCAATTGGATGTTTTGACCAACATTTCTGGACATTGTGATCCAAGAACATCTGGAGATCCAAGGTTGGGAACTTCTAGTCTAAGCAATGTGGAATTCAATTGAAATGTACTTGTTGGAACCATGAAATCACAATGCAATCATAATTTTTAAAAAATGTGTTAAAACCAAATTTCTGAAGTAAGTAGTGAAGTGTTTCTCTATGCTCAACTGGAGACAAATGTTAATTATAAAGTTACTAGTCTGTGTGTGTTTGCTTTTTTTACACCTTCAGAGGAAGTCTACTTCTGGTATTTTGATGCTCTCAAACCAAGTTTATTTTCTGCAACAATGTTAGAAAAATAGTTTGAATCAACAAGAGAAGATAGTCAAACTTGGAGAACAGCAATGATCTAAAATACAAATGGAACAAACTGAAGCATTCTATACTATTGTTGAACTACACCAGTGCACATCAATGTGACATTGATCACATTTTAGATTCCATACTACAGCACTCCTGTACATGAACCATTAGTCTCATAAATATTTTCAAAAGTTCATGGAACATGTCTAGAATGGTAATTATTAGAAGCACCACATGAGGTACACAAACGTCTGATTTCAAAAGTTAAATCACTGAGCCCTGTGTTTGTTTGTTTGTCCAGAAAGATCACAGGAGCATTAATAGCATTTGTGCATTTGCTTTTCACAGAGAAAATGCACTGAACCACTTAAGGAGTGGGGGAGTGGAATAATTATTTGTCCTGCTTTCAGCTGATAATAATAATTTTCCTGTGGAGCAACATGCTTTTATTCTGGATGGGCTACGTCAAAAGGCGCTCATCAAATAAGTAACAGGTGAAAAAATAAAGTTAAAGAATAAATAGAGAAGGTGGTGGATTGTGGTGTTGTAGACCATGGCATAATTTGCAGGTGCATAGAAAAGAACACAAATAGGAGGTCTTTTGTTAGAGTGGGGACAATGTATAGCAGGAGTTCTCAACCTTTTAAAGCTGGGGGCCAGGTCACGCTCCCTCATACAGCTTCGGGGCCCAGATGGCCATTTTGCCCTTCCTCCACTACATGGCACATCTTGGTTTGGTGAAGGCAGGGGGGGCACATGAAATGGCACTGTGGGCTGCATCCACCCCATGGGCCACACTTTGAGAATCCCTCATGTACAGCAACATTTTGTTGTGGATCCTTCTTGCCTCTGATGATGTCTCACAGATTTTGAGAACCTGCGCCCATTTATAAAGAGATACACATATGTCCTATTCAGCCACTACATACCTAGTTCCATCCAACACACGGAGGAAAACCCAACCTCTTATTTCATCCCTTTATACATAGAGTTATCTGAATCCAGCCTTTCTAGGTGTCTGGACTTTCAACCATCTATTAAAACTGGATGTTCACAGCACATTAGAGGACAGATGAGACATCTTTCATTTTACTAGCATCTTTAATGCCAATATTTGAATACTGGTTTTTTTTTTTTAACCAAATGCTAATTTCATTGGTCAGACACTAATTTTGAACTTGGTAATTGGGTGGGGAGACAGAGAATAACTGACTCTGGCTATCTGAACAATATAAATGACCTCTAAATCAATTCCTGCTTATCCAGTTGTGAACTTTGAACTATAAATACTTTTGATGCTATAAATGTTTTGGGGTGAAATATTTTCATATATTTTCGTATTTGCATTTGCTCTGCAGTACAACACCTAATCTATTAAGTTGTGTTAAAGAAGTATTGATGTTGATATTTCTGCCTTAACCATTATCATATTGGAGACTGAAATATATGCTTAAAAGGGGGCAGCTGTTTTAATTATTGATTTATTAATACCATGGGTTTTTATGAATCATTTGGACAGAACTTTCTTTTAGTAATAAAAGGTCATTTTATAGTGTGAAACTGTCTCTCATAGTATATCAATCTTTAAAACCCACCACAAAATTTGTGATAGTTAATATTAAATTTGCATTAGAGTTAAAAGAATCCTTGAAATGACCTCACATGTACTTTCCCCTTCCTTGTCTTTGATCCTTGGACTTCTCTTTTGTAGTTTTCAGGTGTCAATGAAAATAACTCTGCTGATGAACAAACACAGAACTTGATTTGCATGTAACACTTCATCAACTGGGATTAGATCACTCATGTTGATTAACTCCTCTTTCTTTGACACTATGTGTAGAAAGAAAGAAGAGGAAATGTTTTTCAGTTTCAACTTCATCTGACAGGGCTTGAAAGTCATTTTAGAAGAAGCAGCCATGTTAGTTTGTGCAAACACGTCACACACAAAAACCCAATCTAAAATATGTATCTGAGATGTTTGAAAGTAGCTTCCTTGAAAGAAATAGTGAAATATACTGTATATGCTGGTGTATAAGATGACTTTTTACCCCTGAAAAACATGCCTCCAAGTGGGGGGGGGGGGCGTCTTGTACACCAGGTGGACTTCAGTTGAATAAAATACAGTAATACCTCAGATAACATTTACCTCGGATAATGTTTACCTCAGATAACGCTTAAATTGCATAACGTTAAGCAACCTGGGGAGGAGAATTGCATCGAATAACGTTAAGGTCCTTTGGGATGGATCGGATAACAACTTTTAATATCAGATGACAAACAGGAGTTTGAAGGGTTTTAAAGGGAAACTGTCACGCCAGCAAACTTGCTAGGGACTTGCCTGGCACTTGCTCTCTCCCTCTATTTGTTCTCTTCCTTCTATCATTGACAGTTCCAGTTTGGCTAACAGATTAGAAAACAAACAGCATGGCAGCTCCCATAGGTTTATTGTTCCATTCAGCTTTAGTGAATTGTCTTTGGTGAATTACGTTTAATAAACTTGCACTATTTTATGTTTACTGTACATGTTTGATAACATACAGCCTTGTGACAGTTTTTCTGCATGTCATAAGCATTTGAATATAAATTAACATGTTGAAGTCAAATCTGATGTTCTTTTACGTTTTATTTGGTTTGTGGAAGGTGTGCGGAAGAGGGGGTAGTCTTTTACAGCGAGTATATAACAAACTCTATATTTTGAGTGGAAATGTTGGGGGGTCGTCTTATACGCCCAGTCGTCTTGTACACCGGCATATACGGGTAATATATAATTTGCTAATTTCCCCAATAACTAAAAGATTATTACATTAAATTGTGATTGTAATTCAATAAAGGACACTATCATTTTTAATTGGTTGATTACTTTTATATGCAAGGGTGTATGGCTTCACAAAATGATGGATGGGGAATATCAACACAACCTATGTCAGGAATGAAAAGTCTCTCTAAAGTCTGAAGGCTATATTCCATGTGGCCCTGGAACCATTCAGAAGCTTCAGTAACCATTCACAATGAAACTAGTAAAGGTTATTCACAAAAACCATGTTAGTTAGTTTCTTCAAAACTTGATTCCCCCTCCCCTGCACCACAGGAAGGTCAGAAAGCATAAATTGGTTTAGAGTGGTGTTTCTCAAGATTGGGTCCTCAGGTATTCTTGGACTTCAGTTCCCAGAAGCCCAGGTCAGTATGCGTGCTGATAGAGGCTTTTGGCAATTGAATTCCAAGGAAATCTTGGTGCCCATGGTTGAGAAACTCTGGTTTAGAGGCCAATTACACCATCATAGGTGTGGATCCCTTTTTTTGACATGAATTCTATGAACGTCTTACTTTTTGGTTGGGTAGTCTGGCAGCTTTTGCAATATAATGAAAATCATATACTTTTGCCAAGCTGCAACACAAAAACTAAGGGACCCACACACACAAAAAGGATTATGTCATTTGAAAGATTGTCTCAGTGACTTTAAGAATTGGTAGAATACAAAAGCCAAAAATGCAAAGTGATGACGTCATTGCTTTCGGAAGTACCATCGGAAAAGTGACAGTTTTGCTGGGGGGGGGGTCAGTTGTCGGGGGGGGGACACAAAAAAATACCCAACCAATTCAGATGATCCAAAGTGCATTTGAAAGAGGAAAGATGAACCTTTGTGGGGACACTTTAAGATTTGGAATTTGACTTCGGAAAAATAATCTATGAAGTGTATTACAAAAAACCACTCAACTGAGGTCACAAAAAAACCCAAAAAAGGAGGTAAAACCAATTTAAAAACTGAATATGACAATTTCCCAAGGTGGATACAATTCACATACAACATGTGCAGTAAAATGACACTGAAGCAGGAATCCACAAAAAAGATATTGAGGAAAAATGTGACTCATTGAAATGACATTTCCATGGGGGGGTGTTTGGTGGTGATCCAACAAAAAACCAATCATCTAATTGAAGTGATCTAAAGTGTGCTTGAAATAAGACAGAATAACCTTTCTTTTGATACTTATACAATTTGGATCGGACTTCAGAAACATTTTCAATGAAGGTTTAAAACAAAAAACACACTTTCTTTCTAACCTTCTTTACTTCAAAAAAAGAATCTCTCCACACCAGAAAAGATACATTGGTGTGAGAATGGATTTTTTTTTGTTGCTCAGTCACACAGTCGATTCCGACCCTTTGCGACCCCATGGACCACTGTCCGCCAGGCACCTCTGTCCTCCACCATCCTCCTCAACTAGCTCAGTTCTGTACCCATTGTCTCTACAATAGCATCTAGCCATCTCATTTTTGGCCGCCCCCTTTTTCTTTTGCCCTGCACCTTTCCCAGCATTAAGGCTTTCTCAAGTGAATCCTCTCTTCTCATTTGATGTCCAAAGTACTTTAGCTTCATCTTTACTATTTGACCTTCAAGGGAGCAGTTAGGGTTGGTTTCTTCTAAGATTTACCTATTTCTTCTCCTTGCTGTCCAGGGGACTCTCAAAACTCTCCTCCAACACTACATCTCAAAGGCATCTATTCTTCTGCGCTCAGCTTTCCTAATGGTCCAGCTCTCACAACCATACATTGCCACTTTCCTTTTTGACTTTCCCTCTTATTGAGGAACTGCTTTCAAGAAATCGTGAAGGAAAAACTCTTTTTCTTTGCGGTTTGACTATTGAAACATTTATTAAAAATAGATCCTTTGCAGTTATTCACCTGTGGTGAATTGTTGTGTGTACAGTGGGCAGCTTATGGACACATGTGCATAATGGGTAGAGTCGGGAAGAATGGAAAATAAAACTTAAAAGCATCTTTATTGAAAAATAAAATATAAAAAATAATAAACACAAATGAAATTGGGATTTCTGGTTTTGGGTTAAAACAATGTAGCAGTTCAAAAGCAAGAAATTGCAAGAAGATAAATAAGGACCACTTTGGTGGGAAGGTAAATACCGTTCCATGCCTGCCACGTGTCCACAAAAATGTCTGCAGACACAGACAGTGCTGGGTCCTTGGCTATAAACAGAGATGAGCACTGAACCCTACAGTCGGATATGACTGGCTTTCAACCAAGGGTGACCTTTACGTTAGCTCAGAAAACCTTAGTTTTTATGAACATAATGTCTTTATTTTCCCCCATTTGAAACATCACCTTTAACTAATGAATGAAATAAAAGACATAAATGAACTAATGAGCATAATTCAATGCATCAAATTCATGCACTAAAGCCCTGATGGTAGCGTCTTTAGACTCTACCTGCCACTTTTTTATTTATGAGGACAGGTTTTCAGGGTTTCTGGAAGCCACAGAAATGGTATTATGCTACTGCATCCAAATTATTGCATGCAGTTGAATAATTCCCATCTGTAGTGTTAAGGACTGACCTGCGCTGCTTTCTAATTCTCTGTTGTTGATCCTGAGATGTGAAAAAAGTAGGTGGGAGTACAATATGTTTCATAGCATTCGGATTCCATTCAGATCCCATCAAACTGAAGGAAACATCCGTTTCTAAACACTATGTAACCACTTTGTAATATTATTAATTTATTGATTTGGTTAAAATTGGTGCTAGCTTGTGCATAAACTATGGTAAATGTTAACCCTAATACCTCTGGGTCTTTGTGTCCCCTGTTTCCTGGCCAAATCAAAATTCTCAGTTTCAAAGGAAGCTGCATGAAGGAGGGAGACAAATACATTGACTCCCATTCGTTTTATTTGAAGAGTGGGGAATGATATTCAACCATAAGGTATCTGATGCAGCTTGCTGGTTTTTTTGTAACTCACCTCTAAAAAACAGGGCCTGGTGTGGACATCTGCCATAAACGTTTAGAACTTTCATTTATCATTTTCCTTCACTATCCACAAGATATTGATGCTTCTCTGTGGAGGTGATCTTGAATCACAAAAGCTTGTGCAGTGTTTGATATATTTTTTTCTGTGATACAATAAAGACCTCGCCTTGGTCCTGCATTTGTACCCAATAGACGGATTTTAAAAAGAAACTTGCAGGGAACTTGAATCCTATCTATTTGAAAGGGAAAAAATATTTAAGAGTCAGTAGGTGGAAACCCTCCACTCCCTTGTGTAAACCTGTGCCTGGGCAGTATCTTTTCAGTGTTCATTGCATAACTAAAGGTATTTTCTGCAAACCGAAACTAATTATTTTTAAAGAATGTATGTAAATAGATTCCCTTCTATAGAGAGAGCTATATATTAAAAAGAAGGGTTGCAAGTTAGTCTTCTTTCTGACATCTTGATTAATTTGTGTGCAATTTTTTTAAAAAAATATCCCAATACATTTTATTGTTTTGCCTGACAGAACATTTATTCATGTAAGTTCTCATCTACAAATTGAAGTGCCACAATGCAGACAAAAGCCCTCTTCAATATCCAGTTGGGCCAAATACACAACAGAAGAACAACAACCTAACTCTTGCCCAGTGATAATGAACCTTTTAGAGCCCAAGTGCTCAAACAGAGGGGTGGGGTGAACTCTGTGCTGGGGGGAGGGTGGAAGTGCTCCCATTGGGGTGCTGGGCAGAGGGGCAGGGTGAACTACGTGCTGGGGGGAGGGAGGAAGTGCTCCCATTGGGGTGCTGGGCAGAGGAACTGGGCAAACTCTGTGCTGGGGTAGGGAGCAATGAGTCCCATTGGACTGCTGGGCTGAGGAGCAAGGTGAACTCTGTGGTTGGGCAATGGCTCGCATGCCCACATAGAGGGTTTTGAGTGCCACCTCTGGCACACATGCCATATGTTTGCCACCACTGCTCTAGCCCATCTAAATAGGGAAGACTTGCCATGATCTCCACACAAGTCAAATTCTTGATGTCTCTGTGTTCTGGCTGACATCAAGTACCTTCAGGCATTAAAAAGTCTCCCCTTCCCTGACTTGGTACATTGTGGAAGTAAAGTGATGAGAGAAGGTGATGAGCTCATTTACTTTCCTTCATTGCCCACCCAGGCAATGAATTGTTTAACAGAGCTTGAAACAGCTTTAATACCTAAGTGAGAACTAGGACAGAGAGACTGGAAGAGACAGTCCTTTGGAAAGGTCAGTCAGGGTGGCTTTTTCTGAGAAAAATCTTCCATTCTCGAAACAGATACAAATTATGAAAAACGAACAAGCAGTCTAAATAGCACTGACTTTATAAATTATTTGGCTTTATAGAACTTGGCAAAACATCTCTGTCAGGCCACAGATCCTGGAAGCTTAATATGTCCAATGATGCACATATGTTATTGCCACAACCATGCAAGATGTAATCAATACATAGTGGGGGCAGCTCCTTTCACAGCAAGTCACTCCTCTACATAAAGCATGGAAAGAAACCCAACAAGCTTAATGGGAAGAGCAAACAGACATTAGTGGAAATGCAGAAATTGAGCAAATAAACAGAATGAGGAAGTTTGCTATGTCTACATAAGGGTGTAGGAACCTCCAGTAAGAAAGGATGAAACTGCTCTTGTTATAACCACAATGGAATCAAAAAACCAACCTTAATGGGGAAAAGGAGAGAGACTGCTGGTAGCTACATTTCTAATGTAATTCTGGCCTGAGAAACATGTGATCCTCCATGTTTAGGTGAAAGACACACGTCATGCATTACTATCTGAAGCTGATGGGTTGGAGTGTACTAACATCTGGAGAAGGAAGGTTCCTTGGTCCTGAAATAATGTGCCGTTCAGCCCTAAGTGAAAAAGTGTGTGAATAGAGTTCATGTGAGCAAATGTGAAATGTTTGCATATTCTATACCTGTATGTAACAACAGGGTTGTTCTGTTATCTATTCAGTTTTCACTCTCTGTACCTGCCTGATGAAGAGATCTTGAATCTCAAAAGCTCACACAATGATTTATTTTTTTGAGTGATCTAGGAAAGGTATCACCTTTTTCCTGTATTTGTTTTGTACACTTTCTGTGTGCCTTTCTGTCTTGCAGGATGGTTTGCATCTTTTGGATATTTCATTTCCTGCCACACATGTATCTAGATGAATTGACTAAGAAAGGTGAAGGAAACAGTAAAGTTTTTAAATATCCCACCCCCACCCCCGTGTTGAGTACAGTTCTATCAGGGGCAAAAAACAAAACAAAACATATTGATGACTTCTTCAGAGAAGCTATAAACTGGGGGTTCTCAACCTTTTAAAGCTGGAGGCCAGTTCACACCGCCTCATACTATTGGTGGGCCAGACTGGTGGGCCCACTGCTGCTGTCGCCAGTGAGATAAATGGCGAGGGCTCAGGGTAGGCCCACTGCCACTGTTGCTGCCGCCTTTAGCAGAAGCAGCAGTGGTGGAACCACCTGAAGGCCTAACCACTCCCCACCATCATCACCACAGGTGATGGGACCACACCAAGCCCCAAACATTCCCCACCACCACAGCCACTGCCACCAGCAGGACCACCCCAACCTCCCCATTCCCCACCACCACTGCCATTGGTGGTGGAATCACTCTGAGCCCCAAATATTCCCACCACCACCACCGCCACTGGCAGCAGAACTACCTCGGGCCCCAAACATTCTCCCCACTGCTCCGGTGGTGGTGGCTGGACCACCCCAAACCCCCAACACTCCCACACACACTGCTTCCCTGTTTACCAGCATGGAGGAGCTGCATGGCGTGAGTGAAGAAGGGGTCCTGACTGTCCTTCTTGCCCATGCTCAGCCAGAATGGCCCCCTGGGAAAGATGCAGGCAGGTGTGTTTGTCTGCCAGAAAAGTCTCTCTCAGCCAGAGCAGCCCCTGGGAAAGACGCCACCACTTCAATCCTTGTAAGAAGGCTTACAACATCCATCCTGCTACGGAGTTCCATTAAGGACATGCCACGACAAGTGGAGGGAACAAGGATTGAGATGGTAGCAGAAGCGGCAGCTGGAGTGAGGGTTCGGGCTGGATGGAATGGTGCTGTGGGCCGTATCTGGGCCATAGGTTGAGGATCCCTGCTATAGACTTTCATTTGATCCTCAGATTTCATCTGAGAATAATTCATCTCATGTGGTTTGTGAAATTGGGTGCCTGCAAGTGGTTAGGCCAGTTCATATTCTTATTTGCTGTTTTCATAAATATGTTTAGTACATAATAGCTACTTCCCTGATTAGAAAAAGGAACTGACGAGAACCAGATCATTCAGACATCTAGACATTCAGGTTGGAACAGGTCCTCATATCATCCATGTTTTACTATACACAGCATTTGCCATTACTTGGATTTGTTTGTCTGGCAAATGTTTTTCTATTTGAATATATTTATTCTTTTTTAATCTATGTTTGTAGATCAGTTCTATTTGAATTGGATTCATGTATGGATTTACAAAGAAATTAAGCTGTGTACAATACAGCAAATGTTAAACCACCCAGAGTTCCCTTAAAAGCAATAGTGAACATGCATTAAAATGAATGGGATGATGATATTGATAAGGGTTCATCATTAACTGAATTCCATTTTCTGCTGTGATGGATTCCTTAACTTTGTGGGCACTGACTAAAGATACATTTTACTTTGCTGAAACAGAGTAATTAGATTACTAGGCAGAGTGAGTCTTTAATCTAAGTGATAGAGTGAAAGAAACGCTTGCTAGTACACTAGGGAGATGTAGCTGCTACCGAAAAGATGCTACAAAAAAGGAAGTCATCAAAGTGATATTTGACTGGTACCATGGGAGGATTTCTTCATCCACACTTAGACATTTATAAAATAGAGCTAAACCAAAGAACTGACACGTCTTTGTATCTGGGGCAACCTGCAGAATGCAGAATAAAGAAGGTCATAAATCAGCTGGGCTTTTTTAAAGGTAGCAGTAATGCCAAATGTATTGCTTTTCTAGCTGGAGTCTTTGCATATAGAGACAGTTGCAATTTTAGATATTGGTACTATAATTTAATTAAAATGCAGTACCTCTCCTTGTGGTGTGGGAAGATTTTGACATGACACCTTAGTTGTCTGCTCAGACTCCTATCCAGGTGCTTTTTGCTGATGTCTAATTTCAGTGTTAATTTTCCTGTTCTATCTGTGCCTTCAAATGAGACAAGCTTGGAGGCCCTTCAAAGAGAGAATATCTCAAATCTGCCCTATTTGTTTAACATAAAGTATAAAGTAACTGTGAGTATTACATTAGTATAGTGGACACCATTGTTAGATTAGAATTCAAAAGACTGGAGTTCAAATCCTCTCTTGGCCATGAAAACCTAACAACCATAAACCATTCTTTCAAAATCTCATATACCTTGAAAAAATATTAGGGTCAAAAAAGACTGGAAGTATTAGAAGGCCCATGACAATGCCAATATACAGTAACAAAAATAATAGTTCTGAAATACTAACAATACAGTAAACCACTGGATAACGATTGGACCGGATAGAGCTAGAATTGGATAACGATGCAAGATTTTTGGAAAAACCTTGCATCGGATAACGATTCTATTCAACAATCTTTAGCGTTATCCGAGCCAATCGTGTGGGGTGGGAGTTGGATAGGGTAGAACATCTACCCAATCCACCCCCCAGCGATGGATCACTGCTACTGAACTAGGGTCGGGGGGAAGGCACGCGGGTACCTGCCTTTCCCCCGACCCTAGTTCAGTAGCAGCAATTGCTGGACAAAGCCTAGCAGAGCACGGGCTAGTTAGCCCGAGCACCGCTAGGCTTTGTCAACAGCCCGTCCGGCTGGGCTGGGCTAGCCTTCTTCCGAAGCCCTTCCATGCTGTGTTCGAAGCCCAGTGGCTTCAAACACAGAGTGGGTGCCTCTACCCCCCTACTGGCCCCATAGTGCTTGCTAAAGGGGCAGTAGGGTGCGGGGAAGAAGCACCCGCTTGCATGCCTTGTAGCGTGCCAGTGGGTGCCTCTTCCCCCGATCCTACTGGCCCCTTAGCAAGCACTAAGGGGCCAGTAGGATCAAGGAAAGAGGCACCCGCTGGTGAGCTACAAAGTACGCCAGCGGATGCCTGTTCCCCCCACCCCACTCGCCCCTTAGCGCTTGCTAAGGGGCAAGTGGGGTGCACGGAACAGGCACCCGCTGTCGCGCTTTGTAGCTCACCAGCGGGTGCCTGTTCCCCCGATCCTACTCGTCCCTTAGCGCTTTGTAGTGCACCAGCGGATGCCTGTTCCGTGCACCCCACTCGCTCCTTAGCGCTTGCTAAGGGGTGAGTGGGGTGCACGGAACAGGCACCTGTTGTCGCGCTTTGTAGCGCGCCAGCGGGTGCCTCTTCCCCTGATCCCACTCACCCCATAGTGCTTGCTAAGGGGAGAGTGGGGTAGATGGAACAGGCACTTGCTAAGGGGCGAGTGGGGTGGATGGAACAGGCACCCGCTGTCACGCTTTGTAGCGCACCAGCGGTTGCCTGTTCCCTCAATCCCACTTGTCCCTTAGCACTTGCTAAGGGGCGAGTGGGGTGCACGGAACAGGCACCCGCTGTTGCGCTTTGTAGCACACCAGCGGGTGCCTGTTCCCTTGATCCCACTTGCCCTTTAGCGCTTGCTAAGGGGTGATTGGGGATCACAGAACAGGCACCCGCTGTCGTGCTTTGTTGCATGCTAGTGGGTGTCTCTTCCCCCCATCCAACTCGTCCCATAGTGCTTGCTAAGGGGAGAGTGGGGTAGACGGAATAGGCACCCGCTTGTGCACTACAAAGCGCACAAGCGGGTGCCTTGTCTCACCACCGACATGAGCCTTAGTGCTTGCCAAGGATCTTGTCGGGTGGCGAGAAGAGATTTGCCCCTGAAGTCAAGCTGATCCTAAGCTAGATATTGGTAGCCTAGGGTCAGTTTGACTTCAGGGACAAACCGCCTGTTTTTCCCTGACGTCAGGGCTTTTTTTATTTAGCGTTGTTCGATGCATGCATCGGACAACGCTAAAAACCAGATAACGACATGACTTCTGGAACCAAGTCATAACGTTATCCGGTGTATTGCTGTACTAGTTTTTCAAAATATAAATTACACTGGGCTGGACACGTCTTTTGAATTACAAATGGGCATTGGACAGCAGCAGTCACCAAGTGGTATCCCAGAGGAGTAAAAAGACCCCTTGGCAACCCCCCCCCCCCAGATGGAAATACCCAATCATGAAAACTTTTAGTCAAACCTTGAGAAGAGCACGCCAGCAAAATGAGTGGAAAATGAGTTGCAACCAGCAGGAACGTATCCCTTGATAGTCTCGACAATCAAGGAATCAAGGAAATACTAACATATTTTTAGAATTTTGAATGTATCCAATAGAATGGCTACTGAACATTGCTATGAGTCTCTGCTTTCACTGTTCTAATGAAACATGAAACAACACTCTGTCCTCAAGTTGTTATTCCCTGGTAACAATTAGCACCTAAGAAATAGAGACAGAAATTCTACATGGGTCCCTGAGATATACAAGGTATCAATGCAATCAAATGCTGGCATTCTTTTCATTTCAGGTGTACTTGCACGCACACATGCATATGCATATGCACATGCACACACACATGCATGTGTGTGTGTGTGCGTGTGCGCACGCATGCACACACACACACACACACACACATCCATAGACCTCAGCCATCTTCAACTCAGATTTCCCTATGCCCAAGGTGACTCCTGCCTGAGGTAAAGGGTTGGGTCTCTGCCTGTGTTCCTCCTCTTGTTGAACTCATCAGCCTCATATTCTGTGAAAGACAGGAGGGCAAGACAGCAAGAGGAATATTTCTAATTTTTAGGGCCAGGATATTGTTTTTCAGTTTTGATACCCAAGAGCTGCACTTGGGGACATGAAAGGAGCCTCACTCGGGCATCCCCTGAGCGGAGTTTCTCCAGCAAAAATCCTTTCAACCCAGAGTAATCTCTGACATGAAATTATTATTATTAGCTCCTTGGCTATGTTACAGCGTGAACAAATGGCTTTGCGGGGAGTGGCAGAGGTGAGGCAGTAAATCCTATCCTGTACCCTTTATAGTTGGGATTCCCAACCTTTTCAAGCCAGGGGACAGGTCATGCTCCCTTAGAGGGGTGGAGGGCCACATGAAATGGATCCATGGGCCAGATCTGGTCCATGGGCCTTAGGTTGGGAACCCCTGCTTTAAAGGACTTTCCACCCCACCCCACCTCTGGTTCTTTGTCAACATTTATGAGTTTCTAAATCTCTATGTAAAGAAAACGAAACCATTCCTACAAATGATGGCAAAACACAATGGCTATTGTATGGGAGGGCGACACAGCAACCTGACTGTGTGAGGAACACATGTGTTTCTCTTTGCCCTACATGACTGCATAGTGGCTGGCAATGTGGGTACAAGGAAATACATAACATAAGTGACCTCTGTCTGATCCTTCAGTGGGTGGAGGGTCCAGGGGAGACCATGGGCTTTATTGAGGGGTTCAGCTGCTATTCTCTTCAATAATGATAATAATATATTTGCCCTGGAATCACACAGATGCCCTCAATACAGTCCATTTTTGCACATTCATCTGAAGTTAATGCACATATCTTGTTCCTACTTATTTTCTTCTGTTAGCAGCAGGAAATTAAGCAGGGATGTTTTGAGCCCCTGCTGAGACTACAAGAAAGATGTTGTATAGAGGGAGAAAAAGTTTGGCCTGACATAAGAGGGCTTTGTACTTTTCTGTGATCTTTCTCATTTAATCACTTTCTTTTTCACACTGCATTATTTATTTCTTCTTTCTCCCTCAGGAGAAGGTGAAGCACAGGCACACAGGAAAACAAAGAACTAAATCCATAGGCCAAACCAGTTTTGGTTCAAGAGATGACAACTGTTTTTCTTTGTTTTTTTTTTTTTTTTTTTTTTGTGGACTGCAGCCTTACTATGGAGACACTGAAAATTGTATAAATATTTGGATTACCATCTCATGGTTTCAAGAAATCTACGCACAGGTCTCCAGACCACACTGTGCACCTGTTCTTCTAGTTCAGAGGTTCCCAACCTACAGACCCTGGGCCGGCCCTGACCCACAATGCCATTCAATCCAGCCCACTGCCACCTCTGCCGCACCCAGAAGTGGAAGCAGGCACATTTACGTCAACAGTAAAACATGCCTGCACATGTGCAAACATGCCCACGGCTGTCATAAATGCAGAACTGGGTGCATTTACAATAGCCATAAATGCACCCACTTCTGCGGGACATGGTCCAGCCCACTCAGCTGTCTTGGGGTGTGGCGTAAAAAGGTTGGCCACCCCATTCTAGTTCATGCCATCTTCATCAAGAAAAGAAATTATTGATAAAGATGTTTGTTTTTAGTTGAGCTATCATTGAACAACGCAGTTCCACATGCAACCAGATAAAGTGACTTCAGCAATCAGGCATGCAAGACATCCTCTCCCCCCCCTCCCGAGGTTTCTAGCAAATTCCAAGAATTTTAATGCATATTCTCAGCTGGAGCTTGTATCAAGATAAGACACTGCTCTCCAGAGACAACTGTGGTGAGATATCCCATTGCTTTTTTGGGTGACTGTTTTTATGACTTATTTATTTATTTATTTGTTCCAATTTGTTATCCCACCCCAATCAGGTAGCCCCAACTCTTCATAAGGAATGTCTATATGTTTACAGTGTTGTTTTTCCATGACAAGATAGGTTTTGATTCCTACCCTGCCATCCAAGGCTGGAAATAAGCTGGACAATTCTGCATTCTGCATGTGGATGATTCCAATGACTGCTTATTAGCTATTGTTCATTTTTTTAAAAATAACTAGCACAGCCTAATCATTCTAACAGAGAGATCATGCCCAACAGAATCCTTTCTAATTAGAAAAAAGGAACTGTTACTAAAAATAGTACTATCTCTATAGCCAATATAAGTTTTGAACTTCATCTTTTGACTATACTCATTATTGAAGGCTTATTTGACTTTCCTCTAATCTTTGGCAATGATTTAGGGGCCACTTTAAATACAACACTTCTGTCTCACATAGTTCAAGGAGATCCAGTTCATGAACCATTTAATTCCCCACTGTGGGAATTTCAAATTCCTTTTGAAAGAGCTAATCAGTTTGGTCATTAGAGAACCAAGGATGATCAACTTGTTAGCTCCAAGCTGGCATTTTAATTTTTTTTTTAATTTAATTTTTTTAAGATAGCAAGAAAGCAAAGGATTTGACTTTCTCTGATTCAAATTTTTCAGAGTTCTCCAGAGATACTTGTTTATATTATCTTTAATTTCCTGCTCTTAGTGTACTAACACTTTTTATAAGCCCAGTCTCATGGTATTTAATGAAAAATTGAACATTTACAGCTAATGAAGATCTTTGAGCAGTCGCCTTTAATCCCATGCCTAGCTATTTTTAGGCCTGACTGAACACAAATGTATTCTTTTTTTAAAAAAGTTTATCAGTAGGTCTTGGAATCTCCAGGCACCAGGGAAATCCACCCTTGCTAAGTTCTGCAAGGAGGAGAAGGAAAGTGTTTTAGCCTTACACAAAGTTAGAATAAATTTTCAGTTCAGGTGAACTTGTTTGGGACTAACATTTGAATGCCAATTAGCTAATGAAAGATGATTGGTAAATGAGGGAGACCTTTCAGGAAGGATCCGCCCCTCCCCCTGTGCCTACACCAACTGCCAGGGGAAGGAGAAGCCAGGGCAGGTTGAGGACTTTGCCGCCTCTCCCCCTGTGCCTATACCAACTGCCAGGGGAAGAAGAAGCCAGGGCAGGATGAGTACCTTGCCGTCCCTCCCCCTGTGCCTACACCAACTGCCAGGGGAAGGAGAAGCCAGGGCAGGATGAGTACCTTGCCGCCCCTCCCCCTGTGCCTACACCAACTGCCAGGGGAAGGAGAAGCCAGGGCAGGTTGAGGACCTTGCCGCCTTGTGCCCACCCCAACATATTGCATTGTATTGTAATGTAATGTATTGTCTGTAAGCCGCCCTGAGTCGCCACGGCGAGTGGGCGGCAATAGAAATTTGAACTAATAAATAAATAATAAATAGGTCATCTTTCAGAGATTGGACACTTACTTTATATGAAGAAGTTCCCTCTTAGGTACAGTAGGTCCAAAAATGTCTCCTAGCCTTTGCAGACCCAATAAATCACTGCAAATGTGTACAGGTGTATTTGGCTGGTTAAAGGGCATGCAGGCAAACACAAAAAAATACTTTTTGTAAATAGCAAGAGCTTCATCTTTCACGTTCCTCACAGCTAGGATCCATTGCCCTTCCTTTCCTCTTTTATGAGCAGGTAGCAAGAGCTCTTGAGCTGGCCATTAAGTTTTAATATTTGTCCACCTAACTTAGTATAGTCTACCATGACTGGCCTTGGTTCTCCTAAAGTTACAACCTGTTCTATCACCTGCTACCGGATTTGCATTAGTGATAATAGTATGAACTGAAGCTAAAACTTCTGATATATGATTCCTGCTCTTTATTACTTTCTCATAACCCTTCCTTCCATTATGAGTGCAGAGTTTTTAAAAGTGCTAACATTTCAAAATAGGCTGAAATTGTGTCAGATTCATCACTTCTGAACTTCCTAGATACTCATATGAAAAATCTTCCAGGAATCATTCCATTTATTGTTACTTGCTATTAAAATCTGTGGGAAGTAGTAAAGACCTAGTCCACAATCTCAAGTATACTTTCTTGAAAATAAATCTTATTCATTGAAAAGGATCTACTTCTGGCCATATGTATAATGGCTCCTACTGTCATTAGTTGATGTGACTCAGTGCTGAGACAAAATGGCACCCGCAACAGTTCATTGACTTTAGAAACATGAACATTTCCTACTTCTGCACAACAAGAGGGAAGATGGGCTTCTTTCTAAATGCCTCTTCTTGAAATTCATGAATATTAAAAGTCTAGTTAATGAACCGGGAAAAAAGCCCAAGCCCTGACTTTGTGTGAAATGTGTAACCTTATTTTTAGGTGGGGATGATATTTGTTAGATTGGTAATCTTTCTGCCTTGTCTCATTCATGGGCACATTTTTCTTCCTATCATTTATTTTAGTGCATTAAGTTAAAATGCTTCTGTGGGGGATTCACTTGATTAATGACTAATTTCCATCATGTGTGCACTCAAGAGCAACCTGCCACCACAGTATTTGTGTGGAAATAAATCATACAAAAGTTTAAAACCACATGATAGTGTATGTGTGTGTTTAGGCATAAATAGATGAAACTAAATAAAGGGAAAGCAGAGACATATTCTATGGCTGCAAGAATCTAAGAAACCTAGAAGTTACCAAGATGCATCAGGCATCAGTTAGCTAGGAAGTGTATTGTGACAATGAGTTACAGCTGTACTAGAACTTGGAAAAGTTACTTTATGGATTTCAGCTTCTGTTTACAGCCAAAGAGCCAGCACTGTTTGCACTTGCAGACATTTCCATGGACATGTGGCAGGCATACCTAGACACCAGAGTGCACGGAATGCTGTTTACCTTCCCACCGAAGTGATACCTATTTATCTACTTGTAATTTCTTGCTTTTGAACTGCTAGGTTGATAAGAGCTGGGACAGACGATTGGCGTTCACTCCATCGTGCAGTGCTCGGGTATCGAAGGCTGACCTTCCAGTCTTCAAGTTCAGTGTCTTAACCACTTGAGCCACCACAGTGCCTCAGATTTATATATTTAGTAATAATTCTTCTCTGCTCAATTTCAGGTTGTGAAATTGAACTAAAACAACAGCAAGCAAAATTGGAAGACAGTCCTTAGAAGAGGAATATGGAAAGTGTACCCCTCTAAGTTGTTGGATGGCAATTTTATGAAGATTCACTGCTGGCTATGTCTGCAAAGCTGATGGGACTTACTGTCTGGCAACTTTTGGAGAACTTCCTATTTCTGCTGCAGAGTGGAAGTGCTGAAAGAATTTTAAATAAGTCTCTACACAGTTAGAACAAGGGGGGAGCCTGCACAATAATGCAAAGATGTCACTGTCTAGTGCTTTGCACAGGACAACTGAGCTTGAGATGGTGTTCAAACATATGAAGAGACTGTGGATCCATGCTGATTAAACCAAGGTCTACTTCTTGTTTATAATTAAGAGGTGACCAGCTGCACTTAAGGAAAAGAAATTAATAAAATTGAAATTATGTTAAATAAATGGTAGCTTTAACAAATTACTCATTTTCAGTCACTGCCAGACAATCATAGAAAACACATGAAAAAGCCATCCAGGACATTCTTTGTTAGGAGAAACTTGAACCAGGGTCTCCCAAGTTTTCTTAAACACAGACAATCTGAGAAGCTACCTCTAGGGGCCAGTGTGGCACAATAGATAGAAATAAAGAATTTTCTACAAGCCTGTTTGAATCAAAACAGCTTTGAACTTTACAGAGAAAATGATCTTGCAGTTGTACAAAACCCAGCCTTACGTTGGCATTTCTTGCTCCAAGCACATTGAGTGTGGATAAAATGCACATATGTGCAACAATATTCAAGGACTAGAACACATTCCTACGTAGACTTTGAACCAGTCCTTGTTAATTCAATTCAAGCAAGTCACCATTAATCTTCTGATGAAATGTTGCTTGATTGACCCATCAAATAAGTAGAAATCATTTTGTTTTGCTGCATTTGGCATATGATAAAATAAACACTGTTACAAAAATGGTTTACTTATTTCTCTTCTGAACAGGTGTCAATATTTTATTTTTAGACAAGACACATGAGCCTTTATTAGCTGTATGGAAAGCAGAAGCTGAAGTCTGGAAGGGTTGTTTGTTTGTTTGTTTACATATTGGGGAAAGGTCCAGTATGGACAATTTATAAATTAAGGGACACACTTTAAAACATGTTTTTAATCCTATTTGACCCCCTTGATAGGTAATTTTCTAGCCCTCCTTTGTCATAACATTATCACCCTCTTTTTACATCTTGACATAAGATAAGATGCCTTTTGTCAGTTTATTTATTGTGATAAAATGCATGGAAATGGTAAATCTAGTGTTATAGTCAGTGGTTGGACATGGAGCAGAATTCCAGCCTATCACATCAATATGGACGAGAGAGAGGCACACAATAAACATTACAGTCCAAAGAGTGTGGCCTTGATTCCCAGATAAAAACATTAAGTCCAGATTCCAAAATTGCCTAAGTGTTGATACAGTACTTTGTTTCTACCATCCCTTCACCAAACAAAAAAGGGTGTCATTTTATTGTATCAAGGTGTATCCTTGGCAAATGAAGTGGGAAAATAAGCAAGAGATAAATCTTAAAGCCTGACCTTATAAAAGCCACTGGGGATTTTGCCATTCACAAATAACCTTTGGGACTGAATTTCAGAGACTGCCTAATTTACACAACATGTTTCGGTGTAGGCATAGAGCAGTTCTCTCTCTCTCTCTCTCTAAGGTAGGGTTGTGATTAACCAAAAAAAGGGGGGAAATGATTTCTAAAACAAGGGTCTCAAAAGTAGTCAATTAAAATAACATTTTTTAAAAAAAATATATGAGAAGGCAAGTTCATGAATATCAGGCTGGGAGGAAAAGTAGAGGAAGAAAACTATTCAAATAGGCCGGTGTTTGTTTGTTCTGTTTGAAGATAGGTGTTTACAGCAAGAGAGAATCACAAAAACAAAAACATAATAAAAAATCAGAAATCAAAAGCAACCTGTGATCTTGAATTCTAACAAATCTCCTTGCTCAGAGCTTAAAAGGTTACTTTTCAAAAAGCAGCTGACTCCTTGCTGCTTGCTAATTTTTTTTAAGTTTAACTCATTGCTGTTACTCACCATACATTTTTAGGAAAGTCTCTCTTATGATGATCATTGCTAACACATTGCTTTTTTTTTTAATCAAAAATGCAAATAAGCAGATGGGCAATCACCTAACATAACAGACAGCCCCAGGTAAAATTTTACTTATTCTTCCAGGAAAGTAATAATCTTACAACTTCTCAGTTATTACATTACTTCTTAGAATGTAATCATTTACAGCTAACATAGGGGCTGAAATCCTTTTCTATACCTCATGTAATGCTGATGATATCATTAGTAGTATTGATTTGTTTCTCTTAGGGAAATTAAACATTTCTAACCTCTACCCAAGCTCCTCAGTTCAATTTTCCACTGTGTCTTGAAGTCATCTCAGTGGCAACTTGACTCTAAAGTAAATATCTCTGGTACCATTTTTTTTTAAACTAAGGCAGTTAACTACCAATCACAAGTCTTGGTACAACTCTGATAGAACTCCATCTCAAGCAATTTTTCTTTCCTATAAGTTCCTTCACCAACACTCATGTAACCAGCCATGACACTATTGAACTACTATCCTCAAGGTTTCTAGAACATCATCTCACCCTTGTTTTGCTGACTTCAAAAGCTGATGCACTGAGGCATTTCCCCAAGTATTTTCTGGCTCCATATCTACTTTCTTGCCTACCTGAATGGAGCACTGTGTATTATCCCTTTCAAAGGCATGTAATTCCAAGCAGAGCAGCTTTGTCTAGACTCTAGTAGGAACCAACTGTATGCTTAGGAGACCTGTGATCTCTTTTCATGTATTGCTTTTTTGAAATTTACATTATGTTTAGCATAAGACCACTTTACTGAAATTCTGATTTTAGAGTTTCTAAATGCTAACTGAGATCCTTATTTTTATGGTTTGTTTTTTTAAAAAAGGGGGAATAAAGCAGCATGGTGCATAAATTGAAACTCGGACTATGTATCTCTTCCACTGTTTAGTGAGATCACACTTCAATAAGTTGCAGTTACACATGAAAATAGGTAAAGTTATGATTGAAGGATACTCAGTTATGCCTTTGATATATTGCAAAAAGGAACAAATTACAAGTAATCTATTATTTGTATCTAGATACTGACCAAAGGGACTGTGGTGGCTTAGTGGTTAAGACTTGATGAACTTGATGACTAGAAGGTTGGCAGGTCAACAATTCAAGACCCAAGTGCTGCATGATGGAGTGAGCTCCTATCTCTGTCCCAGTTCCTGCCGACCTAACCGTTCAAAAGAAGAAATTCCAAGGAGATAAATAGGTACCACTTTGGTTGGAAAGGGAATAGCATTCCATGCGCTCTGATGTATGGTCATGCCTGCCACATTACCATGGAAATGTCTGCAGGTACAGACAGCGCTGGCTCATTGGCTATAAATTGAGATGAATACTGTGCCCTGGAGTCCAACACAACTGGCTTTAGAGCAAGGGAGACCATTACCTTGTTGACCAAGGCCGATCTCTAGAAACATTGCTTTCTACATCCCTTCAAAAGAGTTTATATTCCAGCAGTGAGCTGAAGTATCTCCCTTCTTGTTCACCACCTGCTGCATTTCCCACTGTTCATAAACATTAAGAAAGAAATGTGATCTCCATTTTTCTTGCATGTCCTTTCCTCCCTCCTTTAAACAGATTACTGTGATTCTTACCAATGTTTATTTATTAAAAAAAGTATATTCTGTTGAGAGGGAAATATTTATGCTGACTAACTTCTTAGCTTTTCTCCTGCTTCTGCCTTTTATGGTGTTTGTATTTCTTTAGGAAATACTGCTGTTCATCCTATTTAAGAAGCAGAATATTTTACTATAGTGACCACCTGATTGAAGGGGTTGTGCTACATCTGTTGTATACTCCGGGGGGGGGGGGAGAGCAAAGAAAAAAGAGCTTTCTAATTACTGCTTCACATTTTCTAGGCAGTGGACAACATCTGGGGTGTTTGATATTATTTATTGTAATAATCAGTCCTAAGAGTATTCAGCATAGGGCTTTTTGGTATTTTGGGTGATAGTATGATTGTTAAGCTGAGCATATAAACCTGTTGTTCCCAATGTGGGGCACACACCCCCAGGAGCAATTTGATTTTTAGGGGGGGGGGATTCAAGAATTAGTTATTAACAGTAAATGACCTTTTAGGTTTCCTCCACATGAATAGGAATGTACTTTTTCAATAATAAGAATTGTATTTCGGTGAGGGTCAGGATTTTAGAGATGCTTAGGTTGGGAACAACTGATATAAATGGAAGAGAGGATATGGGGTGTGGAGGTGAAATTTATTTATTTATTCATTTATTATTCAAATTTATATCCCGCCTTACTCGCACAGGCGACTCAGGGCGGATCACAGATACACAACCCCCAAAGTGAGGGAACGGTCAAGGGTTGGGGAAATCTTCTGGATAAAGGTCCGAATTCAATTCCTAATAATTCATTGGGAGATGCCATAGCCACGTGGTAGAGCATGTGTTTAATATGCAGAATATCTTAGGTTTGGTCCCTTAAACATTGCTAGTTTAAATGACTGGAAATGAAAGATTTATTCAATAGACTTTGAAAAGCCTTTGCTGATCATAATAGACAACACAGAGTTAGATGGACAACTTCAAATATTCTAGATTTCTTGGCCTTCACTGATATGCATTCATGCTGCCAGAGATTAGCTTCCTCATGGTACAGCCTCACACAACTAAACTATGTATGATAATTTCAGGAAATGATGGTTCTTATCAGCCACATGAAGCTCACCAGATTGACATCAGTCAACTAGCCAATCTCATCCAACAGAAAGACGAGCTTATTCATTATCTTTCTTTAGGTTTAGGTGATTTGATACGAAACTCTTGGGGAGCTGAGCAAGGACAGCTGAGTAGAGAGTTGTAATGGATAATAGGGAAATAGTAAAATACAGTATTAATTAGAACCACTTTGGTAATGTAGACGTTGGCTTGGGGATGTGAAAGGATGATACACAGTATGTGACATTCCTTGGGAAGGGAAGATAATCATTTAGAAAGCTTTACATGCAACTTGCAGAGGATAGGCTTAAGACGTTTTTAGGATGATACTGAATGGAAGAAGGAAGAATTCAAAATTGTTTTGATTTCTAAATTTAAAGACTTCAGACCAGAAACTGAATATTTTAACCAACTGTTGTTCCACTTCCTGTCCAGAATGCCTCATTGATTTACTTCGGCTCCAAAGCATTATGAGGATAATAATAATTTCGTGTCAGAAATTATTCTGGGTTGAAAGGATTTTTGCTGGAGAAATTCCACTCAGGGGACGCCTGAATGAGGCTTCTTTCATGTCCCCAAGAGCTGGGACAAAGATGGGTGCTCAATCCATCATACAGTACCCGGGTCTCAAACAGCCGACTTGTCGGCCTTAAGCTAACAAGGTGAGCTTCTTAACTACTGAGCCACCACAGCAATATTATGAGGATATTGAAGCTTGAAACCATTATTCTTATTCTTATTTTTGTTCTTGCTGCAGGAGTAATCTCACACTTGGTAATGTCGGAGTCAGTTGGATTATGCCAATGGAGGAACAAGCAAGTTATTTAGAGGGAGAAGGTAAATATCTTTTTATGATGCCCATAGAAATGCCTGATTCTTAATTCAGAAGATTTCTGTAGAAAAGTCCCAAGGTAGTATAACACATGGATCTCTCAGGGGAAATCAATTAGTATCACATAGCTTGCTTATATTCTCATCCCCCACTGCATGAACAAACACACCAAAATATAGGTAATAAAAGCTAACAGGTTTACAGTTCACAATTAAGTAAAACTATTAATGCTCTCCTGGCAGTGCTTATTTATAAACACAATTTATTCTTGTTTCTCAGAACTGGTCAGGCGATGGCAGTTGCTATCAGAGAGCTTTCAATGACTGCATGTTTTATTGCCACTATATTTCTTTTGCTGTATTCCACCTTAGAAATAAAATATTTCATTGACATGTCCATCCGATAAAATATGTCCCTCTAGGCATATATTTACCTAAGGAATATTTGAAAAGTAAATGCATGTGATATTTAAAGCAGCGAGCAATGCTAGCAACAGTAAATTAATCCATGAGGCTAACGTACAGGTTGGAAGGATGCTGGGTGAAGAAGACAGCTGGTGTTAAAATGTCATTAATGAATGTTAATATACATGCTCCTATCAGTCTAGCTAGGTCCAAAAAAAGCAACTGTTATTATTAACCAACTCAGCAAAATTGTAAGCATATACTTAGGAGGGTGCAGTCGCCAAATCTCTGAAGATACAGAAGCCATTCAAAATCTCCATGAACAAGGCAAACAATGCATACACTTTATGAAAGGTATACATTACCTACAGCATGGCTTCAAATACCAGTTCCCTAACCAATAGAAGTGTGGTTTTAGGTCCCAAAGGAAAGTGATTGGCCACCTTGGAAGGGAAATGGTGGATACTTAAGAGACCGCGTCACCCAAAGAACATCTGTCTGTCCCACCAGGGCGGATCGGAGAGGCTCTCTTATCATTCCATCAGCTAGAGAGGCGCACCTCTCTAGCACCAGAAGGAGGGCCTTCTCCGTGGCCGTCCTGGCCCTTTGGAACCTCCTGCCAAATGAGTTACGTCTACAGACAGAGCTCCTGCCCTTTCGGAAGGGCCTAAAAACCTGGCTGGCAGGGCAGGTGTGGGGCTCAAGTAATATGGGGTCCCATGCTCGGTGGTTGATCTGATGGGACAGCCACACCTCTCTCGCTCTTTTAAACTTTTTAAACCTTTCAACCTTTTAAATCTTTTTTAGTATTTTGTAAATTTATAGTTTAATTTTTTTTTAATTAATTTTGAACCTTAAGGTTTTAATTTCTGAATTGGTAGGGGTATAGTGGGATTGTTTAGTTTGTTTTGCACTCATGTGTGATCTTTTTTCTTTTTTGTAAGCCGCCTAGAGTCAGGTTCGCCTGATTGGGGCGGGATAATAAATCTAAATAAAATAAATAAATAAATAAATAAGTGTGTAACAGATGAACTCCACACTTAATTTGGGAGATCTCTCCTTACATTCTTGTGTCAACACACAGTGGATTTGCCAATCACATAATCCTACATAATGTCAAAGATCAATGGTGTTTTGCTTTCCTGTACTCTCTGTGGTCCTGAAATCCACATCACATCAAGAGGAGCTGAAATAACAGGTTCTAAATGTTGGCTACACAATACCCGCAATATAATTAGGGATTCTTTTCCCATTTCGCCAGCCTTCCTCCCACATATGCATCCATATTTAAAATCATAATCCTCCCTTTCTGAGAAATGAATCTTATGCACCAGCACTGGCTGAGGCATTACAAGGAAGAGGATTATGTGTCATTGCAGGCAACAAAGGAGGAAGCAAAAGATCAGGCATGCTCAAGAGTTTATTAAATTCCTATTTATTGTTCACACATGTAGCAAAAAAAAGGAATTATGGAAGGAGACAAGCATGCACACACAAATGTGGGGATTAAAACAGTAGGACATTGAATGCTGATAAATGGAGATCTCTGAGCTCCACACAGAGCTGACAAATTCTACAATAAGAGTGCTGTGAAAGTTCACCACAGGAAGATTTTACAGAGACACATAGACCTTTATGCTGGCTATCCTGGCTTTTGCCTATTGTCATTGTTGCCATTCATTCTCAGGATTACACTAATTATTATTATTATTATTATTATTTATTAAATTTAATACCCCGCCCCAATCGGGGGGACCCGACTCTGGGCGGCTTACATCCCAATAAAAACAGAAATAAAACCCAACTCAATATCACTAAAAACATCAGAATTAAAAAACATCAGAATTAAAAAATCATCACAGAATTAAGACAACGCAGGACTACACATCAGTATTCCCATATTCCAACCCAGGGAGGGAGTTCTTATGTAAGCCACTTGGTGTGGGAACCCACGTTCCCAGGTTCCCAAACCTGTCCTGCCAGCCAGGTTTTCACGCCTTTCCGGAATGGTAAGAGCTCCGTCTGAAGGCGCAGTTTGGTGGGCAGGAGGTTCCAGAGGGTCGGGGCGGACACGGAGAAGGCTCTCCTCCTAGTGCAGGCGAGGCGCGCCTCTCTCGCCGAAGGGATAACAAGGGAGCCTCTCCGATCCGCCCTGGTGGGACGGACAGAAGTTCTTGGGATGACGCGGTCTCTTAGGTATCCTGTTCCACTACCATATAGGGCTTTAAAGGTAATAACCAGCACCTTGAATTGCACCCGGAGACATACTGGCAACCAGTGCAGCTCCCGGAGCAGCGGCGAAGCATGAGCATAACGCCCACGCCCCACCACTACCCGGGCCGCTGCATTCTGGACCAGCTGGAGTCTCTGGATGGTCGTCAGGGGCAGCCCCATGTAGAGCGTGCTACAATAATCAAGTCTGGAGGTGACCAACGCATGTGTGACCATAAGCAGGGCATCCCGGTCTAGGAGTGGGCGTAACTGGCGAAGTTGTGCAAAAGCCCTCCTGGCCACGGCTGCCACCTGCTCTACGAACAGTAGCTGTGAGTCCAGGAGGACCCCCAGATTACGCACCGGGTCTGTTTGGGGCAGGACTGCCCCATCCAGGGCCAAAGATGGAAGCTCCTTTGTTAACACAGGACCCCCTACCCACAGCCACTCAGTCTTGCCGGGATTCAGCTGTAGCCCGTTGTCCCCCATCCAGACCTTTACAGCCTTCAGACACCTGGAAAGGACTTCCACCGCACCGCTTGGGTCCCCACGGGCAGAGATGTATAACTGGGTATCATCTGCATATTGATGATACCTTACCCCTAATGTATATGTACATACATTATACCAACTGCCAGGGGAGGAAGAGGCCAGGGCAGGTTGAGGACTTTGCTGCCCCTCCCCCTGTGCCCACAGCAACATATTGTATTATAATGTAATGTATTATTTGTAAGCCGCCCTGAGTTGCCACGGCGAGTGGGCGGCAATATAAATTTGAAATAACAACAACAACAACAACAACAACAACAACAACAACAACAACAACAACAACGATAACAATAATAGTAATAGTAATAGTAATAATAATAATAATAATAATAATAATAATAATAATAATAATAATAATAATAATAATAATAATAATATATGTATATGTATATGTATATGTATATGTATATGTATATGTATATGTATATAAAAAGTATTTACAGCCAAGGAGTACTTTACTGTAATAAACAGAGGAGATGGGGGGGGGGGAGAATGAGAAGTTACTTTTAAAAAGTAACTGGTTTACCCTACTGAACAATGTATTGAGAAAGTAACTCATTTTGATTAAGATTTAATTAAGATTTCATGTAAGATAATTATCCACTGAGTGGTGATGGTGGGGAGAAAATACTTTTGATTAGTAATTCTATAAATAAAATAAACAGTGAAATGAGTAGTTTAAATTTCTTGTTGCATTGTTCATTACTGCACTTTGTGGAGATCCCCTAGAAGCATGGGATCTTACAATTGCTGATTATGTATACACTTAGCTACGCCAAGCATAGCAAACATTACCTGAACTTCACTCACTGCCATGTATTAGTTAATGAATAGCTTTGTCCTCTGCCGGACCTTAGATGCCTCAGTAGATGTGCTATGACAGGGGACAGGCGAAGTCCAGCTTTGCTCGAGATAATAAGTTACGCATACAAGATAACGGAAAGTTCCATGCATACTCATATGAACCCTGTTATATGACTGTACCAAAAGGTTATTAACTGCGCATTTCCTGTTATTCTATAACTAGCATATGTCAATCTATCGCTTGCGTAAAGGAACGAAAGGCAGAACGGCTAAACCATATAGGGAAATCATGATGTAAGATGATTGGGTGCTTGCCAATGTACTTTTTGCTTACGTACTGCATTGCCAATGTACTTTTTGCTTACGTACTGCATTGCCAATGTACTTTTTGCTTACGTACTGCATCATGTGATATGACAATTGGGTTATCAATAAAAGGTGACTGGCTAAGGGGCAGTCAGTCAGTCAGTCGCAGTTCTGTCCTCAGGGTCAGGACTAGATTGACGTAAAGCCTCAGATATCAGACTGCGCAGTCTCCCCTTCTTCCTGCACTACCCGACGGAGCTGGACTCCAACAAGTGGCGCCCGGAACAGGGACCCGAATAAGGCCCTCCAGTCAGCGGCAAACGCTCCCAGACGACAGCGGTGATCGCTCCCTGACGACAGCTTCTCTCGCCCCCCGACCTGAACGGTCAAGAGCGCTCCTTCCGCATTCCAGACACGGAATCCCGGGTGAGTCGAACTGTCAAGTCAGAACACTTAGGACACACTACATGCAGACATGGGGAATTCCCTCTCTGCTCCGCAACTAAAGTTCTGCAACGACCTCCTCTTTTTGCTTACCAAAAACGGCCACAAGGCCACTCAAGCAGAGGTCGAAGACTTGGTCCGGACTATTAATGATCTTTGTTGCTGGTTTCCGGAGCACGGATCTTTGGACCTAAAAGCATGGGATAAGATAGGGACAACCTTCCAGGACCATCCCAGGGTGCCCGTCCCAGTGCAACACACTTGGTGTAAAGTCCGTGTGTGTCTCCAGAGTCTCACCCCGAAGAACATCCTGTTGGCTCAGACCTCCATCCCTGGACTGCCACAGGTTCTCCCTCCAGCTGCTACGACGGTGGTCGCTACTGCGCCACCGCCATATACGGAGGACGACGGGGCGACTCCCAGAGAACCGCCAGACCCCCCGGACTGTAACTCCTTGTACCCTGATCTAAAGACGGTCAAACAGCCGCTTAGCCTCGTGCAACAGAACACCAAACCGGAAAAGGAGCGTAGCCATTCGGCGTTCTCCTCGGTTCTGGCTGAGGTTATGTTAGAGGGCCCGGGAACCGGCACCATGGCCTTCCCAGTTGTCCGCGGTAGGCCCACCACTGAAGATGATCCCGGCACTCCTGATGAATATGTGTCCTTAGCTTTCAAAATCCTAAAGGAACTAAAGATCAGTGTTGCTCAATACGGGCCGGAGGCACCGTTCACTCGAGCCATGTTAGAAGCAATTAGAGTACATAGACTTCTACCCCAGGATTGGCGGCAGCTTATCAGGGCTCTCTTGCCCCCGGCTGAAGCCCTTATCTGCCTCCAGGAGTGGCGAGAATTAGCCTTACTACATCAAAGGAACCACCCTGGGACGACAGTGGAGATGCTGATGGGCGAGGGCCAGTTTGCTGCTACAACTCGGCAAATTACTCTCACAGATGGTCAACTTACCACACTGGCAGATATAGTAGTACAAGCTTGGTCCAGGGTGCCGGCGCGAGGCAGTGCCTCCATAGCTGGGTTTGCGGCAATTCGTCAGGGGGCGAAAGAGCAGTACACTGAGTTTGTAAATCGCCTAATTGTGGCACTAACCCGACAAATAGAAAATGCCGCTGCCAGAGAGATGTTGCTCAAGCAATTGGCGTTCGAAAACGCCAACGAGGACTGCAAAAGTGCCCTCACCGCCATTTACACCCGACCAGAAACAAATCTAGCCGACATGTTAAGAGTTTGTCAAAATGTAGGCACCCACAGCCATAAGGCTCAATTGCTGGCTGCAGCTGTGCAGGTCCACAATAATCCGGCTCAAGGAAAAAAGTGCTTTGGTTGCGGAAAGGAGGGACATTTTAAAGCCCAGTGCCGTTCTACCCCAAAGCAAGAATCCCGCCCCTCCAAGAAATGTCCCCTATGCCACAAAGGGTACCATTGGGCCAACCAGTGTCGTTCGGCGGCGGCGGGTCGGGATAACGGGGGTGAAGACAAGCAACAGTCGGGAAACTGGTTTCCGGGCCGCGCCCAGGCCCGGGACAAACAATAGGGCAGGGCGATCCACCTACCGGCTCACCGCTTTTCACAGCGGAGGACGTAGACTACAAAGTCCCCTGGTCCACAATGCCCATAGAGACGTCCTGCCAAGGCCCTTTCCCTCCCTTCATGATGGGTCTTGTACTGCCGCGACAGGATCTTTTGCCATCAACAATTCACATTATGGCCGGCATTTACCCATTAGAACTGGACCCCGGCGAGCCTCTGGTTTTGCTAGCTGATGTCGCTGCACCGACCAAGCTGCTAAAAGGCCAAGAGGTGGCACGTCTCTTCCTAATACCAGACAAATGCATTCCCCTTGATTATGACCTGCCGGACTATCTTGCTATGGCCGTCATCAGGGTCTCGCCCGACCGCCCCCAGATGACATTACAGATGGGCGGGCGCCCCATCACGGGAATGGTGGACACTGGTGCGGACGTGACGGTAATCGCGGCCAAAGTCTGGCCCCCACAATGGCCCACCAGAGCAACCCATGATGTGCTGGGGGTGGGAGGATATGAGCCAGCCCGACAAAGTGTGCACCCTATCATCTTTGAGTCAGCTTCCGGGACTGTGGTTTCCACTCACCCGCTTGTTCTCAACCTCCCGATAACTCTGTGGGGGAGGGATATCCTGTCTCAGGCAGGCTGCACCATACAGACAAATTTTTAGTAAGGGCCTCTCCGGCAGCGCCACTGTACGCTCTCCCTCTCAAATGGAGGGAGGGTCCTCCGGTTTGGGTGGATCAGTGGCCGCTGGTGAAAGAAAAGCTCCGCGCGGCGGAGGCCCTAGTTCAGGAGCAATTGGAAGCAGGGCATATAGAACCTACTACCAGCCCATGGAACTCTCCTATATTTGTCATCAAAAGGAAGTCTGGCAAGTGGAGACTATTGCATGACCTGCGAAAGGTCAATGAACAGATTTACCCTATGGGTCCCTTGCAATGTGGTCTCCCTAACGCCAACATGATACCCCGAGATCATCAGGTGATGGTCATAGACTTAAAGGATTGCTTTTACACCATACCCTTGGCCCTGCAGGACCGGGAAAAGTTCGCCTTTACCCTACCAGTGTACAATAACAATCGCCCCACGCGGCGTTTCGCTTGGAAAGTCCTCCCTCAAGGAATGGCCAACTCCCCCACGCTTTGCCAGGTGTTTGTGGACCAGGCACTCCAGCCCTTTCGGGAAAAATACCCCTCAATCACTGCGTATCACTATATGGATGATATCCTTCTGCATGATAAACAACTGTCCAACGACCACCTTACGGCCCTGGCCACCATCTTACAAACATATGGGCTCATAATTGCCCCGGAAAAGGTTCAATGTATGCCACCATACAAATACCTGGGACATAAATTGTCAACTACGGCGTCTATTCCGGTCATGCCAGTCCTGAAAACCCCAGAAAAATTCACCCTGGTGCAGTTACAACAACTTCTAGGAAACATTAACTGGGCTAGACCTTTTTTGGCACTTAGTACTGCAGATCTGTCACCTTTGTTTTCAGCCTTGGTGGGTTGTACGGCACCCGCGGATGTCATCCCCTGCACTCCAGAGATGAAAGCGACTATAAGCCTTATCAACGACCGCTTACGTCAAGTCTCCGTCGACCGGATGCCTCCAGGAGTACACAGTCTAGCCTGTGCCATTTTAGCCACCCCAAAGGTCCCAACGGCTGTCCTCTTTGTTCCACAGGACAAACAGCGTATCGCCATTGTAGAGTGGCTTCACCTGTCGCATACCCCTCACAAAAATATTTACTCATTCCCGGAGGCAGTATCAGACTTACTTTTGAAATGCAGGGGTAGGGCAGTACAACTTACAGGGTTTGACATTGACTATCTTTGCCTTCCTTTCTCTCAAGAGCAGGTTGTGGCCCTGTATCAACATTCGGAAGCCTTTCAGGTCGCCATGGCGGACTTCCAGGGCCCCATCCGCCACAACCCACCGAAAGACAAGAGGATTACTCTACTGAAGCAAATCTCTTATACTCTCTCCACAGCTTTGTCCACCATACCCTTGCATAACGCTCTCACTTTATTCACAGATGGGTCTCCAGAGCGCGGTGTTCTGACCTGGCAGGAGGTAGGGGGTGAATGGAAGGTTCTTTTTACGGATGACCAAACCTCTGCACAAAGGTCGGAATTGGCTGCAGTCATACTTGCCTTCCATACCTTCCCGGAAACACCATTCAATTTAATTGTGGATACGCAGTATGTATATCGCCTGCTTTTTACCCTCTCTGATGCCTATCTGTCCCCCTCCTTGGACTCAGCCTTATTTACACTGTTCCAGCAGCTCCAGACAGCATTGGTGTCTCGCCGCGCCAGGTTTTTTGTTGCCCACCTTCGCTCACATTCTAATCTCCCTGGCTACCTAGTGGAAGGGAATGCCAGGGCAGATGCTGCACTAAAGACAAATAAGGAGTCCTTTCCATTATTTGATGACCCTGTGGCCAGTCATCAGGCCTTTCACCAATCCGCGAAAAATCTACATAAACAATTTTCTATTCCTATGTCTCAGGCTCGGGATATTATTTCCAGCTGCCCCTCCTGCACGAGGTCCCCAATACATTTCCCCTTCGACGCCGTCAACCCTCGAGGGACGGAAGCCAACCAGCTGTGGCAAATGGATGTCACGCAAGTACCCCTGCTTTCCCCCCTCCCCAAACTACATGTTTGTGTGGACACCTTCTCAGGGTTTATCTGGGCTACGCCAATGCGGGGGGAAACAGCCAAACATGTTATCCAGCACTGCATCCGGACATTTGCGGTCATGGGAAGGCCGCAGGCCATAAAAACGGACAATGGCCCAGCCTATTGCTCAAGCTCATTCAAAGATTTTTGTAAACAGTGGAATGTTAAGCATAAACAAGGCATACCGTACAACTCAACAGGACAGGCCATCGTTGAAAGAGCTCATCTGACTTTTAAAACGCTTCTTACCAAACAGCTTGCCGACTCCAGGGTCCCTGCAGCGGAAGTCCCCATGGTTGTAGCTAAAGTGTTATTCTCTCTTAACTTTCTGTTTATTCCTCACAATAGGGCGCACCCTCCTGTTGACTTGCATTTCAGGAGAGAAGAGCATCTGGCTCGGCCACTGGTCACCTATAGACAACTACCCGATCCGGCTTGGAAGGGACCGGCTCCTCTTCTCTCTTGGGGGCGTGGCTACGCAGCTGTTGCCTGCGACGATGGCGTCATCTGGGTTCCGGCGCGCTGTGTCCGTCCATACCGAGCTGGATCGGCAGGGAAGACCGTGGATGATGATGCTGTTCTTCGGCTGCCTTTGCCTGAGCATGATTGAGAGTCAACCCCAGGCCGTGTGGTACCTTAATCATCTCTGCCAATGCCCTCGGCATATACCGGTGATCACGCGTATCCGCTGGTCCAACATCGGAAAGGTCGAGTACCGCAACCAGAGTACTGGGTGCTCTCGTGAAGAACTCATCGTACGGCTTAAATCCCCTGGTAACTCGAGGTCCGGGCCGATCAGGGCACTCTGCATAAACCTTTCCAGCGCCCTCGGACGACGACTAATGGCAAGCGTGCACCTCAAGGCCGCTGTTAATACTACAGAGAACTTTTCCGATGAGACTCTTTTTGCAGATAACCTGTCTCAACGCCTTGACTACAACATCTGGTATCGTCTCGCCAAAGCCATCAACCAAACAGACTTCTGCTTAAAGGACAGTATACATTCTTATCATTTGCTCAGTACATGTTTGCTTCCTGTATGTTATACTCCCGATGCTCAATCTCCCGGGGAGGGGCCACCTCTTTTTGGGTTTAACTCAGCCACACCCTATCGTTCTAGCTCCAAATGGGGTCGAGCAGTCCAAAAGCTCCCGGTAGACGCGGTCTCATTATACACTCCACTCACAGCGGCTGGTAATACCACAAAATGTGCTAGAATTGTTAATTGTAACCAGCCCAGATGCTCCAGAATCAACTCAGACGATTTCCAGTGTTCGGCCAATGGGACCGAAATGGTGTCTTACAACAAGGCTCACATTCTCTTGCCGACTGGATGGTTTTGGTCGTGCGGCGACCGAACCTTTAATTATATTCCCGCTAATCTGTCCGACGTCACCTGCTGCCTTAGCCGCCTGACTGCAGTGTTGCCCAAACGCTCTGTTCTTGAGTCGTCTGTGGCTAATCCCGGCCCCTCCCGTAAGCGACGGGACATCCCGAATCTAATGCTCCCAGCAGATTGTGACAGTGACGTTAGCCTCCAGTCTGTTGCGGAAGCAGTGGCGCTTGGGGTCAGTCTTTTCGGGGTCCCGGGGCTGGCAGTGGGGAATAGCAAACAAATGGGGAAACTTGCCTGTGCTTTTGTAAAGGCTATTAATCACACATCAAAAGCTATTAGCTTGCTTAACCGGGAACAGATCGAACTACGACACGCGGTTCTTGACAACCGTGCGGCAATCGATTATTTGCTTCTACTGCACCATCAGGGTTGTGAAAGTGTGCGCAATATGTGTTGTTTTAATTTGACGGACAATTCCAACAAGATTCAAAACCAGCTGGATGCATTGCAGGATATAGTTAAACACATTCAACAGGATCCCCTTCCCTCTTGGTGGAAGGCATTGTGGTCCTGGTTTCCAGACTTAGGTTGGCTTAGAACTATGTGTATAAGTGCAGTTGCATTTCTTGTCTTATGCATTTTGATCTGCTGTCTCCTCCAATGTGCCCCCAGCCTCATGGCTATCTGCAGGCCAGGCCATTGCCTGCCCCGTCAGTCTGAAGGACTGACCAGACGGCAGATTTATCAGCTACAGTACCAGCCTCCTTCACTTGCAGAGGAGTCAGAGTACCAGTCTATACCACTTGTTGAGCCAGAGTACGAGACTATACCACTTGCTGTGGACTCTGACTTTGAAGACGAGGTGTACCTAAGGCAAGGGACTGTATACAGGTGGCGCGATCTCACTCAAAGTATTAAATAAAAAGAGTTGAGATGTGGAGATCCCCTAGAAGCATGGGATCTTACAATTGCTGATTATGTATACACTTAGCTACGCCAAGCATAGCAAACATTACCTGAACTTCACTCACTGCCATGTATTAGTTAATGAATAGCTTTGTCCTCTGCCGGACCTTAGATGCCTCAGTAGATGTGCTATGACAGGGGACAGGCGAAGTCCAGCTTTGCTCGAGATAATAAGTTACGCATACAAGATAACGGAAAGTTCCATGCATACTCATATGAACCCTGTTATATGACTGTACCAAAAGGTTATTAACTGCGCATTTCCTGTTATTCTATAACTAGCATATGTCAATCTATCGCTTGCGTAAAGGAACGAAAGGCAGAACGGCTAAACCATATAGGGAAATCATGATGTAAGATGATTGGGTGCTTGCCAATGTACTTTTTGCTTACGTACTGCATTGCCAATGTACTTTTTGCTTACGTACTGCATTGCCAATGTACTTTTTGCTTACGTACTGCATCATGTGATATGACAATTGGGTTATCAATAAAAGGTGACTGGCTAAGGGGCAGTCAGTCAGTCAGTCGCAGTTCTGTCCTCAGGGTCAGGACTAGATTGACGTAAAGCCTCAGATATCAGACTGCGCAGTCTCCCCTTCTTCCTGCACTACCCGACGGAGCTGGACTCCAACAGCACTTGTTATTTTGGGTTACATTTTTTGGGGGGACATGCCTGCTGCAGTCCATTACTGCGATCCTTAGATCTCCATCCAGGATTGCAGATGGAAGCAAGGCTACTGATTCTTAGATAGTAGATCAAATTATATATGTGAAAGATAGCATATTAGATTGTTTTCAGTGATGGGATGTAGCAGGTTCTCACCAGTTCTCCAGAACCGGTAGTAACTTTTCCCAGTGTCCTGGAGAACTGGTAGCAGCTTTTGGGGGGAACCACCTTCAGGGCTTACCTTTTCACTGCGCATGTGCTTGGGGCATATGCAAGGCCTCCTTGCTGTCCTCCCAAGTGGGGAGGAGGAAGAGAAGCTGCTAGCCTGAAGCTCCCTATAGCATGAAGCTCCCCAGGGTAAGTGACTCACCTTTGGATGTGGTGTGTCCGTGTGCATTTTAATGTGTATTTAATACCTTTACCTATATTGACGTACTACCACAGTTCCTAAAAAGGCCTGAGGTGTGTGTGCGCGCGCCACGCGTGCTTATTTTTATTATATTATTATTTTGTATTTTTTATTTGGCCCCTCCCATGACATCATGATGTTAGCTCCGCCCACACTGTGATGACATCACGGTAGGGTAGTAAAATTTTTGACATACCACCACTGATTGTTTTATATCAACATATTCATTAAACAAGAGGATTCCTTAGGTTATGAGAATACCTGATGATTGTAGCAGATGTTCACATCTCCTGTAGCTTGCAATTTAGTTTCTGTGTTTTGTGATTGGGTCCCAGAAGTTAAGCACAGGCTTGATTTGCAAGTACAATGGCCAAGTCACTGAAGACTATCTGAATCACTTTATCAAAAAGAATGGATTTTTGCTTCTTATGCCAGGCTATTTGTAACGAATCATTTGGTCCTGGATTCAGAATTCTCACATCAAGATTTCATGTAAGAAAATCCTTTGGGTGGTTGGGGATAGGGAGAAAATTGCTGCCTGACCACTCTTCAGCTCATTGTTTTTGTTACTGGGATTTTGTTCTGAGTTACTTAGAAACAATGTCTAAGAATAAAAACTATCCAAGCACACATTTTTCCCTCAAGTGCTAATGGTTCATTTAATGTCTATACTTGTTGTGATCTGGGGTCCTGGGTGCGAGGAGGAGGACACTTGGCCGGCCCAGTTTCCTGCGGTCAGCTCAGATCTGAGCCGAGCAGGACATGGATCTGATGTCAGCCCTGCAGCCAGCTGTCATTTTGGAGCCAGTTCCTCAGGGCCAAGGCCGGCAGAATGATCAGAGGTTGACAGCTAGGCCAGGTGCCAGCAATCAGGATGATGAAGGGCAAGAGGTCCAGAGACTTGTTAAGACAGACCTTGCAGCTGAGACTAAGGAGTGCCTGGAAACATCTCTTGTACCCTCAGCTGTGGGGTCTCAATCTCCTTAAAGCTGGGGCATGCCAGCAAGCTCTTTTGTTGGACCAATTTTCCTTACTTGGACCCTGACACTGTGACACATGGATTGGAATCTTTGGAACTCTGAACCCCTGCACGTGACTTCGAGGACACCTCTGGAAAACCCTTTTTTGACCTTGGACTCTTGACGATGACCCAGGGGTGCCCAAACTTTGGCCCGTGGGTCAGATACACTCCCTGAAGCCATTCTATCAGGCCCACAATACTCTCACCAAACCAAGAAGTAAATACAGACACTTCTGCGTATGTGCAGATGCGTCCGTATTTATTTCCTGGGTCGGCACTGATGTGCTCATGCATGCACAGAAGCATCCGTATTTACTTCCTGGTTTGGCGTGGATGTGCTCACGTATGCACAGAAGCATCCACGCCAAACCAGGAAGTAAATATGGCCACTTTTGTGCAGAAAGTTTGGGTATCCCTGCTGTAAACTGACTGTAAGACTCTCTCTTACTTTTCAGTGCAGCAGCTGCTGGCTGGGCAGCTTGGCTGTGTCCGGGCCACCACAACACCATTGGCCGTTCATCTTCCTTAGCAGCAGCTTTTTTTAAAAAAAAAGAACAACTTTTGTATTAAAACACAAATTAGCTATTTCATTATAAATTCAAGCTTGATTTATAAAGCAATATTGTCCATTAAATAATGCCGGACAAAATCCATGAAGAATTAATTTCCAGCAACAGATCCTCAGATGGTTGAGGAAATAAGAGAAATATATAAAACAGAAACTGTTGACAGATTTCCACCCCAACACATGAAAGCAGCTATAATCATCAAGCGGTTAAAGTGTGAGGAAAAGGAAGAAACATTCATGGATGCCACAAAACTGGAATGTATATTATTATTATTATTATTATTATTATTATTATTATTATTATTATTATTATTATTATTATTATTATTATTATTATTATTATTATTATTATTATTATTATTATTATTATTATTATTATTATTATTATTATTCCATGGCTATAGCTGGTAAAACACCACTGCATTCATCTTTGATTCCTTCTTAAAAGGGCAATGCAAGGATCTTGCACTTCCATATTTGCCATCCATTCCCTGTGCTCCCCCCTTTTCTGTTCTATGCATCTGAAATAACTGATCCTGTGTTCATTGTATAGATCTAAGATGTAATCAATGACTTTGCATCAGGAAAGACAAAGATGGCTCATTTCTAAGGGAAAATAAAAAAATGTTTTTCATCTTCCTGAGTATTTCTTTCTCTTTCGCCACTATGAGTCACAAAGCTTGAATGCTACTGATTTAACACGATTGACCTCTAGGGTGCTTCACCATGCCATTAATGCCTCTGAGTTCTTTGCTTTCCTCCCTAATCACCTCAGAGACATAAGTGTATCTCTGGTTTTATTCACTTTCACACATTTGTCCAAAGATACTACACATCCCTAATCCGCACATATAAATTAAATTTAAGCAAGGCAGTACAGTACAGACATTGTGAGTCCCCATTTCTTACTTTTTTGTGATATGTTAGGAGGCTGCTCTCCCCCACCCCCACCCACCCCACACAAGTATTTCTTCCCATGATTCTCAGAATTGGTTGTTCTCCAAGTTCTTCTCAATTTTGTTCTTTTAGCTCCTGTGGTTTGGTTGGTGGTTTTTGTTCCTTTAAGTCTAGGTTGGTTTTAGTTCCTGCAATTTGTATTTGCATCTGTACATTGCCATATTTGCATTTGTGGTTTTCTATGTCAGATTGGAATGTTAAAAGGATATTGTGGGGTTTTTTTTCCAATTGACTATTCTTTTTTTTTTTGTAATTAATTTTGTATGAGTCCAAGATAACTTGTTTCACAAGACATTTGGTAAATAAATAAATAAATATTTGATATTTGGAGAGAAATGCAATGAGGTTCTAAAGGCTATAATTATTTCATACCTTCAGTGTTACCACACATCAGAACTCACCGGAATAAATGGAAGCTTTCTGGAAACAGTGTTTGGTGGGCATAAAATATTAATGTCACTTTCATGAGTACGATATAGTAGTCTTACAGTTAGAAGAGTGAGCTGTCTCGATAACATAGTTCTTTACATATGCCAAAAGTAAGCCCTGCTAGGATTTCTTTCTTAAGGTTTCGACAATATGTTTCTCAATTTTATCCCCCATAAGTTTTTGCTTTATTATTGTTTGTGTTTTGGCTGAATTTATGTTCTTTCCTTGTCTTCCAGGCAAGATTTCTAGTGTTGCAAGAACACTTTATCTTGAAAGTTTTTTCCCCCCAACAGCTTCTTTGCTATTGGACTCATATTGGACTCTGGCAGATCTGCCAGTCTTTTTTCCATTACTGCATACTTCACAGTGTTTTTGAACAGCCACCAAGAGAACTAAAACTATGTGTGCATGTTTTCTTCTTCTTCTTCCCTCCTCATGAACTGCATGAAATTTGAAGAAATAATATATCCCTCAGAGAGTTCTAATCTTGACAAATTCCAGACAAATTGTTGCCCTCCTTTTAAAATTGCCCTTCTTCTTCTGTATCTAGGGGAGACATGAAACTGCGAAAATGAAGCCACCTTTTGGTGAATTCATCCTGCAGTTCCTTTCACCTGACCCAATGTGATCAGCCAGCACAAGGTGGCCATTGCCCAGGGTACCACAATCTTCAAGGAGGCTCTTTCTGTGTATCTCAAAATTGCCCTTATGAGCAGTAATTATTTTTTTGTTATTTTTGCATGAATAAATGAAATTTGGGGACATTGCAGATCCTTCTGAGTTGATGAAAAGTTCCATACATATAGGTCTAAGGCGTTTTGGGTCTATCTTTCCTATTTGCTTAAACATGAAATGTTTACTAGTCTGTGTGCTGCTTCTCTGCATTATCTCTAATTTATCTGCAGTGCTTGTGCACTAAGATGTGCTCTGCAGAGACAAAAGAAACACATTATGTCAACCACTGTATCATTCTGGAAAGGCTTCGAGGATTGGGGATCCAGGGCATTGTTTTGTCCTAGTTTTCCTCCTTTCTGAAGGGCCAAACCCAGTCATGGTTGGAGAGCAAGAAGTCCAGCCAAGGCCCTTTCAATATGGGGCGCCTCAGGGCTCGGTACTCCCACCTCTCCTATTTAACATCTACATGAAACCGCTGGGTGAGATCATTTGTTCCCATGGGGTGAGGTATCATCAATATGCAGATGATACCCAGTTATATATCCTGGCCTGTGGTGATCCAAGCAATTCAGTGGAAGTCCTTTCCAGGTGACTGAAGGCTATCAGCATCTGGATGGGGGACAACAGGCTACAGCTGAATCCTGGCAAGACTGAGTGGTTGTGGGTCAGGGGTCCTGCATTATCTTGGGAGCTACCATCTTTGGTCCTGGATGGGTCAGTTTTGCTCCATACAGACCCAGTGCGTAATCTGGGGGTTCTCCTAGATTCACAACTCCTACTCAAGGAGTAGGTGGCAGTCGTGGCCAGGAGGGCCTTTGCACAACTTTGTGTCATTCGCCAGTTGCGCCTGCTACTAGATCGGGACTCCTTGCTCATGATCACACATGCTCTGGTCACCTTCAGACTTGATTATGGTAACATGCTCTACATGGGGCTGCCCTTGTCAACCATTCAGAGGCTGCAACTGGTCCAGAATGTGGTTGCCCGGGTGGTGTTGGGGTGCGGACATTATGCTCATGCCTCACCTCTGCTTCGGGAGCTGCACTAGTTGCCAGTATGTCTCAGACTGCAATTCAAGGTGCTGGTTATCACCTTTAAAGCCCTACATGGTAGTGGGCCAGGATACTTAAGAGACCACCTCACCCCACAAACATCTGCCCAGCTCACCAGAGTGGACCAGAGAGGCTCTCTAGTTGTTCCATTGGCCAGAAAGGTGCATCTCTTTGGCACCAGAAAGAGGGAAGAGGGCCTTCTCTGTGTCCTCTCCAGCCCTATGGAACCTCCTGCCAATGGAGCTGCACCTCCAGATGGAGCTGCTGTCTTTTAGAAAGAATTTAAAAACATGGCTGGTGGGGCAGTTATGGGGTTCAGGTTGCACAATGACCTTAGCCCTCTGGTTGGTGTGAACTTCCTCTCTCCTTCAACTTCTTTTTTAATTCTCAAGAGTGTGTTGTAACCTTTTAATCTGTTATTAATATGTCTATTTTAAATCTTTTAAAATTTTTGATCCAAATTTGTTATTGATGTTTTATATATGTTAAATCCCCCTGAGTTGCCCCAGTAAGGAGGGCAGTGTACAGATTTGAGTAAATAAATAAATAAATGCAGATTGAAATCAAACTCAAACATAGCCTTTAAGAGACAGCACTGTTCCCTTCTTCTAGGGCAGTGATGGCAAACTTTGGCACTCAAGGTGTTCTTGGACTTCAGTACCCAGAAGCCAAAGCCAAATGGATTTACTGCATGTGTTCTTTGACTTAAATTCCCAGAAACCCAATTATCTGTAAATCAACATGCATGGGTTTACTGCACGTACATGTGGTAAACCCATTTGTGTGGATTCACAGAGGCCTGGGGTTCTGGGAATTGAAGTCCAAGAACACCTGGAGTGCCAAGGTTTGCCATCATGGTTCTAGGGGCATCCCAGTACTTTGCATCTTGCCCAAGGCCACACAAGCTCATGCTTCACCCTAGAAGCCCTGTGTGTAGTCAAACTCCCAAACTCTGGCTCCACAATCAGATACCTAAACCACGGAACTATCCAGTCATTTTATACTCACCTCAATAGGAAACAAATACTGTACAAAGGAAAATAGTAAAGATGAAGCTAAAGTACTTTGGACATCAAATGGGAAGAGAGGATTCACTTGAGAAAGTCTTGATGCAGGGAAAGGTCAGGGGCAAAAGAAGAAGGGGGTGACCAAAGATGAGATGGCTAGATGGTATTGTAGATGCAATGGGAACACAGCTGGGCAGGTTGAGGAGGATGGTGGAGAATAAGGGTGCTTGGCACGCAGTGGTCCATGGAGTCACGAAAGGTTGGAATCGACTGCGACTGAACAACAAAACTGTACAAAGAGTAAGAAAAGATGGGAATGGTTTGGAGAAGAGTTAGGAAAGAAGGATTAAAGATGAACGTTTGACACAATGAACAAAGAAAAAACACCAAGTATAATTAACTATTTGCAAGAAATTTATTTCAAAAATTGTGATCAGAGAGTAGTGACAACATTCTTGTCCAACAAATTAAAAAAAATCTTTACAGTAACAATAAGAGAATAAACATAAAGAATAAAAAGTTCATACTATTAGATATATCATTAGAAGAATTCAGAACATTCAAAGCACTCTAAAACTGACAGAAAAATATTAGAGAAAGCAGAGTTCTGTAGAATCAACCTTCACAACTATAGGGATTTATTGTTATTGTCCCTATTTATCATCTCTAATAGATTAGTGTCCTTTTTGATATTCATCTTTTCCAGGAACAAATGGAGATGGGGGGGGGGCATCTTTTTCTTCTTCTGCCATATCCAAATTTGAATATTGGTGATCCTTATGGCTATCAGCCATGAAGATTGTCCTGAGAATATACTGCAGTGCCCTTTCATCTGCCTTCCACATCTCAGCATGACACTCGTACCACTGATCTAGTTCTGCAAGGAGTCACTTTCTGGTCCTGAGCCCTTTTGGCACACAAAGTCCTCATTGGCCCCAGGCCAGTATTGAGGAAGCTGCTGCCCTCCACCAAGATGGATTCAAGTCAGATTTAATCCATTTGGGGACCATCATCCTTCCCTGTGGTCTTCAACACCCAAGGCCTTTAGTCCTCAGGTTTGTCAGGTTAGTTAACCACATCCAGACATTCTGCATTGAGTCACTGGCTGCATTACCTTAGTAGGACAACATGGCCAGACAGGGGTGCTTGGGTCTTTGGTTTTCTCAGGCCTGAGCCTGTCACAAAGAAATGCCTAATGGGTGCTTGAATTAACTTAAGAAAAACAGTTTGTGCAACTATAGAACTAAGGTAAATACTTTATGTAGAAAGTGTGTATATAGTAATTAATTGTATATTGGTGACTGCATGAATATTAGTGAGTGGGTTCAGTTTACAAGGTCGCAGACAAATTGAGGCCTGTTAGAAATTAAATGCTGCCATGTGGACTTTCTGGAAAATATTCCAATTGTTTTTTCATTTAATTTAACAACCCAATGGCCACCGTTTGTGATGCATATATGACAAATCTTTCCTCCTTAGTGTGGGAACCTGGATCTGGATCACTCAGATCTCAATATGAGCCAAATTGGACAAACATTTCTTGAGCAGACTTTTTGTGTGGAAGAAATTACAGAGACCGGGGGACCTTCTCCTGGGGGACGAATAAAACTCGGAGGCAACGGCGGCGGAGTGAGGATGCTCCCGCCTCCCTCCAGACTCGCCATCACGCCGGAGGAGAGGACCTTCAGCTGCGGGTGGTGAGGAAACGCTCCCGCCCTTCCCCGGGCCCCGTCACCTTCTCCCAGGGGACGATAAAAGCTCAGCAGCTCTAGCAGCCACCGCCACCAGAAACACCTGCAGCGGGGCAGACCGGCTTGTCACTTTGCGGGATTTAGCAATTGTTTTTTTTTGTTTAGTTTTTTGCTTTTGTATGTCTAAACTGAACTGATACTGGAAGTTTTGACTTTTGTTTGATATTGTTGCTTAGTGAATTTTGATGCTGTAATGACTTATATTACAGTATCTTTGATTATTTCTTAGGATGTTTTAATCTAATGTTTTGTAATTGTAACTGTTATTGGAGATATATATACTAATCTAATGCTTTGTAATTGTAACTGCTATTGAAGATATATATACTGTATATGCAATATTTGTAATTTACTATGTGATATCTGTAATTGCTGTGTAATTGTAACTGTTTCTTCTGTAAGCCGCCCAGAGTCGCTCTGCGAGTGGGGCGGCATATAAGTCGAAAATACAAAAATACAAAATACAAATGTGTTCCATGCAAGATCACTATATCTGGCCAAGAATGCAATGTCCTGAGGACTAGCAGGTTTGTTAGAGGCTTTGACACAGGTGAGAAACTCTCTAAATCGGTAGTTGTTCTACCTATTACATTTTTTAGTACTTTGGGTGATAGCAGGTGCTTTATTGAGTGAAAAGTGATGACTTCAAATGGGACTAAATACGTAGAATTTACAGTCTGATCAACGAAAAAGTACCGAAGGAACATGTGTGAATTCACTGCATATTGAATGCTTGCATTAAAAAAACTTTTCATATATCTTTTCCCCTAAAAAGGTTGTAAGTTATACATTGAAGATCTTGAAGTATAATCACTTTGGCATATGTGCTTTTACATGCTAATGTAATCTTTTCCCATTCCATTTTCTTCTCATCTACGCAGCCTTTTATATCTTAATTCAGTAAGGTTTCCGTTTTTTAAAAAAGACATTCTACCCTCCTGAGTTTTTTGTCAGAACAGTTTCTGCAGAAGAGCTTAAAACAAAAAAGAGAGGCAAGGGAAGTGTTTTAATTTTACAAAATCATTTTTGTGAAGCAAGAGATGTTTCTAGCTATTAGACAAACCTTAATGCAATTGAATCCATTACAGGCACCTGAGATATTGCCTACAGCTATACAACACTGGAATGTGGTCTCATCATATCTCATCAACCAAGGGGAACTATGCCTGATGTTTCTTCATATGCCATAATATGGTAGACATCGAAATGAAGATACCTCAGGTACATAACATTTTGGATACAGTACATCAAAAAGGGGTCACATTATGACAGACATCCTAGTTTTTACTTGGCTATAGCTTTAGAATTATATTAAAGCATACACTGTTTTCCACCCCTTTTGTTGACAAAACACATAGTACCAGTAGGGATTAAACAACACAATGGAATTGTTGTGATGGTGTGACATTTATATTGACATGACACATTGGAATGGAGAATTAAAACATGGGTGAAGAGAAATGGGTTAGAGCAGGAGTTCTACAAGCTTTTTCATTTTTTTCATTTAAGGCATGGTGCCTTCACCTACATCTTGAAACCAGGACACAGCATGTCATGTATCTATTTAATTTTTATTTATTTATTTATATTTGTTTTATCGCCCTCCTCCCCAAAGGGACCCAGAGAGATTTACAACAATTATAAAACCATTTAAAAGATTTAAAAACTTTAAAAACTTAATATTAAAAGCTAGAAATTGTAACATAGGCATACTGGGGTCAAACTACCTACCTGTACCTTTCTCCTTCCCAGTTGGGGGCAAAAATTGGCTCTAAATAAGGACCTTGGCGTATGGATCTGCACTGCTCATTTCCTCACATTTCCACACATTGCCTACATATCTTAGGTTTGGTGGCAGACTTTCCTGTAAAAACTGGAAGTCAGCCAGATGGCCCTGAAAAAGGTCAACAGGGGGATGCACAAAATGGCTAACTGTACGTACAACATTATAATTGCTCATTACAGGCAGTATTGTCTCACAATCCAACTGGGAATCCAGTTGGCTTGTGCAGCAGAAAGGCGGAATGGTCACTGTTTCATGCTTTGACTTGGGCAGCAAAACATCTTAGGAAGCCCTCTCTTGTCTCAAACATATCAAAGCCTTTTTGGATCCCTCCATGTTGTATTAACAGCATGCTGTATCATTTCTCACCCAAGAAAGAATTCATGCTGTTAAATGTGTCCCTCCTTTTTGAGGACACTCAGATGAAGAATGGAAGACAAAGAGTCACTTGAATATTAACTCTCCTCCTTATGTGGCTTGTATTGGGCCAGAGGGCATCGAGGAGGAATGAACCACCCCTATTTGTCTCAATCCTTTTCAAAGCCCAAACAACACAACACAAAAAAACTAATACATTTGTGTACATGTGTTCTAAAGCTTCTGCACATTTATAAAACCATTAATACAATGTAAAATGCAGAAATAAAAGTACACTAATTACAGTAACATCGCAATAATTTCAGCCGCCTGGGGCTTAAACCAAATCTGCTGCCCTCTGGTGGACACCAGTGCCCACTCCCGCTAGGACTTCTAGGAATTGTAGTCCAAGAACACCCATAGCCCAAAAAGTGCCACCTGGGGTGAGGTGCTCCCCTCGTCATCGTCGCCCCCCCTACACAATGCCACTGACTAATTATTATTCTAGTGAGATGTCAGGACTAGTTGGGGAAAGTATTTTTATTTCTTTTAAAGGAGCTCTCAGGCTTTTTCTCTCCTAACATTTGTGTGATTGTGTCTTGTATGTATTGAATTTAAATGCATAAAGAACAGGAGGGTGAGGGTAGGAAAAATTAAGCTTGCTATTTTGTTGGAACAGTAGTAGCATTAATTGCACATTTATTAAAACAGTCATTCATTTACTGTTGGCCTACCCCTCTCACCATGCCAGGCTCTGATCTGGATTAATCTTTTTATAATAACAATGCCCTTGCATGAGTTACATAAATAAGCAACAATGGCAAAGAAAATAAGTCACAGTAGTTGACAATTTCCATTCCTCATGTAATGCTCAAGTGAAAACCCTTGTGCTGAGAGACAAGAGGAAGAATTGCTCCTTTGCATTTATGCTACCAGTTGGTTTGAAGCCAATAATATTAAGACTGTGCTGCCACAATGATTCCAACTTGTGGCAAATTTTACCCGAATTTCTAGGTAGGAAGTATTCAGAAACAATTTGCCATCCCTTTTCTGGTGGTGCTCTGGAATAATTACAGCTTGCTGAAGGTGACACAGGCTGGTTTTAATCCTGACGTAGTGAGCAGCTGAACTCCAATGCCTGGTATTCAGTGATGGGATGACCCCGGTTCTATCCGGTTCCTCGGAACCGGTAGGAACAATCTCGCAGGGTTCTCCAAGAGGGTAGCCCATTTTTAAGGAACCAGACGCCTCACCGAAATAAAAATAAAATAAAATTGGAGCCAAAATGGCTCCAATTTAGTGCGCATGTGCAGAAACTCAATCTGACGCATTGCACATGTGCCAGATTGAGTTTCTGCACATGCGCATTAAATTGGAGCCATTTTGGCTCCAATTTTAATTTTTTTTTCTTTCGACACCCCTTCCTGGCTTGGTAGCATCGCCTGGTCCCGGAGCGTGATCCCTTTCGTAGGGCTACCGGGGGTCCTCTATGGCCAGAAGACGGGCAGCAGGGGATGAGGGAGCACAGCTGAAGCTGGCTGTGAGAACCCCTCTTCGGGCGGAGGGGAGCCGGGGGGAGGGGAGGGAGAGGCCAACTGGGTTCCCGTGCTCTGGGTTCCTCTGGGCAGCGATCCTTGGATCCTTGAGCCGGTCTTCTCGTCTGGAAGGGAGGGGGAAGGGTTTTTTCTCCAGTGCTTTCCTCCTCCTCCTCTCTCTTCCTCCCCGCCTCCCGGCTCTTCCCCAGCGCCGAAGCGCTGAGGCTGCCTGGCCCCGATCTGGAGAAGAGGGATGGATGGCAACAAGCAGCCTGCCTCCCTGCCTGCTGAGGGGGGGGGAAAAGGTTTTTTCTCCAGTGCTTTCCTCCTCCCTCTTCCTCCCCGTCACCTGGCTCTTCCCCAGTGCCAAAGCGCTGAGGCTGCCTGGCCCTGATCTGGAGAAGTGGGACCTCCCCCGGGGCCGCCAGGGGCGGCCAGGGGCTGCGGGCAGCGGTGGGTGATTTATTTGTGTTTTGGGTGGATGGTTGTATTTTTATTTAATTTTTATTTTATTTATTTCTTTATTTTATTTATTTACGGGTTTGTTGTAGCTGTCTGGGTTGGTGGGTGGGTTGAGGTGTGTGTGTGTGTGTGTGTTTAATTTTATTTTATTTTTTTATTTTTGGCCTCACCCACAACGTCATGATGTCATGATGTTGGCTCCGCCCATGACGTCCGTGACGTCATGGCGTGGTAGTGGAATTTTTATCATCCCATCACTGCTGGTATTCCAATCAACTGAAGTATTTAGCCAGCTAGCAGGGTGACATTTCAAATGACAGTTTGAACCTTTTAGTGTGTCACCACAATAGTCCATGATATGCTTTTTTTTTTTTGGCCACTGCTTCACATCAGAAAACGTGAAGCTGCATCAGCACCATGAATTATAAGAGACAATCCTCCCCATCTGTTGCTGTCATCAGAACTTTTATTAGCTCCTGACATCCTTGGGCCTTTATCAGCCAGGCATCATCCACTAAAAACGAGATGGCTAGATGGTATTGTAGACACAATGGGCACAAAGCTGAGCGAGTTGAGGAGAATGGTGGAGGACAGAGGTGCCTGGCGGACGGTGGTCCATGGGGTCGCAAAGGGTCAGAATTGACTGTGCAACTGAACAACAACAAAGAATCATCCACCATTGACACCTAAATACTTTACCTATTTCATTGTTGTTCTCTAAACAGCAGTAGAAGATTGCATCCAGCTGCCATGTTAATTTCTTAATTATCTTTTGACGTGATGTTGCTCTTTAGCACTGTGGAAAAGTAAAATGGTGGCAATGAACCATTCAATGTTTCTTCTGTCATCCACAGTGTTAGATAAGCCTGTCAGGCAGAGATGACTCTACCATTAGATAGAGTGAATCAGACACCCCAGAAGGGCCAGGCACTAAGGGAGGAGTTCTCAACCTTTTAAAGCTGGGGGGGAGGCTGGGTCACACTCCCTCAGGCAGCTTTGGGGGCCAGACAGCCATTTTCCCTTCCTCCATCACATGGCACTTCCTGGTATGGCAAAGGTAATGGTGGGGCAACATGAAATGGTATCATGGGCTGTATCCGGCCCACAGGCTGCTGGTTGAGAATTCCTGCACCAAGGATTCACAGTACTGTACTGTCAACATGTTGCAAAATAGAGGTTTCCATGGTATACAATGTATCCTAATGCCCATAAGGTAGCCTTGTGTCCTCAAATGTAATGAAGGATACTGTCCAAGGACTATTGAAAAATAATTTAAATGATTTTTTTTTAAATAGTAGTCATGTTAGTCTTTAGTTCAGGCATATCAGAAAACAAAACAAAATAAACAAAACAAAATAAAAATAAAATAAAAAACACTGTAGCACTTTAAAGACTAACTGCTATATTTTTATTGTTAGCTTTCTTGTCTGAAGAAGTGGACTTGATCCATGAAAGCTAACAATAAAAATATTGCAGTTAGTCTTTAAAGTGCTACAGTGTTTTTTATTTTTTTAATTATATTTTGTTTGTTCTGTTTTGTTTTCTGATATGCCTGAACCACAGACTAACATGACTACTATTCCAAAAAAATATAACATTTATCATATATATCATGGTAATTTGGCTTTTTCTGTATGGAATGGGGATAGGAATTAGGTCCATTGCCTCATGCACCAAAATAGCTTGCACCACCCTTCTAATGTGGCCCTGTTTATTTCTTTTTGGCATGGCAACAAGAAGTGGTGGGGAATTGAATTGGCAGGACTGAGGGAGCTGGCTGAAGATTCAGGGCATTGCTCTTTCTCTGGGTTTCTAAGCAGGAAAACAAACTCTTTGGATGAGTAACACTGGAAGAAGATACAGTTTTTGTGAAATAGATGGTTTGTAAGTGTGGGCCCCTATATCATTGATTCCTGACTGAACTCACAGGTGTTTGTGCTTGTCTTATGCTTGTGCAACATTGGCATACCAAATGCCAAGAGAAATGAGGGGAGGGGCAGAAGAAAAATTTGGGTCTATCTTTGCCATTTGGAACACAGCACATTATGAGGTGGGCCAGAAGAAGCTCTAGGTTCTTTTCCACAATTTGGTTTTGAAACCTATCATAAAGTTCTGGTCCTGTGACATGAAAAAGGCCCAAGTTTAGACCCTGAAATCAGAGGCAATGTCATGATGCAGTGCTAACAACCCTAGTGTAAAGCAATCATTTAACTGGCTCCGGGCATGTGACTTCTAGACAACACCATGGCATTATGAGAGGAGAAGCAACTTTTCTACTCTTGTGGGTAATGTATGAAGGGGCATCATTTGAAATGCAACATACCTATACTTCCTGACAAATTATATACTGTTTTGCATTAATTTATTTACACTTAGGAGACAGCAGAAGATGGACCATAGATTTATATGCTCATGTATCACAGAGCAATTCTAGAAGGAGAATCTTCGAGTCACTGTATGACACAGGGACAAATGCAGGAGCAGTTAAGTGTTGCTGAAGCTGCTGTATTTAATTTGTATTTGTAATGCAAAATGGCTTCTTTGTTACATCCAGTGTTTCTCAAAAGAAAATGAAGGCAGATTCCATAAGGCTGATTCTTTTTTACCTTTTTGTTTGCTTCTGAAAAAGAAATAATATGCAGATAAACTTCACCATCACTATTACAGGCAGAAGAAGTCTGGCCGAAGATAATTCACTTCAGAGAAAATAACACAAAAAGGTATCTTCCTCCACCCCAATGCCTTATGAGGAATCTGGGATGACTGGTAGTTCAGTGCTACTTATGTATTATTGGGATGTGTCAACAGTCCTCAATAAATCATTTTAAAGGCCATGAGATCACAGTCCTTGCTAACTGAAGGTTTGGTAAAGAAGTCTTCCTTCCCCTAGAATTCTGTAGCTTGTATCAAAATTGTCTCTAGTGGCCTTTTGTGAAGTAAAGGAAATGCAAGAAGCAGAGAACAGGCTGATTGCTAGGAAAAAAGCAAACAACCTACCCTGTGCTTCAGGTTCTCAAGCAGATTCTCAGGCTGGTTTACAGCAACTTTGAATAAATGCCAGGACTGTACAATTTTGAGTAAAAACTGGCTTTTTTTGGCACAAAACATCTGCCTGTAAGGATAAGATTAATAAGAATTTAATCTCCCAGAGAGATTTCCAAACTTTGTGAAGGACAATGTTCTCCATTGTACCTGAAGTCAGAATGGATACATACAGGTCTTTTGGACTAGTGACAGTACATTTTGACTCTTTGCTTACTGGAATTATGTCCCATACATTAGTTGCCTCACTATGCCTAATGATAGGGACAGCCAGGTGCAATGTATTGCATACAAAAGAAATAACACAGAGGGATAGTATTATAAATGTGGTCCCAGCATTACATTCTCAAGCTTACATTCAGATTACATGTGAATATAAAATATAGGTCATCAAGAGGATTACATTTATAATAGAAACAACATTGATAAACAACCACAAGTAATATAAAACACAACAGATGTAATTTATGCCATTTTATCCATATGCACTAAGTGGGAAGTCATGACCATTTTTCATTTTATAGCAAGAGGGGAGTTTAGAAAAACAAACATCCTAGAGAATTGCTTATGTTTTTAAGTCTAGAGTCTGACTAGAACCAAGCTCCAAACCAACCTGTGTAGTAGGAATATAAGTATTAAAAACTTGTTTCCTGGATATCATTTCTGTTCATGAGAAATCCTGATAATTTCATTTTAACACTGTTTAAAATGGGTTGTTGCCTCTCATCTCCACATGTTTCTAAGTTTCTAATAAAAGGTGGATTAATAAAACTGTGAAGTAAGCCAATTTCCCCTTCTTTTACCTAATGGCTTCAGTGAAGATTATGGCAACAATGTAATCACATTTGCCAAGTAGTCATTAGGAAAGCTTGACAAAATTGTGGTTTTTTTTTTACTGCAGCTTCCAGAAATAGCCCTATGGCTTAGGGATTCTGGAATTTGATGGAATGAGCACCTGTCGTCTCTCTCAGCTTCTGCTAATGTAGCAGTTTGAAAGCAAGAAATTGCAAGTAGACAAATAAGTACTGCTTCATTGGGAAAGGTGATATAATTCTGTGCATATCAGTGTCTAGTCATCCTGCCACATGACTATGGAAATGTCTGCAAATGCAGGCAACACTGGCTCTTTGGCTGTAAACAGAGACACCTAGAGTCAGGCTTTCGAGCAAGGGTGACCTTTACCTTTACCAATTAATTTTTACATGGTGTAGATGTCAGGGTTGTATTAAAGTGTGATGCTGAAAATCCAGTGCAATGGGAATTCAAACTACACTGAGTCTTGCTTGATTTTATGGCACACAGAAGCCGTTTCCAATGTAGTTCATTCAATTTAGTTATATGGACTTTGACATATGAACTGATCACAACCTAGTAGGAAGAGCTCACATCCCATTAAGCCTGCCTCTTGCACAATTCCAAAGGAAACATTATGAAATACATTTTTGGATATTACTATCTCATCAGAAATACATTTGTAAGTTGAACAATCAAATAGTCCTTGTACCGCTAATTAAAATTCAGTGGTGAATCTCTTGAATCATCAGCTGCATTGAAAATTGTTACTTTGCTTTTCCACTTTTATTCTGGTAATAAAGTGTTGAAGAGCTCATCAGTTTTGGAAAGAAGACAGCAATTTTTCTCATGTACATAATCGTTAAAGTGAAAAATAGGCAAGGCACCATATAGTTATCTATATTAACATTTCAGCCACTGTCACTATTAAGAACCCTTTGCGGGAGACTGAGCTGAAAAATACAAATAGAAAAACAAAACAAAGGGAAATATGTCAACAACTAATGTCTTTAAGTTCAACTTCCCTACCTTTCTCTTTTTTTGCTCATTTAGTCATCACCTTAAATCACATCTCTACAAATGTTTCCATCTCCCTTTTTCAAAAAGTTGAGATAATTGAATGTGTTCCTTCACAGACAATTAACAGCATATCTGCTTTGTCTTTGTTGTAACAGGGACTGCTTTGAATGCCAAATGTAGAAATGCTTCTATCCACCCTGATCATTTTCAGAGGGCCATCAGCATCAGTCTGTTATTGCAACAACAACAAAAGTGTCTTGTGATGACTCTTTAGAGACCAACAAGATTGTTGCACATGCTTTGGAGGAATATGTCTTCAGCTGCATCATAACCATGCTGGTAAGATTCTAAAGCAGAAAAATGACAGATAAAGGCAAGTTGGTACAAAAACTTTTGAAGATCTCTGGTGGTAAAACAGAGGAACAGTTTAAGTAATGGGAGGCAATAGGAGAGACATTGGTTGCTTCAAGTCTGACCTATGACAGTGATAATCAACCTTGGCACTCCAGCTGTTCTTGAACGTCAATTCCCGGAAGTGCTGATCAATGTGCTGACTTGGGCTTCTGGGAATTGAAGTTCAAGAACAGCTAAAGTGCCAAGGTTTGCCATTACTGACCTATGAGATAATTGGAGATGGGCCTATCTATGACACTTTCATTCATTCATTCATTCATTCATTTCGATTTATATGCTGCCCTACTTGGTGAAAACCAACTCAGGATGACTCACAACATACAATAAAATACAATGTAACAGTTCAATAATACAATATCACAGTATCATAAAATATAGTACAATAAAATAAATATAAACATAATATAATCAGAATCCATAAACAATACTCCATAAACAATATTCAGTACAGAATAGACAATAAACAATATAATCACAATACAATCACTACCCAATACAAAAATTACACAGCAATTGATTTGACAATATCTATCTGTTTGGGCCGGCTCCAGGAGTCTCTGTTGGCAGCGGCGGCAAGGGCGACGAAACTGTCCGAGTTTTAAAGCTTCCGCCCTGCTGCCAGGTGTTCCTGCTCCTCATCAGCAAGCCGGGCCGGCTCTAGGAGCCTCTGTTGACAACGGCCACCCTTTTTGAACAAAGACTCCACACTTTCTTTCAATTGCTGCCACATGGAGGGTTCACCCTTGCCTCTTCCTATGAAAAAGTAGCCATCATCATTTTATTTTTCAGGCACCTGGAAAATTTAAAATCAAGTTGCTAGAGTAGCTCCAGGAGGAATCCACCTTCTGAGCAACACAGCCTTGCAATGGACCAGACCAAGATGGTAGAGAATCTGGGAAAGCACTTTTTTTCAGGACTTGGCAATTCACGGTCATGTATTTAATTCACCTTGACAAGCCCCCAGTTTACATAAGAATGTATCAAGACACAGATCGTCAAGTATTTTTAGTGAACATTTGACCCAGAGGTCACGGTAGATGAGCCCCATCCAGTGTGAAGCAGAACATCTGATGCAATAGGCTCTTAACTCTTATAACTCCTAGTTTTGGTTTTTGCATTTCACGTACATGCACCTATACCCAACAATATTTGCCTATTCTGTATGTGTTCATTTTTAATATGTATTTTGATTGTTTTATTGCAATTTTATTTGTACTTATGCCATTACTGTTATGTTGCTGTATATTGTACAATACATCTATGTGAGAGGTTTCAAGAAAGAAAGGAAAGATTGTGGAAGTCAGATGCAGAGATACTTCCAGAATGGAACCTGTACCTGAATTATGGATTTGTGAATCTATTTTCATCACCAGAGATTTTTTTTAAAACAATATTAGCAGTTTAGTTAATTAATTCATAATTTATCAATGTTTTGGGACACAATATGAAAACAACAAATGTTAACAGTCTTTAATGACGGTGACAGGTCTCTTTCACTTCCCCAAACAACATACAAATACATAGAAGGGTGCAGCTTTCATTGCACAACCATTACTTTCTTCACTATTGCCTGATCAAAGTGAACCATTGGGCACACTTTGCTTTCAACTTCTTTCTTTGTCCTTTATACAAATGTTTTAAAAGCTGCTTCAGGTGTTCTGTTCAATCATTTCATTTCCTGGCAGGCTCTTACCCAAACCATATTCAGGACCAGAACTTACGTTCTGAAGTGAAATATGTTAATACCTATATATTAATGTACAGTACTATGGATCCACATTTTATCTTATATTTCGGCATCTGGATGTATCCCACAAAATATGTACAGTAATACCTCAGATAACACTAAGACTTTGTTCCAAAAGTCTTGGTGTTATCCGATTTTTAGTGTTATCCGATCCATGTTAAAATCCTATGGGATGGATCAGATAATGTTAAAGCTCCATAGAGATACATTGTAACCACACAGGCTTTAGCGGTTGTTATCCGATCCATCCCATAGGACCTTAACATTATTTGATCCAATTCTCCTCCCCAGATTACTTAACGTTATGCGATTTTAGCGTTATCTGAGGTAAACGTTATCCGAGGTATTACTGTATCTGAATAACTGATTATTTCGGGACTCTGATCAGCAACTCAAGTACCAGGTAAAATAAATTTCGTCAGAAATTACTCTTGGTTGAAAGGATTTTTGCTGGAAAAACTCTACTCAGGTGTTGCCCAAATGAGGCTCCTTTCATGTCCCCAAGATTCATCATACAGCACTTGGGTATCAGGAACAAAGTCTACATTCAGCCTGATATGTGTCCTGTTTCTGTTTGCTTTGATTGTAAAACCTGTTCACAGAGTCCTCTATCCTGGAACAATTCTAAGGAAAGGTAGCAGGAGGTTAGAAGCCTGGAAACCAAGAACAATTGTAAGAACTGTACATATTTATTTTTGAAAGCAACTGTAGGAGAGATATTTTCTAATATTGGGAAGAAAGGTGAATGTATCTGTTTCCTGTAGCTTCTGAAGGCATGAACCAATGGACGAAAATTACAAGAAATAAAATTCTGATTAAACATTATTGAAGTGGGATAAGTTGAAAGTTTTTAAGTAGAAGTTAAATGGCCATCTGTTAGGGATACTCTAGTGTTGGATAAAAGTATGTGACTGTACTGAGCTACTATTAATATTCAGGTATTTGTTAAAATATTCAACATAGATATATATAGTTACTTTAGATAACATAGCACTAAATGCATAATGTTCTTTACTGAGCTTAGGAAACAGCCTTATTTTATTATGGTGTGTCATATTAAAGACCCTTCTTCTGGGGGCTTTAACATGCCTTCCTGTTACCCCTCATCATTTTACTTTCTTTCCAGCAGCGTCTGCCCCTCCGTTGGGGCAACTCCCCTTATGAGTTCTCCTTGGCTCTGCTTGGCAGGGAATCAGAATTAAGTAGCAAAGATGTGGCCTCTCTGTGTGGTCCAGTCAACCCCAGTCCCAATTCAACAGATACAAGGGGTCTCTGATTAATTAGATTTATTAAGAAATTAAAGGAATTGAGTATAGCATAAGGGATCAAAGTTGCAAAACTAGTCTTTCAAAGCACATACAAAAATAAAGAAAACTTAACTGGTTACTTAGGCCCCCGGGCTTATCTGGCTCACAATTACATTCTCTGAGGCACTCCCACTGCTGGTCCACAGTGAGTTCCCTGGAGAGTGGTTTTATTAACCTGGTATTAGCCTTCTCATGTGGGAAACACCTAGCCAATAGTGATTGATTTACATACTTCTGAGTCAGATTGGAATGTCTTATAAAGATATTCCTATGTATGAAAATCTCCATCTTGAGGGGATAAGCACATGGTGAAACATATTTTCTATGACATGGGGGGGAGCCAAGATTCAGTGTTACAGCATGTGCTTTGAGGGTGGAAGATGCTGATTCACTCACAGATCTTGGCAAGCTCCATGTGGTTATCAGAACTCTTGCCTATACACTGGAGAAAGACTCTGTCAGCCAGAGCAGGGAATAGTGGGCCAGATGGTGTGAAACAAAACAAGATTTCATCTGATTCCAATAGCATCCTCCTTTACAATTTGCACGAACTGTGAAGGGGGGGGATTTTCTTTTCTGGAAGCACTACATTTAAGTGGCAGGAGGTCAACAGGAATGAAGTTTGCACTACAATTAAAAATGACATATTGATTCATTCAAGCTGCCACCATAGTAAATAACATCATCTGTGATTTGTCGTTCTTGTCTAATATACGGTTGTCCCTTGGAAGTCATTTTGCATGAGCAGTAGCACACAACCAAACTATGGAAAAATAATTTATAATTCATTTCCGATTATTAAAAACTTCTCTTGGCATCACTCTCCCACTGCTCAGTTATGGATGGCTCAGCATGTCATCATATTTATTCTTGAAAGTAAATTTCCCAGCTCCTTCTTTTTGTTTGCTATTTTATGGATTATAATAAATGCTCAATGAATTAAGCTTCTTACATATGAATAAGATAAAAAAGAATTTGGGTATTTTCAAGTGATTTATTGAAATGACCCATTGTACACCTCCCAAGACTCATTGCAAGGTAATGTAGAAAGTGAGCCTCACCTCATAAATTGTCTTATTTGCAAGGCTTGTGGTACCTTTTGTATGCATGAAATAACAGAAGCAAAAATAGCATTCAGTTGAAAAATATAAACTCATGTGCTGTAGTCAATAGCAAGAATGTGTACAAAATGCATTCATTAGGAAACATATGTTTTGTAATATGTGCATGCAAATGAATATATGCGTAAGAATATATTGTGTGTGTGTGATATAAAATATGTATTTAAAATTTTCATGTGAGAAGAACAAATGTTGCAACCCAAAGTAAACAAACATGGAACTGCATATGAAATGTGGAAAAGCACAATGAAATCAAGACTTTTTCACTAAACTGTTGTCATGCTTCCTTGGACATGATATTTCCCCCTCCCCCATTTTACCTTTGTCTCTCTGAAGAAGAAATAGTATTTTTCCTCATATAAAAAAACTAGTAGGATCATTTGAATCTTTTATAATAACTAGCAGCCAACAGAGGTAGAATATTCAATTATTATACTGTTCATAAGTACAAATGTTATATAAAATAAAATAAAGAGCTCAGTTGTAAGAGAGTGAGCCAGTGTTCTCCCTGAATGTTTTAACATGTGCAAACCTTCTGGAATTCTGCAGTGATATAATAAAGAATGTCACTCCTGCTTCTTTAAGCAAAACAGCATGTAATATTTCTATTACAGTGAATGCACTTAGCTTTACTTAAGTTAAAATTTCCTTTTGTTCTAGCCCTATGTCAATGCTCTGTTTCTTTTTCTCTTGCACCAACTCTTTTTCTTCCATGATGGTCTTTCTCGCTTTCCAACCAAGTACTTATACAGTTTGTACACAGAAAATATAAATATTTCTCTTCTAACACTCACACTCACACAGAGAGAGAGAGAGAGAGAGAGAGAGTTTGGAGATAAGAACAGAAAGGTTTAAACAGCTAGCTGCATTACACAGAAGAAATGACTTCATTCATCCAGTAGAAATAGCTTCTTGAGCAGACCAAGAATGAAAACTTAAATGGACTGTTTCTAGCCTAACCCAAAACATGTTTCCAGGTCTTGAAGACTTTATTTATTTATTAGTTCAAATTTATTTATTTGTTCAAATTTATATTGTTGCCCACTCGCCGTGGCGACTCAGGGCAGCTTACAGGCAATACATTACATTACATTACAATATGTTGGGGTGGGCACTGGTCACTCTGCAAGCTACAAATATTTATTAATTCTTCTATTATAAAACCAAAATAACTGAGATGCACTGTGAAGGTCAAATGTCCAATACAGTACTTGAACAAAGTCCTCAGAGCACTAACACAGTGATAATGCACTTAGATAGTTTGAGTCTGTATGGATTCCTCACAGCTGACATTTTCCCCTGAAGGCATTAATCTCAGTGTGTGATCAGATAATTGCTCCTCAACATTTCTCTGGCACACACAACAGGTTTCAATATCCAGGTTTCACAGGTTTGGTGCTATGGACTGATGGACAGGCAGACATGTTTATTTTTTTAGGTATGATTCTAAAACATCACAAGTAATGTAATGGTTTGTTGTTGTTATGTGTCATCAAGTCACCTCTGATGTATGGTGATGACCCTATGAATGAGAGAGCTGAAGAAAGTCCTGTCCTCAAGAACTTTGCTTAGCCCTTGCAAACACAACCTTGTGGTTCCCTCGTGGAGTCAATCCATCTCCTGTTTCTTGTTCCAAAAATTGGTAGTTTTCAACACAAACCTTTTCCTGTCCTCCCTTATAGAAACTTCTTTTCGTGCAGTCCTATAAATGTTTATTCAAAAAATTATATATGAGTCCCACTGAGTTCAATGGGGTCTATTCCAATCTATTTACAATGCAGGATTGCATCATTAGGTCAAAGAGTCTTCATAAAAATGGGACTCTTATCATTGTCCCTATCTCAGTTTGTTTAATTTTTAAATTTAATTTAATTTAATTTTTAGACTTTTATGCCGCACTCTCTCACAAAAGCGACTCTGGGCGGCTTACAGGGATACAAGATACAGTTACAAGTTACACATGATCAAATAACATCGTACTATGGATTAAAAATCATCACAATTTAGATAAACCCAGAGCAATAAATACACAATTAATTAAAAGTTTTGGCTATAATTAGCAAAATACTAAAAAACAGATTTAAAAGTTCAAGTTAAAAGTTTAAAACAGCGAGAAGGGTGGCTGTCCTATCAGATCAGCCACCCAACATGGGACCCCACATTCCTGGGGCCCCATACCTGCCCTGCCAGCCAGGTTTTTGGTCCCTTCCGAAAGGGCAGGAGCTCTGTCTGCAGACGTAACTCAGTTGGCAAGAGGTTCCAAAGGGCCGGGGCGGCCACGGAGAAGGCCCTCCTCCTGGTGCTAGAGAGATGCACCTCTCTAACCGATGGAATAACAAGAGAGTCTCTCCAATCCACCCTGGTGGGACTGACAGTTGTTACTGGGGTGACACGGTCTCTTAAGTATCCTGGCCCTCTACCATATAGGGCTTTAAAGGTAATGACCAGTACCTTGAATTGCACTCGGAGACATACTGGCAGCCAGTGCAGCTCCCGAAGCAGTGGTGAGGCACGAGTATAACGCCCGCACCCCATCACTACCTGGGCCGCCGCATTCTGGACCAGCTGCAGCCTCCGAATGGTCACCAAGGGCAGCCCCATGTAGAGTGCATTGCAGTAATCAAGTCTGGAGGTGACCAAAGCATGTGTGATCATGAGCAAGGAGTCCTGATCTAGGAGTGGGCATAACTGGCATATTACACGAAGTTGTGCAAAAGCCCTCCTGGCCACGGCTGCCACCTGCTCTTCGAACAGTAGTCGTGAGTCCAAGAGGACCCCCAGGTTATGCACCAGGTCTGTTTGGGCCAAGACTGCCCCATCCAGAACCAAAGATGGTAACTCCCGAGATAACGCAGGACCTGTGACCCATAGACATCATTTGATATCCAAAGTACCTTAGCTTCATCTTTACAATTTCTCTTATAAATGTACAATTTCTCTTATAAATACCATATTTAATCTTCCCCCAAAACAAGAAATATGGATATAGTTTGCTTCCTAAGAAAAGTGCACCCTTTCAGGGAAATATATTTTCTGGGGATAAATCCATAAGTTAAACAGACTGCTACTTGCTCAGCTAACACATGTAAATTATTTTAAGAATCCAAATATAAGAACATGCACCAGTTGAGTGCCTTTTTTGTTGGTCCAGCCTACATACATCCTATGGGAGGAAGGAGTGGGTTGTGCAAAATCACCCCACGTGATTCAGGCAACACTACATGACATGACTTCAAATGCTAGGATAATCAGATGTCCCTTTTTTGTTGTTCAGTTGCACAGTCGACTCCGACCCTCTGCGACCCCATGGACCACTGCCCGCCAGGCACTTCTGTCCTCCACCATCCTCCTCAATTCGCTCAGTTCTGTGCCCATTCTCTCTACAATACCATCTAACCATCTCATTTTTGGCCGCCCCTTTTTCTTTTGCCCTCCACCTTTCCCAGCATCAAGGCTTTCTCAAGTGAATCCTTTCTTCTCATTTGATGTCCAAAGTACCTTAGCTTCATCTTTACAATTTGACTTTCCAAGGAGCGTTCTGGGTTGATTTCTTCTAAGATTGACCTATTTGTTCTCACTGTCCAGGGGACTCTCAAAACTCTCCTCCAACACCACATCTCAAAGGCATCTATTCTTCTGCGCTCAGCTTTCCTAATGGTCCAGCTCTCACAACATACATGCCACAGGGAATACCATTGCTTTGACTATACGAATTTTTGTTTTCAATGTGATGTCTCTACTTTTCACTATGCTCCCCAGGTTTCTCATCACTTGCCTCCCAAGAATCAGTCACCTTTTTATTTCATGGCTACAATCCCCATCTGCAGTGAGTTTTGATCCCAAGAAAGTAAAATCTGTCACTGCTTCTACTTCTTCCCCATCTATTTTCCAGGGACTGATAGGGCCTGTTGCCATTATCTTGGTTTTCTTTATATTGAGTCTCAAGCCAGCTTTTTCACTTTCTTCTTTCAACCTAATCAGGAGCTTCTTTAGGTCCTCCTCACTTTCTGCCATGAGGGTGGTATCATCTGCATATCTCAAATTGTTGATGTTTCTCCCAGCAATTTTGATCCCAAATTGTGATTCTTCCATCCCTGCATTGCACATTATGTGCTCTGTGTATAAGTTGAATAAGCAGGGTGACAAAATGCAGCCCTGTCTTACTCCTTTTCCTATTCCAAACCACTCTGTCATTCCATTTTCTGTCCTAACTGTTGCTTCTTGATTCATGTACAGCTTTCTCATGAGGCATATAAGGTGCTCTGGTATTCCCATCTCTTTAATTACTTGCCACATTTTGCTGTGGTCTACACAGTCAAAGGCCTTAGTGTAGTCAATGAAACAGAAGTAGGCTTGTTTCTGATATTCTTTTGTTTTTCCATGATCCATCTTATGTTGGCGATGTGGTCTCTAGTTCCCCTGCGTCTTCTGAACCCCGCCTGCACTTCTAGTAATTCTCTCTCCACATGCTGTTGCAGTCTATCCTGTATTATCTTGTGCATCACCTTGCTAGCATATGGGATGAGCACAATTGTTCGATAATTTGAACATTCTTTGGCTTTTCCCTTTTTGGGGATTGGAACATATACTGATCTTTTCCAATCTTGTGGCCTTTGTTGTGTTTTCCAAATCTGCTGGCATATAGAATGTAATAATTTGATTCCATCATCTTTTAGGGATTTGATGCCCCTATTCAGCTGGAAAATGTATTATGTAAGCCATGTGATAGATGGGTAGGATATAAATAAAATAAACAAATGAAATAAACAACTTAGGAATGTCAACACTTAGGAATGTTTTGATCTACACTGTTAATGCCCTCCCCCCAATGTTGATTTGAGTGCTGCTGGTTAGTGCGGTAAGCTTCATTGCTCCTTCAACTTCATGGGTCATAAAATGTTCTGTGCCTGTGTTAGAAACACTTGAAACTAAACTGAGGAAGTGTTGCAATTCAGTGGAAGACCAGTTGTCAGATCTAATTAAATTAAAGAGACCATCTTTCAAGGATTATGGCACAGTGGCAGCTCTGTACTTGCACAAAGTCCCAATTTCAACCCTCAGAATGTTTAGGAATGAAAGTAGCTAAACTCCTGGAAACAGTCTTGAGCTGCAGGATCCCTGGTCTGATTTGATACAAGGCATTGGACCAGGAAGAGCTCAGTGTTTGATCACATGCAGAAGGTGCTGGAAGTGCAACGTTTAGCCCCTGGCAACTACCTGGGTCATTTATCCCAACTGTGGAGTACAGATGTTCCAAGACCACACATCTTTTCAGCCTCAATCAATGTGGAGGTTGAAGTCCAACATAATTTATGGAGATCCATGGGTTCCCCAGCCTTGTTGTGGCCAAAAGAACAGATGGGGGAACTTGCTTTTGTTAATATTGTTGTTGCTGCTTTTTCTCAGCATGTTGGTGCTTTGGGGGCAGTCTAATGGATTAATATCAAATATTAAGGAAACTGTTTTTTAAATTAGAGTTTAGATTCTGAAATTAGTCCAGTTTAAACTGGAGGTGGATGACCTGACCTTTTAAATAAATAGTATTAATTATTATTATTAATAATAATTATTGCATTAATAATAATGCACACAGCATTCGAGTCTTCAAACTACTGTCCTGCCAGCCTTCTGGTCATCAAACTCAGTGTCTTAACTACTAAGCCACTACAGCCCCTGGTAGAAGTGCCTGAGGGAGAAGATTCCATGGCCTGGCAGGCAGATGAGAACATCGTCCCCTCCTCTGGGCCCACAACAATGGCCTGAGGGACAAGATTCCATGGCCTGGCAGGTGGCTGAGAACATCGCACCCTCCTCTCGGCCCACAACAACGGCCTGAGGGAGAAGACTCCATGGCCTGGCAGGTGGCTGAGGCCCTTGCCCCCTCCTCTGGGCCCAGTTAGTCTATGTTCTGCTTTGGTTGTTTTGTGAGGTTGTATTTTATATAATTTTTACTGTACTGTTGCTGTTTTGACTGTAAGCCACCCTGAGTCGCCTCAGTGAGTGGGCGGCAATATAAATCTGAATAAATAAATAAATATTTAAAAATAAATTCTTACCTTCCTCCTCCTTCTTTCAAAAAGTCACATTTCCCAACTCTCTCTTGATGGCCTAACTTTCCTGTGCTCCTATGAATCAAGCTTTTTATCTAGCGGAGTTTGTAGTCTAGAAAGGCTGCTCTCAGGTATAGTAGGAGGCCTGCAGGTGAGACAGTTCTTCCATCTGAAATGAGAGAAAGCAGGAAGCCATTTACATCTTAATTAATAATGCCAATTCACCGCCGAACTGTTTCTGCACATAGTTGGCACTGTGAGTTGATAGGGAGGGGAGGAGAAAGAAGCAGGAGTAGGAAATGTTCTTCTGCCTGCTCAGTATGTTCTGGTTTTCTCTGCATAGCAGGATCTCACAATGAGTTTGGCAAGCTTTGGTCCATCTGTTCCTTTCCTTCTCAGCCACAGATTTCCAGCAGTGTTTGTATACCTTTGGATTCCTTTTCTCTGCATGCACTCTGCTACTGGTTACTGATTGTACGGAGAGATAGCAACTGCATTATCAGCCATATTCACCTGGGCATTTATGACTTGCATTCATTTATTTCATATCTGTGTTTAGTTCCTTGGCCCATATATGTCACAGCAGGTGGAACAAAAGCCTCTACGTTGATTTGCAAAAGTCCATTAACATTGCAATTGCTGAAGCAACTAAGAGGAGAATCTCTCTGCTCTCCTGAAATACCTCCACTTTCAAATGGTTCCAGAATGCAAATTTTACTACTTTTTCATGCATACATATTTTATAGTGGGAGTAGTTTTCCAGAGCCACCACATCTTTGCTTTTATTTGTATGGGTTGATTTTTGCATGCATATGCCAGCATGGTGCCAGAAAGTGTTTTTATCAAGTGAGTCTGAAAGATTAATTTTTGTCAAATGGGTAAGCTTTTACAATTCTACTATTAACTTTTCCCTGCAGAAAGATTTACCTCTATTTCAAGAGATATGAATATTTAAATTTGATTCCACTATTTGAGTTTCCCTGTCTCCCTCCCTGCGTTTCTGACTTCTTTTTAAACCAATACCAGGTCTGCATATGCTTAATTTAAAATATACCGCAGTAGCAGTGACAGGAAAGTCTCTTTCTTTCTTTCTTTTTTTGAATGACTCTTTTGTCCCATTATTTTTCCAAAGATATTTTATTACTGCCCAACCATATCTTCACAAAAGATGTGAAGTCTTAGTCTTCACTGAGATAGATAGGTTAGGCTAAAACTATTAACTAATTGGGTGCAGGTATCTGAAACAAAGGCTTTCCAGACATTGTTCTGTACTGCACATAGTACCTGTTGTTAACCAAGCTTGACCATGTGGCCAGGAATAAACATAAAATTACAGTTCACCAGGAAATATGTAAGGACATGGAAAATAAGTTGTAACCAAAGCAAATAAAGAAATGGAAAGGGAAATGGCAGCCCAGGCCTCAGGAAAGTTACTTTCACAGCCTCATGCTGGCTGTGGGCTTCTCCCCTTTCCTGCCCCAATAACCTTCTGCATGGACGAAGGCAAGTGCAAACAGCAATTCATGCAAAACCCATTTCTATTGATAGATCATCCTTTGCTGTGTGAGTGATTCAACATATATTGGATAAATGCCATCCATAAATTGAATTTTCTTGCTAGGTTGAAGATTACTTTACCCTGAGTCAGTTTGCCAGGGATATCTACAACTCTTCCAAAATGAGAATTAGTTACTATATATGGGCTCTTTTTCTGTACTATTGACAACTTAACAGGACACACTGTCCTCTTTCCTCATTGGAAGTGTCACAATGTAGCCTTGTTTGCAGTGAAGACTGCCAGACATAGGGAGAAGTGCTTGGACTCTATCCTTATAAATTAACATTAAGATTCAGAACAATAACAGTATGATTGAAAACTGAAAATCTCCACCAATAATGCCCCTAGAAGTCCTACTACATTTTAATTTTACATTTTAAATCATTTTATATGTCAACTTTTCTCTATTATGTATCCAGTCTTAACATTTACCATTTTTTGTGTCAGTTTTAAATCATTTTATATGCACAGTTTTACCTATTATGTATCCAATCTCAATATGTACCAATTTTTATTTTGTCAATTTTAATTGTTGTATGCATGTTATATTCTTGTTTTTAACTGTTAGATTTCTTGTACTTTGCCATAGTCAACTGACTGGTGCAATAAACATATTGATTGATTCCAACTTATTGACTGATTGCTTTGGAAGTATATTGTAATCAAAACAGCTGGCAATCAATCCCTTGCATATTTGAGAAGGGAATCTAATCCAATCTAATATTCAATCTAACATGTTCTTGTCTTTCAAACTTGCTCTGCAAAAGATATTGTTGGTGAGAACAATTAAATTTTTGGGGGAAAGAGCAACCATTAACATTTCCTCTGAAAAAGAAAGCATCTGAAGATACTTCCTACATTATTGGCTTCTTTTCTCTCTGTTTCTATTCACTCTTTGATCCTGATTTTTCCTTGCCTCTCCTGTAGTGCTGTGTTTTGACCTGAAAATTTGATTATTTTTCAGTTCTGGCTCATTTTCTAGCTTCCTAATCCTATCTTTTATTCTGATTGCTCAACAACCCAGGGTCCTGTTTCTCATCATGTCCAAACATTGATGGGGTGGGATGAATCAAGACAGAAATCTTTCATTCCACAGTGAATTATAAAATTCCATCAACAGTTTTGAATTTGGTCCTTCCCATTATTCATTCTGCATATGAAATGTCATGATCATCAAACCCATGGTCTCCATCTACTCTGTGAGACTTCTGAGATAAACAAAGCAAAACAAAAACACTGTAACACAGAAATGGGAATGAGGCTTCATGGCATCAATTTATACATATCAGGTACAGAGGTACAAAAAATTCCTCCCAAAAAAATCACTAGAAATGTGTGGATGTCTCTGGGCATGTTCCAACAGGGTTCAATCTTGTACAAGCATTCAATGTGAGGTCCTTGGTGGTTAGGGAGGTAAATAGCTTCAAACTTTTTGACGTGAATTCTATGAACGTCTTACATTTTGGTTGGGTGGGCTGGCAGTTTTTGCAATGTAATGAAAATCATGTACTTTGAGAAGCTGCAACACCAAAACTAAAGCATCCACGAAAATAAGGGTTATGTCATTTGCAATATCGTTTCAGCCAAAAATGCAAAGAAATGACATCATCACTTTCAGAAGTAGCATCGGAAAAGTGACACTTGTGCTGGGGGGGGGGGGGTGTCGGTTGTTGGGTACAGCGAAAAAACTACCCAACCAATTCAGATGATCCAAAGTGTGTTTGAAAGAGGAAATAATATCCTTTGTGGGGACGCTTTCAGATTTGGAACTGGACTTTGGAAAAATAATCTATGAAGCGTTTTACAATAAACCACTCAAAAGAGGTCACAAAAACCCAATAAAAGAGGGAAAACTGAATATGACAACTTCCCAAGGCGGATACAGTTTGCATGCAACATGTGGAGAAAAAATGACAGTGAAGCAGTAATCCACAAAAAAAGATACTGAGGAAAAATGTGACTTGTTAAAATGACATTTCCATGTGTAGGGGGTGTTTGGCGGTGATCAAGCAAAAAAAAAAAAAGATCGTCCAGTCGAAGTAATCTAAAGTGCACTTGAAAGATGACAGAAAAACCTTTCTTTTGACACTTATACAATTTGGATTGGATTTCAGAAACATTTTCTATGAAGGTTTAAAACAAAAAAAAAACTTTCTTTCTAACCTTCTTTCCTTCCAAAAAAAAAAAAAAAAAGTATCTCTCCACACCAGAATAGATACATTGGTGTGAGAATGGATACACTGTAGCAAGTTTCTCCTTTGATGTCATAACTACTTTCCCTTTTGGCTTTCCCTCTTATTGAAGAACTGCTTTCAAGGAATAGTGAAGAAAAAACTCTTTTTCTTTGCAGCTTGACTATTGAAATACTTATTGAAAATAGATCCTTTGCAGTTATTCACCTGTGGTGAATTATGGTGTGTACAGTGGGCTGTTTATGGACATGTGTGCATAGTGGGTAGAGTGGGGGAGAATGGAAAATAAAACTTAAAAGCATCTTTATTGAAAAATAAAATATAAAAAAATAAACACAAATGAAATTGGGATTTATGGTTTTGGGTTAACGCAATGTAGCAGTTCAAAAGCAAGAAATTGCAAGAAGATAAATAGGTACCACTTTGGTAGGAAGGTAAACAGTGTTCCATGCCTGCCACATGTCCATGGAAATGCCTGCAGACACAGACAGCGCCTGCTCTTTGGCTATAAACAGAGATGAGCACTGAAACTTAGAGTCGATCAAGGGTGACCTTTACCTTAGCTCAGAAAACCTAGATTTTATGAACATTTTATGAAAACCTTTATGAACATAATGTCTCTATTTTCCCCCATTTGAAACATCACCCTTAACTAATGAATGAAATAAAAGAAATGAATGAACTAATGAGCATAATTCAACACATCGAATTCACACACTAAATCCCTGACGGTAGTGTACTTAGACTCTACCTGCAACTTTTTTGCTGGAAAAGATGGAACCTATTGTCACAATATCTTGGTGGGAAAGGGGTGGGGGAGTACAATTTAACAGGAAACTGAAATGAGTATGAAAACTTTTCTGCTGCTTCCTTGTTTTCTGTTAAATGTTTTTGCCCTTGGAGGGAATCTAAAACTATATTGGCTAAATAAATGAGACAGCGTATTCACAAATAGAAGCTGAATTTTGTAAGCAAAAATGCATATAATGTTGGAGGAGTAAATTAAACACACTCCCACCCCTCATAGTTGGTTGTAACATCAGAAATTGTTTCCATCCACTTTACAAGAAACTGGGCAGCAAAATGTACTGTTGTAGATGTGTCTTTGTGAGATCAAGTAGTAATTCCCCAAGGCTGAAGAGGCAAAAGAGATCTAGTCCAACGAGAAATGAAAAGCATTCATTTTATCCCCGTTCCTGTTTTATGAAACAGAAGCAAAGCTCTTAACCCTCCTTGCAAGAAGAATACCAAATTCAGAATAACTTGAGGTGTGAATGAAAAATAACAGAAGGTGAGGAATGAGAGGTGAGCAAGAGCTTCCTTATTGCTCAAATAACAGTTCAGCTTCCAGGTTCTTTGGAAGATCAAAAAGAGAGATTCTGGTGAAAGCTGAAGCTCTGTTTTTCACTGACATAGTTCCTCATTACCTCCAAAATGCCCTTTTCTTATTCCCCTGAAAATGCCTGAAGTAAAGATAAATATTTTTTTTGTACAGATCATCCAAACCTGGCACAATTCTCCCAAATCCCAGACTCTCTAAAAGTATAGGGAGGATCAATTGGTAGCAATTCATGGGTTAAGAGAGAGCTGTTAACTGAGACACTCCAGGTATTTCAGGATAACTACTCCCATGACCCTTGACCCTTGGCTATGATGGCTTGTCCTAAGGGACCACAATAGCACAAGGGAGGGATTGCAAATAAATGCACTTTGACAGTCAAAAACATACTTGTGGCATCATTTGCAGTGAACTGGAGACCTAATTACTCTACATTTGAAGGTTGCTAAGTGCTTGTTTTCACAGGGTTCGTCTTCTGCCTCATGCCTTAACTATGAAATACTGAATGAAAAAAAGTTAGGAGTATTTCACTCCTACGCAAAATAAACAGAGCAAAAACACAGAAATGTTTGTGTTGCATGCTGTTGTGTTTTTTTAAAAAAAATCAATATTTAGACAGGAGGAAAACTAGCATAATGCTGATAGTAATGTTGGCAAAAGTTGAAGGTTGTAGGAGCAGAGGAAGACCAAATAAGAGCAAGTGTGAAGCCATGTCTATGAAATTGCAAAGATGAATGTTAATGACAGGACATTTGGGAGGTCACTAATTCACATGGTTACCATACATTGGATAGTGGAACCAGCCAGTGGTGGGATGTCAAAAATTTTACTACCCCACTGTGATGTCATCACAGTGTGGGCGGAGCTAATGTCATGATGTCATGATGTCGTGGGTGGGGCCAAAGAACTTTTTTTAAAATAAATAAATAATAAAATAAAAATAAGCACACACACCCCTCAACCCACCCACCCACCCATCCACAACACAAACCCGTAAATAAATTAAATAAATAAATAAAAATTACATTAAAATACACCCACCCACCCACTCCAAACATAAATCAACCCACCCACCCACCCCAAAGGTGGTTCCCCCCAAAAGCTGCTACCGGTTCTCTGGGACACTGGGAAAAGTTACTACCAGTTCTAGCGAACTGGTGGAAACCTGTTACATCCCATCACTGGGACCAGCTGTCTGGAGAGATAGTAAGTGCTCCAGCACTTCAAAGCATTCAAGAGAGAATTGGACTGCCATTTTTCAGATCTGCTTTGATTTGGGTTCCTGGATTGAACAGGGGGTTGGACTCAATGGCCTAAATGGTCCCTTCCAACTCAATGATTATATGATTATATGACACAATGTGACAGCTCAACAACAATATATGTAGGCTATGTAAGAATATTGGCTCAAAAGGCAGTTCTCTCTTCACTTACACTTTCAGTATGAAATCTCGCCTGCAAAGTAGATGTGCATTTACTGACCAAATTATCTGTTATTTTCTCTGCAAGTCTGATGACATTTTGCCACTTACATTAATAGCACAACTATAAAACACATTGAAAGGCTGTTTCCAGGGAGGGCTTACATTCCTTGACAATCTATCCTCTATAGGGGGAGCCCCATCAATCACCACAGAACATTCTAGTCTCCTCACGATAAGTTGTAGGAAAAGAGTTTCGAAATAAAATGTACATGAGATAAGTTTGGCACAACATAATTTTCTCACGATGGACATAGTCCACTCAATAGTAGGAGAGGTGTGGGAGAGAGGGAGTTAAAAGTATACAGCAGGAGTGGCTGACCTTTTTGCATCATGGATCATGGGCCTGATCATGCCAGAACAGCTGAGCAGTTCGGACAACACCCTCTGGAAGCAGAAGCAGGCACATTTATAACCAATGTAAATGTGCCCACTTCTGTGTTTACATCAGCCGTGGGCGCACTTGTGCATGCACATTTTACAGCTTACCTAAATGCACCTGCTTCTACTTCCGGGTGCAGGGGAGGCTGTGACTGGCTGGTTGGAATGGAACCCCTGTCATAAAGCAACATAAGTGACCAGTTTCTCTTTATTTTTTAGTCTTTTGAGAAATAGAGAACCACAACCAGGTTTAATAGAAACCATATAGAGAGAAAGTAACAAGAGCCTTCTCTAGCTGGGGTTGCCATATGTAAGTTATCCCAAGGTGAGTATCCTAATTTGCATAGGAATGTTGTGTGCATATCATGTCAATATGTACAGTACTGTATATAAATTTGCATATAGCAATTAGCAATAGCAATTACACTTATATACTGCCCCATAACACTTAGTGAGTCAACCTTGTGTGCTGGTCAGGATCACACTCACAACCTTTTGGCTGCAGTACAGCAGTTTAACCAGGGCTCTGTATAATTTACTTTAAGCATATTGTTTTTCCACCCATATGTCTCAACCTTGGCACAATTTAAATGGGCACCAAAAATCAGAGGTAGCTTGTATAGAGTAATGATGAAAGTGCTGGGCACGGGAAATGGAATCCAGCTTCTCTGCAAAGCTTATTTTGTCTTTGTGGGCTAATCTGTGCCTCACAGCCAAACTTACTTAAAAAGATTGTTTTCAGGAGAAAAATGGGAGAGGGAAGGCCTTCAAAAGGCATGTGTAAAAACAGCCATATACACTACTGATGCATGCCAAATGATGACATTCACAACAACTATAAACTCAATAAGATTAACAGTCACCATCACAATAACCATAATAAGCTGAAGCTTCTAATAATTTATCTTCCTCCTTCTCTCATTTCCTCAAACCCTTCCTTTTTTTAGCTTATCTTCAAGCATCTTGTAGAAGATAAAATGGAGTTTGATTTATATGGAAAGTAAATAAAATGTGTAATAGAAGAACTTGGAAAAATTCCTTCTTTTTTAATATTTCCCATAATTCCCCTGTCAGAATTTATTCCCTGACTTCGTTGTGTGTTGTGTGCAGACTTTAGCTAATTAGCCAGACCCAGTCTTTTCCAAAATTGCAACGTTCACCCTTGCATACTTAAATGTCTCTAAAAACTTGTCCAACCATGGATGGTTTTGTTCATTGACTAGTCACACGGAAAGGCTGATTTCTTACATTAGATTGACTGTGAATTGTGTCTTGTGTTTCTGCTTCCATTAAGTTAGACACCTATTTTCTTTTTGCTGCTGTTTAATAGTGACTTATAATTTAACCAATATGATGTGTTGAATGGGTCCCAGGGAGGCATGTCTGAAATCTGGTTGGAACCCAATGTTCATGATGACATTACTCGATATATTGATGGATACAATATGACCTCATCCCAAACCTACTGAAACCAAGAAACTATGTTGATAGATTCCTTATGTGCACAAACTATAGTTTTACAGCAGTATTTCTCAATCTTTGGTTCTTAGACTTTAATTCCCAGAAGCCTAAGTCAATTTCCCAAAGCACTGAACAGCCAATGTACTGACTTAGGCTTCTGGGAATTGAAGCCCCCTGTGAGGCATGAGCCCCACATCGGGAACCACTGCTTTACTGCAAACGGAGTCCTTTTTCATCCTGTGTGTACCTCAGGACCAGACCAGGTGCAACTGTACCAAAATATAGAATCTGATTTCCACAACTGAAGAGTGTTGTTTGCACTACTCCAGTGAAATGGAGACATGATTCTTCAAATGCAAAAGCATTGCTGATTGTCAAAACCTTCCAAATGGGCTCAGGAAGAAACCAGCATTCTCACCCACTCCCATGGTTATACGGACTCTTATGTGTTCACATCAGTTTTATAATGTACTCCATTTCGACCTGGTGCTTGAAAATATTTTAGAATATAGCAACTCATGATGCTAGATTGGGTGGAAAGCACAAGAGAAGTTCAATAGCCCCAGATGGGAAGTTATTCTACTCCACTCTAACACTGTCAAATGTTCCTCGTTGGATTTTATTTTTACTCACTGGTTTTATGATACAAAGTTGAAACAGACTATAGTCTCTGCAGGGAAAATATGGGAATATTTTTACCTGAATCTGAAACAATTACAATAAAAATTCTAAGATTCATTAGGGTCTTATAGTCCCAAAACACATACAAATATTACAAGGAGCTTCGAAGGCATTTGGCCCAACATCTATTTTTGTGTAATTGCTTCCTATGTAGTCCTGCTCTGTATGAAAGCCTGGAAATAGTTCCCAAATAGGAGATGTTATTTATCCTTCAGGCATTAAAAGATCCTAATAACTTTCCTACTATCCTCATTCACCAAGTGTTATATTTATGACACTTTCTCTTAAATGATCAAACATAATATCGCTTAACTGTTTGCTAAATGTGAGGACAGAAAAGTTCTAATGAGAGCTCCCTATAGTGTAATAAGTTAGTGGGAGGAGGGAAATTGCCTACCATTAGTACAAGGAAATGTACAAGATGTATAAATCAGGTGCATAAAGTCTTGCTTCATTATAATTTTCAATACACTAATTATCCAGAGCGTTCTTTTAAAAAATGCTTTATTGTTGATTCTGCTTTAGCTCTTTTGCAATATGTAAGCCACGTTCCATTCAGGGTGTGTGTGTGTGTGTGTGTGTGTGTGTGATTCCCAAGTACATTTGAATATGATTATGTTTTGAGTGGCATTCTCCCAGGCAATTGAACCTTTGGAGGTTTAGGCCAATATAATTTTCTCAGGTTGTTACATACATGCACTGTGTTCAAATTTGAAACAATGGCACCTTTTAAAGGCAGCTGACCATTTGATTGTGAGAGGTGAACAAATATGCTAAGAAGTAGAAGATTAGTTTGGGAATGAAGGGAGGGGAGGGTTCCAGAGCATATACGCATCATTCCATGAAACAGCTAAGGTCAGATTCTCCTGATCTGCTTTGCTCAACATCTATTGCTCTAAAAGAGAATAATAACAGCTCATTATACAATAGGATTATAGAGACTTAAGGGTTGGTCCACATTGGGTGGAGTGAGATAGTCACGTCAGACTACTTGTGAACCCTGGTGGTGCAGTGGTTAATCTGCTGTACTGTAGCCAAAACATTGTAAGTTTGATCCTGATGGGGATCAAGGTTGTCTCAGCCTTCCATCCTTCCGAGGTTGGTAAAGGGGTCCCCAGCATGTTGGGACAAAATGCTAATTACCTCGTGAATTGCCCAGAGAGTGTACTAAGTGCTATGGATATATAAGTGTAATTTCTATTGCTACTGGTTTTAGAAGGACAACATATTACAGTAATACCCCGGTTAATGATTGTACCGGATAGCGCTAAAACCGCATAACGATGCAAGATTTTTGGAAAAATCTTACCTCAGATAACACGATTTTTAGCGTTATCTGGTACAATCATGTGGGGGGAAGGGTTGGATTGGGTAGAGCATCTACCCAATCCAACCCCCCCCCAGGGCCCGCCCGCACGATGTTTGGAAAGGGTGCGGGTCCCCGTACCCTTTCCAAACACCGTGCAGGGGCACGTGTCAAATGGGGTTTGGGGAGGGTACGGAGATCTTCCCCGTACCCTCCCCAAACCCCCTCTGACATGCATGCGCCCACCTGCCTGATGTTTGGAAAGGGTTTGACGTGCGCCTGTCAAACGCGGCTTGGGGAGGATATGGAGAAAATCTCTGTATCCTCCCCAAACCGCGTTTGACACGCGCGCGGCAGCCCACCCGATGTTTGGAAAGGGTACGGGCCCCCATACCCTTTCCAAACACCGTGCAGGCGCGTGTCTGTCAAATGCGGCTTGGGGAGGATACGGAAAAAATCTCTGTATTCTCCCCAAACCGCATTTGACATGCACGCGCCAGCCCACCCGATGTTTGGAAAGGGTACGGGCCCCCATACCCTTTCCAAACGCCATGCAGGCGTGCACCTGTCAAACGTGGCTTGGGGAGGATACTGCCGCCACCGCCACGCCGCCGCTGCCGCTGCCACCCTGAAAGGTGCGGTTCCAGTTCCAAAATAAAAAAAATTAAAATTGGAGCAAAAATGGCTCCAATTGACTGCGCATGCGCAGAAACTCAATCTGACGCATGCACAATTTTTTTTCTTTCGGTGAGGCATCTGGAACCAGACGCCTCAAAAGTTGACTACCCTCCCAGAGAACCCTCCGGGACTGTTCCATATGGTTCCAGGGAACCGTATGGAACTGGAGACATCCCATCACTGCTTCTTGTCTTGAAGTGCAGTGCTGAATTTCAGCTTCTTAAAATCAAACTGCAACTGACCTTGTGCAGTTGACAAAATCTTCTTTTTCTGGACTGTTCTGCCTTTCCTCATAGAATAATGGAGCTAGAAGAAGCTTATGATGCCATTAAGTACAAAGTTCTACTCAACGCAGGAATGCAAATCAAAGTTCTGCATATAGATGGCTATCTATTTTTCTCTTGAATGCTTCCAACATTAGAGCACTCTCCACCTCACTTTTCCACCCATTGCTTTATTTATTTATAAATCAAATTTATATAGCCACCCACTTGCCATGTCATAGCGACTCAGAGCAGCTGACAAATTAATACAACAAGATAACAAACAAACAAACAAAAAAGCAGGAGGAAAAAAGCTGACATGCGTTCAGGTAGGTGGCAGCATATCCCTCAGCCAGGTGGAAAGAGTCTGAGGGTGGCAGAGGGGTCCTTGGTCACCCACACGTCTTTGGCTGTCGGCTCCACCAGGCAGCCCTTGTATCCTCCGGCCGGGGGAAAGAGTCTGGGGTGGTGGTGGTGGAGGCATCCTCGGCTGCCCACACAACTGGGGTGGCATTGTCAGCCTCCCACATGGCCAGGGCAGTATCTTCAGCTGTTGGTTCTGCCAGGCGACCCTTTTATCCCCTGGTCAGGTGGAAAGAGTCTCTCCATGTGTGGGGGGAGGCATCCTTGGCTGCCTGCACAGCCAGGGTGGCGTTGTCAGCTGCCCACATGGCCGGGGCAGTGTCTTCAGCCATTAGCTTCGCCAAGCAGCGCTTCTATCCCCCAGCCAGGTGGAAAGAGTCTTGGGGGGGGGCAGAGGCATCCTCAGCCTCCTGCACAGCTGGGACAGCATTGTTGGCTGCCCACACAGCCATGGCAGCATCTTCGGCCATTAGCTCTGCCAGGCGGCCCTTTTATCCACCGGCTAGGTGGAAAGAGTCCAGGGGGGCAGGTGTCTCCTTGGCCACCCACACAGCCGGGGTGGCGTTGTCAACTGCCCACATGGCTGACATCTGTAAAGCCTTTTCAAAAGGAATAAATACTGCAAAATATCTCTTTCCCCATCCTTATTGTTTCCTGCTGAATTCTTATACCTATAGTGTGTGTGTGGGGGACCCCCACAAATCCCATGCCGAATGAAGAAGTCTTAAAAGGAGACTTCAGCCTTGTCCAAGAGAGTAAAACAAAAGTGTCGGCAGATATGTGTTTAGGGGTTGAAACTCCATGTATTCTTCCTGGGAAATTCTTGGAGAATTCTGGGAGTTGGAATAAAAAAACACCTGAACGAAACTAAAAGTCACACACCTAGTTGCAAACATCTGAAACTCATATTGAATTCTTATTTCGTCCCTCTAATTATATGCTACTCCTATATTCCCAAAGTGTAGAAACATGATTATTCTTTGAATAGATTGTGAATACTTTTGCTATCAGATGCAGTGCAGTGTGGTGCATTTTAATACAGCCCAGTCACTGAAGAGGAGAATTCTCAGGACTGTAACAACTCAACCTTTGCCCCAGGTCACCAGAATTTACAGGTAAGTGTTAAGAAAATAAATGGCAACAGTTCTTATCTTATTCACTTTTCTTTTTCTTTATTCTTTTGGAAAGGAAGAAATTATGTCTTTCTTTGGAGAGCACTACCTTATGTTCTTTTCTTCTGCGGAAGGGACTTATACCTGTATCTCAGAGCTGAGTGGGTTAGAAATTATGCCATTGACCCTAGGTGCCAAAATTGCTAGTTACAGCTCTTATGTCACTGCAGAATCACCTCTGTTCAGCAGCACATGAAGCATAATTCAGCCCTGATGCTAGCTTTCAAAGTTCCATGGCAGTCGTTCTTGTTATCATAATTTTGTGCAGACTTTTTTTTTTAAAAAAAATCATATACTATTTATTAGTGGCATTACTCTTTCCCTAACCATGTATTTCACACATGGATCATTTACTGTTGCTAAGCAATTAGTCTTGTGCAGTCACCTGAAATTGGATCTATCAAGACAGTTTCACATAGTATGTAAGGCAGAATGATAATCTCCATTCTAACACTATAGTATCTATCTCCCGTGGAAACAGAAAAGTGTCTCCTTATTTCTTTTGCTATCCATAAGAATCTAACAAAAAAGTCTGAATTTTTTATTACTTTTCCCTCTGTGCTTGGCGTCAAATACAATATAAAATATAACATTACATGAGGAAACACAAATTTGACCTTTTGCAACTTAATGGAGGCATATGATGGTAGAGAAATTGAGAGGTGAAAGGCAGAAGTGATAAATCTAGTCAATTCATAACTGGAAGAGCCATATTTTAAAATTTAAGCATTTTGAAAAAGCTTGCAAATCAAATGATTGGTGGAAGTGTAATGAGAGAATGCAGAACAGGATATGGTGGGTGATACCTTTACTAGACCACTATAATGTTACTAACAGAAGATATCTTTTGATTATAGCAGGTCTTCCTCAGAATGGCTACCACAGATCTGTAGTGGAAAAAAAAAGGGGGGGGCAGAAAGCTCAAAAAATAATGGCCATGGAAATCTGAAATTTGCACTTTGAGCAGAAACTACAGTTCCCATTCTTAAACATGCTTGAAGGGGAAAATCCTGGCCTGAAGATCTGGTGTTGATATTTTGAACTTCAGTAGGGGGTTTTCTACACTATCCATAGCTCTGTAATACCCAGCCTAATATAGATCCCCGTAGGGTCAAAAGGTAGCTCCTGTTTGTGATTTTTTAAATGGGTTAATAAAAGTATTGCTTGCTTTCACTATTTGGTTCCGTACCACATGGCTTCTTCCTCTCCTCCTCACCCCCACCGTAAAATATTCTAGCTGGCCTAGGGTACTGTACTCTTTGAACTTGGTTACACATTGTTTATTCTTCTGCCTTAGTAGGGCAAAATATATTAGCAATTAGACTTATACGCTGCCCCATAGCACTTAGTGCATTCTTTGGGCGGATCACAAGGTAATTAGTATTTTTTTGCCCCAACATGCTGGGTACTTATTTTTCCGACCTTGAAAGGATGGAAGGCTGAGTTAACCTGGTCTCCCATCATGATTGAACTCAAAATGTCAGCAACAGTTTTTGTCTGCAGTATAGCAGTATAGCCACTGTGCTACCAGGGCTCCTAAACTTAGGGACTTGAATAACAAAATATCTTAGGTATGAATCTAGAATTCAGCAGATGAAGGGAGGTTAAATCTGTTATCAGAAATAATGTCATGTAATAGCTAAACAGAATGGCCTGTAGTAAGTAACAAGGACAGGCAACAGAAAAGGACCCATGAATGGCATGCTTCCCAGAGGTATCTATCTGGAAGCAAATTTCTGGGGTACAAAAATGGGTTCATCTTCAAGTCAAAGCACCATGGATTTCATTTAAGAATACTGTGTGCTCTTGATTATCTTGGAAAATGTCACATGGGGTGTTAGCTTGAATGCACGAAACAAATAACTCAAAACCTAGCAACCTGTTCTCCAAGGTGGCTTTTTTAAAATAGGCACAAAATTCCTCCTGACCTCTGCGACATTTCTCCTACAATTTCTACTCCTGGAATGGAAATGTGAAAATTGCCTTGAAAGGATGCATTTTTATTGCCTCCAACACTGTTTATTATGCAATAACTTGACAAATTCTACATCTAGTTCCTGTAAAGTGCCTTCAGCACAACCTATAATTGCAGATCCTTTAATTAATCCTTAAATGATAATGATTTCCTTGGCAAAGAACCAAGCCAAAATCAAAGCAACTCAGACTGTTTTGCATTAACGTTCTCCCATACAGATGCTCTCCTGTTCTCTTATCTGTCCTTGCTCAGGAAGGCTGGAAGCAGCACTTCTGATACCAAAAAAAAAGAAAACTCATTGTACTGGAAGCGGCTTGTGAATTAGAAGAGCAGTGGAAGGAAAAATTCAAGAGGATTGCTTCAGTGTTAAATGGGTTTTCACAGAAAGAAAAAAGGTACATCCACTCTCTTTTAGGAGAGACGATTCTGCCAGCATCAAATTATACTAAGTGCTCAGAGAACAAAGTGAACAGAACAGAAATTTGAGAAACAGGAGAAATAATATTAACAAGGCCAACCAAACAGGGGTAAATGGTGGCCTAACAGGCCTGGCGGCCTAACAGGCCTGGCGGCCTGTCACGTACCAGCTGGCCCTCGCTCTGGAAAAAAACCCTTAACCAAAGCTTCCAAAGAGTGGGCTGGCCGGCAAAACAGAGTTACAGCTCTTAACTGCCTATCATCCACAAGGGGGTTTAATTTGGTAGCGTGTTCAAAGGTTTGTGTGTGAAATGCAATGCTACTCTTACACTTTTAGTCCAATGAAGACACGTTGTTCAGGAAAATGATGAAGATTTATTGATCAGGTTCATAAAGCATAAAAGTCAGTAGCATAGGTCAGTCCAATACAGTCCACAGGTAATCTAGGTAACCATTTTTAAGGAGCAAAAATGCATAGCTCCTAGGCTAAGGATGTTAGCCCATAGAGATCCCGAAAAACAAAAAAACTCTCAACTTCAAAACAGGTCTTAATCCATGAAGAGGCAGAAAATGAACTCTTCAACTTCTCTGCAAAATGGACAATTTGCAGTCAGGTGGGTTACTCTTGGCCAATCAGGTAATAGAGAACAACAGAGAATAACTTTCTCAAAACAATATATTGTTTACACACATGCACAGAGAGTGCTCTGGCATCTAGACATAACATGGATCTCAGCTAGCTTAGAAAGATAAGAAATACTGAAAAACAGGCCTTGAGGCTCAGAGAAGACAAAGGATTTTTTCTGAGGCATATTTGAAACTACTGCCTCACCAAGCTTTGAGAACATTAGGAAAAAGATGTCGTTTTCTGACACACACCCAATTTTGGAAAGGCAAACCTGGCGGCCTGGCCTTGGAGTTTTTAAGCAAAGCCTTGGAGTTACCTCATCAAGAAGTTACACCTGTGCTGTTCCAAGTGCTGTTCTAATTGGAGAACCCTTAAGGAGGTACAGCTGTTTTACATTTACATTAAGGCATATTATCCTAGAGAACTGGTACGATGACCATATCCATCTTGCAACATGGTGCTGCCCAGGCACTTATACTAACAGGTAAGTGATGGTATGTGTTTGGGGTAGGTGGGTGGGTTTATTTCTGTTTGGGGTGGGTGGGTGTATTTTAATGTAATTTTAATTTTATTTATTTGTTTATTTAATGTATTTAATTTATTTATGAGTTTGTATTGTGTGTGTGTGGGTTGAGGGGTGTGTGTGGGTGTGTGCTTATTTTTATTTTTATTATTATTTCCTTTGGCCCCGCCCATGACACCCTGGCGGCCTGTACAATAGCTACTGAGGACATTTTAGGGCAATGTGAGAAAGCCTTGTGGCTACCATTGTATGATCAATGTTAAATAAATGTTACTCTATCTGGCCATGGAGTAAGGGAGGAGGAATGCTATTTTTTTGGTTGATTTGGACAGGAAAATATCTTGGATTGGAATTCATACAAAGCCTTGGAACCTGCATGTACAAATCAAAAGGTCATCTTCCCACTTACATTAGTAGATTTTTCTATCCCCAAGGGCTCTCTATGGACCCTCTTTGTCTAATCCATATTCATCAACTGTAGATTCTGGATGCCTGAAAACAGACACATTGTCACAGTACAGGTTGTGTTTCATGAGTTAGATCAGTGAGTAAACTGCCAGTTCCCCAGCTTTCTTCATGGGTACAGACTTCTGCTTGACACTGGGCTTACCATCATCCACATTTTTTACTTAATGTTTTATTCAGAAAAGCCACATTCTAAGGTAGAATTAAAGAGCACAGTCAGTGATAGGATTGCCAGCTTGGCAAAAGGCTATTCCCTGGAATATTAAAGCCAAAACCTGAGACTGGGGGGGGGGGGACGGGACAGAGGAAACACATTTGAGATGCTATGGGGAGGTTTCTGGGGAAGTTCATTGGGCCCAGTAACAGACTGCAGTTGTAGCAGAGGCATTACATGCTCCCTATAGCTGGCTCCGTTGAACAGTCTGGTTGCTACATTTTGAACTAGCTGAAGTTTCCAAGCTATCTTCAGAGGCATCACCATGTAGAGCATGTTACAGTAATGCAACCAGGATATAAGTAAGGCATGTGTCACTGGAGCTGAATCAGTCATCTCAATAAATAGATGAAGCTGGCACACCAGTTTTAGCTGTACAAATGCATTCCTGGATACCACTGAAATCTGGGCAGCCAGACTCAAGGTGGAGTCCAGGAATACACCTAAGCTGAGGACCTGTGTCTTCAGCTAGAGTGTAACCTTATCCAACACAGGTTGCATTCCAAGTTCCTCATCTGCCTTCCGATTGACCAGGAGCACTTCTGTCTTGTCTGACATCAGGGTCTACATCAGGGTCTACAGCAGTTGGATCGATCAGTTGGATTTGGCTCATTATCTTTAGGGAAGGGAGTAACACACCTCAGTACAGCTAGGCATTGGCTGTATGAACCTTCTGTAGTTAGAATGGCTGGAAAAAAAATATTTCCTTCTTCCCATGACACACTGATGAATAATCATGACCACCAAGCCTCATTAGCCCACAGAACTGGCTCCTGGTCAACCTCATTTCTAAAATTCAGCCTTCTTGCTTTGGCCATTTTTTGCTTAATTTGTTCCCTCACCCCCTGTAATGCCTGCTTTGCTCACTACCATGCTTGCAACTCTCTGGGCTTTTCATTTGAGGGCCTGTTATTCATTGTTGTCTGCAGGCTAAGTATAGAAGAATACATGGACTCAGCCTCTTTGACTTTGCTTATCTATACACTGCAGAAACTTTTTTTGTTTTTGTCAGCCTGAGAGACGTAATTTGCAGGAGCAGAGAGGGGCTGCAGAAGGTGAAAGATCTTCAGGGTTAAGGGATGATCATTAGATTACTACAGGCTGCACCAAGACAGATTAGCATGGAGGCAGCCCTGAGGGGAAGGCAAGCACTAAGCAGCTGGATGATTCACAGCACAAGGCCTGAGTGAATTACAAATTGAGGAAAGGAATATTGGAGTTCCTGAAGATTTATTCAACTCCGCCTTTAGGTTGGAGCTAATGAGATGCTTCAGTTTTTGTTAGAAATGCAACTGTGCAAGGCTATAAGGAGTGCAGGAAATATTTTCCAAGGGACTCTTCAGTTCTGTGGCAGTGGGACATAGAGTTTGAAACTTTGTTTTGTTGTTGTTGCTGAAAGGAACTTTCTGTGTTACTTCAGCATTGCAGTAGTCATGTTACTGCTATTATTGTCACAACTACATACACAAAAGTAAATTTGGCACCATGTATTGTTATGGAAATGAAAGCTTTTATTTAAGCATTCAAGACCTGCTTATAATCATAGGTGACTGGAATGCAAAAGTAGAGAACAGAGCAGAACCAAATACTGCTAGAAAATTTACATAACCAGACAGACCGCTGTTGCTGTTGCTGTTGTTCAGTCACACAGTTGATTCTGACCCTTTGCGACCCCTTGGACCACTGTCCGCCAGACACTTCTGTCCTCCACCATCCTCCTCAACTCACTCAGCTCTGTGCCTATTGTGTCTACAATACCATCTAGCCATCTCATTTTGGGCCACCCCCTTCTTCTTTTGCCCTCCACCCTTCCCAGCATCAAGGCTTTCTCAAGCGAATCCTCTCTTCTCCTTTGATGTCCAAAATACTTTAGCTTCATCTTCACTATTTGACCTTCTCAGGAGCTGTGATAAAATGAGGCCCCAAGTTCTTTCTATATTCAAAATGTTTAGTAGGTTTCTAGTCTATAGTAGAAATGTGGCTTCTTGTGTTAGCCAAAAGGGCCATTTGGTTGTTTTTCACACTTTGGGGCCCAGGAAGGGAAGAGATAGAGAGGTGCCCATTGTAAACAAGACAACCAGAGTTGTTTGCCCAACTCTGGAATCTGATTGGAAGTAGCCTGATTACCCAGGTTCACTTGATACCTGGCGAGGGTCTGGCAGAGAGCCAGAAGGAGAGTTTGAAAATGGTTGTCAACTAGGGAACATTGACATGAAAGAGATAGGCTTTCCAACTAGGCCTTATCTCTGGAAATCTTAATTATGGTAACTTAGAACAGATAGATAGATTCCTTTTATTTAGAGGAATACTTGTCTGAAACATCCTTTCTCTGAAACGAATTTTAATTAGGTTATTAAGGACTAATAAGGAGAGACAGAATCATTTCCTATAGGTGCATCTTAGCCCCTTCTCTCTTTAGTCTGTAGTAAATTTTATCTTATAAAAAGCCAAACTAAATACAGATGAAGGATGAGTGAATCTTGGTGTGAGGAACAACAATAACTTAAGACATGCAGATGACACCTTCTTAATTGTTTAGTCATTAATCTAACTGGAGACTGCAGCTAAGAAATAAAAAGACTGTAACTTAGAAGGGCAGCAATTAAACAACTAGAAAAGATTAAGTCAAGATCATCAACACTTTTTTTTATTCCCAATCACCATGTATGAGTACAAAGGCTGGACAGTAAAGAAAGCTGACATGAAGGAAAAAATTATTCATTTTAAATATGGCATTGGGAGAGAGCTGAATGGATACCCTGGACTGCCAGAAAGATAAACAAATCAAGCCTGAACTGTCTCTTTAGGCAAAAATTATGACACTAGGACTGTTTTACTTTGGGCCCATCATGAGAAGGCAAGATTCTCTGTAAAAGACAATAATGCAGAGAAAGGTTGGAGGCAGCAAGGAAAAACGAAAAACCAAACCCTCCCCCTGTGCCTACACCAACTGCCAGGGAAGAAGAAGCCAGGGCATGTTGAGGACTTAGCTGTCCATCCCCCTGAGCCCACACCAACATATTGTATTGTAATGTAATGTATTTTTTGTAAGCCGCTCTGAGTCACCACGGTGAGTAGGCGGCAATATAAATTTGATATAATAATAATAATAATAATAATAATAATAATAATAATAATAATAATAATAATAATAATAATAATAATAATAATAATAATAATAATAATAATAATAATAATAATAATAATAATAATAATAATAATAATAATAATAATAGATTGACTCCCTAAGGGAAGTCACAGACTTGATTTTACAAGAGCTATGTAAGGTTGTTGATGACATGAAATTATAGAGATACAGCATCTCATTCAAAGATTTGCTATGAATCAGTTGCGATTTGATGAGATGTAGCAACAAAAATATATATTATGAATGGGGTGCACTGTTGTTACCAGCATGTCAAAGAGGAGGGGAGTGCAGAGACATATTCTTGTGGTCAGTTTTGATAACATATTTTGATAATACTTACACAAATATAAAAAACTAAACAACAGTACTTTATGTGCCATGTAGGACTGATATCAGTGAGATAAAATTTGAAAAGAATCATATCAAATGCCTTTTAAATGACCTCAACATACAAAAGTAAATTTTGAGAGTAATTATAAAACTATTAGTTATACCAGAAATATCATTATAACTCTCTAACACGTCTGAAATAAAACCAAGTTATATCCTCATTACCCCCCAAATGCAACTAAGCCTAACTAGTCCACATCTCCTAGGTAAAGTCACAAATGAAATTGAGTTGTCTACTGGCTTTCATGCTTCCCGCCCTTTGCAATACACTTCCTTACTGAGAAAATTTAATAGAATGCTTTAAAAGAGCAAATGTGAAGGGGAAGAATACTTAGAATAAATGTATTGCAAAATAAATTGTGCATTTCAAAGGTATTTAAATGTGATTTTGTACTTATTATAATAATAATTACTGTCACCATCATCATCATTTTGAAGGAGAATTTTGAGCTGAGCAAATTTAAAATTCAGCAGTTTCATTGGCCATGCAGGAGTTCCTCTATACCTGTGGAGCTTCGCACAGGCATGGGTTCTGTTTTATAGCGAGGAATGTTTTGTGTAAGTAATGGGTTTATTACTATCTAGAGCACTGAATAGGGTTGTGAAACAGCTTCTGCTAATAAAGGAGGCATTTTGCATTGAAACATTAGAGGATTTTGAATCATGGAACGACTGGATACTTACAAACGTAAATACTGTATGTCCATGTTGAACTTCCAGTGTGTTTATTCTCACCTCTTAGGGTCAAGTGTGCAATCTTTTTAATAGGCAAGGCAGAGATCTGTTTGGGGTGGATGTGAATTTTGGGCTTGAAGTAAGCCTACGTAATTTGCACTCCCTGGATTTATGTAAAAATTAGTTCACACTCCAAAGTCTTATTTCCCCCCTCCCCTGAACCTCGCAAACACAGCAGTTAAAAATCTGCACAAAACTATCTATTGGAGGAAAGTGCACTAAAGAAAGAAAAACAGCACAGATAACGTACAAGGCAATTAAAAAGAGCAGGATACATTTGTTTTCCAGGCACAAGTCAAATACTTAATAAAAAAAATAGGTTGGCTATCTGAACATGGTCCAAACCTCAGACTGATAATGCTTTTATGGACATGTTTCATTAGGAAAGAAAGATTCAGGTGATGGGGAGGTTCAATAAAAAAAATTGCACTAATTTTTGTTTTTAAAAAAGGCACATCTGTACACACGCTATATTCATTCTACAAGGAAGGAAATAAAGACAAGAGTTGACTGAATTTGTAATTTTTATTGTATTATACAGTCTTTATGGTATTATTTTATTATATGTTGTGAACCACCCAGAGTGATAACACTAATGAAGCAGCATAGAAATGGACTGAGTGAGTAAGTGAAGTCAACTTTTGCCCCCAGTTAAACACTGAAGTTTTTTTCTTTTCTTTTTGAAAGATCCCTACCAACTTTGAGCTAACTTTGCTGCCAGTAATCACTGGGATGCTTTAGCCAGCACAGTTTTGTTCTGTAAAGCACCCAAGATTAGGAGATCTCTTTGGGGCTTGCTATTTTTCAGGAACAATTTTGCAACAGCCAGATTGTTGCCATTGCTTACTAGGCTTATGGTTGCTGCTGGGATTTTGGCAACTTTTATTAAGCCCATTTATATTAGTTTATACCATATGTAAATAGAAGGGATTTTTCAAACAAAATGTGTTTTGAATGCAGGGCAAACATTAGAGGAAGGCCTTCCCCCTCCCTGCTGTCTCCCATAGCAAATTTCTATTATTTTCTCTCTCTTTTTTGGCAAATGTCTTCAGAAATGCTATTTTAAGGGGGGATGGGGTGAGAAACACTGCTTTCCTGCTAGCTTTAAGCAGACAGTATTTTTGTAAGTAAATCTCTTTGAAGAGGATTTGTGATTTGTATTAATCTTGCATGCAAAGAGAGGTAGAGTATTGTTGCCAGGACTACAAGTTATCTTCTCAGTGATTATATATTAGAAAGTGCATGGATCATATCTTTGGGATGTACAGCAGCACACAACAACAGCACCTTTCTGCCTAGAGGAGTCTCCCCATGACTGTCCTCAAGGGACAACTTGAATAGTACAGGCAAAGAATTTTAGCACACTTTAAATTCAGATATGGTATCTATCAAGCTGGAATGCACAGCAGCATTGCAATTCAGTATGCTTAATGGCTTAAGTCTAAATCCAGTTAAGGATGAATCCGCCTGTTTCTTCTCCACATCACTTTTGCATGTGTTCACAGGTTGGGAAAGGAAGAAACCTCACCAGTGCTTTCCTTAAAATCACAACATAGCATTCCAAGGTTATTTAACTGTTGTAAGTGTTCTTACCTACAGTCCAAAACAGACACAACAAACAACATTTTTTGCACCTCATCATGGATTGCACAATTTATGCAAAATATCTCCAGCATTTTCTCCCTTCCTAGAACTAATCACACAAATGTAGGACACAAAAGGCTGAAAGATGCAAATAACCCATCTTATGCCTCTGTATTTTTTTTCCAAGTCCATAGAACAACACCATAGCAGTTACCGTTTGCCGGCGTATAAGACGACTGGGCGTATAAGATGACCCCCCAACATTTCCACTCAAAATATAGAGTTTATTATATACTCGCCGTATAAGACTACCCCCTCTTCCGCACACCTTCCACACACAAAATAAAATGTAAAAGAACATCAGATTTGATTTCAACATGTTAATTTACGGTAAGAGATAAAGCATATAATAAAGGTTGTTCAACAAGAAAGCAAACGTGGACAAAATGGGACATTCCAAGTTGGAAGGGACATTGCCCCGGCCGGCCCGAACCTTTCCCTGCTTCAGTCACGACCAAACCCTGGGAAACCGCTTCCCAAGACTTTCAGTTTCCCAGAAGGGAAAAAAGCAGGGGCAAGAAAACTGCATGTCCCAGCATGCCTTTGGGAAGCCTCGTAGTGGGGACTAATCTTGTTGATGTAGATAGGGATTAAGGGTACGGGTGTGTGAGTGCGTTCGGTCTTTGGGAAGTTAGGAAAGGGAGAAAGCAAGCCGCCCTGGTAAACAGCGAGGGACAGAAAAACGTGCTGAAAGTAATTTTCATGGCTCAAAAAAGGGAAGCGGATTCTCATCTTTAGTTTTTTGAGTTTCTGGTCGAAGAGAGAACAACCAGGAAGAACATCTGAGAAAAGAGGTAAGAACAAGAAGCAACAGCCTTACCTTCGACTTGTCATAATTTATGGAATTTCAAAACCCGTATCGGGTTCAAGGCTGCTGCTTCCGAATCACGGTGATTCCATGCATTAGTAGTGCCTTTCTCCCAAATGGGCAGCTATGTCTATTCCGACTGAAGTGCACCTGTGGTATAAGACGACCCCCCCCACACACACTTGGAGGCATGTTTTTCAGGGGGGGGGGAATTCATCTTATACACTGGCAAATATGATACTTGTGTTTCATATTGTAGGGCAAATGCATATTAAAAAACCAATCAATCTCAAATATTATAATGTATATTGAAAACAAACCTCCACCCCACCCCCGTCCCAAAAATCTTATTCTCTCACTATGAAGAGAAATATTAGGGGGTGCTCTGTTGTATGAAAAGAATTGGGCCACAATTTACAATCCCAGCCTACCTACACACACACACACAGACACACACACACACACAGACACACACACACACACACACACACACACACACACACACACACACACACACACACACACACACACACACACACACACACACACTCACTCCATAGTCCACAACATATTACTCTGTCACTTCACTGTAACATGAAGGTAATGCTGGATACTTAAAGGCCCTGTCAGTAGAGTGCTAAGTCCCACCTGGCTGGCAAGGCTGCACTTATGGCTCTAGCAGCAGATTGAGGCCAGTTCACTCCTGCAGACTTACAGCAGCATTAACCAAACAGCATAAAGTTTGGGAGAGGGCCATGATAGTATACACTTATTCAGCATACAGTTGATAATGTCCATGATGATTTCCTAACTCGAGGCAATTTGCTTCCAAAAGTTATGCCAATAATATTACACCAGCATAGCTATGCAAGGAAATTTTGGCAGGCATGCCAGCCATCTGGGAACCAGAATAGCTAAGCATCGAGTGGCTCATTCCCACAGGTTTGGTAGGCAATTAACTACAGCAACTATGTGAAAAACAATGGTGTGGAACAGTTCTGACCTATATCAGCATAGAAACTATGCACACATCATAGAACCTCGAAGTGAACAAGTGGATGTGTGTGTTCAATATGCATCATTTTTTTTGTTATTTATAAATTTACTCTGTTTGTTTATTCTCTACATTTAATTTGTTGTAAAGATTTTTAATGTGTTGTAAGCTGCCCAGAGTGGGAAAATATCCTAGAAGGGCAGTCAATAAATAAATAAATATTTCTATTTTGCAGTGGCATTTTGATGTTGTGCTTTAAGCGTTCAAGCATTAGAAGGTACATGCAAAAGTTAAAGGACTGCTCAGCTGATGTGGGAAATGGAAGCTATGGCAATTGCCACAATTCTTGAAGATACAATTCCTGAAGCCCCCACTTCCCAATCAAGAATCTCTTGAGGAGTTCTGAAGACAGCCGAAAGAGCAAAGAATATACGACTATGACATATATGTAAACACCTATACAGGCATAAGTGGGGCTTTCTCTTCCTTTGGGAAATTTGTTTTGTATGCTGGAGTAACAAAATGACTCATGCCTGCCCATGCCTGAAACTCTGGAACTGATTGAAATAACAAAGTGCTAAATTTCAAACATGATCCTGAACCAGGTGTCAGGTTGCCCTCTAGAAGCTTTACTAAACTCTTTTATTTATATTTATTTTCAGTGACCCAAGTAATTTGTTGGTGATATTAAGGTGCAGTATGTTACACACTTGCCTTGGCACTCTTAAAAACCTATTTACTGAAGAGCCATGTATAACACTGCACTACAATATTGGGCTAATACAAAAAGACAGGTATAACCTGCTCCAGCTACAGATTAAGATAAATTTACTTTGGATCCAGAAAAATCTTGAATCGTGAAACAAAACTGGCTAACTAAGAAAGATTCTGGAGATGTCTCTGCCATATAAGAAAAACATGATAGAGGAGAAGAAAATAACATGCAGTGTGTGGTTGTAGGATTGGCTGCTCTAGTGTCTAATCACAGTGAATGGTTCTACCAAAGCTAGAGTGAAGGTGGGGGATTGGGATAGGCTTGATATTGCATTGGTATACCTAGTTCCTCACGACTCAACACAGTCCTTCCCGGAGATTACAGACTCCATCTCCTTGGTAGGCACTGAGGGCTCATAGGACGTTAGTCTTGCGGGAATTTTAGCATCCTGACAGAAGGGGTGCTCTCTGGCGCAGCTATGGATGTCATGGAAGCCGTGACAGATGTGGGGTTTTATCGGATCACTACAAAAATCGAACATTATGCAAGCTTTCATGATTCAAGAACACTTATTCAGGCATGCATCAATTTGATTTTTTCAGCTAACCCTAGGATGCTGCCCATTTCTATTGAAACTCTTTACCTTTAAAACCAGAAGGTTGGTGAAGGTGAAGCTCCTTCCTGAAATGTACACATAATTTGAACATTTCCCTTCTACTCGAAGTGCTGTAACTATCTTTATCATTTTTTAAAAAGAAATTAGGGTCTAGTTTCCAGATCAAATGAGTTTTTGGAAATAATGGAAGATCGCTGGGATGCACCGCAACCTCTAGGGCATTGTACATATCCCAGGGGTGTGTATTATGTATTAGATATTATATTGAATATTAGATATTACACTGAATATTGATGAATTTGATAAAGTTGTAAAAAGTGTATGACATGGAACAGTGTAATCAGAATATAATAGAGTATAAATGGGGACATTATCATATGTTTTTTTTTGTTTAATGTATTGTTTTCATTGAGTTGTTTTTCTTTATTGTTTTTTATTATTCTTTTACTCTGCAGAGTGTTTTATTTGTATTCACATTTGTATTTCTTATTTGAAAAGTTAATAAAAATTTATAATTATGAAAAAGAAAGAAACTAGGGTCTATCTATTTGGTATGTTGTTTTCAAAACAATCCTTGCTGGATAAGGATGGCTTTCAACCTCCATTCTAAGAGAATGAAATGTCTCATGTAAAGCTAGTAATTCGAACAACTTCCACTTTTTATTTCATTGACTTTCTCCAAGTCCAACCTGCATTTTCTTCCTGTCATTTCAAAATGGGTTGTAAAACAAGGTTTCTCCCCCTGCATTGAAATGTGTACATTGAAATCTCTTGTGTAGCATGTGCACTGACTGCCACTTTTTTCCTGGGTACAATCCTGAGGATCACTACTAAAGCCCTAAATGTCTTGGATCCAGGATGTCAAAAAAGATAGACTACTGCAGGGGTAGCCCAAACTTTTTGGGCCATGGGCTGGTCACGTGGTTCAGTGGCCTGGTCATGTGGTTCCTCCCACCAGAGGTGGAAGTAAAACACACCTTGCAAACTGTTTTGCAACAGATATGTTTTGCAACAGATTGAGATAGATTTTAGGTTTCCATTTTCTCTGCTTAAATCAGGGGTGTCCAAACTACAGCCCACACCTTCCCCAGTGAAATACAGATTACTCCCCTTTTGCATCTCTTCCACTGAGGAGTAAAGATCTTCTCTTCTGGGATAGTTTTTCCTGCTAAGTATTTTGTTTATGTAATTCTACTTATTTCATAATAGTCATTTTTTGTCTGAACAGTTAAAACAAAGCTACACACACGCATGCACACACAAATAGGTCAAGAACACCAATTGTGGGAGATTATAATTAGGGGTTGTTGTTGTTTTTAACCACTTGCTCCTGTGCCACCTTGAAGCACAAACGATTATTTTGTACAGTGTACCATCTACATTAATCTCCAGTTTTATCTAATAGGGGGATTTCCTTTGTCTTTGAAGATTAAATGTGGGTGGCTCACCAAGCAAAAACAATAAACTGAAGACACTTTATTAGTATGACTGAAGTTGCAGTCATTCTTGTATAACAATAAATCACCTTATAAACAGCCCTAGGTCACTGTTCATTGTAATTTATATGGCAAAACAAAAACAGTTGGACATTCCTAATGAGAGCTTCTCTCTCTATCTACCACACATTTTAAAAGGAGTAACCTGGAGTAATTTTCAACTTTTTCTTTAAAAAGCTCACTGTTGTAGTGGTAATAGTTAATTGACTGCTAGTTTAAAGAGATGTGATGAAAATACATCCAATGAGCTTCATCTCTGAGTGGACAGTGAAATCAATTTTCCCTACTTGTAGTGGAACATACAGAGCAATTTCTGAACAGGGGTTAGGATCTGGAGGAATTCTATGTGTATGGATCAAACTAGATGATGCATTTATCTTGATTGTTTGCACAATTTCTTCCCCACATGGTGGAATGCTTTCTCAGGTGTTTGACATAGCATTGTGATTTCCGCCACCTATATTTCATGTGCTTTGATTTGAAACTGGCCATTGGAAGGTAAGCATAGGTTTTGTTTGCCAAGTTGGATTGTTGAGGCATAGATCTGTTTAAAAATCCCAATGTGACAGGAAAGATGGTTAAGCCAGAGTGAATGTGCATTCTCCTTAGTTGCTTGGCTATTTGGCTGATGAGACAGAGGTTGGGAGTTCAATTCCCCACTGCTCCTCCCAAGGAAAGAGTCAGCCATGTAGCAAAGGGCAAGCTACACAGTCCTAGGACACTCTCAGAATTAGGGAATGGTAACCCATTTGCTACCTGGAAAATTCTGGAAAGGGCTGCGTTAAGTAAGCATTGATTGGTAGGCACAAATTGTTCTTTAAAACACCTACTTTTAGAAGCAGCTGAAAACCTTTCTTTCTGAGGAGGCCTTTGGCAGCTTGTTGAAGACCAAACAGGAGACACACACATCCCACTGTTTTTTGGCTAGTGGTCCTCATTTCTGATTTGTTTGGGGTGGTGGTGGTTATTCTATGGTTTTATGGTGTTTTTTTTTCTTTTTAACATTGTGATCTGCCCAGAGTGGGAGTGTATCCCAGATGGGTGGGTTATGAGTCTAATAAATAAAATAATAAATAAAAATAGTTTGCAAAATGTCTAGATTATGCCTTGTGCACTCTGTCCCCCCCCCCAAAGCAGGCCAGTGTAAAGTGGCTTTTAGAAAGCTGCTGGAGGTCAAGAGTAGAGTATTATGGGTGGGAAGAGATTAGGGAAGGGAAGAAGTTTTGCATCCAACATGGGTATAGTGCAAAAAGGCATGCCAGTGATTGGGGGAGATGGGGGGGTGGCATTTTCCCCTGTCACTGCAAAATGCTGTTTGGCTTTTATCCATGAGCCCACTGTTGAGTCCCATCAGTAGCAGTCACAGAAGTAAGAGTCACCCTGCTCTATTTTATTACTCCCAGGAGAGTATATAATGTGAGGATGGGATACAATAAAATGGGTCCATTTAGTTTAACCCCTGATGGGATCTCAAATGGGGTGGGTAGGGGGCAGCTTGGGATGGATTGGCTTGACTGCAGTGTAGATTCGATCAGACCAACCCTCCCCAAACTGCTTACCCCAGATTCAGAAGCCAAGCTAAGGTCAGCCATTCTTTTTCCACATGGGAGCTGCCTGACTCCTTGTATGATTTTACTCCTTACCAGGGAATGAGCAGCATTTGTTAATTCCAGTGTAGTGATACATTTCTTTTCAAATGTAGCTTACCACAAGCTTCCAAATGGTGATTTGTGTGACCTACTGGACTCCTAAGTTTCATGGTGATTTAGAATGGTATTGTTTCCTACAAAGAGATGGACACTACTTTTTGCATAAAGCAGGAGTGAAAAGTGTGTGAAAAGCTTGTTACACTTACTACCTTAACATTCTAGGATTGTCTGTAGAGGACATTTAAGACATGAATAGTGCAAATAGCTCCATTTTAGGAATATTGTGCTCAGATAAGAAAGGTATGATATTATGTTCTGGCAAGTAACCCTTTTTCTTATGCTTTGAGGGACAAGGATACATTTTGCTTTCAAATGTGACACACAGCTATTATTGCTACTGTTCTCAGTGTGTCCTGCCATCTCTCACTTGGAATTTTTTTTCTAATTAAGTCCTGAAGCAGCAAATGACACATTTTAAAAGAAGAACAACAAATTGACAATCAAGTCAATAATAACATTCGAAAAACTAGTAATACAGCAAAATTTGCAGCAAGGTGATGAGAGACAAATGGGGGGGGGGGAGGCAAAGCATTTCTGACTGAGCTTGTAGTTTGTCTCACAGTTTATAATTGGTTAAGACACTGAACTGAACAACTAGAAAGTTGGAGTTCAATTTCTGAGTACTGCATGATGGAGTGAGCTTCTGTCTCTGTCCCAGCTCCTGCCAGTCTAGCAGTTCGAAAGCAAGAAATTGCAAGTAGATAAATAGGGACCACTTTGGTGGGAAGGTAAACAGCATTCTGTGCACTCTGGTGCTGAGGCATGCCCTCCAGCCTCCAGGCACTACATCAGAATAAGAAATGAAATCTCCATAGAGAGTAGCTGGTGGGACTCAGCAGCAGTAAAAAATTAAAAGTGTTATAATTCTGTCTTTATGCTTCAGTCATAAACACAAACATTCTTAAGTGATGGGCACAGAAGAAAAATCAGAGAGGTGAAAATGGCAAAGCCTTAAGCAAAATCCTTAGAAGATGGGACAGTCTAGCACAGCATTTCCAAAACTATGTTCTGAAGAACACTGGTGGATATCAATTCTCAGAAACCTAAGTCTGTACATTGGCCAATCAGTGCTTTGGGGAATTAACTTAGGTTTCTGGGAATTGAAGTCCAAAAACCAAAGATTGGGAAACACTGGTATAGTTGACTCTAGTGTGGTCCAATACGTAGACAATATTTTATTATCAACAAACTGTTTGGAGACCTGTAAATCAGCCACAATCAGTCTTCTAAATTTTCTAGGGGATTAAGGATTTAAGATTTCGAAGGAGAGGCTCAAATTGTCCATTGGGTCACTTCCAGCAATGATGAAATACATTTTGCCATTTCAAGCCACTCTTCCATTCTCTGAGCAACAGGATTTCAATTTTGTCTGGATTCAAGCTCCACCTGTTAGCCCTCATCCAATCCATTATTGTGGTGATCCATTGCCAACAATGTAAATGAAAGATAGAATTATGCATCATCATTCATTTAATCTCCAAGGACAAAGGAAATCCCCCTATTAGATAAGACTGGAGATTAATGTAGGTGGTACACTGTACAAAAATAAGTGTTTGTGCTTCAAGGCAGCACAGGGGCAAGTGGTTAAAAAACAACAACCCAGGGGCAAATGGTTCAGCTTCCCATTGATGTAGAACATCATTGGGGAGATAATCAACCTGAGGGACCCCATAATGTTGCATAGCATCCCCAAGCTGAACCTTTTGAACACAATCATTAAGAAAGGACTGGGGCTAGCAGAAAGTTAATCTACTAATTCCCAGACCTGATAATCTACCCAGGAGGATACAATGGTTGGTGGTATCAAAAGCTGCTGAGCAATTCAGGAGGACTTACAGGGACACACTCCCCAAGTCAACCTCCCCGAGAAAGTCATTGACCAGTGCAATCAATAGTCTCTTGGTCCTAATATTGGTGACTAGCCTAAAGCTGTTCAGATCAACTGTTAACATATTATATTTTAAAGAATGGGGCAAACATTAAAATATTGTTTTAATGGATAGACATATTGATTGTCTGATTCCGAAAGCTATGATGGGCAAGGATCCAATAGAGAGGTTTTGGATTTGCAACAAGCAAGTGCCTTCTCCACATCATCAGACATAACAGGCTGAAATTGATCCAATACAAATGGACATGATGGTGCATTGGGCATCTCATCACCATTAACTGCTGCAGAAATTGAGTCAAGATTTCATCAAAAATGAATGGCAAAGTGGTTACAGTTGTTGACATTGGATTGAAGCCTAACTACTCAAAAGAGTTTTGCTTGTTCACTAATATGCCTTGGTACTGCCTCTGCCCTTGCAGACTCCTGTAAATTGCTCATTATTGCATCTGAGGAAAACCAATTTGGAAACAAGTGGACCCAAGCATATTTCCCTGCTGTCCCCTTATTCTTAGGTTGCAGACTATTGAACAGAATACCAGTACTGTATAGGGCAACAGTTGGTTGCAGCTGCCAATTGCCACATATGCCATCCCTTGGGTTCTTCCCTTCTTTCAAACATCCCTGCCAATATTTGCCTTCTCTAACATTGCTACTCATGTCTTCTATCCTGTATTTAAATAGCCACAAGCTATTTAAATACTCATTACTCAGAACTATTTTGCCTTTTCACAACAACTATTTTGCCTTTTCACAACATTAGCATCCAGGCCAAGAGGCTACAGCTCTCAGTGGATCTAGCCTTTCTGTTCAGTGCCAGAAAAACCCATAGACGGACTTGTTCTTATGCTCTGTACTAGGCTTGGCAAAAATTCATTCCCTCTCACAATACAATACAACCAATATGCTTCACTCTTTATGTAATCCTTAATCAACTAAAATTTTATAAACTATTTATACAATTTTAATTGATATAAGTAGTTTCTACTTGTTACACCAGAGTCATGAGATCTTTCAATTGCAACCATCTCTCCTCAGGCCCCTACATATGTTTTTTACTGTGCATTTTGAGCTTTCAAGTGAGATTTGAGATTATGTATTCTGGCATTTCTCCACCAGGCATGAGATGTAAATCTGTTTGAAAGAGAAAACTGAAATTCATGCCTTCAGATGGTGAAGCTTGACATATTGTGAGTGAAACACAGGCTTTTGCTTGAGAAATAAGTGAACCAAAAGTGAGTCATGATTTTTCAGCTTATCAGAGGTGTAGGAATGACAAGAGACTTCACCTTCAATCCAAGTCCCAAAAGCACATTCAAGGTCACACACCTGCAAACCTCCTTTTTCTTCACTGTCATTTCAGTCACTTTCCTGCTTTGATTCACCCTCACTAGACATGCCACATATATAAAATAGTGCCTCTTCCTATTTTCACATACAGATGCCAACAGAACTAGCACTTGGATCTCATTTCTTCTCTGGAGATGGGATGTTTTCCACCACATTCATAGCAGCAAAATTGTTCAGTTCAGAAGGACCAAGACCAGTCTTGTGACCTTGAAACAGAGGGGAGCAGCTGTGTGTTCAAAGCAAAGAGCCAAGTGTTGCTGTTGCTAGTATCTGTTGCCTAAGACCTTTACCTAATTTGATAGGGCTGGCCATGAACATTAATGTCATGTAGAGGGGAAGCAAAGAGGAATGCAGTAGCTCTAACTTCTCTGACTCTGACCACTGTTATTATTATTATTATTATTATTATTTTCCAATTTTTATACCGCCCTACTCAGATTGGGCCGACTCAGGGCGGTTCACAAGTACAGAGAAACAACAAATTTATAAACACAACATGTAAATATAGGAAAAAATAATAATCAGCACTGTATCAACACCACAAAACATCTCAACATCATTACATAATCAAAATTCAATAGGTATCAATTTCAACAACAATAAGAAATTACAGAAATCATCAAATTTACACAAAAATTAGAACAATACCAACAGTCCAGCCGCCGCTGCGGCTTTTAAGCCCCCTGCCCCAGCGCAGCCTCAGGACGCAGGTGGAGAGTGTCCCGGGCTGGGCGCGGCAGCCACCTCTTTCCCCGGCCGCAGGTGTCTTGGCGGCGGCGGCGGGGAGCGAAATGTCCTGCTGGGCTTTTAAGCCCCCTGTCCCAGCGCAGCCTCAGGATGCAGGTGGAGAGTGTCCCGGGCTGGGCGCGGCAGCCGCCTCTTCCCCCGGCCGCAGGTGTCTTGGCGGCGGCGGCGGGGAGCGAAATGTCCTGCTGGGCTTTTAAGCCCCCTGTCCCAGCGCAGCCTCAGGACGCAGGTGGAGAGTGTCCCGGGCTGGGCGCGGCAGCCGCCTCTTCCCCTGGCCGCAGGTGTCTTGGCAGCGGCGGCGGGGAGCGAAATGTCCTGCTGGGCTTTTAAGCCCCCTGTCCCAGCGCAGCCTCAGGATGCAGGTGGAGAGTGTCCCGGGCTGGGCGCGGCAGCCGCCTCTTCCCCCGGCCACAGGTGTCTTGGCGGCGGCGGCGGGGAGCGAAATGTCCTGCTGGGCTTTTAAGCCCCCTGCCCCAGCGCGCAGGTGGAGAGTGTCCCGGGCTGGGCGCAGCAGCCGCCTCTTCCCCCGGCCGCAGGTGTCTTGGCGGCGGCGGTGGGGAGCGAAATGTCCTGCTGGGCTTTTAAGCCCCCTGCCCCAGCGCGCAGGTGGAGAGTGTCCCGGGCTGGGCGCGGCAGCCGCCTCTTCCCCCGGCCGCAGGTGTCTCGGCGGCGGCGGGGAGCGAAATGTCCTGCTGGGCTTTTAAGCCCCCTGCCCCAGCGCGCAGGTGGAGAGTGTCCCGGGCTGGGCGCAGCAGCCGCCTCTTCTCCCGGCCGCAGGTGTCTTGGCGGCGGCGGCGGGGAGCAAAATGTCCTGCTGGGCTTTTAAGCCCCCTGTCCCAGCGCAGCCTCAGGACGCAGGTGGAGAGTGTCCCGGGCTGGGCGCGGCAGCCGCCTCTTCCCCCGGCCGCAGATGTCTTGGCGGCGGCGGCGGGGAGCGAAATGTCCTGCTGGGCTTTTAAGCCCCCTGCCCCAGCGCGCAGGTGGAGAGTGTCCCGGGCTGGGCGCGGCAGCCGCCTCTTCCCCCGGCCGCAGGTGTCTTGGCGGCGGCGGCGGGGAGCGAAATGTCCTGCTGGGCTTTTAAGCCCCCTGCCCCAGCGCAGCCTCAGGACGCAGGTGGAGAGTGTCTCGGGCTGGGTGCGGCAGCCGCCTCTTCCCCCGGCCGCAGCTGTTAACTTTCACATTGGATGATAAAGGTCTGCAAAGCAGATTCTGCTGTACTCATAGGCTGCCCATGTGACTGTGACCTTTGCTAAAGTCTGCTCCATTGTGCATTAGTTTGTCCTTGAAGACAGCTCAGAGACAGAGTGGTTAATGTTCTGAGCAAGGGAGCTCCTTCCAAATTTAGATGATCTTCTCCTTGCTTTCCTCATGAGCCTTTTATGGTTCACAGACAACAGGTATGTTATTAACTGGGACTTATCATACACAACCCTTCTTGCCAATGCAAACAATTTACAGACAAACCTTGCATAAAGACCATCTCGCTTAAAGAGTAACTTGCTTAAAGAGCAGGATTTTCTCTGAATGTTCGCTTTGCTTAACAAATAAAAGCAACCAAAAACTCACTTAACAACTAAATTAGGGTTCAAAATCCCTCCCGCTAGAAGTTGCAATTGGTAACTTACAATGGTGTTTTGCTTAAAGAGCAAATTCACTTAAAGAGCACTCCTGTGGAACACATTATGCTCTTTAAGTGAGGCACCACTGTACCCAGTTTCTACTTTGTTCTAAGCATCTTTCAGAAATCAAGTTTTGCCCTTAGAAAGCTGTACATTGCTTGGGTATCAGTTCCTTGAAGGGTCAGCCTTCCATAGAAAACAATGTGTTGTTTAAATCCTCCTTCAAGGTCCAGCTCCACCTAAGATGATATAGGTAGGTCAACTGAAGTTAGGGTTTCTTCTGTATTGAGGTCTCAATTCCAAAGGATCTTCCCTACGGAACTAAGTATGGCTACAATGCCACCAATGTTGAAGTGCCCTTTTAATAATCTTGAGCACTGTTTTAATCAGGGGTTCCCAACCTTTTCATGCTAGGGGCCAGGTCACACTTTCTCAGTCAGCTTCAAGGCCCGGATGGCCATTTTGCCTGGCCTGCACGATGGGGGTGGCCATTTTGTCCCAACAGCTTCAACAGGGTGGCTTTTTTGTTTCTCAAATGCCCTTGCAGAGATAGGGACACATGAAATGATGCCACAGGCCAGATGTGGCCCATAGGCCTTAGGTTGGGAACCCCTGATTTTAATAGTAAGATATAAGTTTGATAAATAAACACATAATAATGGATTTATTCTTCAAAGCATTTTAGCTATTACAGTACCTTCTTTATCACTGGAGCCCATCTCTTGTGAATTTTAACTGACTAAAATCACAGAAGAAAAAGACAAGGGGGAAAAATTCCTTTTATTTGCATCCCAGCTCTTTGACTCCTCTTCCTTCTCCTCCCACCAATTTGTCCTCATGACATCTTTGTAAAGTAAGTCAGTCTGAGAGTGACTGATTGGCCAAAGTCTACACAGTAAGACTCATGGCTCATTGGGAACTTGAACACTGCATATTACATAACTCATTACTGTAACTGTATCAGGGCAACCTGTGTGGCATGGGCATCAAGAAAGAACAACTTTATCACTACCCCAACAGTGTTTTCAAGATAAATGATAGATGACCAGAGATCCAAACCCACACTCATGAGTCCTAAGCTGTCCCTCTGTCTTAGGGTTTCCTAGCCTTGGCCCCCAAGGTGTTCTTGGTCTTCGAATACCAGAACCCCAAGTCAGCACACCTGCTGATCAGGTTGGGAAACTCTGCTCTATCCCATACATCAGTGGTTCTCAACCTTGAGTCCCCAGATGTTCTTGGACTACAGTTCCCAGAAATCTTTGCCAGCACTGCCAATGGTGAGGGCTTCTGGAAGTTTTAGTCTAAAATATCTGGGGACCCAAGGTTGAGAACCACTTCCCTACACCACTCTGGCCATCCAGGACAACCTACTTTATGTCTACAAATTACTTGCACAGTAAGACCCACCTTGCGTAAGTTTTGAAAATCTTGAAGCATTGAGATTTTGGTCTGGAATTGCCACTGCATTTAGCCACTTGCATTTTGAGAGATGTTGAGGAGGATGGTGGAGGACAGGAGTGCCTGGCGGACAGTGGTCCATGGGGTCGCAAAGGGTTGGAATTGACTGTGCAACTGAACAACAAAACTAACATCACAATAAAACCCAATGGATTGGTGTATATATATCATCTGCATAACCAGGTCCCTTGTCAAATCCTCAGCATCAGTGTATCTTTGAGCTCCACAGCAGATTTAGACTCTAGAGTGCAAGCTTACAAAGGGTCTACTCAAAAGTAAGCCCCATTTAATTCACTGGGGCTTATTGTCATTGTAAGTGATGTAGACTTGTAACATAGATCATTATTGACACATCTCCCAGTCACTGTAAGCAGAGTATATGAATGCACAAGAATGCACACCAATGGCCAGAGGGTGAAGAAGAAGACATGGGAGGCTGAGGATCCCCCCCCCCCGAAGCCCACACCAACTGCCAGGGGGTGAAGAAGAAGAAATGGGAAGCTGAGGCTCCCCCCCCCAGCCCACACCAATGGCCAGGGGGTGAAGAAAAAAACATGGGAGGCTGAGGATTCCCCCTCCCCCCTGAGCCCACACCAACAGCCAGGGAGTGAAGAAGAAGACATGGGAGGCTGAGGCTTGCCGCCACCCTAAACCCCCACCAACACTGATTGATTGTATTATTGTATTATTATTATATTATTGATTGTATTGTCTGTAAGCCACCATGAGTCACCTTGGTGAGTGGGCAGCAATGTAAATATTTATTTATTTATTTATTTAATCAAACTTTTATGCCACCCTCCTCACAAGGACTCAGGGTGGCTAACAGAATTTAAAAACACTTAAAACACAATAAAAACACAGTATAAAAATCAAGATTAAAAATTACAGAGCTTAAAAGAAATTAAAAAGATTTTTAAAAAACACACAGAGAGAGAAGGAGGGGTCAGATGAGCCAACAGACTGAAGCAACCGTCTGGCGGCCATACCCCACATATGCCCTACCAGCCAGGTCTTAACCCCCCTCCTAAAGGGCAGCAGTTCTGTCTGGAGATGCAACTCACTTGGCAGGAGGTTCCATAGGGCCAGAGCAGACATGGAGAAGGCCCTCCTTCTAGTGCTAGAGAGGTGTGCCTCTAGCCAAAGGTATAACCAGAGAGCCTCTCCGGTCCGCTCTGGTGGGACAGACAGATGTCCTTAAAGAGATGCGGTCTCTTTAGTCTCCTGGCTCACTACCATATAGGGCTTTAAAGGTAATAACCAGCACCTTGAATTGCACCCGGAGGGACACTGGCAACCAGTGCAGCTCCAGAAGCAGAGGCAAGGCGTGTGCATACCGCCCATACCCCATTACCACCCAGGCAGTTGCATTCTGGAACAGTTGCAGCCTCCGAATGGTCACCAAGGGCAGCCCCATGTAAAGCACATTACAATAATCAAGTCTGGAGGTGACCAAAGCGTGTGTGATCATGAACAAGGAGTCCCGGTCTAGGAGCAAGTATAACTGGCGTATTACACGAAGTTGTACAAAAGCCCTCCTGGCCATGACTGCCACCTGCTCTTTGAGCAGTAGTCATGAGTCCAAGAGGACCCCCAGGTTACGCACCAGGTCTGTTAGGGGGAAAACTGTCCCATCCAGAACCAAAGATGATAGCTCCTGAGTTAACGCAGGACCCCTGACCCACAACCACTCAGTCTTGTCGGGATTCAGTTGTAGCCCGTTGTCCCCCATCCAGACCCTAACAGCCTCCAGGCATCTGGAAAGGACTTCCACTGCATCTGCATATTGATGATACCTCACCCCGTGGGAACGGATGATCTCACCCAGTTTCATGTAGATGTTAAATAGGAGAGGCGAGAGCACCGAGTCCTGAAGCACCCCATATTGAAGGGGCCTAGGGCTGGATTTCTCATTCTCCAACCACACCGACTGGGTCCAGCACTTCAGAAATAAGGAGAACCAGGACCACACAGTGCCATGGATCACCAGTCCTTGGATTCTCCCAGATGGATACTGTGGTTGATGGTATCGAAAGCTGCTGAGAGGTCAAGAAGAGCCAGGACAGTTGGATATCCACCATCCCTCTCTCTCCAGTAATCATCCACAAGCATGACCAATGCAGTTTCCGTACCATATCCGGGCCTGAACCCTGGCTGAAAAGGGTCCAGATAATCCACTTCATCCAGGATCTCGTGTAACTGATGTGCCACTGCCTTCTCCAAAACCTTACTCAGGAATGGAAGGTTAGAGACAGGCCGGTAGTTGGCACCAAAGCATGTTTTAAGGTAGCAGGAAAAAAACCCTCCCAAAAGTGAGGAATTAATAATGGCCTTTACCCGACCACCTGTCACTGAGAGTGTTTTGAACAAAGATTTTAATATAAACAGAAATAAAAATACATAATTAAAAATAGAACACTAACAATACAACAGTAAAATTATATATCTACTAATATGTGCACCTATCACCAATGAGACATTAATATCTTGTCAAGTAGTATAAATAAAAGTCTCATTTATTCTTATCCCCTGTTTCTAAAAGCTTAAATATTCATCTGCTGGTTTTATTCCTTTAGTTTTAATAAAAACATAATCAATAAAATCTCCCCATATCTCTATAAAGTTGTTTTTTCTGTATCATACATTTCTTTGATGTCAATTTGTCATTTATGGCAATGCTCCACTGTTTTTTATACTGTTCTTCCCATGTAAATTCCATGTAGATTTTCCATTTATAGCCATTAACAACCTCATTGCTGTTACCATAATTATAACTCTCTCTCTTTTCTTATCTACTTTTATATTGTTAAAATCCATTAACAGTGCAAGTCTAGGAGACATTTTCAGTTTTAGTGACAATATTTGATTCATTTCTTTAAAAACTTTGGTCCAAGTCCTTTCTGCCACTTTGCTTTCCCACCATAAATGAAAATATGTCCTTATTTTTTCTTTACATCTCAAAAACTTCTTTTTCTAATTAGGATCATAATAGTTTAGTTCAGGGGTAGGCAACCTATGGCCTGTGATGCCAAATAATCCAGCCCCTGCCCTTGCTCCAGCCACTGCTGCCGGAATTGCATTTACGACAGCCGTGGATGTGTTTAATGCAGCTATAAATGGCAGGGGAACCACCAATCCAGCCCCCTCAACTGTCTGAGGGAGTGTGACCCAGCCCCTGACTTAAAAAGGTTGGTGACCCCTGACTTAGTTGAACTGGGGTCATGTACCATATAATTTTATAACAACGTTCTTTAATTCTTACTGACATATTTTTTCATAATCCTTTATTTTCATATTTCCCCCCAATCATCTTCAAATGTGTTGTTTTATGATGGTCTTAACACCCAAGGATTACTACCAATATTTCAGCTCAAGGTGGTATGACACACAAAAGCAGCACTATGTAAATCCTCTACTTTTAAAACATAGGCAATATACCCATTATGGAAAAATCTTTGTTGGTGTGTTTTGCATTTGTCATTTATCTCATCTTTTCTTCTTGGTTCCCTGGGAAAATTCCACACATATCTTTCTGGGGCAATTTATTTCACAAGCTTCATTATTTGCATTCTAACAAATTCTATCTAATCAGTTGTTGCATTAGTTTCCTCCCCCCCCCCCACCCCCAAACAGGGATGCATTAACTCATGACAAATGGCATTTCAGCCTCTGACATTCATCACTTCAATTAGTCTTAAGCGGAGCTGAGTAAATATGTGATTAAATTAGAGCAAATCCTGAGTAAAAGCTTGTTTTCTGTTCTATATTTTATACTGTAATTAGGTAAGAAAGCAAAGCATTCATCATCAGGTCTATATAAACTGTTCCTAAAAGCTGCCAAATATCTGCTGTAGGAGAAGAACACAGCTCTTCATTTCTGCCAGAGTCAAATATCTCATAGACATACAAGACATTATGGACACAGTATGGAAGAAGAATACATTCTGTTGAAATGTAGTCTTGTTTATAAATTGATCTAGATACTATAAATGCACAAGGAAGCCACATTTACTGAAGCCATTTCTTCCTCATGCACCTCCAGTACTCTCATCATATGGAGAGTGATGCTTCGTATATGGAGGTTATCCACACAAGCCAGGAAACTGGAAAAATTGGTGGTCAGGATAGTGTGCAGAATCTTTCATTTCATTTATTTGATTTGTATACCACCCTACTCGGTACAACCGACTCAGGGCGGTCTACAGAAACCATACATATAAGACAATCAAAAGTAATATAACATAATCAAAGGTCATACAGTTTAGTACAATAAATATAACAATACAGCACATAAGTGCAATAAAACAAAACCACACTGCAATGTCAGGGCTCTCACCCTAACCACAAGCATGCTCTGGAAGAGGATCCTCTCCTCTTCAGAAAACCATTCTCCCTTTGAACAGAGTGAAGGGAACACATGAATGGTTCAACATTACTTAGGCTCCCTAGCCCCTGCATAAGATGGAGGTAGGCATGTGCTATTACAATACTTAGTATAAGAGCAAGTCAATCAAACTATTTATATAAAGGTATACAAAGAGATCCATTTGCAGGTACTATTTTTCTTTTCACATTAATGCAGTCTGTATGATGTCCAAGAATACCTTCTCACAGAGAAATACAGTTCTGATCTGAAGCTTGTGAAGTACACAAGATTGGTGGTTCTCTGTATTAGAGAAGGAATGCTCATTTGGCATGGAATGGAGAACTTGTAGCAGTGAGATGGTGGCAAGAGGTATAATCTGTTCATCATACCTTATTATTTTATGTGGAAGGCTGATGCACGAAGAGGACCTCTTTCATGTGTTATCACTATACAAAATGTAGAGTCAGGGTGGAATAGCAAATATAAGAGAGAATGTAAAGTTAACTTATTAAGTGCCCTGTTACACCATACAGTCTAGTGGGCAGAAAGACTGAACAAAGTTTCATGGCAAAGAAAGGAAATGCCTTTTTCACTTTGTCTCCTTCCTTCCTTCCTTCCTTCCTTCTTGTTGCAATAACAAATTTTGGTGACATGCATTTAGCAGAAGATTTTTACCTTTTAATAGCAACTGTCAAGGTGGGTGGCAAGTGTCTATGGGCCTTGTGTCACTTATTTCTTATCTTCAGTAAATTTGACCCTCCTCTTTACACATCACCCTCTGTGCATTTATGGAGAGGCATTAAGGTTGTGCCCATACATCTTAGCTGATTCTATCCTTCTGACAGATGTGGCTTCGACAAAAGGAAACCAGTTATGCAACCGCTAACAAAATTAAACTGTTGGCCTTTTCACAATGGGACTTAAAAATCTTATAATAGTTGACCATTTAAAATTGTAAGTGTGAGCCATGCAGTCATGTGTGGGTCAAAGGGAGATTCCTTTGGTTCATAAATGATACAGTTAAGTGAAACAGAACGGGATGTGAAAAACAGGGTGGAGATTAACAATCCATCAGTCCTCAACTGTACCCAGGTTTATTGCTGCACTGCCAAGATACCTGGAGCAAGCTTCACAGAGTCCAGGTCCTTCTCCCTCCCAATTAACTTCACTGAGAAGGATTCTAGTCTTTATGTGTTCAACAGAGAATCAAACCAGGTAACCTGCAATGTGAATGGACAATGTACTCGCACTGAGATCAGCGAGAATGGTTCTTCACTTTGTTCTCCTTTCATTTCACCTGCTCTGTGCAGGGGAACTCTTTGTCACTGAGCAAAGTTCAGCTTCCTGTAGTGACCTTCCTGAGCTTGGCATCTCTCCTCTTCCTTCCCTCCCACACTCTCCAGTACAAGGGGTTAAGGAGGCAGGTGAGGGCTAAGGTGGTTGTCCACCTTGTCCTGATGGACCCAGAGCTGGACTGGGACCTCTGTCCATGGGACCTCCTTGTATATCTACTCTCAGTCCCTGGAGGCTGAGATTCTTCTCAGAATTCTGCTTCTACTTGGTAGTCCTCATTAAGATATTTTAGTCAACTTCTTCTCCTCATCTCTGATAGAATATGATAGACCGCTCTGGCTATAGTGCAGAGCGCAGCAGCAGAAAAGATGTGCTCGAATAACTGCTAGCACCACTGGATAGTAGTTTATACAAGACAAAGTCTTTTACTTAAGGATGAAACCAAGGCAAACAGATTACTTCTCTGAAGCAACAAAACTATGTACAGCAGAACAGTCTTTGGTTCAAGTCTTTGTAGCTTCAGCCAGCAGATAGCCGAACAGCAAAACACAATCTACTTACAGCAGAGTACAGTAGACAACAGTAGACAACAGTTGCTGGCTGTCCTTGGGGTTGAGAGCTTGCACAGAGTGCTGCTGGCAATAGACAACCAGCAAACCCCTTCAGGCCAGGACACACGGCTAGCTTCTTGGTGAAACAGCACTCAGTACTTGCCAGCAACAGCAGCCAAAATGTCACACAGACAGTCCTGGTTGACTCTCCTGGGTTTAGTCTCCTGGCAGTAACTCTCCCCATAAACTTTCCTTGCTGACTCTCCTTGAAGTGTGAGCTTTAAGAGCCCCTTGATTTATACAGCAAGAATGCTGAGTCACTGTACTCAGTAGTTGCAGCTGTGAAAGCCTTGTTGAAGGAGTAGCTGTCAATATTGGAGTACACATTCAATACCATAACATATTTGTCCTGTCAATTTCCTCATCCACTACATCTGGAAAATTGGTCTTCAGCTTGTATACCACACTTGGAAGTGTCTTTCTTCTTCTCTAGTCCTGAATGTCGATCCCTTCAAAGATGTTCTTTATAATGTCCCAACCCCAGGGCCCTCTTTTCTCCTCTGGGGACTGGGGCTTTCATCACATGCTTCCTTTTCCTGGGCTCTGAGTGTCCCCTTGAGCTGTTGGAGTTCTTCCTATACTGGTTCCTCTGGAACTTAATCCTTTCTAAGGATTTTGCCTCTTCTAGGTCTACTGGGGAAAGTACAGTTCAAACCTCATAGATCTTCGGAGGAGGCAAAACTGAGGCCACTATCTACAGTCTCACAGCTGGCAATTGTTACTTCCTAGTGGAAGAGCTCATGTGGCATGGAATGGAGAACTTGTAGCAGTGAGATGGTGGCAAGAGGTATAATCTGTTCATCATACCTTATTATTTTATGTGGAAGGCTGATGCACGAAGAGGACCTCTTTCATGTGTTATCACTATACAAAATGTAGAGTCAGGGTGGAATAGCAAATACAAGAGAGAATGTAAAGTTAACTTATTAAGTGAACTGTTAATAAAGTAAACTTTAAATTACATTCCTATTGAAACGACAGTGTTTAAATTGGCCGTTCAGAGGACATGAAAAGAGTTTCCTTGAAAAGTGAGAACTATGAATGCATTCATGCATCCTCTGGGCAATGACAGCACCCTGTCAGCTAATCCTTCCATTCGGGAAGCACCACTGGCTTGTTTCCAATACAGACAGAGAAGTAGAATTGGTATTTAAGTTTAATGCTACATTACTACAACAAAACCCTTGCTAAAATGAAGCAAAAAAACTCTCATCTATAATTTTATTCCTCCCCTTCACCCTTGATTTGTGCTCTGGAAAAAAGGAAATAGCTGCAGGAAATATTGAAAATCTCATTTCTTACTTACCCTATGAAAAACTCTTCTTTGACTTTTTCCATCTCCTTCCCTTAGAATCTCATCCCATTACCTTTACTCATTGTTTAGCTAACTTTAAAACTTTTGGGGTAATACAGCTCTTGGAGTGGAAGGCAATGTTTTTATTATATAGTTTATTGATCATCCTGTCATTTGCCAACAGCTCTCTTTCCTTGTATTCTCTCACTGGAGAGGTGCTGATGCAAAACTCTAATGTTAAGTTAAACAATAACCAAATACCCAACTATTTTTGAAAATGTTAATCTAAATAGATATCTTGATTGATTGTTTGTACTAGTCTCTATCACACCCGGACTTGGGAGCCCTCAATTCGAATTTCTACTTACCCATAGGAAATCACTGGGTGTGTGGCAAGTTTAAACTAATCCTTAAACATCTCATATACTGTACCTGCAAAATGCTACTAGGGTTTCTATATGTTGGGTGTAACTTGACAGCACATAATAAAAATATCATCCAAATCTTCAATGAATAAATCCTAATGAAATTAGTGCCAGTGTTTCCCCCACACCACCCCTATATATAATCTTTAAAGCAATAATCTGAAATTTACACCATATTTCACTGCAAAAATGATTATCTTTACATAAGAACTATGGACATAAGAACTATTATTTTTTTGGGGGGATATAGCACAGAATGAAATGCAAAGCTTTCTTTTTCATTTTGCTAGGCATTTCTTGAGAGGAGATATATGGGCAGCCACTGTTCTGACTATACAGAACAATAGGGATGGGAAAGATGCATTGAAAAAAATGGGTTACTGGATTTTTCTGGGAACTATCTAGACCAGGGGTCAGCAAGCTGGGCTCTCCAGATGTTCTTGGACTTCAATTCTCAGACGCCCTGGTCAGCAGGTGTACTGACTTGGCCTTCTGATAATTGAAGTGCAAGAACCCCTGGAAAGCCAGGTTTGCTGACCCCCTGATCTAGACTACTTTTCAAACTTGCCACATGAGTGGTCAAGAAGGACATACTGTTCACAGACAAAAGAAAATACTGTACAAATTCACAATAAATTACTAGCAGGCTGCTTCAGATATTGCTCAGGAACTTCAGAGGTATTCTCATTTAATTAAGTTCCTAAGTTTAATGTTGTTAAAAAAAGAGAAGTAGTTGGAGATTTCAAAAAGGACTTTGTTAACTGGATTACAAACCATCTGTCTTGGGAAAATCAGGTTATGCAATTCTCTAGCTATACGGGTGCCCCAAAAAAGTCAGCAAAAATGTTTAAATGAAATTAAATGCTAAGGCACTTTGCCATCTCAAGTCTATTTAGGCAATATCAAGATTTTTGTAAGTCAGCAAAACATTTAACAAGTTCCAATATTTTAAAAACGTAAAACATGACAATTGACACCAAACTATTTCAGGTGTTCCCAAAAGAAAATGCAATATATTTCCTTGGAGTGCAATTTTAGAATGTATGCATGGAGGTCTTTCATTAGAAATTAACAAAATCTTTCTACAAACAGAACTCTACAGGGAGAAATCTTCAAAAGCACACTCAGGAAGGAAGAAATGAGCTGTGCAGACTTGGTAAACAATGAACAAAAATTGTTTCATGCTGTAAAGTCAATTACAATGACCTTTGACTGGGTTTCCATGGTATACTTGGCAGTTTACCATTCCCCTCTTCTCGGGACTCTCTAAAACTGTACAAGCTACATAGGCTGGCTCTTCTTCACAGTGAAGAATCAAACTCCCATCCTCTGGCTCCATACTTGCTCAGTTTACCAAGCAATCTAGCTAGCTTGGGTAAATCAGTATCATAGATATATTAATCAAAAGATTCTGCAATGGTAAAGGATATGTGTGTGTTTCAAATACCGTGATTTGTATGTTTACTGATGTTTACTGTATTATTATTTTTTGGCCATTGTTCTAGAGCAGTGGTAGTGAACCTATGACATATGTGCCAAAAGAAAGTACAGTTGCTCCAGCACAAAGTTCACCTGCCCTTCTACCCAGAAGCCCAATGGGAGTGCTTCCTCCCTCCTGTATGAGGTAAGGTGGGTTGCTCACATGTGGTGTGAGGGTGTGACATGGATGGCAGCCTCTTGAGTCTGTGATGAACATGAGTTTGAGCACTCACTCTCTAAAAGGTTCATCATCACTGATCTAGACTAATGATCTAAGCTGATCCTGCCTAAGAGTCACAACCTCAAATGTGAAAGCCCCAGCACCTGTGTAAAATATAGTGTGTCTAGCTATCTTTATAATCGGAGGACCAGTGGAACACCCTAAGGATTCTCCCCATTCCACCCCAACCTTTTCCAATTAAAAAAAAAAACACTATTTGAGGAGACACTACAAATCCAAAGCCTCTTCTTTTTTGTTCCCCAGGAGCATTGCCTCCCCCTCCTGCTACAGCTGGACTTGTGACAATGAACAACTGCAATTGACCTTCTCACAGACTAATGGAAGAGACTTAAAAGGTCTGAGATCCTTCTCAGCATTCATATGACTTCTTCTCTCATGCAGTGTTTCTGTGACCCTGTAACATTTTTTTCCCTAAGAGTCTGTGGACTGAAGAGAGAAACAAACATTTTTCCCCTCCAAGCAAAATAGGAACAGTCATTGACAAGATACCAGAAAATGGGACCTGTGTCTAGTCATCAGGTACAATCAAAATACCTGATACTTCCCCAAAAGGGCTGTACCACATGCTGTTCTTGAACGTTTGACTCACTCAGGCACCCACCATTCAAAGAGAGTTCTCTCTTTGATTCCAGTCCTCTGATCAAGTACCCTTGAGACCATTTTTCTTTCAAAAAGAGAAGAATAACAACATGTAAAGTGCTTTATGCTATAAGGAGCCTGAATGCCCCTTTTCAGTTTGTTTGTGTGTTTCAAACTTTTGCTCTAAAAGTTGTTGCCCTTGACTAACAGTCAAACCTCCACACAAGCTTTTTAATTTACGGCACAGACAACAGAATAAAAAGCAGAATAACAACAAGCCTTGTAAGGCTTGGGTTTCTATGCCTGCCTGTGCTCAGGATCGTGGGATATAAATATACATAGAAAATGTAGGTGGAAATATGGTAATAAAAAGTCAAATCGTGATTTCAGTGCTTAGTACATGAAAGGAGGGAAAGAACATCTCATATGTATGGAAATTTCTACATTAAACTAGAAAGTTTTATTTATTGATCATCTGATAGGATCCTTATGATTAGTGCACCTGTGAGCAAACAAATACAGTGTTGAACACAAAATAGTTTTTAAAATGGACCATCATGGAGCAGATTTGTATCCAGCAGCCTCTGCACTGCAGAGAATATTGACACCTCATCACTGCCCCTTTCATTACTACTGTAGCCAATGTTGGTGGCTCTAATCAATTGTCAATCCTCTGTGTGAAAGTGTTCTATGGGTGCCACCATTTTATTTTTGGTAGCCAGTCTTCTCCACCAACCTACCAAGATATGCAGCATGTTTGTACGTCAGTGGCGAATCCTGCCATGACCATCGCCTCCCACAGCCAGTTCTAGAAAATGATGTTCTGACCATTTGTTAACACATTGCTGACCATTTGTTAACACAGGAGCTGCAGTGGCTCAGTGGTTAAGAAGCTCACCTTGTTAGCTTGAAGGCCAGCAAGTCGGCAGTTCGAGACCCACATATTGCATGATGGATTGAGCACCTGTCTCTGTCCCAGCTCTTGCCAACTAACAGTTCAAAAGCAAGAAATTGCACGTAGATAAATAGGGACCACTTCGGTGGGAAAAGATCTTGGGGACATGAAAGGAGCCTCATTCGGACATCCCCTGAATGAAGTTTCTCCAGCAAAAATCCTTTCAACCCAGAATAATTTCTGACACAAAATTATTATTTCAGTGGTGAAATGTCATAAAAATCATCAGTTAAAAACAACAGGAAGAAGGGCTGGGAGAGGCATCTGAATGGACTTTTCTCAAGTAATCCCGCATCAATGTCTACCCAGTTATGTCTCCTCATTGTGACAGGCCTGTCTCTGGACAGATGAATTTGGAGTTGGAATGGCCCCATCAAGGGAGACTTGGAAAAGAAAGTGAATGCTTCAGTGCACAGACTAGAGAAGCTGTAATTTGAAACATTACTTTTGAAAGGCAATTTATCTTACTTTTAATTCCTGGCCACTCAAAAAGTTACCCTCGTAGAGGCAGTATAAAAAGTAATGTTTTACTTGCTCAATATTCAAAAGTAATGACCACATCATCAGACTTGGTCCACAAAAGCTCACATTTAAATACAAGAGTTAGTCTTTAATGTGCCCCAACATTTTTTGTCTTTTTTTTTGCTTTTCTGTTTTGTTTAGTCTCAGATGTGCTTGCATAGACTAACACGTTTCCACTTTAAACATTTCAATTGTAATGATATATTTCAATTAGTTTTCTAACATTATAATGCAACAAGTCTGCTGTACAAAAAATTAAGTTAACTCCATTTAATTAGAAAAGTGAAAATCACAGTTACTACAAAACAGATGTGATTTTATCCACCCTTTTATAACTTTATTATACCTTATAAATTACATGTAATGTATTATCTAGAACAGGGATGCCCAAACTATGGCCTGCAGGCCCATGCATATCATTAATGTGGCCTGTGGTGAGTTCCCGGGCTCACCGTGGACAGTCCCTCCACCCTTCCCCACCACCTGACATCACCAGCAGTAGCGGTGGTGACAATCATGCTTTGAACCAGCTGCTCCGAGCAGCCTCTGGCTCAGACCCATCCCCTTTGCAGCCTTTGCCAAAGCCAATTGCCGCATTGGGGAAATTTTCAGAGCCTCCTCCTTTCAAAATTTGTGGTGCTAGGAGAGCCCCCTGGCATGCTCGGGATGATTTCACTGCAGCGCACCAGGTTTAGCCTTCCAGCTCCACAGATTTTGAAACAGAGGAGGCTTCAAAAATTTCCCCAAAGCAGCAATCGGCTTTGGGAAAAGCTGCAGAGGAGATGGGACAGAGCCAGAGGCTGCTTGGAGCAGCCAGGACAAAGCATGATCACTGCCACTGTCGCTGCCACTGCTGACATCAAAACTGTCAGCAGTGAGAGCAGCCTACCTCCAGCCCCTACAATTGTGTATTGAGTGGCCCACGAAAAAAAAAAAGTTTGGGCACCACTGATCTAGAATGTATCATTTCCAAGCTTTGACAAGGACCTTTGTTGCACATGAATGGGCTGGTATAGCGTGATTACACAACCTCTTACTTTTGAAGCTCAGTGTAACCCACCAGTCCCATCATCTGACTGACATGATGAATAAAACTGCCTTGTTATGTTGTTCTAAACAAACAGCAAACATTGAGTCTCTAGTTCATTTTGTTTATTTACCACCAATTGTGTAGACCTTACTATATACAAACTGTTTTTGTCAGAGCAATATTTATTTATTTATTATTTATTAGTTCAAATTTATATTGCTGCCCACTCACCGTGGCGACTCAGGGTGGTTCACAAAAAATACATTACATTGCAATATGTTGGTATAGAGGCATGCTGGAATCAGAAGAGGGGTTATAATGAAATCTTTGGAGTAAGGCCTTATTTTGCACTCCCATGTGGAAGGAGAAAAGTTCTCTAAATCTTCTTCTGCTGAGTTTCCCAAAATTGACCACACACATAGCCAAGAAATAAAAATGTGTAATTCTCAAGTTATAATCTGATAGACCACTCTTGAGGTTTGGGATCCCCACAATGCTATTGCCTGAAAGTGAAATGTACTTGTTCTCAGAGGATGAAGGAAAGGAGAAAGAGGAGAATTAAAATTGAGCATCACTTGACAAACTGGCAGGATTTATTTTTAATTATTATTATTTATAGTCTGATTTCCTGAATGATTTTTGATCATTTCATAGCAGAGGAATTGATAGCCAGAGATACAAATCACCAAAGCTATAATGCCTTTCAGAATGAATTATTTATTTCCATTTGCTTGCTGGGAAGACAACCGAATGGCAAAGAATACAAATTTCTCACTCTTTTCTTTGACTCCTTTTCTGCCTTCCTTAACATCCACACCCCTTGTGTTTCTCTGGCAATTGCACTCAGTCAGGATGAAAAGCTTTTCCAACCAGGCTTTTGAAATCCACACCATATTTGAAAAGTGAAGGTGTGTTAGGCTTCCTCACAGAAATTTACCTCCTACTGTACTGTCTCCTCCCTCTTTGTTTATTAGAAGAAAGGCACACACATTATAATGATTTAAAGAATAGCAGGAATAAATTATTCCTTTTCCTTCTTTGTGACACCATCTGAAGGAATGGCCAGCAGAGATTTAAAGAAACTTCAAGTATGTCAGGCCAAGATAGACAAATGAGCCCTGCATTTTACCTATCATAATATGTCTGCCACAGTATAATAGTAAAATGTATTTTCAGATGGATTGCTCCATGCAGAAATTCTTAATGGCTTAGGACACAACTTCAGCACAAGATGGAGGTAAAGTCTGCAGAAGGCAGAATAAAATAAATTGAACCATGAAAAATTAGTAATAGAAAGACTGTGTTCTAAAACCCTTATTTTCATTTATTTGGATTGTTTTCAATATGCTTTAAATACACACGTTTGCACATATGGGCCTGAATCATATTAGCATTTGTATAAGATTTGTGCAAGATACCCAGTGTGGTCTGGTGGATAGAATAATGGATTAGGACTCATGATACCTTGGTTCAAATCCCTGCTCAGCCGTGACAGCTTGATGGGGGTTGAAACTAATGAAAACACTCATTAAATATCTCACTTATCTGGAGCCTCCTATTAGGGTCATTATAAGTTGGTTCCAAGTTGATAGGAGATAACACATACAAGGTCTGTGTAGCTTGCTCAGGGCCCTAGCCAGGATTCTAGATGTGAGTGGGCGAATATTTTTTCAGGATGGGCAACAATGTCACATATATATGTTATATATATAAGCAACCAGGAGTTTTACGGTGGGCAAACTGCTAACTCAGGTTGGGTGATGACCACCATGGGCACCCCCTGTCAGGAAACGACATGTTTCCTCATGTTTCCCAAGGCTTGAGGTTGTAGATTTTTCAGCTAGGCCTCATAGAAATCCTTTGTTCCCTCTCTGTCTCATAGACTCATATCACAAGACTGCCTGTTTTCCAGTATTCCTTATCTTTCTAGCTAGCTGAATTTCATGTTTTGTCTACATGCTAGAACACTGACTGTGTATGTGTGTAAACCATTATTGTTTTGAGAAAGTTTTCTTCCGTTCCCTGATTGGCCAAGGTTAGCCCACCTGACTGCAGAATCTCCATTTTGCAGAGAAGTTAGTTAGTTCGTTTCTGGTTTTCAATGGCATAAGACCCTGGCTATTGTGTGGGATTATTCTTTTTCTTTTCAAAATGATTACCTAATGAACCGGGACTGTGTACTGGACTGATTCTTTGTTTTGACCTTAATATCTACGTTTTCCATGGACTTTACTACATGAACCTGAAGAATAAAGCAGCTGTTTCTCTCTCAAGATTGTTGTTCTTTTTACTGGCACACACACACAAAGACACGCTACCAGACGAAACCTCCCTTGTTTTGCTCTACTGCTCTATTGCCTGAGCATAATAAGAGTTCCTTTCTAAGCGGCTCAGCTCCCTCAGAGGTGAGGCAAGGGTTAAAGTTCCAGTAATGAGTGATGTCTCAGGAACTTGATCAGGGAGGTGCCCTTGCAAATGAGGCGGCTGATGTCTGACACCCTGATCTTGCTACAATTAATTATGGCTAAATGATTAGGTGTTGTCTCACATTTTGCTTGCTTGCTTGACCATGCACCTGATTGCTCCTCTGATACATACCCAGGCACCTCATCAATTAGCCACAACAAGATACACAAATCTTGTGCAAATATCAGTAGACCTCTTGATATATTCTCTCAAAGTAATATATCTTTTCCTAACATATGCATTTAAAGCATATTTTGGTTTGTTTTTCTTTTCTACTAACCTCAAAGTTGTGTTAGAAATGTGGATGATAGCAGATAACTAGTGTCTGTTATACAGCGTAGTCAAGGAGGTGAAGATAAGGTTCATAATGAATTCACAAAGACAGACTTCTCCAAGCATCTCCATGGCATTGGCCCAGGCATCACTCATCAGCAATTTATAAAGCAACATGAAATGGTGCTGCAAGAATACAGAGGGCAGAATTTTATCAAATATAGAGTGAAGCCAACAACAAAAAAAGAACAGAAGCAACAGCCATTGTGAAATACAACTCTATAGCACGTCTTGCTATACATCCAGGTTTTAGGAAAGTTAAAGATTATAACAGCAGATTTTCTTTTCAACATTTGGGACAAATATTTTAGTGTTAGGTCTATGATGATGTCAAGAGATTGGGAAATAGGAACTTGGCGCCAAATTGGGTTTCTGCGCATGCACAGTTTATTGGAGCCATTTCGGCTCCGTTTCTCTTTAACTGCCTGCCGGTCGGAGAGAAACCGAGGCTTCCATGACGCAACGGGGGAGGTCCGGTACCATTTTTGAAACAAGGGTAAGTTAGAATTCCCCCTCCCTAAATGGGATTGCCGCACAGACTGCGGGACGGTTGGCCGCCCTAGATTAAGAGTATCAACCTGAGGCCTCATCTTGACCTCCCTACTAGGAGTATGTTTTTTGGATTTAGTGGCAGTTCTATCTTGCAGGCTTGGCATGGAAAATAAAACACTTGATATTGTAGATTTTTTGGAACACTCTGCGAACATTGCTTAGTCAGGTCAGGTTAAAATGTTGAGAGGTTTAACTCCTCTGGATTCATACACATTATGATTAGAAAGTTAGTGCGTCTAAGTGGTAAGTGTGGACCTCCCTAAATGCAGTGGTTCTGCAAAAATGAAGCATTGTCAATAAACATGTCTCTTTACTGATATAAGAAGGAAGACAGTTGTAGTGAAATTGTCTACTATAGGGATGGGGGATTGGAATGGCGACTGCTTGAGTTTTCTAACAAATTCCCTGTCCCCTACCATAATGTCTGTTGTAGATGAGAAAAGGCAGCATGGAAGACCTAGGCATATGCAAAATGAAACATTAACCATTCTATCCAAAGGACCACCACCACCCGGAACTCAGTTGAAATGACATCCAAATTATACAGTATTTATAGCCCATTATTAGTAAAATGAATTTATTGAGTGCTGGGAATTTCTTGTTGTCACATAAGGAGCTTCCAATGCATTATGTTCTTCATCAGTTACCATAGATAATCAAGCATAAGTCAGGTTTTTTTAGTCCCCCCCCCCCATGAAGTCCAAAAATGGGACTTGACTTATACTCGGGTGAGCAGAAACATTCAAAAACAAAACCACACAAATGTCTAAATTAATTAAATTTTACCATACAGTAAAACTTTGGATAACGCTAAAACTTGGTTCCACAAGTCTTGGTGTTATCTGATTTTTAGTGTTATCCGATCCATGTTAAAATCCTATGGGATGGATCGGATAACATTAAAGCTCCATAGAGATACATTGTAACCACACAGGCTTTAGCGGTTGTTATCCGATCCATCCCATAGGACCTTAACATTATTCAATCCAACACTCCTCCCCAGATTACTTAACGTTATGCGATTTTAGTGTTATCCGATCCAATCGTTATCCAGTGTTTTACAGTATTTTCATGTATTTTAATTATTGAAACTCACTAGCAGCTGCTGCATTTTCCACTACCAATTTATACTCAGGTCAATCTATTTTCCTAGTTTTAGAGATCTAAATTAGATACCTCAATTTATATTCACGATGACTTATAGTCAAGTATATATGGTAGCTTACTTTGTTTTGTGTTTGACCATTGTGCGCTAAAAGCAAGATCTGCTTGCAAGTGTGATTCTTCAACCAGAAGATTTCAGGATCACATTTCTGCAACACAAGTACCTTCCGTTTCTAATAACATGCTAATCTATAATTTGGTTGTGTGTCCAAAATAAGATTGCAGGCTAGTAGTTGGACATGATACATCTGCATCATACCACACTGCATTCTACTTGTGCAAAAATGGACAACTAAGTCTCCTTCCTGACTTTGTATAAACTGATTGTTTGTTAAGTATGCCAATATTCTGCTTTTGCCAGTACCCTGAAGCAGTGCAGTCTAAGAAGAGATCATCCGTCTTCTGTGTCTGCTGGAGCTGTAGATTTCTCTTACTTCCTCCAGCTGTAATCTTGAGAAGTCCTTCATCCTTCAGTTCTTTACAATTTCCTAAACTCTGATGATTTTATAGCATTTCTCCAGAGATATGAGCCATTTTCCTGAAGCCTCACCTTGCTACATCTGCAAGAATGATTTTATTTTAACTCACTTGTCCTGATACAAATAAGGATGTCAGTGTTTCAAAAGGCATCTTGTCCACAGACAATTGCAATAATTGTGTTCCATGAAATCAAATCAGATTTATGATGATTGAATCATTTATTATTTTGGTATGATATATTTAAATTAGGATTATGGGAACTCAGGACACTAGCTGAAGTCTCAGAGAACATGCCTCTAGGCTTTAAAGAGGCATGCAAAATTGAGAGTGGTCCAACACTGCAGTAGAAGTTTGATTTTTATGTATGAGGTGGCTTTAAAGCCCAGAAAGCAATCTTTTTCCATTCTTGGCCAGATTAGGACTCACTAGGTCAGCATGACAGTGTTTGTGTGTATATTGGTCAAAATGGCATAACTGATGGGCTCAAATTTAAGAACCCATCCAACATCTCTAAAGCACAAAGTAAAAGCTTGTGTCAGGTCTCAGAAAAGTCTGCCCAAGAGTCTCAGGATTCAACTCCTGAGATATGAGGGACCAGGAAGCTGATATGACAATGTTACTCAAAGGGATATTGTGTTGTTAAGCACATGGTTGTACAGTACTTCTAATAGGTTAGGGAAAGCAACTGTGAACTCAAGAACATCTTTAAGGAATTTCTTCATATCCATGATTAAATTTCATGTTTATTGTTCTGTGCCATGTGGAATGAAATTGTATAGACAGATAACACTATGTATGTACACTTTTGTGGATAAGTGCTCTTTAATTCTTGCAGGATAATTAACAATCCAACCTGTGCCGACTAGACTAGTTTGAAAAAAGCTGTACATGTACTTGTCACTGTTGTGAAACCATTAGAAAGACATGTGCTAGAGGCAAGAAAAAGAGATGCCAACCCATAGACAAGCAGTAATAAGTATTTTGAGAAAATGTATGTGTGTATGTCTAGGGAGTGAGAGAAGTGCCTCAAATAGGTATCTCTGTAAGAAAAGCTTTTAAAATCCCACATTTACTAACTGCAATACTGTATTTTAAAACTAGATTTGTCCAGGAAAGGATTTACAAGTCAAATTATTTAAGAACATGTCACATAAAAAGAAGAAACAAAATGACCTCCAGAATTCACTCCATGCACAGATCAGAGCCAGCCTGTCCTTTGCCCCACTGGAGATGATTCAGCCTGATCTTTCCCTTTCATTATTTGTGACTAGTGAGATAAAAATCATATTAGATCATGCTGGAAAGGGTTCCTTCACTTGGTGTGATCTTTAAAGCAACCTGTTGAAGTGACTCTTCCTTCCAAATGAAAGCTGATCCCAATCCCTGTAGCCTGTTGTCTCCTCCCAAAATAAGAGCAGCCTTGGACCAAAAAGGTTGGGTGTGACCAAGGATTAGGATCAGGCTTGTTTACAATCTGATGCCCATCATCTTGTCATGGGCAAATAGAGTAAACCAGACTCTGTTGTATGTGCTCTGAAAAGTGATATGAATACTCATCTCATTCCACCCTAAATTTTGGAAAGAATGAAATCTGCTACACCAATCAAAGTCCTTCAGTTAGAGCAGTGGTTCCCAATGTGGGACACACATCCCACAGGGGGACTTCAATTCCCAGAAGCCTAAGTCAGTACATTGGCTGATCAATGCTTTGGGGAATTGACTAAGGCTTCTGGGAACTGATGTCCAAAACCCAACATTTGAGAATCACTGAGTTGGAGTAACAGGTTTAAAAAACAACAACAAACAAACAGAGCAGCTACTAAAAAAAACTTGTATCACAGTGGTCAAGCTGTAATACTGCAGTCAAAACTCTGCTCTGAGTTTGATCCTGATGGGGATCAAGGTTAACTCAGCCTTCCATCTTTTCTGAGGTTGGTAAAAGGAGTACCCAGCATGTTTGGCAAGATTCTAATATTTTTAACTACGTAGAGAATGCTCTAAGCATAGTGGGGCGGTATATAAGTACAATTGCAATAGCCTGCTGTCTTGACTCAGAAACTATTCCCAGAACCTCTGTAATTAGGATGTGTAGCAGAAGTCTTGGCCTTCATTGTTGGAATGGAGTGGACATCCAAACATCAGCCTCTTTCTCCTTTAAGTACTCTCTCAGAATCCTCTTTGTTACTTTTGATTACTCTTCCTTTACTTTTAATCACATCAGGTTTAACCCCAGAAAAAGCTAACGTTAGTAGAAAATATTATGTGGAACATAATGTTTCACCCTATGAGTTGCCAGTGAGCTCTTTGTTGCAGCACAGAGATGTTAATATTATGGCATTCTACTGACTATGGTGTGCATTGGCTAATTTTAATTCAATTCCTGGTTTCAAATAGAGCTGGCCCACTGAAGCAGTAGGGTTTTTATAACACGGACCAACCTATCAGTAATTCATTCAATGGGCCCGCTCTGGTACAGACTACTAGTTGGATTTAGGTTACAGTTTGCAGTAGACGGATAGTCCAGAAATCTGTTCTCTTCAGAAAAGGGCATAAGCACCATACTGAATCTCATAGAAAGTAGTCTTTGAAAAAATCAGAAATGCTTTCACTGAGTACCTTAATGTCAATAGAAAAGGCTCAGAGGGATCATCAACTGAGAGGACCTGCTGTCATGAATGACATGTCTCAGGTTTGTATCCCATGGCAGAACAATGAGCAGGCCATCTGAGGAAGATACATCTAGCTTAATGTAAGAGAATGTTGTCTCTCAGATATCTTAGATCAGAACACAGAAAATGTAATCACTATTGCTTTAAATTGTATCTAGATACAGAATTGGGAGACAAAACGATTATTTTGAAATTGGCAACATATATTCTTCATGGTATCCACTGGTCATCACCCTGTTAATCTCACTGTACAATCAAGCTTTTTCCTTCTGTTCTTTGTTGTTGTTGTTGAGTCACACAGTTGAGTACAACCCTTCATAACCCTATGCAACACAACATGGCATCCCCCAAAGTCCACCAAGACCTATGCCCACCATGTCAGTGATCACCATCATCTTATCCTTTGCTGCCCCTTCTCCATTTGCCTTCAATCTTTCCTAGCATCAGGGCCTTCTCCAGTGAGTTCTCTCTTCTCATTTGGTGGCCAAGGTATTTCAACTTCAGCTTCAGCATCTGTCCTTTCAGGAAACAGTCAAGTATGAATTCCTTTAGGATTGACTGATTTGATCTTCTTGCAATCCAGAGGACTTTCAAAAGTGTTCTCCAACGCTATACTGTAGTTCAAAAGTGTCTATTCTTCTGTTCTCTGCCTTCCTTAAGGTTGTGCTCTAACAATCATACATTACTACTGGGAAGACCATCACTTTAACTATTGGGAATTTGTCAGCATTTTAACAACAAAATTTAATCTGAGAAAGGCAATACATTACCATATCATAAATCACTGCACCTAAATCTAACTAGGTAAGATGTATAGTCCCAAACGCCCCCAGAAGAGGGTTTTTGACATTTTGTTCCCACTGAGTTCAAATACTGATTTCTCACACATGGAAATACTTTTATAAGGCAAAATGAACATAATACAGAGCTTCTCAAAACCTCCTTATTGATACCATGAAGAAAACATTTTCTCCATTATATGCAAAGTCTGTGGTTTCTTTTAAAAGATCTGAAATGGTTTCCTATCTAATTTCATGCATGTTATCAATTCCAACGATGAAAGATGCTATAAATTCAGATTAATGTGTTAAAAATAACAATGAAAGAGAAAGGCAAGGGAATTTTGTTTTTAAAGTCTTTATCAGCAAATATACATGTCTACAGCCAAACTTTATCTTTTATAAGCTAATGGAGGATCACAGTGTGCCCTTTTCCTTTCAGTCTATGTTAAATAATAGACATTGTGCTCATATGTCAGAAAAATGAGATTCTCATTGTTACTCCATCTTTACACAATATCAAATGTGTGAAAGTATGCATGAAAGTTAACTTACAAAGGGCAGAATCAAATATTTCTCTGCTCCTGAAGTCTCTCACCTCCACACACACAACAAATTGCACAATCATGACTGATCTTGCAACCAGCATGAAACTGGACAAACATAAAGGTAAATCTAGTGGAACTGTAGGAAAATTCTGCAATTTTTCTTCTAGGTGAAAGAGGAAAGATGGATGGAACAAGCCTTGTTACAAATTTTATATGAATAGTATTAGTAGCCATGAATTTGATGTAATTTTAATGAATTTTTGTACACATTACACATTTCATGTGAGTATGCATAAGCATGCACATACGTAACACACACAGAGACCATGCCCTGGCTCCACCCCCACCCCCATAACAGCAGGAAGAGAGGGAAAGTGAGAGCATGGTTGTGCTAGTTCAAATTTCCTCCCAGCCTCTGCATAAGTACAATCCTCTTGCTAACCAGCTTGGCCTGTGGATCCTTTATTGAGGGTCAGCTCCCTGGTGACTCTGCCACCGGAATAATTCCTCTTGAAGGCAGGAATTAGATTGCTGGTTTATTTTTCCTAGTCTTATCTCTGAGCTTTTTCCTTGCTAGTGAGCAGCTTTTTGAGGTATGCACTAGCTATCTTTGAATAAAAACTAAGAGAAGGTTTATTATTTATCTATTCTTTATTTTCTCTTTATTTCTATCTTTAAATCACTTTCCATTGGGGGGGGGGCTCCCAGAATGCCTTAAAAAATAAGGACAAAGGTTGCAATCTTAACAATTTAACATGCAAGGAGAAGTGATTTAAAGGTGTTGAATGAAAGAAAGCTTTTTTGGACAGTAGATTTAGCAGGTCATACACCTAGGTGTAAGCATAGTGCAATGGCTCCAACTGCAGGTCAGAAGTGTCACTTAATAGTAGGGATGTGCCATTCTTTCCTCTTTTTTTTTACTCCAAATTCCAGAATTCTGCATTAATTTTCGAGCAGAATTTGGGAATTCCAGCCCACAAACATGAACCAGCAAATATCATCATTTCACTCACCTAGATAAAGTTTGATGTCTCTTCTAGCCCTTATTTCCTGCCCATTGTTTCCTAGAAGTGGTAGTCTTTTTGCCCTTTATTCTGTTTAGGAGAATGCTGTCATGATAATCACAATGGATGATTTCATATTTTAATTTTCTTTACATTTATTAAGTGTTAAGTTTCAAATAGTATATTCTTTGTAGGTTTGAGGATAGCTAACTCATAGGGAAGCACACTGAAGGCACTTGCATTCCAATACACATTCCGCACAACAATATGTCACTAAGAATTTGGGTTGCTAAGTAGCAATGCCAGTCACTTAGACACCTGTGAGGGAGCTCACAAGGGGGATTCCCCAGGTCACTAACCCATCACCTTAGAGAGAGGGGAAAGGAGACTTTCTTTCTTTTTTTTTAGGGTTTTTACAATATTAAAAATAAACTAACAAAACAATCTACAAAACATAAAAGAAACAATTACATACAAAAAAAGTAGTTCCCACGTACATCCTACAACGTTAAAAAAATGAGAAGAGGAAAAGAGAAAAAAAATACATGTCAATATAATATAATGTAATCAAACGTTATTTTCTATACTTTTGCTATTCTGTATATTTTCATCTTTATATCCACTCTCCTCTTTAACCACCATATTACAACTTTAATATTTTGTACATGGTTCCTACCACCCACTGCACTACAGTCCTTGAGTCTACCAGCCACTCCTTTTACAACTCATTCATTCTGCCAAAAATACATTGTATTCGGAGCAGGTTTTTCTCCTTTATTATCCATCAATGTGTGTTGCAAAAAAGGCTTCCAAATGTCCCAAAATCTATTTTGTTTTATTAACCCCCTTTTTATATTTAATTCCCATGTAAGTTTTTCATTCAATGCCATATCCCAAACATCAACATACCATTTACCAATTTCTAAATTCATATCACCTTTCCAATTTCTGGCTACTTGTTGTCTCGCCAATGTCAAAAAGATAGACAATAACTCTTTTATATTTTCCTCTAAATTCAAATCCTCTAAGTCCGTTAATAAAACTATTTTTTCATTCAACTTTAAACGGATATTTAAAATTTTTTCTAATTCTTGTTCCATTTTATGCCAGAAATTGGAAATAATTTTGCAATCCCACCACATATGTTTGTATGTCCCAATTTCCTGATGACACCTCCAACATTTTTTTGAATTGCTACTATTTATTTGATTTAACCGAACTGGCGTCATATACCATCGCCACAACATCTTGTAGTTGTGTTCTTTAACTTTTGTAGACAGATTTCGCATCATCCTACTTTTCCATTTTTTCTTCCAATTCTTATCTGTAATAGTAATACTCAAGTCCGATTCCCACATTCTTTTAAGGGTATCCTGGGATTCATCCATGTTGTTTATCATTTTATATAATTTACTTACTATTCCTTTTATCACCATTGAACCTCTTCTTATTTTATATACCATCTCCTCGAAGTCTGTCAACTGCCTTATTGGCTGTAATTTCATTTTATATTGTTTATTCCACTTATCCAACGTTAGTATCTGAAGCCAGTTCAATTTTAATTCCTTATAAATTACTTTTTTTGTTTTTTCATTCTCAATTCGATCCAGCCAATCTTTTAATAAGATTATATCATATTTATACATAATATTTTTTATTAATTCTAATTTTTTAACTGGAAATGTTTTAAGATCTTGCAACTCTAATATTGGAGAGGTGTTTGGTGCCAATTTATCTTTCAACTTTATCCATACATTTATCATAGATTTTAGGACATTATTTCTTGGTTTTAAATCAAAAACTGTATTTTCCAGAAATTCTCCCTTTGCACACACATTACTATCTTTCATTTCTATCTCCCTCCATATAAGGTCCTCTATCGTTAAAAGTTTTACCAAGCCTTTAATTTGGAACGCCCTATAATACGATTTAATATTAGGTAATCCCAAACCACCCTCTTTCTGCGGTTTATACCATAGACTTTTAGGTATTCTTGCTCTTTTCCCTCCATTACAATAATCATTCAATAGATTTTGAAAAACTCCTAGTTCTTTTTCAGATTGTTTAATTGGAAGGACTTCAAATAAAAAGTTAATCTTGGGTAATAAACTCATTTTACAAATTGCTATTCTACCAAACCAGGAAGTCTTCAATACCCTATATCGAACAATTTTCTTCTTAATTTCCTCTTTCACTTTATCATAGTTTAGTTTCTTCAAATCCTCTACATTGTCAGCAATGTTAACTCCTAAATACTTTATACTTTTCCTAATTTGAATTTTAAATTTTTCCTTAATTCTCCCTATCTCTTCCTTATTTAATTTACTAAAGATTGCTTCTGATTTCCCCCAATTTATTCTCAGGCCTGTTATCTCTTCAAATTTTTGCAAATGATCTTGTATCTTTTCCATATATTTTATAGGATCTTTCATTATAATTAAAGTATCATCTGCATACAAACTTATTTTTATTCCATTTATCCCTTCTATGTTCGTATCACTCCTTATAGCTCTAGCCAATAATTCCATAGCCATTATAAACAAAATGGGGGAAAGAGGACATCCTTGTCTCATTCCTGCTTTAATTTCAATATCTTCTGTAAATGAGTCATTTACTCTTACCTTGGCATAACTACTTTTATTAAGTTGATTAACTACATTTTTAAATTTTTCCCCAAATTCTACTTTTTAATTATTTCTTTAATAGTGACCCATTGTAAAGAATCAAAAGCTTTAAAAATGTCTAAAGATAATAATCCTATTTTACCTTCTTTTCTCTTGTTTATTTGTAACAAATTTAACACCCTTCTTATTAAATCAGACATATATCTTTCCTTTAAAAAACCTGCCTGATCTGTATGTATATATTCCCCCAGAAAACTATTTAACCTATTAGCCATAATTGCTGTAAAAATCTTTGCATCTTGATTAATTAAAGAAATTGGACGATATGAATCAACCAATTCTAAATTTTTTCCTGGTTTTGGTATTAATACTATGATAAATCTAAGCCATGAATTTGGAGATTCTCCCCCCTCCAAGATATAATTATATAGCCTGGTTAATTTAGGAATAATAATTTGTTTAAATTCTTTGTAAAATTCCGCTGGTAATCCATCTTCTCCTGGAGTTTTCCCTATTTTCAATTTATTTATAACATCTAATATCTCTTTCTCTGTAATTTGTTCTTCCATTTTAGCCCTATGTTCTACTTTTATACTCTCTCCCTTGTGTTCTTGTAGATATTTTTCTAACTTGCTTAAATTTATTTTCTTATCTGTGTACAAATTTTGATAAAATTTTTTAACTATGTTAAGTTTCTCTACTGTTTTATTGCACCTTTTCATATCCTCCCTTATTAAAGTTCCAATCTCCCCTTTTTCCTTCTTCTCTTTCACTGCTTTTGCTAACATTTTTGAACTTTTATCACTATACTCAAAATATTCCCTTTTCAGATAAATTAAATCTCTTTTAATTTTTTCAATATCCCTTCCTGCTATCTCCTTCTGTAACAGTTGTATCCTTTCTAAGGTCTTCTTCTCCTTTGTTTTGCCATGTTTAGTTTGCAATAATTTAATCTCTTTTTCCAACTCCAGTTGTCTATCTTTATATTGTTTGTTTTTTAAACTCTTAAATTTAATACACTCACTCCTGAATACTCCTTTCATTGCATCCCAAATTACATTAAAATTTGTTTCATTGTTATCGTTAATTTTCCAAATTTCTTCCCAATTTTTCATTATCTGATCTTTTATCCCCTTGTCTTTAAATAATTTCGGATCATACCTCCAAGTTCTTATATTACTTTTATTTATTTTAAATTGTAATTCCACCATTACTTTGGCATGATCCGATTCCTTAAAAATTTCTACTTCTACATCATTTAAATCCTTCAATATATTTTGTGTTACAAATACATAGTCAATCCTAGAATATGAATTATAAACCTGTGAATAATATGTATAAATTCGTTCTTCCCCTTTCAATTCTCGCCAGGAATCTTTCAATCCAAACTTTTTTATCCACTCATCCAACAATTTAGCTTTCCAACCTTTTCTATAATTAGTTATATTAGTGCAATCAATATTTGACCTTGTTAGGTTAAAATCTCCAGCAACTATCATTCTATCACAGTTTTCTTTTATCAAAATATGACTCAATTTAGTCAAGAATTGATCTTGATTCTCATTTGGTGCATAAACATTGACCAACAATATTTCTTCTTCTTCTATACTTCCAGCTATAATCAAATATCTACCTTCTGGGTCCCCTATCATTTTTGTTTTCGTAAATCCCAATCTTTTCGATATCATAATCGCCACCCCCCTTGCCTTGGAAGAACCAAAGGCCTTTTCATAATACTGAGTCCAACCAAGATACAAATTATTTTTATCCGCCGCTTTTTGATGCGTTTCCTGTAAAAAAATGATGTCTGCTCTATCTTTTCTTAGGGCCATTTCCAACCGTTTACGTTTAGTAGGACACCCTGCCCCTTTCACATTCCATGACAATATCTTAATATTTTTCATGTTTTAACGTTATTTAACCTTTTAAGAAATAGCTGGCAGACTTCAAAGGACGTGTTACCCACTACCCACAATTTAACATATATTACACAGAAATACATATAAAAAACAAAAAGATAATAACCCCCTTCTTTTTTTTTTTTTAAAAAAAAGCACCTCTACTAATAAGAGAAGGGGGGGAGGGGAGTCATGTGGTTACAAAACTTAATCATTCTTCAGTAATACTTCAGCTGCTAATGTTACACTATCTTAATCGCCTCCAGTTGCTCCTTGAGCCTCTTCAGTTGTGGATTCTGATTTTTTTGCTGTGTTTGCTCCTGCCAGTGACAATGCTTCTTTGAGCTCCTTCCACTCTTGTGTTCCGTTTTCCAGAATCTTTGCTTCTACTAACACATCCAACACGTATGAATCTTCCTTTATATAAAAGGTTTTCCCCAGGTGCACAAACCTCATCTGTTTTGAAAATTTCCAATTATATAAAATTCCTTTATCTCTCAATTTTTTTGTAACAGGCTTAATTTGATTTCTCCAAATTCTTTCTTCAAATGCTATATCGTTGAAAATTTCAATATCCACTCCTTCCATTTTGAGAACATCCGGACCAGCATTTTTAATATAAGACATCAATCTTAATTTTGCACTCAAATCTGCAAATTTTAACAGCACATTTCTAGAACCCGTTCTATGTTTCTTTGGACCCAGTCTATACACACTCTCAATGTCCTCAGATGCAAAATCCCTCCCCATTTTCAATTCATTCAGCCATGTCAACAGTCTTAATTTCAAGTTGTCCGGTTTATTCTCAGAGATTTTTCTAATTATCACATTTTTCCTTCTTATCTGATCTTCCAGATATGCCATTCTTTTTTCATGGTCAATCAATTTATTTACTTTTTCTTTCTCTCTTTCTCTCGCCTCCACAACTTCTTGTTTTAGTTCCACCACCTCCTTTTTTACTGTGTCCATTGATTCTTTCATTTCCCCCATCTGCTTCCGTAAATTATTCAATCTTTCAGATGTGCCTTTTAACAAGTTTGTTGACGAGTCTTTTATATCTTTTTGAAGGATCTCGATAAGTTCTTGTTGCTCCTTGACTCATTGAGTTTCTGCAGCCTGTAGTCTATCAAACAATTGTTGTTTAAATTTGTCATAATTTTTCTCAACATTTTCTTCATGTTGTTTCATCCATGCTGACAAGACTTCACTTAAATCAGATTGAGGTTTGTCTTTTTCACTTATTTTCTTTTTTATGGCCCCCTGTTCAGCCTTTGACTCCATTTCTTGCTCTTGATGTGATTTTTGATTTCGTTGTAGTGATTTGTCTCTGTGTTGTTGAAACTGTTGTTGTCGTTGTTGATGGTGAGCCTTCTCCCTTAATCTTTGCAATTCCTCCGCCTCATCGATTTCTTCCTTCAATGATTTCACCCTTCCTTGCTCTGTTCTTGTCAAATGTCCAGTTCTTACCCAAGCAGGGTTATCTTGTCTATCTTCCAAAGATTTATCCCTTCTTTTACTCATCCAGATAACATTCACCACAGCAAAAAGCAATTATTAAAGTTCCATGAATATCCAGCAACAGGAGTCCAAAAATCACTTAACCGAAGGGGAAAACCAAAAAGAGATAGCAACAGCAGTCCTCAGTTTCACTTTCAGTTACTCCGGTAAACCGTATCCACAAGAGGGGAAAAAAAACAATTCTTCTGCTAGCAATTATTCAAAACAATACAGAGTCTAAACAGTTTAATTGGCTGCTATCGAAGTTTTGTAGTTGGTAAGTGAAGGGGTGAGGACTTTTAAAAATTAATTGCCGACCGGTAGCCGGGAAGAGATCGTTATCTTCTGTCTCGGCACTTCACATTCCCACACACTCCAGAAATACAGTCTGTATTTAACTTCTCAAGCCAACAATCTTAAGGAAAAAAGTATGTCCAAACTTTCCCTTGACTTTAAATTGGCTTGGAATTGTCTTCACCCCACCCCCACTTCGTTAAAATGCTTACAGTTCAGCCAGCCAGCTTGAGTCCATTATCTCCATTGTCTCTGGTGAAACAGTCACAGCAAACTTTTAGTTGAAAACAACTTTTAAATATTCAAGGCAATACAGAGTCTAAACAGTTTAATTAGCTGCTATCAAGGTTTTATAGTTGGTAAGTAAAGGGGTGAGGACTTTTAAAATTTAATTGCCAGGCGGCCGCCGGGAAGAAATAAAATAAATATCGTTATCTTCCGTCTCAGCGCTCCGTATTCACACACATTCCAGATATACAATCCTTATATTTAACTTCTCAAGCCAACAATCTTAAGGAAAAAAGTATGTCCAAACTTTCCCTTGACTTTAAATTGGCTTGGAATTGTCTTCACCCCACCCCCACTTCGTTAAAATGCTTACAGTTCAACCGGCCAGCTCGAATCCCTTATCTCCGTTATCTCCGGTAAAGCAGCCACAGCAAACTTTTGGTTGAAAACAACTTTTAAAAAGTTCCCCTTGACTCTATAATCCTTATGGTCCTTTTATTACATTTTTAAAGAGACTGTAACTACTTTTATCCCACAAAATGTGGCTCCATTTTTGCAGCTGAAGAAAAAACACTCAGGTCTCCAGCTTGGCTCCACCCCGGGAAAGGAGACTTTCACAAAGAAGTGGATTATGGGACAATTAACATCCTTTCAAACATCTGGGGACAGGGTGATAAACAAACACCTGCATAGACACCTGAAAATTAGGCTACTTCAATTCATGTCTGAGAATTTGGTTACATCCTAAACACCTGTTTGGGTAAACAACAATTAATCAAAACAACGAGGTAACCTCACATGTTTAACAGTCTGAAGGAAGGTGTGAGGACCCAGAAAATATATTTAAACGGCAGCTTTTGAGGGTAAAGCAGTGACCATTTGGGAGATCTAAGGAAATCCTGATGGGGGCTTTCAAACCCATAGAAAATACAGTAATACCTCGGATAATGACTGCATCGGATAATGCTAAAATCGGATAACGATGCAAAATGTCTAAAGAAATTTTGCATCAGATAACAATCTGTTAGCATTATCCGATGGAGTCATTCATAGCAGCAGGGTGGCTGGAAAGCTGAACGGGGTTCTCTGTTCAGCTTCCCAGCCACCCTGCAGCTGCAGAGGCAGTGGGGGGGCTGGAAATCTGACGGGGTCTCTCCCATCGGCTTCCCCAGCAACCCCACAGCTGTGGAGGCAGGGGCGCGTGGCTAGGGAAGCTGACGGGGAGTCCCTGTCAGCATCCCCAGCCACCCTGCAGCTGTGGATTGGGTCCCCCAACCTGCCTGGAGCTGGCAGGGGGGTCAGAGAGCCTGAAATGGGTAAGAGAGCCCGAAATGGGTTCAGCTTTCCAGCCACCCTGCTGCTATGAACGACTGCATCAGATAATGCTAACAGATTGTTATCCGATGGAAAAATTCTTTAGAAATTTTGCATCGTTATCCGATTTTAGCATTATCCGATGCAGTCATTATCCAAGGTATTACTGTATTTTCTATGGGTTTGAAATCCCCCATCAGAATTTCCTTAGATCTACTTTTTAATTAGTAAGATTAGTAAGATGTAGCATTTGGTGTGCTTTTAATCTTTTTAGATTTAAATTTTAAATTTTAATTTTAACAGTTTTGTATTTGAGGATTTTAGGTAGTGTTTGTGTTTTATTTTTTTATTACTTGTAAACCGCCCTGAGTCACTTTGGTGAGAATTACGGTGGAGAAATATGAACAAACAAACAAACAAACAAATAATGCATCCTTTCTGGTATGGTCCCAGGCTTTAAAATTCCTTAGGAAAAGGCCCTCATGAGCATTACATTTCACATTTACACAATTTGTCCAATATACTGATGTATTTCTATAGTTTGCTTCTAAAGCTTCAAAGTAACACATTGACTTTACCATACTACTGTTATCATAACGCCTTTTTTGCAGCTTCCCCAGTGGCTTAGTGGTTAAGACACTGAGCTTGGAGACTGGAAGGTCAGGTTTCGATATCTGTTGGCTGCACTTGGGGACATGAAAGGAGCCTTATTCAGGCATCCCTTGAGTGGAGTTTCTCCAGCAAAAATCCTTTCAAAATAGAGTAATCTCTAACACAAAATTATTATTATTATGCATTTTGTTTTAACTGACAGGCAAATCAACTGATACATGTAAAGAAATATACTTTGAAAATAAATAAATTGGACACAAAAATAACTTAAGTTTAACACAACAGCAACCATATAAATGTTGACATGTTGGCTCTAACTTCTTAATTTGCAAGCTCTGTGTAAGTCTCACAAATATGTAATTATTCCAGAGGTAAAGAACTTGTCTTCTTTCAATAAACTTGTGAACTGTGAAAATCCCACTTTCACACAGGAAGTCTAATCTAACAAAAAAAAATCCATCCCTACATTGAAGGGCTGCCTATTTTGCATTCAAAGCACACTGAATTAATGGATGAGGAATTGCAAAACTGAACAATAACTCTGAGATAAACAGAAGTTAGATCTGTTCTATTGACAATTATTACATCTGTCTTTTAGTGGAACTAAATTAGTACAAGATATATAACCAATCAAAAAACTAGATTTGGTTGTTGTGGCTAAAGACTGACTAATTTATTATTATTATTATTTATTAGTTCAAATTTATATTGCCGCCCACTTGCCGTGACGACTCAGGGCGGCTTACAGACAATACATTACATTACATTACAATATGTTGGGGTGGGCACAGGGGGAGGGGCGGCAAGTTAATTCTTAACTTCATCCTCCTAAAAATGCTATGTTGTATTATGTGCTATCAAGTCAGAACTGATTTATAATAACCCTGATAGGACTGTCAAGATAACCAGTGAAGAGTGGCTGAGGGGGGATTTGAACCTGTGCCTCCTTAGTCTGTCTCACTCTTATCTGCACCACAATGGTATCTCCAAAATATATACATATAAAGAGGTCGTTTTACCAAGATTTCACTCATGACTTTGTCTCCATGCAGAATAATTTTGAAGTAATGTACCAAGCTATATCCCACAACTTCTGTTTCCATTGTTATCTAAATTAAATAACCCTTTTATTAAAGTTGATTCACACTCTCTGAACAAATATTTATGTAATAATCTCTGTAATTAACCAATTATGAATGTTGAGTGATTGAGGTTCCTGTCCCATATGAATGAATTTTGCCACAGGGCATATTTTGTGAGTCCAACATTTGTAGCTTTGTTTTACAATAGGAAGCTGTGTTATATCTTGTACTTTTGCCTCTGATTGGGAAAGAAACCCTTTAAACTCAGGCAAAGATTTTTTTCCAGACCTATAGGTATACTTAGCACCCAAACTGACGGGATAAAAAGAAGCAAGGTGGCTTCAAAGTGGAGGAAAATGGGTTAGTTGAGGCCAGACTCAGTGATATTTTTCTTTAAAAGTGAGATGGTTTAAAAATAACAAAAGAAGTGGGATGACATCTCACCTGAGGTTCTGTGCTGCATCTACTACATGGTATAAAAAAAATTCATACCTGACCTTTGTTACCACTGAAATCCCTCTCTTTCACACACCATTACTTCCCTCTGATAGCCTACAACTTGCTCTTTCCCCATTGCAGGGAGCAGGAAGAAAACAGCAGTCCAAGTTGAGAATAAGGATGGGTGAAGGTATACTTTTAGCTCATTTTAGGTATGGATTTACTGAACTTTATAAATGTCATCATTTTCACAGAAATCATTTGGAATTAAAATATTCAAATGTAGAAGAAACTGAAGAAGGCAAATTCATCTATTAATTTAAACTTAGGGCTTTCTGAGCACGTAACTCTTAAGAAGTTTGGTTTAAATCTCTCTGTATTCTACCATATGAGTACAGTATCTGAATTAGAATGGCTACCTTTACCCTCAACCTGAAAGGCTCTTTGTCTTTAACATTTATGGGGTGGCAGGGATACTACCTAATCCTTTTTGTGTCAGAATAGTTGTAACCATTGACTTTTACAGGCACAAGGAGAAGATAATGTGGTTTAGCATTTCTACTTGGCAGCAGAAATAACTTTACATTTTAAGAACGTAAGCATAATAAAAAGCAAAAGAAGCAGCTTTCTCTTTTTCTCATAAAGAAAAGGTCTCCCCACCCATTCTACAGATGATCTTGTGCACATTTGGAAGGAGCAATCTATATCAGGATTCCCAGGGGCTGTTGAATCCGGTCATCAAAATATAAATAGGCACTATGCGTTTCAGGTTATGGCCGAGAATGGATTCATTATCCTACTGACATTGGAGCAATCTGCCTTTTCTGGCAAGTGGAGAGTGGAATGGTTTTCTGCTTCCTCCAAGAAGGTATTGAGCCACATCAGAATGTGTGGTGTGCACATGTGACTTTGAATATCTGAGCTAGCATTACAAGTGGCCCATAGGAACAAAAATGGTGGTGTCACCCCATGACTGGAGGTGCCAGGAATGCAATCTAAGACCTTCTGGCTAAAGTCTATTATTCATTTATGACTCCTTATTACAAGAGGGTCATTGACTGCTTGCTTTAGTATGTCCCATATTGAGTAATTCTTAGTAATTTCTTTAGGAAGAATCTAAAAACATGGCTGGTGGGACAGGCATGGGGTGTGGGAGGTATAATGACCCCAGCTCGCTGGATGATCTGAGCCCCTTTCTACCTCTACTTTTTAATTAGTAAGATTAGTAAGATGTAGCATTTGGTGTGCTTTTAATCTTTTTAGATTTTAATTTAAAATTTTAATTTTAACAGTTTTGTATTTTAGGTTTTAAGGTAGTGTTTGCATTTTATTGTGATATTTTTATTACTTGTAAACTGCCCTGAGTCACTTTGGTGAGTAGGGTGGCAGAGAAATATGAACAAATAATAAATAATTATTATGCATACATCTTTACAATCTTATTGAAAATGTTTATGGAACAAGGAAGTGAGCACTTAAGATAGTGGTACTTGTCGCTATGGGTAAAAAGTGTCACTATGGTTTAATCCATTTTTACAATAATCTCTCTCTCTCTCTCTCTCTCTCAATATAATAGACTGGTGCATATCGATCACAATCAAAGCCCTTCAAATTACACAGAAATTAAATGAAACGATTGGCATCCAGACATGCATCAATATGGCTCTTCCCAAATTATTTCATTAGTTCATCCATCATCCTGCCAAAAATGAGGTGAGAAAAACACCCTTATTGATCTCTTGGGGTTATTTACTGTTGGAATGTTTACAGCAGGATAGAATTTTGCTTGCTGTTGCTATGCTTAGAATTTGATTTTACATGTCAGTGGAATGTTGCTGAAACTGAGCAACTTTTCAAAGACTTTGGCTGCCTCTCAGTTTCACAGGCAGTCAAACTCAACTAAATTTTGTGGGCTGCAAGTCTCTTGGCACTTGACATTTCCCCCCATTTCCTTTGGTGTGCATGTTTATTTTTTGACTTGCCACTTTCTCTGTGCTGAATTCTCACTATGTTTATTCTTATTTGCTTCTGAGGTTGACTTTCATTCATGATAAAAGCAAAGAAATAATTGATGGCAGAGAAATGCATGGAATGGTCCTTCTCTCCATGGCTTTCCTGTCACTTTGGGAATATCATTTGACACATTCTCTAGACTGACTTCAAAAGAAGGGGGAACTTAGCTGTGGGAGTGACTTTATTGACAAATAGTATAGGAATTGCTATGGGGATACCATATGTGGATTCATAATATTTTCTCCTGAGCTTCTTTCCCAGGACTTTAGATGTACTGGTTCACAATGACTGAGTAGAATGCCTGCAGAAGAGAACTCAAAAGAGCAGCCAGCTTCAATTAAACAGAATCCCTTCTTTTGCACATTAGGGGAGAAGAGTGATTTTTTTGTGGCAATGGTTACTTAGCAGTTCTCCCTCACCTTCTTACCACTGCTATTTAGGTCTTTTCCCCAACTTCTGTTTATGCTAGGTGTCTTACAGAAAGCTCACTAGTGACAGGAGGATGAAAGAGCTGAGACTAACCCTCTAGTCTAGAGATTTGCACACTTTGCTCTCAACATTGCTCTTAAAGTAATAAAAAAAATAGCATAGGATAGAATTTTCTTTGGTAGCCCACAGATCAAGCCACTTTGTTTTTTTTAACTTAACATTAAGACTATTTTACAGATAACTTTCTGTGATCTGTTGCAGTATTGATTGTATTAATTCTTGGGTTGGATCCAGAGTATGTGAGTGGAACTCTGCTCATTGGACTACACTCGTCTTGAAGGAAATGGTCTCTCTCCGTGTGCATTTTATAAATTCCTGTGTCTGTTATAGCTCCTGATAATGCATTCCAGGGGATTGGAGGACCCAGTAGAATTGGATATGTTGACAGTGCTGCAGAGGGAAGGGGATCTTCCACTAGCTTCCATTTTGTCTGCAGCCAGAACTCCTGCTGTATCTTAGTCTCTTATGTGATGAAAGGAGCATTTCTATTCACAAAACAGATATCCTGAATCCAACCCACTTTACAGAAGGTAATAGTTATTTTGTGCTATGTATTGATCAGGGGGTTGGATTCAATGACATATAGGTCCCCTTTCAGTCCTAGTATTTTCTGAGTATATAATTATGTACATCCAAACAATATTCAAATAAAAATATCTATGGGTGATAACAAAATATTGGACTTTCTATCATGTGCTTCCTGGGTTGGTGGGGTAGCATTTCCATTTGTAGGGAAAAGAATGGTTGATTTGGTTTGGTTTGCGTTCTCTCTCTATCCAACTCATTACTGAAATTTTAGAGAAAGATTAATCATATTGAGAAAAATGTAGAACAAAGGCGCCATTTACTTTTAATTGTTTCAGATCAGAACAATGTGCTCTTGCCAAAAAGACTAAATGCATCACATTCACAAAGCTGTTTATGCCATGGATGAATTATTTAGAGTAGATTTCATTATAGCTATTAATATGCATGGCAGTGCTTCACAACATGAAACTGATCAGGTTTAGAATGGGTTCTTGTATTTTTTATATGTTCCACAGGATTTTTTACACAGGAAAATTCATACATTCAGTGATCTCTCACAGCTTTTCCAGGGGCTAAGTTCATATTTCCAGGAAGCAATAACACCTGCGAAATTTAATTTGTATACATGTATCCCTTGTCACATCCCACTCATATGGCAGGCTTCCAGTTTTGCAGCACAAACACTCAAACATTGGGATCTGTTGTTTCATTGAGACTGATTATACATCTGAAGCAAGGCAGAGGAAATTATTAGTAAAATTGGAACAGACTGATTTTGTCACATAGGTACACTTAAATGATGTATTCAGAAGAAAGGACATAGACTACAAACTTGTTAGGTTTTTTTTATACACATGTAGGCAAAAATGCAGAAATTAAGGTGGATAAGTGTAGTTGATTAATATGGTGTCACTTGAGTGTCTGGTCTTGTATTGATTGTGTCACCTGGCATAAAACTGTTTGACTTGCACTTTGTTGGTCAGTTTCAACTAGCTGCCACAATACCCACATTTTCAATTACACATGCCTAAGAAACTCCCAGGATTTGGACCATAGTTTGGGTCCCAAATTTAGTCATCCTGAGGGTAGATTTATTTAAATCAATTGGAGTTAAGTTACAGCTCTTCCAGCTTCCCATTTGTATTGGTTAAGGACATGGTTTTCTTGCACATTGGCATTTCTCATTGAGATTCTGCCTTTTTTTAAAAAAACCTCTATTGCAATGCAGTATCTTTTTTTCTTCTGTTATATTCCATGATATTTTGGGCTTTATGTCCCTGAACAGCAAATCATTGCAGACTGTGATGATGAACCTCTACAACGTGCTGTTGAAGTGTTCTGTACAAATGTTCTCTTTTCAAACATTCCATGCTTTCTATGTCTTCTTCTACGTCTTCATTAGCTATCACAAGGTGCTCCTCATTGTTTCTTTTCTGAGAATGTGCATACATATGTATGCTTCTAGTTCTGTTTCCACATATTATGCAACCTCTTCTACTGCACTTTTTTTCCAGATCCTTTTTCAATCCACCATATGTTTTGCTCCACAACCGTTCCATATGTCGTCCTAAAGAAAAGCAATTTTGGTTGAGCACCAAAATTGACTATTTTAAAGGGTTTCTTTGGAAGGCAAGAGCACTTTCTCAAAAATGCATCACAGCTGCATTATTAGCTATGAACTGGTCTCTCAATTTCTGCCTTCTGCAACATGTAATAGAGTGTTATCTTTTTAGACTGTAAACATGAATATTCCTCTCCCCCCCCCCCGTGTTTCTTTTGCCTCTTTTCTGTATTGCAAATGTCAGCATTTCCCCCCTTACTCTAACATCACTCATCCAACATTTACTACTGCTACGAAGACAGAGGTTCAGTTGGCTCCAGCCTTAAGGCACCACTGCATGTACTGTATATGCCAAATACATGTAAATGCCAAATGGACATTAGTCTCATTGTGAAATGCATGAAAACGGAAATTTTTGATGATGGCCTTGAAAACAAATGAGTTGCTTATACAGCATTATGAAGCCAGTGCAGAAATAATTTGCTGTAACAGGAAGTTTTGAGATCCCTTCCTGCCCAATATGTTACATCGCATGGGAGGATCTAAGTCTTAGTCCAACAAGAAGTTTATAGAGCCCCAGAGAAAAGGGTATGGAGGTGGGTGGTATGTGTACTGGTCTGGTCTGGCCGGACATCCTACTATTGTAATTGTGTAGACCAGTGGTTCCCAACAAGGGGTACACAGCCCACTAGTGGACTTCAATTCCCAGAAGCCTCAGTCAGTACATTGGCTGATCAGTACTTTGGGGAATTGCCTTAGGCTTCTGGGAATTGAAGTCCAAAAACCAGCATTTGGGAAACACTGGTGTAGACCAGGGATCTGCAAACTTGGCTCTTCAGGTGTTCTTGGACTTCAATTACCAGAAGCCCAAGTCAGTATGCCTGCTGATCAGGACTTCTGGGAATTGAAGTCCAAGAACATATGGAGAGCCAAGTTTGCTGATCCCTGGTGTAGACTATACAATCAGCGATTCAACGCCGAGAGTTGAGCAGTGGTAAATAACTTGACTCCCTAAAGGGACCAACAACTCCAGGTGGATGAGCCCCTTTAGGTGAGGTGATGGTCCCTTCAGTGGAGGAAATGCCACTGGAAACCATCATATTGGGCCCAAAGGCAAAATGAGTGGAGGAGGAACTTTGATTCCCAATTGTCATGGAGGTGAAAGAGGCCATGCCAGATGGACTGGCTGTGAAGGTACACCTTGTTAATATCCTCAAGGCTGCAGCAGTATTTTACAGTCCCGGTGTTAAATCCTGCATGTCTCATTTCATATGTGCCACAGGAGATGGCTCCATGATCACAGTGTGTGGGTCATTTCATGGTAAACTGGGATCTACCTTAAACAAATTCACACCAATGGCATTTTTCCTGCTTTAGGAAAAAAATGCATTCTTGAATGTGAGTTGCAGTCGATGATGATTGATAGAAGTTTCTGCAATCTAATCTGTCCTCCTTCCTCACTATGGGATGACTAGATAATGTGAAAGTGTATGTTTGTGTGTGGTGTGCATCGCTATAGACAGAGAAGATAGCCCTTGCCACCATCCCTTGAACATTGGGTAGCCTTGCTTTTGAAGCATATAAATATACACAGTGGCAGAGCCATAGATGATTTGCAAATCAGCTGGGACTGCCCCAGAACCCAAGTCATTATCTGAGCCACCCACAAACAGGAGACCAATATTGGTCATGAAGCCTGCCAGAGGTATTTCAGTTGGTTCTGCCCACACCCAGGACCATTGACATTGTGTTACCATTCACAGTTGATGAGTATCATTTGATCAAGTAGAATTTTTAACTCAGAATATAGGAGGGACTTTTTTTACCTACTGGGGAAAATTTGGGGATTGTAAGCAGGAATTGTCCCCGCTAGGAGGTAGCACTTGGGTGACTGGGAGTCAGGAGGGATCCTGAAGAGGATCAAGGCTGGAGATGGATATTTGAATTATTGTAGTCTAAAGAAAGTGATGTGGTGGCTTAATGGTTAAGACAGTGAGCTTGACGACCAGAAGGACAGCAGTTTGAGACCTGAGTGCTATGTGACAGAGTGAGATCTCATCATCTGTCCAAGATCCTGCCAACCTAGCAGTTTGAAATAAATAAATTGCAAGTAGATAAATAGGTACCACCTAGGCAGGAAAGGTAACAGTGTTCTGTGTGCTTTGGGACCTAGTCATGCCTGCCACATGACCATGGAAGTGTCTGCAGGCTCTTTGGCTGTAAATCGGCTTTTGACTTTTACCTAGTTCAAAGAAACCCATGATATCTAGTCCCATTAGAATTGGAGATCAGGTCACAATAGATTCTATAATCTGTCTCTGGAATCCATGCTTGAAGTAACATCTGGAAGAGTTTATGTAAGCATGCAAGCATGTAGAGATGATTTGGAGCCTTACAACTGAATGATTAGAATATCTGATACACACACACACATGGGATTATGGGAAATGCCTCCAGAGGAGGCTTGAGTATAATCAGCATATGTCTTGTGCAATGTACATCTTCTATAGAATATTTAACCACACCAGGAGCATTATCAAATACTTTGTTACCTGTACACGGTAATAATAAAAATTAATTAAGGCTGTCCATCTAGAAATGTATAATAATGATTTAAACATATAGATTGTGATTGTTAACTTACAAATCAGACAAAATGCTCTTGTGGTTTTTATTTACCTGAAGTATCTTGCATCTGATCTTATAAATCAGAATAACCCAGGTGCTAATAAACATTTACCAGTAATAAAATGTCACCAGGCATGGAACTGCATGACACTTGATGACAACATGAGATTAACACGAGATTTATTCTTCCTTGAGTTCATTACTATCAATTTGACTTGATTATAGCATGATTACTCTGAAACAGGAACTTTACTTGAGCCAAAACTTTGGCTATGAGGTTAAAGTAAATCGAAGACAACCCCACTCCATCACAAAGAATTTACACTCATAAAACCCAGTGCCTGTCAAAATGATAAATGAATTTCCTTTTTATCTTCCTGTCTGTATTGTTTTCTAGTTAGATTCCTATCAAACACCAAGATTTTCTATCAAACTCCCAGATGAGCACTGTAAAAAGACTGTTCCACTTGTTTCTGTTTTTTTCGGGGGGGGGGGGGAATTAAGGGAAGAGGAGACCAAAAGCTACCTGCATGATGCTATTTATTGCTGTTGTTCTCCACTGAAACAGGATTGGTTCAGCTCGAGTGATTTTCCTATCTCCTCCTTGGCAGTTTAATTTTTAAATAGTATAATATTTTGGTCTGAAAGCTACAACTTTTGTCAGAAAAGTCCTATTCAGTTGTTAATAAATAAAAATAATTATCAGAGATAGAGGAGTTTATCCTATCCCTGTCCTCATCTATTTCTAACTTTGTTGTTTTCTTACATGAGGAAAGGAATGTTTCTCACATGGGGAGCACTCGTGATAACAGAGCTTCCCTTCTTCGGGGTTGACACTCACCTTGTGTGGGAAAATGGTGGAACTGAGAGAGAGGCCCAGCTTGAACACACCTTGTGTGTTTGTGTACAGTGGTTTAGCTTTTTGTTTTATGTAGCCTTTTGTGCTCGAAGGACTACCGTATATGCTGTGGTATAAGATGACTTTTTACTCCTGAAAAACATGCCTCCAAGGGGGGGGGGCATCTTGTACGCCGGGTGCTCTTCAGTTGAATAAAATACAGTAATACCTCAGATAACGTTTACCTCTCATAACATTAAGCAATCTGGGGAGGAGAATTGCATCGAATAACGTTAAGGTCCTATGTGATGGCTCAGTTAACAACTTTTAATATCAGATGACGAAAAGGAGTTTGAAGGCTTTTAAAGGGAAACTGTCACGCCAGCAAACTTGCCAGGGACTTGCCTGGCACTTGCTCTCTCCCTCTATTTGTTATCTTCCTTCTATCATTGACAGTTCCAGTTTGGTTAACAGATTAGAAAACAAACAGCATGGCAGCTCCCATAGGTTTATTGTTCCATTCAGCTTTAGTGAATTATCTTTGGTGAATTACATTTAATAAACTTGTACTGTTTTATGTTTACTGTACATGTTTGATAACATACAGCCCTGTGACAGTTTTTCTGCATGCTATAAGCATTTGAATATAAATTAACATGTTGAAATCAAATCTGATGTTCTTTTACGTTTTATTTGGCGTGTGGAAGGTGTGCGGAAGAGGGGGTAGTCTTATACAGAGAGTATATAACAAACTATATTTTGAGTGGAAATGTTGGGGGGTCATCTTATATGCCCAGTCGTCTTGTAAGCTGGCAAATATGGTAGTTTCCATTACATTGGGAACAGTGAACTCTTTGATGCCCGTTTCACTCTATTATTCCTATTATAACCCATGGGGTATGAAGACAGAGATGATATGTGTTCATTACCCTTTCTGACAAAAGTTATTAACCTTACAAAGGCAACATTCATTGAGGAAGAAGCAAAGTATGAAGAAAAAGGTGTATCTTTCCAATTAATGCAATTGTGCACTTATGCCAAAACAGGAGTCAACTATTGCCTTCTGTAATGGAGAAAAGAAATCACAATAATTTCATTTCCCAGCATGCTTCATGTGCCATTTCGATTACAGTGGTGCTAAGTCTTCACATATGCAGACAAACACAACATCGGCTTTTCTGCACCTGAGTCTAATATCTAAATAACAGCATTTCACTGAGATGAGTGGGGGTGATTCATGCATGGAACACACTGAACCAAGGCAGTATGATGTAGTGGTTAAATTCTGGGTCCAGGGCTCTGATTCAGAATATTTGGATTGAAATCCACACTCAGACATAAAAGTCACTTGGTAACCTCACGAGGTAGCTTCACTGGGTTGCTGTGTGGACAGACTGGACTGGGGAGGGGGAGAACAATGTATGCTACCTTGAATGATACTATGAATAGCTTAGTGGTTTAGGGATCTGAGGTTTAAAGATCAGTGGAGCCAGAGGTTTGGAGTTCAATTCCTCACTTTGCTCCCAGAAAAAGAATCGGCATTCATGGCCATGGACCCTCAGGAAAAGATGCTAAACTTTTTCTGTGAATTCTCTATCTAGAAACCCCTGCAAAATGTTGCCATTAGCCAGGATTGACTGGCCAGTATGTAGTAACTTGGTAGGAAAGGCAAGGGATATCCAATGTGATGTCGTGGGCAGAATGATGGATGGTAAGCCAGGAGAACCAGGTTCAAATTGCTAATGAACCACAGAAACTATGAATGGGGATGTGGAACCGTAAAAGCACTCCTTAAATTTGCTGTTGTTCAGTCCCACCATCGATTCCGACCCTTTTACGACCCCATGTACTGCGGAAATTCATTTGTAGCCTTGATTGTGATTGTACCTTATATGTACCTGTGTATAGATTTAATTGTATTTTATTTGTGCCTGTATATCAATTGTCAGGCTCTGCAAATGCTGTTTGTAACTGTGTGACAGAAATAGTTAAAGCAGGATGTAAACTAGTGATAATGGGATGTGTCCAGACCACAAGAGCAATCCGCTGTGTACAATATGATAAGCATTCTAGCTGAATTTCTAACTAATGAACAATTCTAAGCTTGCACGATATAGTCCAAGGCAGAAAGGGTGTTAAATAAATGTGTTTTGTAATGATTAGATGGGTGTGTCCCACCCTTCAAATTTAACCACTCCCATTCTTCTATGTAACCAAACCCCCCTTTTTTGGTGACTCAGTAAGAATAGATGCCCTGCTTGATGGCAGGCAGAGAAATTCACAGAGAGAATCAGACTGATTTTTAAGCACAAGATCCAAGACTGCAGTCTCAATTCTTTCATGCCAATTGTCAGGGCCAGACTCTGACAATGTACCACTTTCTGCCAGGCACTTCTGTCCTCCACTATCCTCCTCAACTCGCTCAGTTCTGTGCCCACTGTCTCTACAATGCCTTCTAGCCATCTCATTTTTGGCCTTACATATATTGAAAGCCCTATTAAAATCACTATAAGTTAGCTCTAACGTGATAGCACATAACAACACAGGAAAGATGGGTTATAAATCTAATGCACAATTAAATGCATCCTCCTCAATCCTGTTTTAGCACTCTTAGCTAAAGAGCAAAGTGGCTCAGAGGCAAAATGGGATCCCTTAAAAAAAAAAAACCAAGACGGGGCATCATCACACATGAGGCAACCACAACTTTTGCAAAAGTACCAACCAAGGAGAGCTGACTGTGCCTGGTAAAAATTAACATTAAATTTCATTTGGAAAATAAACTGGGAGTGGTGGAATGGCTGTGGTAACAGTTGGGAAAACAGTTCATTGAAGACTGCTGCTTATTGGAATAAAAGTTTTTACTAAGATGCACAGAAACTCCTTTGCCTTTTTAGAGCAAACTGATGCAGCTGTTTTAGTCTCCAAAAGACCTTACAGTTCTGAAAAAGGAGAAAAGGTTGTTCCTTAAGTTAAATATTACTGATCTGAAGAAGAAAGAAGGGGGAAATTGAATTACACATTCTATTGACATTTGGGTTAGCAAAGCATAAAAATTTGTGCGAGGCTTTTGCCATTAATATTAATAATAATAATGCCTACGAAAGCTTTGCAAGGACTTGTGTTAATCTTACATTATTTGCCTCCCAGAAGCATAATGAAGATCCTGCATATTTAATCAGAGCACTGTAGGCAGCTAAATTAAACCAACAATAAATGGGGAGAAGAGGAATGGACACCGAACAATTTGAAGAAATAGGGATCTGCTCACAATAAAAATGATATTTTTACTATAGTTCATGTGCCACTGTGCCTTGCAAGTATGAGAATATATACAGGCATGTTCTATTAAATGGGAAGAATGTAATCCCCTTATTGCATTGGAAAGGTTATTATTCTACATACCAGATGCTGCAGTGGTTACACACAGATATGGAATAAGTATTTCAATGCTCCCTGACAGGAAGAGCCTATAGTCAGTGGTGGGTTGTTACCAGTTCAGCCCAGTTCGGCAGAACCCGTAACAACATTATGGAGGGGGGCGCGGGGTGGAAAACCCCTGGGCGACCCAGGTCGGTCGCCTCTCCGGGGCCCCTCCGGAACTGCACACGCGTCAAACCTCTATTTGACACATGCACAGTAAAAAAAATAGAACTGCGCATGCGTCAAATGCAGGTCTGATGCATGCGCAGTTCTGGGCAGCCATTTTGGCTGCCTGGAAAGGAAGTGTAGCACATCCAAAAGCGGCGGTGGCAGCCTTTCTGTGCCGTGCCGCTGCGCTGCTGCTCCACTGCGGCAGTTTGCCGCCACGCCGCCGCGTTTCCTGCCTGCCTGCTTCTGGTAAGTTTTCCTAGGTTTTTTGTTTGGGGTGGGTGGGTGGGTTGAGGGGTGTGTGTGTGTGTTTATTTTATTTTATTTTTGTAAAAGAAGATTAAAACTATTCCAGAATGTCAACTTTTCTACAAGAAATACCATGCTATTGAACCCAGTTCAGCTTGTTTTCATGACCAATATTAAGGAAACCAGAGGCTTTAGCAGTTCCTGATGCTCCTGGTCAACCATATCAGCCCTTCCTCTACAAAGGAATCAGGAGGTTATCAAGTATTGGAAGTTAAAAAAAAAGGCTCACACCAAATCCAGCATGCCTGCTGCTTAGTGAGCTGGTAAACTATCTGTAAAAGCTTTATTCCCAGGAAGATGGAGCCTTTTCAAACGACAAAGGCAACCTTACAGGTACCTCTGTAAATTCAATTTTCATTTTTACCACACTTTCTTTCCTGTTCCTTTCTTTTCCATCAAAGTGGAAACACTATGCTGCAATTCAGCTACATTCAAAACATTTTGAGTTTTTATCATCTCTGCAGTCCTCACAGAAGTAAAGCACATCAGGTAAGCATTTGAACATTGACATCACAGTAACTGCCGTTAAGTTCGTTAGGTACACAGAAATGAGAAGCTCCCAGAATGTATTTTTAAATTTTACCAATAATCCTTCAGACTCTGAAACTCACTCCATGCAGGTCAGTAGGCAAACTTACTGAAGCAATCAAAGAATTAGGACAGTATTACAGTATCAACCATTTGAAGCCCAACCTGAATAAGACTCAAGTGTGTGCTTTCCACTTATTACTGAATGAGGAGAAGAACATCACTGGATCAAGCCAAATTCCTCAACACGCACACAAAAAAAATTCACTCTAACATAATCAAAGTTTTCTAATCTCATTGCTCAAAAGAAGGTTGAATTCTGGTTGTGTGGTGGGATAGGCTTGAATGTTCAAACCTGAGCCCTGGAAATGTGAATGCCAGTCCCTTGCTGGAGAAGATTAGGATAAGATGATATTCATCAATTTACCTCGGTGACATTAGAAGCACAATCACCATTGCTCATTTAGAATTGGACTGAGCCAAATTATTGTGGGTTTTGACAGCAGCTGCACCTACTTCTTAGATGAATGCTAGAAATTTCATTTTAGAAATGAGACAAATTTCAACCTAAATGCAAAGGACTGACCTAAACCCTCTTGTAGGCTTATGCTGTGTAACACAGTATAAAGCAAAGCAATCACACTTATATACTGCCCCCATAGTGCTTAATGCACTCTCTAAGCAGTGCATTAAGCACTATTAATTTTTTGCCCCAAACATGCTGGGTACTCATTTTACCCATCTCAGAAGGATGGAAGGCTGAGTCAACCTTGATTCCTTGTCAAGATCAAACTTCCAACCTTTTGGTAGCAGGACAGCAGCTTTACTCACTGTGCCACCAAGGCTTTTTTGAATAACCTTTGAAGGTGGACTGTCTTAAGTTAAGAAATCTCTGTGAACATTATCTGTTGCAAATTGAGTTATCTGAATCAAAATGCATCTGGTAACATCTATAGTAATTTCTTAATTTAGAGGAATTCAGCTCTAAAAACTATGTCATTTGCCTATCTGCATATTAGGTGTGTTGGGTTTGTTTGTTTTTTTGTGACTGAATAATTTCATGTTTTTTGAGCAAACAAAATATTTCCTTACACATTCAGAGTATATTGTTCATTGACATCAGTCATATATTGAAAGATGCCCTAGGAACAGTAAGTGTCCTAAATATTTGTGGAGGAAGAGGAGGAGGAGTACTTCAGCCTTGACTTCTCTGAGAGATCATCTATTTCTTCCTCATGTGGGCAATGACTTTTTGAGCATGACCTCCACAGACACTGGCCTCTCTCTTGCTCAAGAAGTCATTTTGCAATATATTACTAATGTCAATGAGGAAATATATATATGGAGCACTTCCACAGATATAGAAGGCTCCTTTCTTCACAAAGATACTCTTCACTTGAGGAGAGTGACAAGGGTAGAACAAAATGAAAGTACTTCCTTATTTGTGTGTTTTTTTTAATGTCAGATTAGAGGTAAAGTGAACTGAGGACTCTGTGCCAGTGCTTCAGGGAGAAAGTGTGAATTAGGTTGTGTTGTGTTTTATTTTCTTCTTTTTCCATGTCTAGGCCAGATGTGATACTGACAAAATGAAAGCACCTTTTGGTGAGTTCATTCTGCAGTTTCTTTTGCCTGACCTAGTGTGAGAAAGACTAGCCAACAACACAAAGTGGCCATTACCAGCGTTTGCCTGATTAAGGTTCAAAAATACCACAATCTACCACAATCTTCAAGGAGGCTCTTTCTGTGTCCGATAATTTTGGTTAACAAAAGAGTACCTGTTGAATGTTATTCCTATACACAGCTTTCCCCAGCTATAGAACCATCCATTTTATTTCTGACTGGAAAACTTGATAGCTTGCCTTTAAATAGGTGCTTGGGGAGGAAATTCTTTCCTTTTGTTTGCATTTTAAAGTCAGCACCTGCTGGAGAGGCCCTCTCACCCTTTTACTAATCTCCAGGAACCTGGCAGTAGAAATAAAATCCAAGTTATCTGTAAGAGTGTGTTCAATGAAATGTCAAGATGCTCACTTGCTTCTCAGCAGTTATTGACCTGCCGGCTAAGAGGTAACATTTTCCACTTTCCTCTCTCCTCTTGGCTGACAGAGACAGGGTGCTTTAGGGTTTCTTCCTCACAGATATAATACTGAACCATTAATTTGGTGATTGCATGCATTTGAAGATGTGGAAAAATCTCACATGGATTGTTGTCTGGCAAATTAAGAATTCATTTGATACCCTTCAACATTTCTACAGATGCTTAAGAGCACAAGTCTAATTAGCCAAGAGGGCTGAGGACTGATTTACTAGGTCCCATACAATTATGTTGAATTGAAGTCCCTCCCGTACTAGGAGGGTAGGGAAGGACATATGTCTACCTCTGGTGAGACTTCATATCATGCCAGCATAGTGGCAATTTGGATCTGTTATAATATATCTCTTTCCTAATTCTGCCTCTTCTTTCCACCCTTTTTGAAATGTTTTTACCAATGGGTCATAGCCAGAAGATTACTGAGAAAGTTCAGCCAGGACAGAGGCAGGCTCCCTACCACTAGCGGCTTCTGACTTTTTCCAGTCTGCTACAGGTGGCATATTTTTCAGTTTAGGACCCATTGTCTAAATGTAAGCTGCACTAAACTCAGTGGATCTCTAGACTGATATAGGACTGGAACATAATCCAACTTGATGAAGGAGAAAATGATGGCAACTCAAAAATTTTAGCCTGGGATTCAGAAAAAATAAGCTAATGAGTTTTCAAAAAACATTTAGCATACATTTTAAAAGAGCACACACAGCAAAATGTTAATGTAAAAACAAAAGGCAAATATAATTAGATAAGTCCTCAAATTAGCAATTGGAGGGAACAAGGTATTTGTTTTTTCCTAGAAAATAATTTTACTTGGGTTTTGGCAAAAGTAATGTCTGTGTATTTTTCTCATAATTGAAAGTAACAACTATTTGTCATTTGTTAGTAAATATTTTGCTCTGTAACCGCTATTGATACCCAGTGTGGTGTAGTAGATAGAATTAAAAACTAGAACTCAAAAGAGTCCTGGATTTGAATCCCTATAAAAACTCACTAGGGGTATGGAACTGGAAAAAACATTTTTAAAATTATCTCACTTCCCTTCAAAGCCCTATTAGAGCCACAATAAATTGGTTTTCACTAGGCAGTACATAACAACAGCTGCTATTCGATAAAGCAGCCCCGTCACTCTGGTGGACTCTTGGCTGACTCCACCCACAAAGTGATATTTTGAACTTGCCACTCCAGATTTCCCAACACACTATGTTCTTTTCATCTTCCTCTTGTTCTGTAGTTCATACAATAAGAGGAAGAGACTAGTACACATAAGAATATACACAAGATAGAGAGGAAAAAAGATGTTAAGACAAGAGTTCAGAGCATTATTTTTTTTAAAAGAAGTTGTGCTATTCATTATTTTAGAACAGTCAGATCATTGCTGTTACTATTATTTTGGACACAAACATGTTTTATGTGTTGTGCATCAATAACATGTTGTATAGTAGTTACAGGGAGCTAGTGTGAAGTAGCGGATAGATTGTTTCACCGGCAGGTAGTAGACCTGGGTTTAAGTCCCTGATCAGCTATGAAAACCACCTAAAGTAGGTAACAATCAGTGATGGGATGTAACAGGTTCACACCAGTTCGCCAGAACTGGTAGTAACTTTTCCCAGTGTCCCAGAGAACCGATAGCAGCTTTTGGGGGAAACTACCTTCGGGGCTTACCTTTTCACTGGTTCCCCCACTGTGCATGTGTGCCAAGCACTTGGTGTGCATGTATGCCTACAGTGCTTGGCGCATATGCACGGCCTCCTTGCTGTCCTCCCAAGCGGTGACTCACCTTTGGATGTGGTGTGTCTGTGTTTATTTTAATGTGTATTTAATACCTTTACCTATATTGACGTACTACCACAGTTCTTAAAAAGGCCTGGCGGCCGGCAGGCCTCGTGGCCTGGCTTGGGGTTTTTAAGCAAAGTCTTGGAGGTTTTTTTTGTTGTTGTTGTTCAGACGCACAGTCGATTCCGACCCTCTGCAACCCCATGGACCACTGTCCACCAGGCACTCCTGTCCTCCACCATCCCCCTCAACTCGCTCAGCTCTGTGCCCATTGTCTCTACAATACCATCTAACCATCTCATCTTGGGCCGTCCCCTTCTCTTCCAAGCATCAAAGCTTTCTCAAGTGAATCCTCTCTTCTCATTTGATGTCCAAAGTACTTCAGCTTCATCTTTATTATTTGACCTTCTAAGGAGCAGTCAGGGGTGATTTCCTCTAAGATTGATGCTACACCTGCGCTGTTCCAATTGCTGTTCCAATTGGAGAACTCTTAAGGAGATACAGCTGTTTTACATTTACATTAAGGCATATTATCCTAGAGAACCGGTATGATGACCATATCCATCTTGCAACATGGTGCTGCCCAGGCACTTATACTAACAGGTAAGTGACAGGTTTGTGTTTGGTGTGGGTGGGTGGGTGGGTTGAGGGGTGTGTGTGTGCTTATTTTTATTTTATTTTTTCTTTGGCCCCACCCACAATGTTATGACGTTAGCTCCGCCCACACTGTGATGATGTCACGGTGGGGTAAGTAAAATTTTTGACATCCCACCACTGGTAACAATGGTAAGTGACTCCTTGAAAAACTCAGATTTCATAAACCACATGAGGATTTCAATATGTCATCAGTGACTAAACAGCTTATAATAACACATTGTGGTTAAAAGCAGACAAAAGAGGGGGAGGGAAATATCATTTAGCCCCTTGTAACAACTAATTCTGATAATCCATCTTGAAAACACAAAAGGACAAAAGACAAAGTGAAACATGTTTTCCTTCCCACTTAGGATTGATAAGAGAATGGAACAGCATTAGAAAGAAACTCTGTCAAAATGCCTCTAAAGTGCTTTAAAACAGCCTTTGAAAGTCTGTTTTGAGAGTGATGAAATATTTTTCAGTTACTCTCAAAACTTACATTGAGGATACCTTTGTCACTACTCCTTGCTATAAGCCTGCCAGTGTTTGTGTAAGATTTATATAATTTCATGCAGCCATTCAATAAGATGTCAAGGCACAATCTTATTTGTGCAATTTAGCACATGATGCAGATCTGTTCTGACACTTCATCAATTAGTGGCAGTTAGCCACAATGAGTTGTGCAGACCTTATATGTACACCTGTAGAGTTCTGGTCATTAACTTGCTTTTGCATAGTAACTTAGGACTCTAGTAATATAATTCTGTTTCTCCCTAGTTAATTCCAAAAGTAACGAATTTCAAGTAACTCCTTTACTCCTTACCAGTTATTTTCAAGCTCTGGGCCCAGACAATGTACACAGGGCAGCTGCCTCAAATGGCTTTCCAATTAGTCAAAAAACCCTGTTACTTTTATTCTGGCAGAGGAATACAATATATGCAAGCAGAGCTTTTTATTTTTAAGGGGCATTTTAAAGGATTTTGACAGATTTTTCTAGTGTTATTCCATTCTTTTAACAATCCTAATGGGCAAGTGAGCCATGGTTGTGATTTGTTTTCTGTAATTTATAGGATGGACTTTCATCTTATATGGCAGACCTTTAGGTATAGTCCATATAGTTCATTGACCAAAGCATCTATGTAGTGGCAGCTACATCTCCAAAATTTCAGGGTAAATATGTCCCAAGTCACAAACCACTGATGTATGTATGTGAACCAGGTTATTTAAGCACCTGAGGCAGAAAATTCCTGCTTCCTGATTGTGACTGTTGAAAATATAACGTTAATACATTAAAATAATTCCTTCTTGTAACACCAAAAATCTGATGCCTGTGGCAGCCTCTTTCTATAATGGTATGGCTGATCAGCCTTGAATGTGGGTATATATATACACAGTAATACACCGGATAATGTTATGACTTGGTCCCACAAGTCATGACGTTATCCGATTTTTTTAAAGCCCTGACTTCAGGGACAAACTGCTTTAAAGGCAGGCAGGGAAAGAAAGAGACCTCCCTGCCTTTAAAGCCACCCCGCACCCGCAGCGGTCTCTGTGACTGCAGTAGGGTTGGGGAAAAGCACCCGCCTCCTTGTCTCTTTCTTTCCCTCCCTGTATTTCTCTTTCTCTTAAATACGGGGAGGGGAAGAAAGAGACAAGGAGTCTCTGCGACTGCAGTAGGGTCGGGGAAAAGGCGGGTGCTTTTCCCCGACCCTACTGCAGTCACAGAGACCGCTGCGGGTGTGGGTGGATTGGGTAGTTCTACTCAAACCATCCCACACCCGCAGACCATTGCATCGGATAACGCTAAGAATCATTATCCAGAATCGTTATCCGATGCAAGTTTTTTCCCAAAAAAACTTGCATCGTTATCCGATTCTAGCGTTATCCGATGCAATCGTTATCTGGGGTATTACTGTATATATAGAAATAAGTTGGAGTATTGTAGAAATATTTGAAGGCCACTGTGGAATGGAGCATGTTTGGCAACCATGTATTTTCTACCGCAATGAAAATAAGATTTTTTAGTATAACTTTCTTATCCCACCCTGGTACTACATAGCTGGTAACCCAAAAGGTTCTGTTTCATCCTGGGTGACCCATACATAAACTCTTACCCAAGAACAAAGGCCTTTGAAATAATAGGAGTTCTCTGAAAACCAGCTATATTACACTGTGCTACATGTGGACTCAGTGAAATAAAGTTAAGCTGAAGCAGTCCTTGAAGTTAAAAGCCTGGCTCTCTGTGCTGTGTTCTTCACTTTAAAAAGAGCTATTCTACAAAATTTCACCTACCCCTAGTCATTCTCAATAAACAAATGAAACAACAGAGCAAAACAAAAAGTCTCCGTTCATAGTCACATAGAGTTACATAAAGGCCAGCGATGCTTTGTGAATTTTTGTATTTATTTTTTAATTTTGCTTACCTGAGAATTTAGTAGATCTCACCGAGTAATCCCTTCAAGTTCTCCACCTGCTTATGTTATTGATATACAGCAAACTATAGTACTTTGGATTTTTAGCATTTGGTTCTCAGCAGGAGAGACACAGCAGGCAGCTTTATTCTTTTATGTTATCCTCCAAGAAATGGCTTTCCTGGGAGTGATGATTTAGAGGTTGCAATCCCTGTTAAATTCCACAGAAGCACCAGAGAATGAGAATTCTCCTAAAGCAAACCAAAAGGGGTATCATGGTGGATTTCCTCCTTCTAAAACAGTGGCATCCAACATGGGGCCCAAGCCCAGGAATTGTTGAATTCCTGCTTGCATTTAGAACAGTGTTTCCCAACCTTGGGTTTTTGGACTTCAATTCCCAAAAGCCTAAGTCACTGCACTGACTGATCAGTGCTTTGGCTTCTGGGAATTGAAGTCCGAAAACCCAAGGTTGCAAAACACTTTTCTAAATGCAAGCAGGAATTCCACAAATGCCTATCCGCTCAGGGGCACATTTGCAATTAGGAAGTGGTAACATGATATCCCCCTAGGGACACACCTTCAATAATGTTCTGCCAGCAAGCTCAGCATCAAAACAGAACCTACTGTTTCCTCCCAAAGACCAATCACCCAACAAAAGCAAGCTGTTTTGAGTTTTGTAAAAACATGAGAAAATAATGACAAGCGCACAAGCCTATACTGCTTAGTTCAGTGGCTTCTGGGAACTGAAGTCCAAGAACAGCAGGAGCACCAAGGTTGGCAACCCTTAACTTAGGTCAACTCCCCTAAGCAAATCAGAATTTACCCCCGCCAACTAATATTGTAGAACCAGGATTTACAGGATTGGAATGATGGAATTTTTGGATTAACTGGAAAAATGACAGCATCAGCCACTATTCCTTGGCTTTTCTACCCCCTTTGAGCTGAGTTGCAATCCTTACAGTGAGTGGGAAAATAGATTTCACCAGAAACAATATGTTCTTGTGAGTTGACCCTATTGAAACAAGAAGTGTTTTGCTGCTCAGGTCTTGAACATGTAGGTCTGTTAGTTTTACAAGAGACATGCTGCTGGTGGGCTTGAAAATTTGCTAGAACTGGCTGTTTTGGGGTCCTTTCTTGGGGTTGTGGTTATGAAGAATGGCTTGATGAGCCCTGACCCTTCAACATTTCTCATACAATATACTCACACTCACACAAACACAGACAGACAAGCAGCCAAAGAGAAAGAGAGAAAGATACTTTCTCTCTCTCTCTCTCTCTCTCTCTCTCACACACACACACACACACACACACACACACACACACACACACACACACACACACACACACACACACACACACACACACACACAAAATATGTTGCTCATCACTCCCAACTGCCAGGCCTGGTTGCCCTTTGCAACCATGCTAGGCTTTGATTTGAGGCCTACCCCTCTTTCTTCAAATTATTAATCATGTACTTGCCAATGCATCTCGGCAGCGCATTGCTCTAATATGACTTCAACATGAATGCCACCACCTGTGTTGTCATATGAAAATGGCTAAAGAAGCATCAAAAACACAGGTGTCAGTCCTCCCCATGCGCCATCGGACCCTGCTACAGTAATGGTAGGACCTCCTGATGGTGAGAGGCTGCTAAAATCTTAGAAACAGTCCAAAATCAACGTTTCCACTTATAACACATGTACTATTAGCAATCAAGCACACCTCAACCTGCTTATGGATGAAAAACTGAAAATAAGTGTGACATCCTTGGAATTGCAGAAATAAGGCAATGAAAAGCCTTACATGCTACCTGGACAAATGGAGATGTGATCCATCTTGGAACTTAGAGTGACGATCAAAATGTGGGAGGATTTGGATTTACCATCTCTCACAACTTTGTGCAGTTTATGTATGCCCGTACCTCATCTTACACAAAAGATACTGAAGAATTCTATGAAGAATTTGAAGAAGTACTCCATAGATGTAAGACTGGCTATACTATTGTCATGGGAGATTTCAATGCAGTGGTTGGACACAGTAGGGAAATTAAATTCCACGTGGGTTGTCATTGTGTAGGAAAAAGAACTGAGGCTGGAGACCACTTGGTGGCTTTTTGTGAAGTCCATCACCTTTGTATCGTCAATTCCTTTTTTGAGAAGAAGGAAGCAAGGAGATGGACCCGAGGCTCATTAAATGCAAGAACAAAAAAAGAAATTGACTATATTATAGAAGAAACATACTACATGATGTTTCAGTCACTGCCCCCTTTAACATGGGAAGTGACCATTGTCTCCTTCACACTAAAATTGTATTTCACAAGGAAGTGGAAAGATGAAAGCCATGAAAAAAACAAAGAAAAGGCCTGTCGTTGATTTCAATCTCCTTGGAGAAGAGCTGGAGAAAATAGACTGGGTAAGCATAACAGATGTTACAGAGGAGTATGAACTTACCATCAGCCAGATCAATGAAGACCAGTGCAGGGCAAAGTTCCCGAGGTCCTGGATGAGACTAGCATGGGATTGGGAACAGTATATGATGATGCTTCAATCTGCCACATCAACCTGATGTGTAAAACATGGATCAAACAAGTAACCAAGTAAGTAAGTATGGAAAGCTGGCAGTAATTATTCTCTCTTTGCTCAATTGCTGCTGTGTGCCCCCCCACCCGTCACGAAACCAGCTGGTCCCCTCTGCCTTGGCCCTCCTACACCAAAGGCCCCAGAGGGCGAGCTGGCCAGCAATGCAGCTAAACAGCCCTTAGCTGCTTCTCTTCCACAAGGAGGTTTAAACAGGTAGCGTATTCAGAGGCTTGTGTGTGAATGCATTGCTTCTCTTACCCCTTAGTCCAATAAAGAGATGTTGTGGAAGCAAACGTAAGTTTATTGATCAGGTATATTGATCAGGTTCATAAAGCATAGGTCAGTAGCATGAGACAGTTCAGCAACAGTCCACAGGTACATTAGGTAACCATTTTGAAGAAGCAAAAAGGCATAGCCCCCAGGCAAAGATGTTAGCCCATAGACATCCAAAAATAAACTCCCTCTCCTCTCTCCAAAATAGAGATTCTCCAGTCAGGTGGGGTACCTTTAACCATTCAGGGAACAGAGAAAACTTTCTCATAACATAGGATTGTTGACACACGTGTACAGTCAGTGCTATAACATGTAGTCAAAACAACTAGCCTAGAGATAAGAGTCCAGGGAACACTGAACTGAAAACAGTCTGTCTTGTGACACATAGTCTTGTGAGACAAAGAGAAGAAAGGATTTTTAGACTTCCTCAAACCTCAAGCTTTGAGAACGTTAGGAAAGATGTAATTTCCTGACACTCCCAAATAAAATAAAATAAAATCTGAGTTTTGATAAAAGGTGCACATAGAGGGCAGAAGAACAGTTTTTGGCACAACTCAGTAAAAATGCACACTTTTAGTGTTCATTTTGCACAGTTTCTCTCCACTCCCTGTGAATACTGAAATCACATGGTCATTGATGTTGTATAAGGTCACAATAGATGTAACTGTACCCTGTATGGCCATGAATATATGCAAAAATCTTACAGAAAGCTGAAAGATCCAGCATTTTAAGTGAGGAGAGGGAAATTAAGAGATCTTCAAAGAGGCAGATGTCACTGAGTGAAAGTGCAGGAGGAAAGTGTGTGTATCTCCAGATACTGTTGAGTTCCAACATCCATCAGTCCCAGTCAATATAGCCAATGACTAGGAATAGTAAGAGCCACAGTCCCAAAACATCTCTATTAAGCTGAAGAGGCAAGGAAGGGACCCCAAGCATTATGGCAGGGAGAACAACATGTGGCCCATGAGCCATATGTGACCCTCTCAGGGACCAAATGTGCATACCTGAAGCCCCACTCCATTTTGTCAAACAAACAAAAAAGTGGATGGCAAAGTCTTTTTGTACATTTTGAAGGAGGCATTTTAAAAATGTTTTGTGAGGCTCACAGCTGTCCTAGTTTCTCATACCACAATTTCTATTTTTATTTGTATTGACCACTAGAGGGTACACAGGGTTATTTTAGTTTTCTTTAAAACTCTAAATTTTTGTATGGGGGAAAAATGGGGTGTTTGGAGGTCATGAGAACAGATGTGCCTCTCCTTTCCTGGTTCAGTTATGAACATGTGTGGTCCCAGCCCTTTGGCATTTGCCCATGCCTGCATTAGGGTATCAAACTCATTTGTTAGCACCCAGACCGACCAATCCATTTATGGTGGCTGCCTTCATTTTTAGGACCCAACTTACTGTCATGATTTGTTTGTGTTATTTGTGATGACAGCAGTCTATCCCCATGGCAGACACGGCCCTGAAAACATTTCTCATGAGCGGTGGCATGCGACATTATCAACTAGGCGAATAATGCCCTTTTCATGAGCAGAAAACAGACCACCCTAGGGAGGACTTGAAATCTTGACAGACTCAGCATTAGTAAAGGAAACCGATGAGAAGAGGAAGAAGATAAGATGGGGAAGTTTTTGTCAGTTTCCTTCATATTCCATGTAGTGTGTGTGGAAGTTCACAAGTGAATTAGATGAAACAGGAGATAGCAGCTCTGGCAGGCATCCTTTGTTATATATGCTGTTTCTGGCTTCCTATCTTTTGCAGGTTTTAAAACAAGCAGGAGAAATGTTAAAAAATAACTTACAAGAAAAGAGTCTGACCTTTCAGAAGAAGAGTTTCTAGTTTAGTTGTTTTTTTTTTATGCTATACATGAGGATGTAATGTTTTAACTGCTGGCTCATCGCTATTAATTCCTGTCATTCTTGGATCTTTGTATCTAAGGGTACCTTTCCCCCCCCCTTTTTTTTTTTTTTTTTGCAGTGAGGGTTTACATGTGTTGTACATGAAGGTTGTACTGTATTGGGCTGTTTTGCCATTTCCTTTAAGGGTGGGGATGTAACTGCTCTGGTACTTCCCAGCAGGCATGGGATACAGCAAATAGTTGCATCTTTTCTATTTGATAGGGAACAGAACTATATTGGTAGCAAAGGAAGTAGAGAAAAAAGAGGACGAAGAACATGAACACAAAAGCACCACCCACACTTTGTAAATACAGGAGGGTGATTTGAAGAAACAGATTGGCTGGGAAAACTGGGAAATTCACATTCCCACAGAGAGAGGCGCACCAGTTTAGTAGATTTTTAAAATTATTCTTATGTTTAGACAGAATTTTTTTGTGCAGAATATTTTACATAAGGCCAGGTTATCTGCTATGGTAATAGAGAAAACCATACCGCCAGCAACTCAACGCCGAGCATCAGGCAGAGGTTAACTAACCTGACAACCCGGAAGGACTAGTGGCCTTGGCAAAGTCCACAGGGAAGCATGCTGGTCCGCAAGTGGATTAAATCCCACTTGAAACCATCTTGATGGAGGGCAGCAGCTTAATTAATACTGGCCTGGGGCTGATGAGGACTTTGTATGCCAAAAGGGTTCAGGAAAAAAAGTGACTCATGGAGCTGGATCAGTGGTACGGGTATCACACTGTGAAGCAGAAGGCAGATGAAAGGTCATGGCATTGTATTCGCAGGACAGTCTTCATGGCTGATCGCCATGAGGATCGCCAACACCTGGGGATTGTATTGTATTTTTTATGTAAGACTTATTAACTACATTGGCCATTAATTTTACATTTATTTATGTTGTTATATACTGTTCCCGATTGTATTTTGTATATTGTATGATGTTATCCTGTTACTTTTTATTCGCTGTGTATTTTGGTTCCTGTATATCGTTGATTTGCTGTTTATATCGTATTTATTGTGTATGATTTTTATGATTTGTAAGCCACCTAGAGTCGGGTTCTCCTGAGTATGGCAGGATATACATTTGAAATAATAATAATAATAATAATAATAATAATAATAATAATAATAATAATAATAATAATAATAATAATAATAATAATAATAATAATAATAATAATAATAATAGGAATTGGATACAGCACAAAAAAAAGACAAATTGTTGTCTTGCTGATTGTGTTGGGAATCGCCCTGGGTCCCTTCAGGGAGCAGGGCGATAAACAAATTTAAATAAATAAATAAGAATATTTTATACAAAAGTATGCTTGGTTTTCAAAACCTTAATAAGTATAAATAGCATATGCTGACAACATTAAATATGTTTACGTTATTTCTTTCACATTCATGAAGGCATGAGGGCTGGCCACATTTCATGCATGCCAACACCCAGTCAACAATGTGTTTTACTTGTGTTAATTACCAGTGTGAAAGGACTCTGTGCATAGAGATGAATGCACAGAGAGAGCCACATAGCATTCCTCCACGTGAGAGTGGGGCTTTTGGCTCATGGCAAGAGTTGACTGTAGCAGTCTGAGAGTGGATTATATGTCACATTATTTCCCTGAGTACTCCCTGAGTTGGAAGAGACCCTTGATACGGACTCCTTCTGATTCTGGCCCCTGACCCAGTCCTTGTCAATGCACAAAATAAACGGTTTTCTATGAAAAATACTATTTGCTTTCTAATGCTGCTATTGATCAAACAAACCAAGCAAAAGTGCTGGTCTTTTACTCCATGAGAAAACAGCAGCAGCAGCAGCAACAACAACAACAACAACAACAACAAAACTGTAGATTGTCTGATCAGTGGATGCAGCAAAATTTCACATTTAGACTATTTGCAATGCCATGACAGGGTTGCAAAAATTATTCATTGGAAACTTTGTCAGAAGTTTGGATTTGAATGCAGTAAAAAGTGTTGGGAACATCAGTTAGAGAAAGTTTTAGAAAATTAGAGAGTCAAAATCCTGTGGGACTTTAAGATTCAAACTGACAGACATCTGCCTCACAACACACCTGATATAACTGTTATGGAAAAGAAGAAGGTCTGGTTTATTGACATTGCTATTCCCAGAGATGCATGAATTGAAGACAAACACCTGGAGACAATAACAAAATAGCATTATTTGCAAATTTATTTTGAGCATCTATGGAGGAAGAAATTTGTTGTTGTACCTATAGTAATCGGAGTTCTTAGAGCAATACCTAAAGGACTCCCTAGATATTTGGAAAATCTGGACTTATCAGACTTGAACATCCTAACTTTCAAAAGAACAACTCTACTAGTAACTGAATATTTACTTAGACATCAGCTTAGTTCCTTGATTAGGGCTTGAACTGTTAATTTTATACTAGTCGTTGACTGTGAATCAAATGGTAGATTTGTATACATTAGAATTTCTCAACCTTTTAAAGCAAGGTCACACTCCCTCAGACAGCTTCGGGCACTGGACAGCCATTTTGCACTTCCTCTGCCACATGGCACTTCCTGGTGTGGTGAAGGCAGTGGGGGGCACATGAAATGGTGTTGTAGGCCGCATCCAGCCTATGGTCCACAGGTTGAGCATCCCTGGTATACAACAGCAGCAGCGACAGTTAACAATTTTTCAATGTGGGTCTGTTCTCCCCAGTCTTTCAGTGTCCTTCGTCCAGAGGTCCTATTCATGCTGCTGCTGTCTCTTGAAAGCTGCTGCAACCTCCTGAATTGGCACTATCTCCTCTAGCGTCTTCCATTCAGTTGGAATCAGGGTTGGGCATGTGGGGTAGAGCATCACCAGACTGGACCCAATTCAGCCTCACTGTAAGTTCAATGTCAGGTGGATCTAGCAGTCTCCTTCTCCAACCATCGTGGATCAACTGGATACTAACACACATGGAAGGACTTTCCTTGGGAAGACTGGTGTTTTCATAATAGTAGAGGATGTCAGGACTTCATGGGCTCTCCTGACACTCTAGAGCAGGGATCAGCTAACTTGGCTCTCCAGATGTTCTTGGACTTCAATTCCCAGAAGTCCTGATCAGCAGGCATATTGACTTGGGCTTCTGGTAATTGAAGTCCAAGAACACCTGGAGAGCCAAGTTTGCAGATCCCTGCTCTAGAGCCATGGTTTTGAACACGCTCTACAGGAACAATTTGATTGAGGGTGTGGCTGTGTGTTTGAGAATGAGTTATTAACAGTGAATGGCCTTTTAGGCTTCCTCCATGTGAATAGGAGTTAACCTTTTGAAAAATAATTTGTCATAGGGATGTCAGGATTGTAGAGACACTTAGGGGGGCATGGCCAAAAAATGGTTGGGAACCACTGCTCTAGAGCCTTGAGCCAAATGTCCTTCTTCTTCTCTTCTTCTGTGTATCTCTTCCCCTCAGCTGTTACCTCTTCTTATTTTATACTACTATTCTTTTGTAACTCCTGGGGTTTGTCCAGCATTACAAAGCAGTACACATCTCTAATATATGGCATCAGAAATGACAACAGTATGAGGCTGGGTTAGCTTTCCTCCCCTTTCTTGCATTTTTAAATTTACACCTAAAGCAATCTTCAATTCCACTGTAATGACTTGTGTATAAAAGTAGCCATTGCAAAAGTTACACCACTTCCCATAAGTCAGTCACAACATCAGTGTCAGTCACATGTGTGTCATTACCTGTAAAGTGCTGAAATGATGAGGAGTCATACATATCACATGTCATGGGTAATGGCTTTGGTTTTTATGATGTTGTTAACCACCCTGGGTCGCCCCAGCTAGAATAAATAAATAAATAAATAAATAAATAAATAAATAAATAAATCTTGTTCCAAAGCAGCATGTGAAACGTGTGCTTGGCAAAAAAAGATACAGCAGTCAGACGGTACGTTTTTGGTAGGAAAGTGTATTGCATTCTCATTATAGGCTCAAAGTTGGTAAATAATGTGGACATGAAAATTTCAAAGTAGATGGCAAGTGTCAGACATACATTGAAGGAAAACTCTGACATACTACTTCAGAACAAAATTTATGATGGAAATACAATTAAAAATAATAACTTGTTACTCATGACCGGTTTCCATATCTTTGAAATGTGGCTGCAATTATTATGCTACCTCAGGAACGAATCTTCCGCATGAAACCTTGAAAAATGTGGTTTGTTCAGAGTTCATAGATAGAATTCTGGATATGCAAAAAGGGTTATGCTTCATTAATTTGCAATGTATCGCAGAAACAGTGCAGTACATAATAAATCTGTAACATCTTGAAAACCTAACCCAGGCTTTGGAAGGCTCAACTACACATGTCACACTCTTCCAAGAGACTAATTCATTAGATAGAAAGGCAGAGCAAATGGCAGGAAAAGAGAAGCAACCCTGCTCTGTAGTACCTCTCACTTTTCCCGTCTCCCGATATACATTTCATACTGCATTTCAAAAGGCAGTAATGGACTGCTTTGCCTTTTCTAGCCAGGTGGTCTCTGGAGAAAGCAAAGAATAGAAAGAGGAGTTTTCAGAATGAACAGCCAGATTGCAATCATTAACTTGCACAAGTCCCTTTCCAAAGTATCAGAGTAAGCAAGAAGGATCAACAAAAAGACAAAGAGAATGAAATGGAGCCAGAGTTGAAGCGCTCATGTTATCTTTCAGATACTGTTTGCAGTTATCTTTCCTGACACACCTGCTCTGTAGACATGCATCTGCTCACCTTGGGCTTTGCTTTCTGCCTGTCTTCATTACAGCAGTGAAATATTGTTGCTCTTCTGCTCGTATAACCCAAGTTGTGGTTGTCAGGAATGTTCTGGGGCTAAATTAGCCAAGTAGTTCGAATGGCTGTCCTGGGGGTGACCCAGCTACTCAAACTAATGAGACACTTTTCTTTTGCCAGCTCCTGGAAACACAACGCATACTGGTGAACAATTTGTATGTCTAAATTGCAATGATGTATTGGTAGGGGGATAATAACATAGAGGTGAAATTAATTCCTTTTGGTCTTTTCTTTTTGGCTGAAATTGGGCAAGGCTGGATAAATAGGTTTCCTGTCGAGCCTTCACAGTTCTGCCAATGATTTAAATCTTAGAGAGCTCAATAACAGTCTTTTTCTCTCTGTTTTCCCCCTCCCTCTCTCTTTTGCCAGCTGTTCTGCTGAAGTAATTTCATCTCTCTAATCAATTTAGTTGGATACATGGCAATTTGCAAGTTTTGATCTTAGCCAAAAGTGAAGCAAATTTGGAAGAGTAAAGGAATTGGTTATAGGAGACTATTAGAGCAAAGATGGAGTTGCAATGAAAAAATGGTATCTTTAATTCAGGCTTGCACTGTTTGTGACCCACCTACCCAATGCTTTGGCAGCAAACACAGAACCAGTCATCAAGAACTTGTTGCTTATAAAATTGGGTTGTCTTTTTTTCATGCTAATTTGCATTGATCAAATGTACTTTTTGTTTTTTTCTTTCTGTTGGTATTACTCATGATCACCAGGCATAAGGTACCTGTGCCTCTCCCCTCCCCATAATAGTATTAGATCACACCACAAAGGTCCAACACTTCCTTGAAGTTTCCAGTGGTCTCTTCTCTCTAGATGGTCACTCTAACCATACCTTATTAACTTCACCATGCTACAGCACTGACATAACTGTTGTCATTTCTTTCCATTATTTTTTTAAATTATTGCCCCTTCTTTCCTGCTTCTTCTGATGGAAACATTTAAACTCTTCAGTTCAGTCCAGTTTGTAGTAAGTCTGGAAACAAATTGGAAGTGGGCAAAAGTGAGAGAGGAGTAGAACATGGAAATGTTAATTTCCTTCTCCAGATTTTTTGGGATGCAGGCCACACAATCCAGTACCATCAACTATGTCACTTTGTGTAAATGCAAGCTAATAATGTAAAGAATCACATACACAGACACTGCTGTCTCATCCAAGAGGGATCTGCATATACTTTTGAAGGGTAGTAATTTATAGGTGGGGCTGTAGTGGCTTAGTGGTTAAGATGCTGAGCTTGATAAATGGAATGTCGGTATGTCAGCATTTCAAGACCAAAGTGCTGCAATTATAAAGTGAGCTCCCATCATTTGTCCCAGCTCCTGCCAAGCTTGCAGTTCAACAGCAAGAAATAGATAAATAGCTACTGCTTTGGTACTGCCTGCCACATGACCACAAATGTGTCTGCAGATGCAGACAATGCTGGCTCTTAGACTGTAAACAGAGATAAGCACCACCACCTGGAATAAAATACAACCAACTTTCGAGCAAGGGAGACTACCTTTACCCAATTTAGAGATACTCTTCAATCAAGTACTTTTTCTAACAGTGAAACATTGTAACACTTATACATTACATTTTTCTTAGCTATCAATAGAGCTACATCAAACTAAGTCTCACAGCTTTGTGACAGATTGAAGACTGCTGTGTGGAGATTTGAAACAAGCTCTCTGTAGCTGAAGCCAAACTCTTTATATTTGGTACTTTTTGCACAGAGTAGATTGCCAGAGCAAAGGATGTAGATCAGAAACATGTAAAATCTCAGGAACAGATATCAGAAGAAGCAAACGTGGATCTTGGTGAGTACTGAAAAATGTTGAACAACATTTAGTTCTTCAAAAATCCTCTGGTTTATGAATGTGTGATTTGGTGCTTCTATAGCCACGATTCAAACCACCAGGAAATGGTTCAATATGGCTGCACAATGTCATGCCCAGTTTGTCACCAGGAAATAGGATACCAATCTTTACATAGCAAAGGACAGCTTGGGTGTTGACATCACGGGGCAACAGCCATGTTGATCTATGCACAACAATGTTTCCCAATCTATGTTCCACGGAATACTGGTGGACTTCAATTCCCAGAAGCATACATCATTATATTGGTTGATCAGTGCTTTGGGGAATTAACTTAGGCTTCTGATAATTGAAGTCCAAAAACCAAAGATTGGGAAACACTAGTCTACAGGATACCCTGCTCATGAACATTCACATAGAGACATCAAGCAAAGGAAAATTCCAGAAACTGACTCCTTTGTTCATCAATCAACCGCTTCTCACAAGGCAATTGCCAGACAGTGATTTTTTTTCCTTGCTCTTATCTGGCAATGCCAGGAAATGAATGTGGAACCAAGGGCTCTAACATTGGGGAATTGTCTTTTCCCCTTTAGCCTGAGACAGACTTTCTTAGCATACCACCATTCAAAGGTTTTTTTTTACTCATTCCAGCATACTGTATGTAAGAAAGAGAAGTTTGAGGAAGACTGTTTTGAAACAGTGATTCACTAACTATGCTTTGTTCATTGAATATGAAATGGAAGAAGGCAGTAATTCTGAGTTAGCACAACAATAACTTATTTTACCAATGTATGTGTCACATGCTGTGGTGAAGAAAAGAAGCCATCATTTTAATCTACATTTAAATAATAATTTCTTGGAGGAATAAGAATGAATGCTAATTTATATTTATGACTGAGGCACATGGTGTGACAGAAACAGGTATAATAATAATTTCATGCCAGAAATTATTCTGGGTTGAAAGGATTTTTGCTGGAGAAACTCTACTCAGGGGACACCTGAATGAGGATCCTTTCATGTTTACCCAAGATCTTTTCCCACTGAAGTGGTCCCTTGGGTGTGGTGGCTCATGGATTAAGAAGCTCGCCTTGTTAGCAGGAAGGCTAGCAAGTCAGCAGTTTGAGACCCGGGTACTGCATGATGGATTGAGCACCTATCTCTATCCCAGCACTTGGGAACATGAAAGGAGCCTCATTTGGGCATTCCCTGAGTGGAGTTTCTTCCAAAAAAAAAAACCCACTTTAAACCCAGAATAAATTCTGATGAAATTATTATTATTATTATTACAGTACTTACAATTTCTTGCTTTTAATCTGCTAGGTTGTCACTGAGCGCTGAAAGTGCAGCAAACTATGTGAAGCCACCTGTGAGTTTGTGTGTATCAAGCTCAGTTAAGCATGATTGCCCATGTGTGAAGTATTTGGATGTTATTTGGAAACATACCCCTAAACACATTCCTTTTATACTGAGGCAGCTGCAACCCTGCTTATTAAATGCTTTGAAGTAATAAAGTAGCCTTTGATAGCTGCATGTTGAACAAGATGATTGTGAAATTTATTTAATTTTTTCATGCAAGCACGGAGAAGCCAGTAAGGACATACAGTATATGTGATTTCATTTCCCCCAGAATTTTGGTAGATGTTAGTTTGCCCATTACATTCCCAATAGCAGTTCTGGGATAGCTAGCTGGAAAACTACCCAAACTCTTAACAATGAGATGGGAAGCAAATGGATTGTATGGTTGTGACAGTTGATATATCAACTTAAGAACAACTAAATTCAAGTTCTTACTATGGAAATACAGATTAAGAGTTTTAGGTGTTAGCTCTAATCTTTTGTTTTCTTCTTGTGAAATTAGAATATTTGTGATCAAAGTTAAAATGTTATAGTAAAACTGTAAATATTTGGCATCTATAATAACCTTTTAAACTTTTAAATCTTTGAGGTTTTTTTTTTTTGCAAATTTATAGTTGTTGATTTTTTTGAAGTTGATTTGGTTTCTGGGTTTGTTGGGGTGTGGTGGGATTGTTTGGAATTTTCGATTTTGATTTGTAATTATGATTGTGGATTGGGGATTTTTGATATGTTTTTGATTGAATTATTTGAAGTGTTGCTGAAATGTTTTAATAATGTCTTGATTTGTAATTCTGATGGTTTTTTTTAAATATATATGTGTGTTATGTGACACTTTGATATGCGATACCTTAATATGTTTTGTCATGTGATACTGTGATACTGTATTGTATCGTTTATGTTGTTAGCTGCTCTGAGTCGCTTCGGCGATTAGAACGGCATACAAATCCAAAATACAAATACTTTGCAAGTGGGTGAATGTAAAAATTAAATTGTTGGGATTGAAAGAAATCCAACAGAAAGAAAAGGAAAAACCATAAACCTCATTCTGTTTTTCATCATTCTTAATGATCTATTTTACCCCAACTGTACCCTAGCAAATTAAAAATAAGAAATGCATTCTAGGTTGTGACAGCTATAAATTAAGCAACATTTCATTTTACCATCACCCTCATAAAGTTTTTTTTCCAGGGTGTTTAAATTGTAATTCTCTGTATATTAAAGCTCCCCTCCCTCCATAAAGTGAAATATAACTTCGCCCATTCCTTTTATTGCAAATTTGTTTATCTCTATGAGGAATGGGGGACTATTTTGCCAAGATCATTAATTTTATGATGCTTGTGTTTCCAAAGAAGTACAGCAAGCTATTTTGGTTGTTCTATTAATGCCTAGCTATGCCCGAGCTATAAAGCTTAAACTTTAAGTGTGTTTACTATTCTCCTCTAAATATAATTCATGATTCAGAACATATCTTTATAGCAGGGTGTTCATATATTCTCCTGTGGTTGCATCTGAAAGATTTCTCTCTCTCCAGTGAAGCTGCATACCACTCTAGGCATCTGATGTTTTACTTATTGTCTTATGTAGGTGATTTGCAATTTAACGACAACGATAATAATAATAATAATAATAATAATAATAATAATAATAATAATAATAATAATAATAATAATAATAATAATAATAATAATAATAATAATAGACTGAGGAGCAGGAGATGAGAAGCACCATAGGAGCTTTTTGTCCATTTGGGAAATGTCTTGAAATCCCTTGATGAAGATGGGCTAGCACAACTTCCTTTTGCAGGTTCTTTTAAAAGAATGGCAGTTTGATTACCACTGGTGGTGGTGGTGGTGATTGTGATGATGTGCTGTCAAGTCAATTCTGATTATGGTGACCCTTTCCAGAGGGTTTTTTTTTTTTTGGTAGAGAATACTCAGAAGTAGTTTGCTATCGCCTTCTTCTGGGGCATCCTGAGTCTACAACTTTGGGAGAATCTCTCCACTCACTCTACAAGATTCTGAGAATGAGATGAAAATGACATTCTGTCCACCTGCCTGCCTGCCTGCAGTAAACAGAAAATAAAATGTCATGGCCAAAATCTTATTGGTGTTTGCAGAGGGAGTCTGCAACTTGCCATAGCATACTTAGTCACATGCCTATGTGCTCTATTCAAGACACAAATAAATAATAAACAGATAAACTCACTGAGATTCCCATAAGTAGGATGCAACCATTAACTTTGACGAGAGCTGGCTGATTTATATAGGTGCATACTGCCAGAAGCATAGTTCAGGATGCTACATTAATTATTTACTTGCGTTCCCACAAGTGCTGAAAGACACCTGATTGCCATGATTGTCTTCAATCTTGTATTTTACATTAGGTGTGCCTTGTTTTGTGATTGGTTACTGGAAGGCCAATATGGGCTTAATTTGTAAGTCTGACTGCTGAGACACATAGATCTCTTGAGAAATACAGTAGAGGAACAGAAAACAGGCTTATTGTAGTGAATGTCCATTCAATTTAACAGCTGAAATCCAACAATAACTCACAGCTACAGTATGGTTATTGAATCAGAGGGGAGTTCTATTGATTCCACAGGGCTACTCTAGTTGTGATTTATGACTGGATTTCAACTATAATCTAGTTGGACTCTGAACTACTAGGTGCTGAAAAGTCTGTATTAAAGATACCCCAGCTCTCATAAGTTCCTACAGCAGTAAATCACAGATTTAGATTTTAAAGGGATTTTTTTTCCTGGGCAGATGGTGGAACTCTTGAGTCAAAGAATCTCTTTAATTTAGAATCCAGACAAAAACATTTGCTTATCTGAAGTCTTTTTATATCACTCTTGCGGCAAGCTAAAAGTGGCCTCTCATACCATTTAGATAAAATAAATAAAATAAGAGAGCTTGTCCTAAAGGGTTACAGACTGGAAGACAGAACAGGAAAGGGGGAAATGTGAGGAGCAAAAGCAGAGAGGGGAAGAAAAACAAACCAGTTCTTAAAGCCACAGAGTCACTCTAGATTTTTTTGGAATAGTAGCTGTGTTAGTCTGTGATTCAGGCATATCAGGAAAAAAAACAGAAAATAAACAAAATAAAATAAAAAACACCGTAGCATTTTAAAGACAAACTGCTATATTTTTATTGTTAGCTTTCATGGATCAAGTTTCACTCCTTGTCTGAAGAAGTGGACTTGATCCATGAAAGGTAACAATAAAATACAGCAGTTAGCCTTTAAAATCCTATAGTGTTTTTTATTTTGTTTTGTTTATTTTATTTTGCTTTCTGATATGCCAGAGTCATTCTAATGGCCAATTGGAATGGAAACCAAATTGAGCTGCAAGGCCAACAGAGTAAATCTTCTTCTGAATTCTAACTTTGCTGCAGTGGAATAAATGACACCTTCTAGAGGACAGCTGGGAGACAGAAGGAAAAGAGAGAGAGGAAAAATCAAAAGGATTAGTAGAAAGCAAAGAGGCTACAGCTAGATGATATAACAGTAGTAACATTTTCATATGGGTACAATATTGTTATGTGTCATCAAGTTGGAATCAAACTATAGAAACCATCATAAGACTTTCAAGGTAAAAGTCCAAGTGCATTACTCTATCCATGACACTGCGCTAGGTATCACTAGGAACAATATTACTGCCTTCTTTCTATTACAGCAAAACATAACCATGTTCTAAGCACAGTAAATAATCTTTCTATACCTGTGAGACTCTACTAAAAAATTAAGCACTGGCAGGGACCCCAATTTAGTTATCTCTTACCCGTGGAATAGCTAGCATAATTAATTCACTCTGGCCATGTGCTAGTTGTTTTTTGGGCTCAGGGGTCCAATGAATCACCATCAAATAGCTCATCACAGCTTGTTCTACCTGTCTGGAGATTATTATGCTATCTCACTCATTCCAGCGGCCCAGCAGGGAAGAGACAGTGTGCTGTTCACCTGGCATTCTCCAAAGCCAGTTTTAGCTATCAGCAAGTTACATAAACATGAAGTTCACTAGGGTAGATTTTTTTATTATTTTAAAAGAAGAAGCTATGAAAGAAATTCAAATCCTATTATTGTTGTTACCATATGTGCCATCAAGTTGGAACCAACTTCTAGTGATGCTCATGGGGTATTCAAGGTAAGGAGTGGTTTTACTAGTTCCACATCCTCAGTGAGTTTCCATTGCTCTGGTCTCCAGTATCCTAGTCCACCAATCTATCTAACTATACCACATTGAATACACAGAGATATAAAGAAACAAGCCTTGTCCATGTGCAAAGGCACATATAATCTAAATTTTGACAGTAAAAGAAAGAGAGAGAGAAGTGCAACAGTAGATAAAGCTAAGAAACTATATTCCAGTTACTCATCTTTGTTGTCTGTTTTTGAGAAGACCCTGGGAAGGACCAAACCTGAGAATGATGCATGAAAGAGATGGCTTTGAAGAGTGACCTGAAGAAAAGGAATTATGATTTGCAGGAGGGGGTGGGTAGAAAACCAATCTTAAGAGAAGAAAAATGAGTTCACACTTACATCCTTCCTGGTTTATTTCATCTATAGGTCACTTTTTTCCAAACAGCTCAAGGCAAAAATGGCATCTTCAGTGTCATAGTCATAGATTTATCTCTGTATTGTCAGTGTGGTTAGAATATCCAAACATCAACTGCTGAAGCTTAGGCTCAGAAGCATAGTATGCATTTAGAAACAACCAAAGCCAAGGCTAAAGCAACTGATATTTTCACAGGGAAGGACTACTACCTTGGACACTCTTCTTGTCCCAGACAGAATGAATCATTTTAAACTGTCCATATTACTCTTCTCTGGACGTTGTTCTTCTCTAGCTCTGTTGTTAAGATTCTCTGGGGCCAGCATAATGCTTTCCTAAGCTTCCAAATTCAGTATAACTACTAGCATAAAATAGGTTGGACATAAAAAGGGCTGTTTTTCATTTTCATTTGAAAGGTCAACTCCATATAATTATTTCATGACTGAGTAAATAGTATTTTATTGAACCTGACCCGAGGAGATATTAATAACAGTCTGTCTGGTTCAAAACTCAGTGGTTCTGATATGGATAAAAGCCACAGCTTAGCCCCATTAAGGTAGGCTTCAGCAGTATGTGGATCGAGAAATTCCAGCAGTACAAGCTGGATTCCGAAGAGGCAAAGGAACCAGAGACCAAATTCCCAACATTTTGCTGGATCATGGAGAAAGTAAAGGTGTACCAGAAAAATGTCTACTTCTCTTTCATTGACTAAACCAAAGCCTTTGATTGTGTGGATCACAATAAACTGTGGCAAGTCCTCAAAGAGATGGGAGTACTAGACCACCTCACCTGCCTTCTGAGAAATCTGTATGTGAGTCAAGAAGCAACAGTTAGGACAGGATACAGAACAACTGATTTGTTTAAAAAGGAAAAGGAGTATGACAAGGCTGTATATTGTCACTGGGCTTATTTAATTTATATGTCAAGTACATCATGTGTAATGCAGGGCTGGAAGATGCACAGGCTAGAATTAAGATGATTGGAAGAAATATCAAAAACCTGAGATATGCAGATGACATTACCCTAATGACAGAAAGTGAATAAGATCTAAATAGGTTTTTGATGAGGGTGAAAGAGGAGAGTGAAAAAACTGGCCTGAAACTCAACATCAAAAAAACCCCAAGATCATTGCATCCAGCCCCATCACTTCCAGGCAAATAGAAGGGGAAGAAATGAAAGCAGTGACAGACTTTACCTTCTTGGGATCTAAGATCACTGCAGATGGGGATGGCAGCCATGAAATAAAAAGGCACTTACTTCTTAGGAGACAAGCTATGACAAACCTAGGCAGCATAATAAAAAGTAGAGACATCACCCTGCCAACAAAAGTTTGCACAGTCAAAGAAATGGTATTCCCAATACAGTTGTACCTCGCTTAAAGAGCATAATGCGTTCCACAGGATTGCTCTTTAAGCGAGTTTGCTCTTTGAGCGAAGCACCATTGTAAGTGACCAATTGTGGAGGGGATTAGAAACCCTGATTTATTTGTTAAGTGAGTTTTTGGTTGGTTTTATTTGTTAAGCGAAGTGAACATTCAGAGAAAATTCTGCTCTTTAAGTGAGTTACTCTTTAAGCGAGGCACTCTTTATGCAAGGTTTGACTGTAGTAACATATGGATATGATAGCTGAACCATAAGGAACACTGAGCACAGAAGAATAGATGCCTTTGAACTGTGGTGCTGGAGGAGACTCTTGGGAGTCCCCTGGACAGCAAGGAGATCAAGTCAGTCAATCCTGAAGGAAATCAATCTTGACTGCTCCTTGGAAGGACAAATACTGGAGCTGAAGCTCAAGGACCTTGGCCACCAAATAAGAAGAGAGGACTCACTGGAGAAGGCCTTGATGCTAGGAAATATTAAAGGCAAAAGGAGATGGGGGCAACAGAGGATTAGATGGCTAGATGGCATAATTGATGCGGTGGGTGTAGATCTGGGTGGACTGGCATGCGGTGGTCCATGGGGTCGCAAAGGGTCAGACTCAACTGTGTGACTGAACAACAACAACATAGCAACTCAACATAGAGCATCAGGCTGTGATTAACTAACCTGACACCCCTGAGGACTAATGGCCTTGGTGAAGTCCACACAAAAGGTTGATGGTCCTCAAGTGGATTAAATCCCACTTGAATCCATCTTGATGGAGGGCAGCAGCTTCATCAATACTGGCCTGGGGCGAGGTTTTTGCATGCCAAAAGGGATCAGGACTAGAAAATGACTCACAGAGCTGGATCAGTGGTATGGGTCTCATGCTGCAATGCGGAAGATAGATGAAATGCCATGGCATTGTATTCGCAGGACAGTCTTTATGGCTGATTGCCATGATGATCACCAATATTTGGAATTGGATACAACACAAAAAGAAGAAGGGGGGAGAGAGAGAGAGATTAAAACAAAGGGGACATGAAACAGATTCTAGAAAGGAAAACAACATGTCATACACCTGTGGACCACCTTCCCTTTGTATTGGGATGGGATGTCCCACTTTGGTGTTAAACAACTACGACTACTTGTTTATCATTCTGCTTTTGGGAAACAGTTTAATTTACCTGCCAATTAAATAAGTCAGTGGGTAAAATCTCCTGGAGAAGTAAATGGAATGAATATATTTAGAAAAGAAGTTCTGCTAACTCAACACCAGTGGATGGTAGGAAACCTATTTTCAGTGAACCAGGCAGCCTGAAAAAATCTTATTTAATAGTGCTCTGAAGATTTTTCTGGAGAGACTTATAACCTTCATAAAGCTAAAGAAGGACAAACATTGTTACTTTAAAGCCCCTGCAGGAATTGATCATTTTTTATTTTCCATCCCAACCCTAGGCAATTGTAGTAAATTCCCTTTCTTTAGTAAGGTACTCAAATATATCTTTCCTCTGTACCTGAAATAGTTAGACATATGGATAATAGATAGGCAAATAGATAAATAACCAAACATACCTATTGTAGTTATTGATAATAGGGCCTCATATTTAAAGGTACCATGCCAGTTTACAGTCTTGTTATTGCTTGAAGAGCTAGTTGTCACAAGATGTATTGCTGTACATGGAGGGTAGCAAAAAAAGGATGCAATGTTCATTTGGACACAACCAATTCATAGATTATATGGGTGAGTTCTCACATCAACAGCACTGTCTTTTCATTTTTATCCTTTTAAATGTACTGTTGCTGGAAACCTGCTTTCTTTTTCTCTTCCTTGTCCGTGGGAAATGCTATAAAATATTTATTCCATTGTCAGGTCAGAGAGTCTCATACCTGATCATTACTCAAAGAGACCTATAGAATAATTAGATTTCTAGGGGAAAGTCACAAGCCTGTGTCATTAAATCACTCAAGGGATATATTCATATTTTAATTTTCCTCACATTTACATTTATTAGGTGTTAGGATTCATATATCATATTAGCTTTAAGTTTTGAGAATAGCTAACTCAAAATGGAGGTACACTTATGTCACCACATTCCAATACACTTGCTAGGCATTTTAGATATCATTATGTTATCACATGCCAAAGATTGCTGAGTGGTCATGTGAGTCATTGAGACACTTGTGAGTGAGATCACACTTGTATAATAAGGGTATTTCCCAAGGTTACATCACTTAAATTCTCTTCATTCCTGAGAAAGGGAAAAACTGACTTTCATACAAGAAAGTCACCATGTGACATCACACACCTGTTAGCCACATATGGTAACAGTGTGATAGTGACATAAGTAAACACCTGACAATGCAGCACATCAAAGAAACATCTGTCAAACTACATCAATCCAAATATGGGAACATAGTACATCAAAGAAATACCTATCAAATACAGTTGTACCTCGCTTAAAGAGCATAATGCTTTCCACAGGATTGCTCTTTAAGCGAAACACCATTGTAAGTGACCAATTGTGGGGTGGATTGCAAACCCCGGTTTATTTGTTAAGCGAGTTTTTGGTTCGTTTTATTTGTTAAGCAAAACGAACGTTCAGAAAAAATTCTGTTCTTTAAGCGAGTTACTCTTTAAGCGAGGCACTCTTTATGCGAGGTTTGACTGTAGTTAGAAGATTCTCACATAGTTAACATTCAATAAGTGGGGTTCAGGGACCAAAAATCATATAAAAGAAACAATTTTTAGGAGGTTCATTAGCCATCTTTTGAAGAGGCTCATACCACGTCACTTTGGACCACAAATATGGAGATCTATGGAGATTCTATGGGGGCTGAACAAGCCCAAACTAAAAGGAAATGCTTTTTAGGAGAGAATTAGCTATTTTCTTATTTTTATTCATCTTGCTAAATTAGTGTAGAATAGGGGGATCTATCACTGAGTCATGCTAGATTATTGAGGGATTGAATGTGTAGTTAGATTACTCGCTTTAATCTGCATTTTGATATATACATGGATTTATACTATCCTTCAGTAAAATGGAAAAACACTACTTCCAGGTTTAGTATTTGACTGCCAAGGAAGAAGAGTAAATATTTCTACAGAACAGAGCAGGCCAAACTAAGGACTTTACTTTTGCAAAGGTCCCAGCATGTGAAGAGGGACTTTCCTTCACAACACTGACAAGGTCTCTGTGGAGATCAGGAGAAGGGAGGATCACCTGACCTAGCATTGGTCTGGGAAAGTGAATCTACTAGATGTCACTGCTTTGAAGGTGGCTGCAAAACTTCAGGCCAGGACATCTTCCTAGGGACAATTCTGCTCTCTCTCTGTGTGTGTGTGTCTGTGAGTCTGTGTTAGTGTGGGAAGTTGGCAAAACATAAACAAGACTGTTTTCCAGCTTTGTTCCCTGATATAAGCTACCACCTTGCCTGCTTAGAGCAGAAGTACCACTTCCCAATCCAGAAGCATCATGAAGGGTGTGTGTGTGTGTGTGTGTGTGTGAAGGAGAGTGTTCTCAGGGCAGACAGGCAGTTGAACTTTTAAAAAGAACTGAGTCTGTGCTTGAGGGAGCCCCTAGCCTTGGGTCTCCCCAGTGAAGGCCCTTAGAGAGTCCTCCACGTTAGCCAGACACACACCCCTGTAGCATGACAGCCTGTGTTTGTTAGAATTGACATTTATCCCAAAAAAGGGTTGCATCCAGAAGGAAACTAGGCAATCAGTCCCAATCATGTAAAAATTCATTTGACTATTGAGATATAAATTATTTCAGTGTCAGAATGAACATCAGCTTGTCTATTTCTACTAGCTTTATTTATCTCCATTGCTTCTATGTTCTATTTATAAACATAAAAATAATTCAAAATTGTGAAAACATCCAAATGTCCTACAGCTATGAAAACTGTAAATATAAACACATTAAAATATATAAAACCTAAATTTAATTTGCAGGAAAATAATTAAATGAGAACATTAAAAGTACCATAAATTACAAAAATGGTTTCAAATATATTTTTAAAATATGGGAGTCCATAGCCTTAAAAAGCACATTAAAATTATAACTTTAATCAGTCTTTTGTCTTAAACATAATAGAATAAATACACCCAGAAAATCATTCTAAGTGCTCATCCAAATAAGCCAATTTGAATCTATATAGGGAAAACTATGTTATCATCATCATCTGCTATTGCTACATATTTCCACTGTCTGGCATAGTATCATTTCTCTTGCCTCCTTTGTTCCTTCACTTCAGCTATATTTTCTTCATCAACTATCACCAATCTTTTCTGCAAGGTTTGGAAGGCCCTGGAACACCAAGAACATTTTTTTAAGTAAGAAATTCTATTCTTCCTGTCATCTTTGTAATTTCAAGGGTTTGGAACTTAAAATCTGGTAGGCTATCTATGTTTTTGACCAAAATTTTGCAAAGCCTAGAAGAATAAAGCTCCATAATAAAAAGCCTTTGCCATGGTAACACCAACGTATTATACCACTAAAGTCCTGGGACACCAGAATATTACAGCTATAGGATCTGTAAACTATACTTCCATAGTTATACATTGCAACATAAACATGTTCAACTGGCAGAAATATTATAGTACAATAACCTTGCTTAGTTGGAGAACTGGTTATCTGTTTAGCTATAAATATAGTGCACTATTGTTTAAGCCAGGGGTTCTCAACCTACAGCCCAGGGGCCAGATGTGGTCCATGACACCATTTCATGTGGTCCACCACCACCTCTGCCACATCTGGAAGTGTCACATGAGGGGGAAGGGCAAAATGGCTCCTGGAAGCTGTCTGAGGAAGTGTAACCTGGCCCTTGGCTTGAAAAGGTTGAGAACCCCCGGTTTAAACACTAATTTTAAACCATTTTCATTTTGAGATATATTTTTCTACTCTCCTTAATTATTTTAACACCTAATACATGCAAAATGTCACACCCTGAAATCATACAAATCTGTAAGACATATGCTGTAAGACATTCCAAGCAAGTTGATAGCTCAAACACAAATATTTCCCTATGAATTAAAAGAAAAGATTCAATTGTCACATTGGCACACAAACTGCTGATGAGTGAAGTTTTCAGAACTTTATTAGGAGAAATGAAAAAGGAATCCATAATAAAATAAGTACAGAATTATATAAAGAAAGCTAGCAACTCTAGCTTACATCTTGCAAATGCAAAAGTTCTGATTCATTTATTAAGTCAATGTATCTCATGTTCAGTCTTCTTGCTTTCTCTTCTACCTTACATTTTTTTTCTGGGACTTTTGTCACTTTCATTGAATCTTCTCTTCTCATGATATTTCCAGAGTACAATAGCTTGGGATAATTCATTTTTTTGCTTCTAAAGACAACAGGCTTGGATTTATGTAGCACTTATGTGTCTTTCTGACCTATGAATATATGTAAATAATTACCGTATTCAAAACCCCTAATATGTATGGTAGCTGAACAAGCATTGTCAACACATGGAACCTGTAGGTAGTTGCTGAAGTCCCTGCACCCTAGCAGGATCTACCAGTAATACCTTCCTTGAGTTTCCAATTGATTGATTTAAAAACTCAGATTGGCATTGGATGACATGGCTGGGGGTGAGGTGGGGGATCATTTAAATCAGGGATAGGCAAAGTGTGATTTTCCAGATGGTTCTGGACTACAACTCAAAACTTCCTGAGCATTTTCAGCACTGACTAGGGTGGGGGTGGGGATTGTTGGCACATAGTATAAAGTGCAATGGCATATACAGTATCAGATGTAGGCTAAAAGTCATTCTTCACCTTTCTTGACAACAGCTGAGCTGGTAAGGACAGCTTGGTAAGATTATAGCTTTATAGTGCTTTTGTGATTCAACAAGAATCAGACCTAATGGGCTATGAACCTCCATCAGGCCAGCATTTCCCCCAATATTAAAACCCAGTCTTTGGAAAAATAAAATCAAATGTGACAAGCAACTCTGCTGGTTATTGCAAAAATGAATGTGCAACCGCAGTTATTTGGGAGAATGAGGGATGTTCTCATCCTTAACCAAAAAGCAAATAGCAAGACATCTTGGCAGGGATTTGTTATTAGGACCCGGCTGCTCTTGAAACATCCTGCTGGCAGAAATGAAAATCTACCCTTGCAAAAGGCTCACATGTAGAATGAATGTCCATCCAGAAAGCATCAGTTTTCCTGGCTGCTGTATCCATAGATCCATGAGATACAACTTTGTATTGTGTCCTGTGATGTAGAGCCTGAATAAAAATAACAGGTTTTTCAGGTGCAATGGGAAATGTCTCTACTTCATTAGTGATGAATCTTTTTCCAGCATACTTGTTAACTCTGCGTACAAATCCAGACAGAGCAGGTGAAATGAAGGTTCCTCCAAGACAGCTGCAAAATTCTTCTGTCAGCTTCAAAAGGGAGCAGATAATCATGACCTCCTCCTGTCTGCTTAGTTGAATAGGGCAAATTATCTCTCACCCTGAAAGGTATTTGGGGATAGGGGTGAATATGGATGCAGCTGCTAACAGATAGGCTTTAGAGAGAGAAATTGAGGCTGAGGACGAACACTAGGCTGTAGCATAGGAGACCCCCATCAAAGCTTCAATCTCCTGTGGCTGCAGCAAACAGATGAGGCTACCCCTTTGTACATCATTCCTCCCAATGAATGAAGACAAAAGCTGGGGGGTGGGGGAGAGAACACAGATTTGCACATAATTTGCATTTGTTGATTTATACAGAAAGACAAACACTTTGAAGTAAGCAGTTGGATATACAATGTGTACTCCATCGCCGAGGCTGTTGCCAAGTCAAATACCACTCAGAATGTGTTTGCTGGTAGAGAATATAGGAAGGGGGACTTGCTGATTCCTCTAGCCACAGCAAACCCCAGAAATCATGTCATCCAGAAGGATCCTCCAAGGCTTGAGGAATAGTTCAAGGGGACCTAATGACTGCAATGGGAGTAGGAAATGCAAAGACTGTAGTCTTTACTGTTCAGCAACAGAAAAACTAGATCAAATGCTTAATGCTGATGAGAAGAGCAGTTCTCTCCACAGGGGATTTATGCTGGACACAACCTAATTACTGTCCTCTACACAGAACTATGATTTCTCTCACCATGGTTGGAAGACTGTGACCAAGTGACCTGCATGTCTGCTCCGTCAGGGCTCCAGGTGTTCCTGTTGTGCAGCTGGTGCTCCCAGATCTTCTTTTTATGCTTAATTTTCAGACACTGAAGGTTTAGATTTAAGCACTGTGAAAAAATTCCTTGAATCTTATGTCCAGAACTTCCAGTGAAAGGTCTTCATTGCTTTCAGTCCACCAGAATTCAGTTTCAACAAGCCTGAAAACAGGCTGGAGCTTGTGTGTTCTTAAAAGAAAAACAGAAACCAACATTCATTTTCTCCTCAATTATACACTGCTTTCAAAAACCTGACCTTGAACCAATGCACTACACCTTTATTGCCAAGCAGGAGGAGCACCATGAAAATAATGTTACATTATTTGCTCCTAGAAGCAAACAGCCCATGGTTTTCATACTAAGGCCGTGGCTCCATTTTTGTGTGATTTTAAGACTAGTGCTTTTAAGACTACAATAAGCTCTCATACAATGCGTATGGGAACGGTCTTTCAAAGAGATGGTTCAGAAAGCTCTTTCACTCAAATCCATTGTTCACAAGGCAGGCTGTTTCTCTTTCTTGCCTCACCCCCCTATTATATGGTGAAAAAGAGCGGCTCTGAGCAATTCATACTTGCTATTGTGCCTCCTCATCTAGCATTCAAAGGAGTGTTGTTGTTGGTTGGTTTTTTTTAAATTAGCATGAGCTAATTACAAAGGTAGGGCATTCCTTGGACTGTTGTGGAAGTGATAATGGATCATAGATAAGGGAAAATAAAAGGTAAGTTCCGGAAGGTTCAAAAGAGTTAATGAGAATTAAACTAGTGAGAAGGATTGTTGTAAGCATTTCCATTCTTTCCCAAAGTAAAGATAATCAACTCAGAGCAAATGTCCCTCCTCCTATCCTTGAAACGCCAAAGACACCAAAAGAATTTAATTTTCTTCATATGGAAGATACTTCAGAGAGTCTGGCCAGGTTATCCTACTATGGTAATAGAGTAGACCATACTGCCAGTGACTCAACACCGAGTGTCAGGTAGCAGTTAACTAATCTGACAACCCTGAGGACTAACAGCTTGGGTGCCGGAGTCCAGAGGGAAGGGTGGTGGTCCCCAAGTGAATTAAATCCCACTTGAATCCATCTTGATGGAGGGGAGCAGCTTCATCAATACTAGCCTGGTGCTGAGGAGGATTTTGTGTGCCAAAAGGACTCAGGACCAGAAAGTTACTCGTAAAACTGAATCAGTGTATGTGTGTCATGCTGTGATGAGGAAAGCATATGAAGGGCCATAGCATTATATTCTCAGGACAGTCTTCATGGCTAATTGCCATGAGGATCAGCAATATTTGAATTTATGTGTGGAAGAAGAGGAGGAGGAGGAGGAGGAGGAGGAGGAGGAGGAGGAGGAGGAGGAGGAGTAACTTTGCCAGGGCCAAGAGCTGTTTTTCAGGTTGGCGACCTTCTCCAGGATATCCTGAGTGTCCATGGACAAGGATGTGATGAAAATTGTTAATTAGCTAATTATGTTTCCAATTTTATTTTTTCTCCATTTTTCAAAAATAGATTTCAGTATATTTACACTTTGATGGAATCCAAACAGCATGTACATTTGCTATAATTTGTAAAAAGCAACATGTAATATGTAAAAACAAAAACTAATTAGGCATATTTATTAATAAATGAATTTAACATAAGTTTATAATATATGCAGAACTGATCATTTGAAAATTCCATCATATACCATTTTAAAAATGTCTTTGTATGCCGTTAGATATTATCCTGTGCATTCAATTAATTTTGCAGTGGGAATGCTTTCCAAATTCCAGTCTAATACAGTGGTTGAAATCCTGTTTCCACAGCTATGCTGCATAAGGCTGATTATATCACTATGGAGAAAGTAAGGAAGTACCAGAAAAATGTCTACTTCTATTTCATTGACGACACCAAAGCCTTTGATTGTGTGGATCACAATAAACTGTGGCAAGTCCTCAAAGAGATGGGAGTACTAGACCACCTCACCTGTCTTCTGAGAAATCTGTATGTGAGTCAATAAGCAACAGTTAGGACAGGATACAGAACAACTGATTGGTTTAGAAAAGGAAAAGGAGTATGACAAGGCTGTATATTGTCACCAGGCTTATTTAATTTATATGTCAAGTACATCATGCGTAATGCAGGGCTGGAAGATGCACAAGCTGGGATTAAGATGACTAGAAGAAATATCAACAACATGAGATATGCAGATGGCATTACCCTAATGACAGAAAGTGAATAAGACCTAAATAGCTTTTTGATGAGGGTGAAAGAGGAGAGTGAAAAAGCTGGCCTGAAACTCAAAATCAAAAAAACCAAGATCATTGCATCCAGCCCCATCACTTCCAGACAAATAGAAGGGGAAGAAATGGAAGCAGTGACAGACTTTACCTTCTTGGGATCTAAGATCACTGCAGATGGGGATGGCAGCCATGAAATAAAAAGACACTTACTTCTTAGGAGACAAGCTATGACAAACCTAGGCAGCATAATGAAAAGTGAAGACATCGCCCTGCCAACAAATGTCTGCAAAGTCAAAGCAATGGGCTTCCCTGCATTCAAAGCCTAAAAGATGATGGAATAAAATTATTGCATTCTATATGCCAGCAGATTTTGAAAAGACAATGGCCACAGGATTGGAAAAGATCAGTTTATGTTCCAATCCCAAAGAAGGGCAATTCCAAAGAATGCTCAAATTATCAAACAATTGTGCTCATCCCACACACTAGCAAGGTGATGCTCAAGATAATACAGAATAGACTTCAGCAACACGTGGATAGAGAATTACCAGAAGTGCAGGCTGGATTCTGAAGAGGCAGGGAAATTAGAGACCACATTGCCAACATACGTTGGATCATGGAGAAAACAAAGGAATATCAGAAACAAGTCTACTTCTGTTTCATTGACTACGGAAAGGCTTTTGAGTGTGTGAACCACAATAAAATGTGGCAAGTAATTAAAGAGATGGGAATACCAGAATATTTTATATGTCTTTGAGATATCTGTACATGAGTCAAGATGCAACAGTTAGGACAGGATATGGAATGACAGAGTGGTTTGGAATAGGAAAAGGAGTAAGACGAGGCTGTATTCTGTCACCCTGTTTGTTCAAATTATATAAAGAGCACATAATGTGCAATGCAGGGATGGATGAATCACAAGATGGGATCAACATTTCTGGGAGAAACATAAACAATGTGAGATATGCCGATGATACTACCCTAATGACAGAATGTGAGGAAAACCTAAAGAAGCTGCTGCTTAGGTTGAAAGAAGAGCGTGCAAAAGCTGGTCTGTGACTCAACATAAAGAAAACCAGAAAATGGCAACAGGCCCTATCAGTTCCTGGAAAATAGATGGGGAAGAAGTCGAAGCTGTGGCAGACTTTACATTCTTAGGATCAAAGATCACTGCAGTTGGAGATTGCAGCCATGAAATAAAAAGGTGACTGATGCTTGGGAGACAAGCTATGAGAAACCTGGGGAACGTACTGAAAAATAGAGCCATCACCTAGCAAACAAAAATTCACATAGTCAAAGCAATGGTATTCCCTGTGGTAATGTATGGTTGTGAGAGCTGGACCATTAGGAAAGCTGAGCACAGAAGAAAAGATGCCTTTGAGATGTGGTGTTGGAGGAGAGTTTTGAGAGTACCCTGGACAGTGAGGAGGTACACTTCCCCCATAGCCACACCACCGGCTGGGATGGCAGGCAGCTGCGGCTGCCATCACCACTCTCCTGGCCCCAGCTGGCTAGAGGGAAGAAAAGATGATGGAGCCATGGGCTGGACCTCACCACTTCCCCTATAGCCACACCACTAGCCAGGATGAGAGGCTGCTGAGGCCACTGTTGCCACCCTCTTGGACCCATCTGGCTGAAGGGTTGAAGAGATGACAGAGCCATGGGCTGGAGGACCTCACTACTTCCCCCGCAGCTACACCACTGGCCGGGATGGGTGAGGCCAGCCAGAATTTCTGCTACCAGTTCTGGTGAATTGGTGTGAACCTGCGGATGCCCACCACTGGGGGCATCCATTGTACAAACTCTCAGCAGAGCTATGCTGGATTAGATTTGCCTGTTGGAAATGGTACTACAACACTGCCTATGTTCCTGAAATATACTGAAAAGAATGAGAAATTATCTATTGTTATATCTACTTCCATCTGCCTGGATAGATCAATGAGTTGGACATCTGGCTGTGGAGCCGGAGGTTGGGAGTTTGATTCTCCACTCTGTGTCCCAAGAGAAAAGTCAGTCAATGCTGCACCATTTTAGGGTGCCCTCAGAAGAAGGGAATGGGAAACTACTTTTGAGCACTGTTTGTTAGAAACCTAGTGACTGCAATGGCTCAAGTCATTAAGACGCTGAACTTGAAAACTGGAAGGTTGGAGTTCGATACCCATGTACTGCATGACAGAGTGAGCTCCCACCTCTGTCCCAGTTCCTGCCAAAACAAGAAATTGCAAGTAGATAAATAGGTCCCACTTTGGTGGGAAGCTAAACAGTGTTCCATGCACTCTGGTGTCTAGGCATGCCTGCCACATGTCCATGGAAACATCTGCAGACGCAGACAGTGCTGGCTCTTTAGCTATAAACAGAGATGAGCAGTGAACCCTAGAGTTGGATACCCTTTTGAGCAAGGGTGACTTTTATCTTTACCTATGTCAGAATTGACCCGGCATAATTATTCTTATTACCCCCATGGGCAGCATGGCTTAACAGAATTCATCATAAACCCTATGGTTTGCTAAGGGTGTTCATCTATCAAGCTGGGCTATATTTCTGATTTATAACCCTAATTTTAATTGGATTGAGACCTAGTTTTCACTCAGCAGATCTGGGGTGTTTCTGTCTCCAGGTGCTGGCTGAAGGCTAGGAGGATTGTTGCCATCTTTGGTTATCTAAGTGAGGCAGTGAAATAAAGAAGTGGGAGCAGGAAGCTGAGAAGACAGCTGATTTTACTGTTGTTTAGTCACACAGTCGATGCCGACCCTTTGCAACCCAATGGACCATTCCGTGCCAGGCACCTCTGTCCTCCATCATCTTCCTCAGCCCACCCAGCTCTGTGTCCATTGCATCTACAATACTATATAACCATCTCATTTTTGGCTCCCCCCTTCTTCTTTTGCCCTCCACCTTTCCCAGCATCAAGGCTTTCTCAAGTGAATTCTCTCTTCTCATTTGGTGGCCAAAGTACTTTATCTTCATTTTTACTATCTGACCTTCTAAGAAGCAGTCAGGGTTGATTTCGTCTAGGATCGACCTATTTGTTCTCCTCGCTGTCCTGGTATTCCCATCTCTTTAATTATTTGCCACATTTTGTTGTGGTCCACACAGTCAAAGGCAGTGTAGTCAATGAAACAGAAGTAGACTTGTTTCTGATATTCCTTTGTTTTCTCCATGATTGAACGTATGTTGGCAATGTGGTCTCCAGTTCTCCTGCCTCTTCGGAATCCAGCCTGCACTTCTGGTAATTCTCTCTCCATGTGCTGCTGCAATCTATCCTGTATTATCTTGAGCATCACCTTGTTAGCATGTGGGATGAGTGTAATTGTTCAATAATTTGAGCATTGTTTGGATTACTCTTTTTTGGGATTGGAATATATACTGTTCTTTTCCAATCCTGTGGCCATTGTTGCATTTTCCAAATCATCTGGCATTGGTCGGGCGGCCGCGGCAATTGCCGCGGCCGCGCGCTTTGCCCCGGTGCCTGCCAGAAGTGACGGGCCTGGGGACGAGCGCAGGGGGCGTGGTTAAGCGCCGCCCTTATAAGGGCGGCGCGCACCCTGCGCTCGTTCGCCAGTCCCGTTTTGACAGGCGAGCGAGCCGGGAGCGAGCTGGGTTGGTCCTCTTCTTTCCCCCTTTCTTTTGCGGCGGGGCGGCTTTGGCGGCGCTTTACCGGTGGGCTGCTGCTGCGGGGTGTTGGGCGACTACTTCTTTGCAGTCCTCTCCCCGTCGGTGGCCTGCAGTGGTCTCTGGCCTTCGGCTCGACCGCGATCGTGAGCGCCATTTGCGGGGCTTCGGTCCGCCATCTTGTAAGCCCCTTTTAGTTGCGCCCGCCATTTTGGGCCAGTAATTTGGCTCTTGGCGGGGTCCCTGCGGACAGGGAGGCTTTCTTGCCTGGCCCTTCGGACCTCTTTCGGCTAGGGCCCCCCCTTAATTGCCTGGGCCTCTCTTGGGTGGCCCTCCCTCCTGCTCTTAGTCCTTCCGACCTTCCGGTGGTGGGGTAGGCCTTTGGCCCGGAAGGTTCAGGGCCTGCTCCCTTACTTCCACTTCGGAATAGTCTTTATTGGATTCCTTTAGCTGCTTCTTGGCCATGGCTCCTAAGAAGCAGGCAGCGCCTCGCCCTCGCCGCACCCCCCGCAGGGCTACTGCCGATGGGGGTCTCAGCCGCCGCGCCCAGGGGCTTGAGTTCGCCCCTGTCAGCCCCGCGGCCCTCCTTGCCCGGGTTGCGGCTCTGGAACGGGCTGCCGGCATGGACACGGCGCCGGGTCCTCGGCGGGCCGCCCAGCGGGCGGCCCAGTCGGTGTCGAATCCGACTGCAGCCGACTGGGGCGCGCTGGCTGTTGTTATACAACAGCGCATCGCCCAGCTCGAAGCCAATCTTCTGCCGACCCGGCCCGCGGAGGCACCGTCCCCGGAGGGGGATGCGGGCCGGATTGAAGATGCGGGCCGGATTGAGGAGACTCCGCCCCCGGTCGTGGAGGAACCCGTGGCCGGGCCCAGTGATGTATGTCCGGTCCTCGTCTCTCCGGCGGTTCCGGATGATGTCCGTCCGGTCCTCGTCTCTCCGGCGGTTCCGGATGCTCGTGCCGGTGGTGAGTATGGAGCCGCCCCACCTGTACTTCCCGGCGCCTCGCCGCAGCCGCAGCCACTCACTCAGGCGCAACCGCCCCCGGTGGCTGCGCACCTCCCCCCCATGGCACCGCAGTTTCCGGTGCAGTGGCCGTGCCCTGGTCAGCAGGCCTCGGCCTCGGCGTTGCCCTGGCTGGCGCCGGCGCCGGGACTGCCATGGTTGCCACCTGCCCCGGCGGGGCAGGGGCCGGCGCCCTCGTGGCCTGGGTTGGCCCCGTCGGCTGCGGCACCTCCGCCGTTGGCGCAGCCGGTGCCGCCTACGTGGCGGGCACCTTATCCGCCGCCCCCGGTGGCTTCGCCTTTCGGCGCGCCACCTGTTGCGGCCCCGGGCTGGCCTTGCTATACATTCGGGGACACAGGCTATAATACGGTGTCTCGCGTGGCCATGCCGTACGGTGACCAATCGTTGCCGCTCGGCGACCACTTGCTTCCTGCGACCCGGGATAAGATCCTCCGCGGTGAGTATGTCGATTTCTTCTCCCTCCTCAATCGTGACTCCACGAAGGAGGAGAAAGAGAAGGCGGACGACGCGGATAAGGAGAGGGCCAGGAGGAAGAAGCCTCCCCGCACCTGGGCCAACTGGCTCCCAGGTTTCATAATATACGCCGGTGTGCTGTCCCAGGCTTTTCCCCAGCTAGCGGTTTCCCTTTTCCAGTATTTCGACATTATTTACCGGGCTTATGTGGACTTTCCGGGGCAGGCGTGGCTTACGTATGATGAGGAATTTCGTATGCGCGCGGCCATACGCCCCGGCATGCGCTGGGACGAGATGCACTCCACGCTCTGGATGCAGATCATGACCCCGACCCGCCCGGCCCTCGGGGAGCGGTATGATTGCGGCCACCTGATTCAGCGCCCCGCTCCCTCTCAGGCCCCCCGCCAGTCGGCGGGGCAGGTGGTTCCGGCCCGCCTGCTGTGCTGGGAGTACTCTGCTTCAGGTCGCTGCACCAAAAAACAGTGCAAGTTCAAGCACGAGTGCTCGATTTGCGCAGGCGCCCATCCCGCCACCTCTTGTTTTCGAGGGGGTGCGGGCCGGGGCCGGGGTAAGGACCAGCAGGGGGCCAAACGGGCCGGGGCCGACAGCGCCCCTAGCAAAGGGCCCCAGCCCAATTAGGGTGGACGTCTTGAACTGCCTACTGCGCGACTATCCTTCGCCCACCGACGCCCAGTACCTTTCAGAGGGTTTCACCTTTGGCTTCCGTATCCCTGTAGTGGGGGCGCGGGGGCCTCAGGATGCACCCAACCTACGATCACTGGTGGGTATGGAGTCAGTGGCCAGGGCACAGATTTTTAAGGAGGTAGCGGCTGGCAGGGTGGCGGGCCCTTTCGACAGCCCACCGTACCCCAACATCAAAGTTTCCCCGTTGGGATTGGTTCCTAAAAAGGCCCCGGGTGAGTTCAGGTTGATCCATCACCTGTCTTACCCTGCCGGATCTTCCGTCAACGACGCTATTCCGGACGCTTTGTGCTCGGTCCGGTATACGTCTTTTGACGAGGCCGTCTGCATGGTCCGATCCTGCGGTCCGGGTGCACTCTTGGCCAAATGCGATATCAAGTCCGCGTTTCGGCTTTTGCCGGTGCACCCTGACGACTTCGAGCTACTGGGTTTTCGTTTTGAGGGCCAGTATTTCGTGGATCGGGCCATGCCGTTCGGCTGTTCTATTTCCTGCGCCGCGTTTGAGCGCTTTAATTCTTTCTTACACTGGGCCTTAGTTCGGAAGGCGGGTTCTGGCAGGGTCGCCCATTACCTCGACGATTTTCTTTTTGGGGGTCCCGCAGGTACTGGGGATTGCATTCACCTGCTCCAGTCATTTCAGCGCCTGGCGGAGGAGTTGGCTGTTCCGTTGGCGCCTGAGAAAACTGAGGGTCCGGCCACTACCCTCACTTTTCTGGGCATCGAATTGGACACGGTGGCCATGACCTCTCGTCTACCTCTAGACAAGGTACAGCGCCTGGTCGACAGGATTGAGGCCCTATTGCCCAAGAGAAAGGTCGCCCTGCATGAATTGCAGGAGCTTCACGGGCATCTCAACTTTGCCTGTAGGGTGGTTGCCCCTGGCCGGGCCTTCGCTCGCCGCTCGTGCGACGCGATGGCCGGCCTGACCAAGAAATTTCACAGGACCAGGCTGACCCGCGGGATGAGGGAGGATTTGGAGGTCTGGCGGGCGTTCCTTAGGGACTTCAACGGGGTTTCCTTTTGGCGCTCTGACCTTTTCCTCTCTTCCAGTTTTCAGGTTCATTCCGACGCATCGGGGTCTTGCGGTTTTGGCATCTACTTTGATGGCCGTTGGTGCGCTGGCACATGGCCGCCGCAATGGCGGGACTCCGACGTCGTGAGGGACCTGATTTTCCTGGAATTCTTTCCTATCTGGGGAGCGATCAATATGTGGGGACGTCTCTGGGTAAACTCCGTTGTCACCTTTTGGTGTGACAACGCGGCGGTTGTCCAAGTGGTCAACTCGCAGACGTCCCGCTCCCCCCGGGTTATGTCCTTAGTCAGGCCGTTCGTCCTGGCTGCGCTGAGGCTTAACATCGTATTTCGCGCACGCCATGTGCCGGGGGTGGACAATTCCATTGCTGATGCCCTGTCCCGCTTTCAGATGGCGCGGTTCAGGGCGTTGGCTCCCGGTGCCAGGGCACTTCCTTCGGAGTTGCCGGACGCGGTCTGGAACATTGGAGGGCCGAGGTGAATCGGGCCATCGGCCTTTCCCTGTCGGGTCGCACACGCCGTGCTCATCGCATGGCGTGTGAGGCTTTCACCACCTTTAGAAGCCAGCAGGGTTTACCAGAGGTTTGGCCGCTCCGGGTGGACCATGTGCTTCAGTTCATGGTTCATCTGCGGAGGTCGGGTCTTGCTCCACGTACCATCCAGGGGCGGCTGTCGGCCTTGGCCTTTGCCGCCCGGGCGAACGGTGTCCCCGACACCCTCGGCGATTTTCGTATTCGCCGGGTATTGGAGGGCTGGTCGAGGGAGCGTGGCCGCTGCCCGGACGCCCGTCAGCCAGTGTTGCCGGTGGTGCTGCGGCGTTTGGCTGCGGCCTGGCCACGTCATTGCGCGGACGGGTATGAGGCGGCGTTGTTTCACGCTGCTTCTTCCGTGGCGTTTTTTGCGGCCCTCCGGGTGGGAGAACTGGTGGTGTCGTCCCGCGGGGATATGTCCGGCCGCGCCTTGCAGCTGGCCGACGTCGCGTTCACCGCGTCGTCGGTCAGGCTGACGGTCCGGATGTCCAAAACCGACCAGCGGGGCAGGGGGGTATCCCTATTGCTACTGCGGTGCAGTATAGCCGATATCTGTCCGGTGGGGGCGCTGGGGCGTTACCTGGCCATACGCCCCTCTGGTCACCTGCCCCTTTTTGTACATCGTGATGGGTCCCCGCTCACTCGTTTTTCAATTCTGGAGGGTTACTGGGGCGGCCCTGTCGGAGGTGGGAATCCCGGGTGCCCGTTACGGCACCCATTCTTTCCGCATAGGGGCTGCTTCCACCGCAGCCTCTTTCGGGTATTCCGATGCGGACATCATGCGGATGGGGCGGTGGGGATCCGCGTGTTTTCGGACGTATGTGCGACCGCTCCTGCCATGACCTGCCTTGCTGCCGTTTGTTTTCTGTTTGTTTTCTTTCAGAGCTCTTCCCCCGGAATGATGTGGCCCGTGTTTGGATCGTTGGCCACAGCAACATCTACTGTGCCGCCCGTTTTGCTGGAGCAGCCCCCTGCGGGATCCACCTCGGCCTGCGGCAGTGGGCCTTCCTCATGTGGCGGGGGGTGCGGGGGATGTTGTGGGATCAATTGATGCCTTTGTTGCTGTCGAGCTGGCACGTGCCACCACCCGATATCATCCTTGTGCACCTTGGTGGTAACGACCTTGGGCAACGGATGGGGTTAGATCTGTCCAGGGCCATTTGAAGGGATTTCCATTTCCTGCACCAACATTGGCCGACGACTAGGATTGTCTGGTCGAGTATGATACCGCGCGCCCGGTACAGGGGCGCGGTGGATTATCGGGCCGTGGATCGTGCGCGGCGTGGGGTTAACCGCGCTGTGGCACGTTTTCTGCACGCCCGGGGTCTGGGTACGGTGGTGGAGCATCCGCTGTTCTGTATGGAGGAGTTGGGCCACCTGTACAGGAGCGATGGTGTGCATCCATCACTTGACGGACAGATTTTGTTCCTGGGAGCTCTGCAGCAGGGCCTGGTGACCGAGTTGTCGGTCTCGGGGTGTGTGGGGCGGTGAGTAGTTTCACTCCCCCCGTGTGGCGGGTAGCACTGGTGCGGAATAAATTCGGTCCCAGGAGATCCGGGTAGGAACGTGTTTTGATCGGCCACTCCGTCAGTCTGATCAAAATGCGGACCGCGAACTTGGGTAACTGCCCAGCTCGGCAGCAGGCAGCCCCAAGATTGAGTTCGCCCGGTGTGGGGTCAGAAGGAGATAACAGCTGGTTACTTCTGACCGGGACAGTTAATTGTTGTGCGGATATGGTTATCCGATAGCCAAGTTAAGCTTGGAATGGATATCGTTGCCCTCACCAGTGCTACTGCGGCCCTTGCTGCATTAAGTTACTGTTTAAATGGTTAGAGTTAACCAAGTTGATTTTAAATAAAGTGGCCCAATTTTTCAACCAACATCAATGTGGTCAGTCTCTTTTGTGCGGGCATAGGGGGGCAATGGTCGGGCGGCCGCGGCAATTGCCGCGGCCGCGCGCTTTGCCCCGGTGCCTGCCAGAAGTGACGGGCCTGGGGACGAGTGCAGGGGGCGTGGTTAAGCGCCGCCCTTATAAGGGCGGCGCGCACCCTGCGCTCGTTCGCCAGTCCCGTTTTGACAGGCGAGCGAGCCCCGCCCTCCCTCCCTTGGCAGCAGTGTGATTGTTTTTTGGTCGCTTCGGGGCCGGATGGGAATTTTTGCTTGAGACCGTGATTGGCCTGCGGGTCTCTTGGCGTTTTCGCCCATCCCACACTGCCTTGCTGGGTGAGCTGGATTGGGTTTTTTGGTCACTTTAGGGGACGGGTAGCACTGGTGCGGAATAAATTCGGTCCCAGGAGATCCGGGTAGGAACGTGTTTTGATCGGCCACTCCGTGAGTCTGATCAAAATGCGGACCGCGAACTTGGGTAACTGCCCAGCTCGGCAGCAGGCAGCCCCAAGATTGAGTTCGCCCGGTGTGGGGTCAGAAGGAGATAACAGCTGGTTACTTCTGACCGGGACAGTTAATTGTTGTGCGGATATGGTTATCCGATAGCCAAGTTAAGCTTGGAATGGATATCGTTGCCCTCACCAGTGCTACTGCGGCCCTTGCTGCATTAAGTTACTGTTTAAATGGTTAGAGTTAACCAAGTTGATTTTAAATAAAGTGGCCCAATTTTTCAACCAACATCAATGTGGTCAGTCTCTTTTGTGCGGGCATAGGGGGGCAAATAGAATGCAACGATTCCATCGTCTTTTAGGGCTTTGAAAAATTAAGCTGGGATACCATCATCTCCACTGGCTTTGTTGTTTGCAGTGCTTTTTAGGGCCTTTCTGACTTCACTTTCTAGGATGTCTGGCTCACGTTCAATGTTCTCATAATTGTGATTATCAGGGGTGTTGAGGTCCTTTTTGTAAAGTTCCTCTGTGTACTCTTGCCATCTTTTCTTAATCTCATCCTGCTATGGTAATAGAGTAGGCCATACTGCCAATTACTCAATGCCAAGCGTCAGACAGCAGTTAACCAACCTGACAACCCTGAGGACTAGCTGCCTTGGTGAAGTCCACAGGGAAGGGTGATGGTCCCCAAGTGGATTAAATTCCACTTGAATTCATCTTGATGAGAGGCAGCAGCTTCATCAATACTGGCCTGGGACTGAGGAGGACTTTGTGTCCCAAAAGGGCTCAAGACCAGAAAGTGACTCACATAGGTGGATCAGTGGTTTAGGTGTCACACTGCAATTAGAAGCCAGATGAAAGGCCACTGCATTATATTCGCAGGACAGTATTCATGGCTGATCACCATGATGAACACCTATATTCAAAATCGGATGCATCACAAGAAGAAGAGAGGAGAGCACCAGTACCATGATTCACCTTCTTGTTGCAGGAGTCCTCGGAGCTTCAAAGCAGGGCCAATAGCACAAAAATCAAATTAGCTGTGGACTATCTGCAGATGTCTGCCAACCCCTGGAGCAGAGCAGATCCTGAAAAAGCTCCTCACATGTCATGCATGTAGTAGGTAGGGACACTTGAGATTAGAGGTCATGTGAGAACAGTGACAACTGTTGCTGATTCCCCACTTAATGAAAAATTGCTTTCTTTTCCTCTGTCTGCATAGCTGTATCACCTGATTAGTGAGGTTTTTTCATGGATCCTGGACCCAATTACCTGGATTGTCATAAAAGACATTTCTTCAGTCAGATGATCCAGAAGAAGTTTGAATGGTTGGGAACCACTGTCTCAACTAGTAAGGAGAAAAACAAGAAGGAGGCAGCAGTCTTAGAAAAACAGGAAAGGAATTTAAAATTAACTTAAAGTGTAAAACTGGAGTGAGCAACCTGTGGCCTTCCAGCTGTTGTTCAAATTCCCAACAACCAACCTTAGTCAGTAAAACCACGAGTGATAGATGAGAGGTAAGTGCAATCCAACAGTAGTTGGAAGGGTGACATACCAGCTCTGGTATGGAGAAAAGACATGTGTTGTGCCCCTCCCCAGGGAAGAAGCCACTGGTTGTTTGCAGATCAGCAGATCAAGACCTTTGCAGATAAGTATCCTAAATAAGTCTGTTGGGAGAAGGCAGTTTGTTATTCTTAGACTCTCTGATAAATGCGTCAAAAAAAGCAGCAACCAGGTTTATATCTGGGTTCCTGTGGGAGACACGGTTTTAATAGCAAGAGAGACTCCATCTGAAGTAAACGCCCTAATTGGCATTGGCATGGCAACCTGCCGTACTTTTATTATGTGGCTGAGAAAAAATATAAGCAGCTAATTAATGCTTTGGGGACTTGAAGGGATATGAAGGTGGAGGGCGAGGATATTCCCTCCGTGTAGTAGACTGGCAAACTCAAGAAATCCATTTAGGATAGTGCAAGAGGAGCAGCGTGATAAGCATAACTACAGATGCCCATATAACTTCTGTTTTCCATGCTTGCACTCCTGTCTTGCTAGCTAAAATGAAAGACCAAAATAGAAATAGGAAGGACCTCCATGGAAGAAGCAAGGAAGCATATGAATACTAATCTGCATGAAGATCCAGAAATAAGAGGGCAAACCATCCATATCATCTACTGTTCTGATACCCCCTCTTACTGGTTCAGACCACCTTCTATGTGTGTTGATATTTTGCTTTCAGGTTTATTGAGTGGGGAAAGCAAGGGCTGGCATGTGTGGAGGTATCATTCAACAGCAAGGATTCTTTTCTGGCAATGGAGGTTCCTTGTATGATTTAGAACAGGGGTGTCCAAACTTTTCGGGCCATGGGCTGGTCATGTGGTTGAGCGTGCCAGCCACATGGTTTCTCCCAAGGGAAACGGAAGTAAATTGTGCATGTGTGTGTGCATAATGTGTCCATGCATGCACATAATGCTGCTGTAAATTACCCACGACTGTCATAAATGCGTTTATGACAGCTGTGGGTAATTTGCAGCAATGTTATGTTCATACATGGGCATGTTATGTGTGTGTGCATACACATTTTACTTCCACTTCTGGGAGTGGTGAGGATAGCGTCAGATGGATTAATTGGTGCTGCAGGCCGTATCTGGCCTGTGGCCCATAGTTTGTACACCCCTGATTTAGAACCTAACCCGAGGTTAGCAGCAAAAGGCCTTCCAACTATTTCGCATAGGGCATGGTTACCAGACACATTACCATCATGGTCATCTGCCTCCCTCTGTACATATTCAGTTTCTTGACATTCTTCTGAAATTGCGTGTCCTAAACTGGACACCAGCCATTTCTTAAGGAATTGTTGGAGTCTCAGGAACAGCTATGTTTTTCCAGTTCCCAGGGTGGGGAGGAAAATCATACAGCAAGCAGTCCTTAATGAGAGAAAATGTTGATTGTAAAGGCTCAGCACATAAGTGGCTTCATGTGTGTTGTGCTTGCACTTCGCTCACACACCAGAAATCTAGGAAGAAATGCAATACCTAACATCATTGACAAGAGATGAGTAACACAGCCTAGTAAGACCGGTCAAGTCTCCATGCCAAGGCTCTCACCTAGCAGGGGGCTGCAGAAGAAAGAAGATTATTTCCCTCTTTAGTCATGTTCTTCCCTAAAACAATTTGTAATCAAAATGTGACAGCCTCATATTCATGTGTTTTCTTACTTCATAGTCTCTGGCAGAAGCAGTGTAGGGTCTAGGAGAAAAACCTTCTAATTGGTCAACTTTCCACAAGCCCTAGCTGTAATAGAATTTGGAAGTGTGTGCTACAAGTCTGAAAGCACAGGATTCAGTCCCTTGCAGGTATGGTAGCAACCCCTGTTGGAGTTCCTACCTGGATGCCTGCCTTTCAAAAAGATGTATTTCCTCCTCATTCTTGCCTGCATGGCCTCTGTGACACTCAAGTGATCTCCCAAATGTGTATAAGGAGGTCTGAGGGCTTAGTCTTGAAATCTCAGGAAGTAGAGTGCTGCTGGCTTTCAAACCTTAATCCATTTTCCCTCTGTAGAGTAGCACATGAAAGAAACATGAAGAGCAGTTCAGGCCTAGTACAGAACAGTTGTATGAAATTTAGTATTCTCAAGAGGCCGTTTCCTGTTGGTTAAGGTTAGAGAATGTGAGGTTTGTAAAATATGTGTAAAGTGAGTAGAGAGATTTGTATGTTTGTCATTTCTCTCATAAAGCTCGCACACATCCTTAGTCCTCAAATAAATTAAGCTGTGTGATGTAAGTGTATAATCTTATATCCATATGTATATCTACAGAAAGCTGAGAAGCATACTTCTTTTCTTAGTAGTTGTGTGAGTAGATTGCTATTTTTTTTTTTGCTTGGAAGTGATAAAGAAGCTTCTTGCTATAGCTGGCAGGACCTGGGAGAGTCAAGCAAAATATTATACTTCATACAATGTGTAGAACACATCATTCTATTTTTCTACTTCAATCCGGTTCAATGTTTTTATTTACAACTATAAACCATCAGAACAGAAGATGGGGAGAGAAGTCACAAGGAATTACAGTTAAGAATTAGTTCATAGAGATAATTCACATATCTATGGCTATTCTCAAATAACATATCCAAAGTACTGTATAATATTCCATAATCCAATATCTCATTTTTGTAGGTGGATAATGGCCAAATAGGAAATAAAATGCACAGTAGTAGAATAACAAATATTGTAACACAGCCTTCTTTTAACGGTTTATAAAAACCGGCACGTACTTTAGCATGGATCATTAGAAAGATAGTAGTGTCTTCAATATCTCATCTTGGAAAGCAAAACTTGAAATACTTTTTAAAAACTGACAAATCATTTTTAACAAAATGCAGGTTATTTTTCCTTTATGCATTGTGTCAGATAACAATTATAAAAATAATGGATAGGCCCCCAATGTTTTCCTGTGCACAATGCCAAAGATCTAGCTGATATGAGACCTGCTAGCCAGCCAAATACAAGTGTGGGACTCAAGCCAGAATGATAATGAAGACTGTAGAAGACCTTGGATTCAGTGAGGAGTCTGCACATTAGTAGATGTCTCTGCGATGAGATTCTGCACTTGCAAATGGACCTGAGAAATAAAGTCCATCTGCTTGCATCTTTTTAGCCATTTGAATAGCCCTTCACTCGCTGGCTAGGCAGACCACGACATGTGCCCTCCGCTTTCACCTTGCCCAAGGGATCCAACAGAGGATGCTTTGGTGAGTTTTAGTGCCGGCCTAACATCATTGACAAGCAATGGGTAACACTGCCTAGTATGACTGCTCAAGTCCCTGTGCCACGACAAGGCTCTCACCTAGCGGGGGACTGCAGAAGAAAGAAGATTTATTTATTTATTCTCTTTTGTCATGTTTCTTCCCTAAAACAATTCCAGTTATCAAAAGTTAAATAAAAACAAAATCAAAACATTTTGTGAGGGGCCATGGGATTTTTTAGTTCTCACAAATTGCTACACAGGGGAGAGGGGACAAAGTGACATACACACCACCTTGCTCACAACTGATCTGAGCAGCAGCTGAACAGACAGAGGGTTTCAATGTGAGCTTTTGTGGATCAAGTCTACTTTATCAGACAAGTTTATTTGATCTACAAAAGCTCACATTGAAATACAGTATAACAGTTAGTCTTTAATGTGCTGCAGCATTTTTGTTTTGTTTATTCTCTTATATGCCTGAAACACAAACTAATATGGCTACTATTCCAAAAAATATTTGAGGAGGCTCTTTCTGTGTAACCCTACGAGGTGGTTGTTTTTTATTTTAATCATGTCAGAACCACTCAAAGGGTTGAAAGGATTTTTGCTGGAGAAACTCTGCTCAGGGGACACCCAAATGAGGCTCCTTCCATGCTCCCAAAATCTGGGCATGAGGCAGTATAGAAGTGTCATTAGTAAAGATAAAGGTGGCCCTTGCTCAAAAGCCAGTCGTATCTGTCTCTAGCGTTCAGCACTCATCTCTGTTTAGAGCTAAAGACCAACATTGTTGGCATTTTGCAGATGTTTCTGTGGACATGTGCATGGAATACTGTTTACCTTCCCACTTAAGTGGTCCCTATTTATCTTCCCACCACTGGGAGACTCTAGGGAATCTCTTCCATCCCTCTGAGAAAACTTCCTCTGGCCAAACTTGCAAGGGGGACATTCAGTGTGTTGGGGGAAATCCTCATGAGGCAGGAAGTTGCCACCACCACCACCACCACCACCACCCCGTGAAGGATTCCACCCGCCCCCTTGCCCCAAAGCACCCACTGCTTAGCTCTCTGCCTCAGCTCTCTGCCTAAGTTGCTGCCTGGTAACAGCTTATGTCACCGGCTACATAAGGGCTTTCCATTGGTCAGATTCTACGGTTGAAAAAAAAGGTGGCCAGCCTTGGATTTTGAAAAAAAATCTGCCATCATTTGGATCAGTGTTTGGCACCCAGGGGTGCCTGATCATACTGGGGTGTTGGGGTGCACCAGGACTTGGCCCACCAGCCCTAAAGGCCAGCATGGCCTTGCCTTGAGCTGTGTCCTCAAGGATCATTTCCTTGCTGTGGCAAAGGGGCTTGTGTGGGTTGATTAGGCTGTGGGATATGACTTATTGGCCCACCCAAGATTGACAGGCTGTAGGAGAGAACATTCTAGCATATCATAGATAGTATCAAAAGGGTGGAAGATGACCCCTTCAGGTCAGACAGTGTCCAATATGGTACAGGGGAAGAGCAGAGGGCAAGTACAAGTAGCCTCAGAAAGAATGAAGCAGCTGAGCCAAAACCAAAAAGGACACTCAGCTGTGAATGTGTCTGATGATGAAAAGAAAGTCCAATGCTGTAAAGAACAATATTGCATAGGAACCTGGAATGTAAGATCTATAAATCAAGATAGACTGGATATGATCAAACATCTATGAATCAAGATAAGCTGCATATGATCAAATAAACTGGATATGATCAAACATCCTGGATATCAATGGACTAAAATGGATGGGAATGGGTGAATTTAACTCAGTTAATCATTATATTTACTACTTTGGGCAAGAATACCTTAGAAGAAAATAGAGTGACCCTTACAGTCAATAAATGAGTGAGGAAAGCAGTAATGGGATACAATCTCAAAAACGACAGAATTATAGTCCAAACCCGAGGCAAACCATTCAGCATCACAGTAAACTAAATCTATAAACCAACCACTGATGCAGGAGAAGCTGATGTTAATGTTCTTTGAAGACCCATAACACCTAGATTGACACCAAAAAAGATGTCCTCATCATCATAGGGAGCTGGAATGCCAAAGTAGGAAGTGAGAAGGTAACTGACATAATGGGCAAGTTTGGCTTTGCCTTGCTTCATTTTGTATTCCAAAGGCCAATAGAATTTTGTCAAGAGAACACGCTGGTCATAGGGAGAACACTCCCTTCCAACAACCTAAGAGGTGATTCTACACATGGGCATACTCAGATGACCAACACTGAAATCAAATTATATAATTTGCAGCTAAAAATTGAAAAGATCTCAGTCAATAAAAATGAGATCTGGAGCTAACTGTTGCTCAGTTCATGAGCTACTTATTGTAAAATTCAGGCTAAAAATGAAGAAAGTAGAGGAAACTCTTAGACCATACAAGCATGACCTAGATCACATGCTTTATTAATATATATTGAAGATGAAGAATAGGTTTGAGGGATTAGACTTTACTGACAGAACTGTGGATGGAGGGTCATAAGCATTGTAAAGGAGGCAGCAGTAAGAACCATTTCAAAGAAAAAGAAATGCAAGAAAGTGAAGAAGCTGTTTAATGAAGCTTTATGAATAGCTGAGGAAAAAAGGAAAGTGAAAGGCAAAGGTGAAAGAGAAAGATTCATCCAACTGAATGCAGATTTCTAGAGAACAGCAAGGAGAGATAAGGTCTTCTTAAAAGAACAATATAGACCAATAGAAAAAACCAGCAGAATTGGAAGGACTCTTCAAGAAAATTGGAAAGATCAACGGAACAGTTTTGACCAAAAATCACCTTGATAAAGGACAAAAATGGTAGTGAGCTAACAGAAGCAGAAGAGATATGGAAAATATTTCAAGAATACACAGAAGATTTATACAGTAGAAGAAGGCCTCAATATGGTAGCAGATTTGGAAAATACAACAGTGGTCACAGGATTGAAAATTGTCAGCTTATGTTCCAGTTCAAAAGAAGGGCAATGCCAAATAATGTTCAAACTATAGTACAAATGTGCTCATTTCATATGCTAGCAAATTCATACTCATGATCCTACAAGCTAAGTTTCAGCAGTACATGGATCAAGAACTACCAGAAGTACAAGCTGGGTTCCAAAGAGGCAGAGGAACTAGAGACCAAATTGCTAACATTCACTCGATTATGGAGAAAGCAAGGGAGTACCAGAAAAATGTCTACTTCTGCTTCATTGACTATATTAAAGTCTTTAATTTTGTGGATCACATCAAACTGTGTCAAGTCCTTAAAGAGAAAGAGTACCAGACCACTTGTCTTCTGAGAAAATTGTATGCAGGTCAAGCAGTGACAGTTAGGACCAGAAATGGAAGAGCTGATGGGATTAGAATAGGAAAAGGAGTATGACAAGTCTGCATAATGTCACCCTGCTTATTTAACTTATATGTTGAGTACATCATGCACAATGCAAGGCTGGATGAAGCACAAGCTGGTTAAGATTGCTGGGGAAAATATCTGAGATATGCAGATGACACCATCCTAATGGAAGAAAATTTAAAGAGCCTCTAGATGAGGGTGAAATAGTAGAGTGCAAAACTGGCTTGAAAATCAAGATCTAAAAAAGCAAGATCATGGCATCCAGCCACATCAGTCCCTGGCAAATAGAAAGGGGGGAAATGAAATCAGTTACAGAATTTACTTTATTGGGAGGACTCACTGGAGGATACACTGATGCTAGGAAAGATCAAAGGCAAAAGGAGAATGGGGTGGCAAAGAATGAGATGGTTAGATCGTATTATTGACTCCTATGGCCATGGATCTGGGAAGATGATGGAGGAGTCTGCCATGGTCCATGGGTTAGCAATAGGTCGGACTCAACTGTGTGACTCAACAACAACAAGTGCTGTATATTAATCATGAGACGATTGTTTGATTCTTTTATTTATTTATTTTTTGGGGGGAGGGTTTCAAGCTAACAAAATGATTACTACCATAGTACCTACCAAGGCTCAAATCTAGCCAAGTTCTTAACACATCTTGATGGTTATCATCTCCTATTTTGTCTTAATCTAGGAAATGAGCTGAACATGCCTGAGTGAAGACTAGACCTTCTCATCTCTCTTATGTTGCTTTTTCCTTCTTCAAGGGGAACAATAACACACGGGAATGAAAAAGAAATCCACATGAAGCAATACAGAACTGATGTATAGTGACCCTTAGATGGCATTTTTTAAGGAAAGTGAGATATCTAAGGAATGGTTTTACCATTCTCTCTCTCTCTCTCTCTCACACACACACACACACACACACCATGTATCAGACTGGAGACTCTTCCTAATCTGTGATACCATCCCCCGACTCAAAAAGGGCACAATGGGCACAGAGCTGAGAGAGTTGAGGCGGATGGTGGAGGACAGGAGTGCCTGGCGGACAGTGGTCCATAGGGTCGCAAAGGGTCAGAATTGACTGTGCGACTGAACAACAAAAAATAGGGACCACTATGGTGGGAAGGTAACAGCGTGCTCCGGTGTCTAGTCATGCCTGCCACATGACCATGGAAACGTCTTCAGAAGCAGATAGTGCTGGCTCTTCGGCTTTGAAACAGAGATGAGCACTGAAGCCTAGAGTTGGATACGACTGGCTTTCGAGCAAGGGAAACCTTTACGTTTTCATTTACTAGGGTAAATTTGGTCATAAATGATGGACTCCTATCACCTGGCCCATGATTTTCTTTCCCAGGTAATGTAGAACTCATGGTGCACAATTAAAAAGATGCACACATGGACACAGACACACACAGACACACACACATTTGAATAGTGAAGTCAACACAGTGTCAAAGTATGCACAAGTTGTGTGGGAGCAGGATAACAACAAAACAAAATCTCAGGTTGCTACAGATGTTGGCCAGGATGAAAATGTTGGTGGAATTCTGAGAAACTCAATTGAAGAGAAACTGGCAGATTTTGATGTCTATAACTTCTACCACAGCCCCATTCTCCATCCAAAACATCTCAAAAACATAGGATGTCATTTTGTTTGTGGAACATTTTTATGAGGACAAGCATGTTAAAGATCCCTATGCAGTGTCTAACAATTTGCAAATGGCTTCTCCCCATCCCCCCCCCTTCCACAAGTGGTAACTAAATACATGCCAATCAAGGAGCTGGCATTGAAAAAAGTTTTCTTATTCTTCTGTTTGTTCCATTACAGGTTTCCTATTGTGAAATAAAAAGCTCTGAAAGAAGATGCTTTACTTCTGTAGGGTGGAGGCTGCAGGGAGCATTATAACTGTACACTTTGCACCTACCATGATAACACAGTGCCTCTGTCTGTGAACATTCAACTCTTTAATAAATTTAATATTCTCGCAGCCTTCCCCTGGCCTGCTGCAGACGTCCATGCCTGTGTTGTAAAATAAATGTGTTTCAAAAGAGACTACGTGCATTTAAGAAAATGCCTTCTGTTCCATTTTATGTCTTCTCTGATATCTGTTGAAAGCTTTTGAATAGTTGGTTGTATTTCTACAGCTTTAATGTGAGTCCATTCTGGAAGGTATAGAAAAATATCATCCTCCTAATTCCTCTTTTATATTTTCCATACTTCAATTTGGAATTATAGAATTGAAGGGTTCAAAGAGATCCTAATAGATAATGACAAACAACTCCTTGTTGGCAACTGGTTTAAACAGCAGCTGCATGGGTTTGGGGTTTAATATCCCAGGAAGCAATTCTCTAGGAACAGGTGTAAAATAGGATAGTTTGCCAGAAGCAATTATTAAAATTCTTTCTTGAGTTTGGAGTAAATGGTGATTCACACATGCAGATGGTTTGAGAGAACAGGGGTGATTTTCATTAAACCTAGTTTAAACTTCATTGGACTCGTTTAGTCCAATGAAGACACGTTGCTCAAGTAAACGAAGGTTTATTGATCAGGTATATTGATCAGGTTCATAAACCATAAAAGTCAGTAGCACAAGTCAGTCCAGCACAGTCGACAGGTAATCTAGGTAACCATTTTGAAAAGAAGAGAAAATCCCACACCATAGCCAGGGTCTTAAGCCATTGAGATCCAGAATCAAACTAACTAACTGGCTTTTTTTTGGCAAGGGAAACCTTTACCTTTTACATTAACTTACTTTCAACTGATCATGATTTGTAGCCCTTGCAGTACAGTAGTTAAAATTCTGTACTGTAGCCAAAACATTGTGAGTTCAGTTGTGATGGATCCAGGTTGACTCAGCCTTCCATCCTCCCAAGGTTGGTAAAATGAAAACCCAGCATGTTAGGGGCAAAATGCTAATTATTATGTGAACTGCTAGGGAGGGCTCTAAGCATTGTGGGACAGTATGTAAGTGTGATTGTCTTTGCTATTGGTGTGTCTTTGCCATCAAAAAAGTTTGACAGTTGTTTTGATCAAAACTGTGGACATTTTAGTCAGCAAGTGGTGACCATTCTTGTGTGAACCTCTGATAAAAGAGATGTCATTGCTACTGGGCTACATGGGTGATCCACCCAGCTGAAATCATAGTGTCACGCTTCCAGTTGGCTCCCTCTTTCAGCCGGCTCCCTCTCCTGATCTGCTTCTCTTCATAACAAGGAGGTTTTAGATAGCGTCTCCGAGGCTTGTGTGTTTGCTGTCTTACCTCTCATTCAATTAAGAGTCTTCATGGAAGCAAAACAGAGTTTATTGTCCCATTAGAACCATCCATAAAAAGCATAAATAATCTTCAGAAGCAAAACATAGTCCACAAAACAAAACATAGTCCAATAATCCTTTTAAACAAAACAAAGAGTCCATAGCATCCTGCTCCTTTGGTATTTGGAAACAAAACTAAACCAAACCAAACTCAACTGAACTGAGTTTCTTCACTCCCACAATGGGGTTTATTTAGACCTCTACACAGCTGTGTCTTATCTGGATCAGCTGAACCAAAGATATCCCTGTTACTAGAACAGCAAGCTAATGGAATTGTACAGAAGGGAGAATAGCAGTCTCTCTAAGCACCAAGAACTGAAATGATTTTAGGAGGCCTAAGAAAACTAAATTTCCTCCATTTCTTTTGGGCATGTTTAGGGAATGGGGATCTTCCCATGACACATAGGAATGTTCTAATATATGTTTTGCTGCTGACACAAAGGAGAGCATTTGCAAGAGACAGGCAACAAGAAGTAAGATGATTAATGCTTCCCACTCCCACATCTTACCCTCAGCAACCTTTCCCCTAAATTCTTCCCTACACTTGGGGAATGATTAGATCTCAGAAATCCAGGCATAGGATAAGCAGAAGTTAGTACAGAAAAGACAGGTGTAGGGGGAGATTAACATCCATCTCCTACAAACACCTGCCTGCATACTCTTGAGTTATTACTTTGTATACTGAGAGAAAATATCAGTTTGGGAATATCATTACCATGTCAGTTCCCACATGTATTGTTACAGTAGAGAGATTTAGTCCTAAAAGATCTGAAGAATAATTCTAGCCTGTTGACTGCTGCATAATTACATATTGTGATTACTTGTGGAGTGAAATTAGCTATAATGAGGGTTTGTTTGTTTGTTTGCTTGCCTGCTTGCTGCTCTCAAGCTTTCAGATAGCTCTGCCCAAAGCATTTGAAGATAATGAATCCTATTTCTAGGATTCTTTCAACATGGGACCACAAAGATGGCACAGTGAATTGGGGGTAACCGGTAAGTGTTATAAAGGAGGTAAGCAATGATGGGTGGATTCTTCTCAAAATAAATGCACTGGGGCTAAGTCATCTCAACAATACAAGCAAGCTCACACTTCTATCCAAAACAGAATGCAGGGTGAAGCCAACAGCGTAAACATAAAGAAAGAATCACAGCCAACCTTGAATTCACTTTGATCAATGAAAGATTAAGGTTGCTACAGAACTGCAGCTGATGGACAGCTTTGGTGATTTTATGAAATAAATTTCATGTTTGATGAGTATTGTACATGTTTTGTACATAACTGACTGATGTTTGATTAGTGTGCAGCACTTTAGTACAGCCTGGCAATTGAAAGATAATCCTTGTGGTGTCCCTGAGTGCTAGCAATAAAACACGTGTATTTTAAATCTCTCATTTTGGAAGATGGTGTAACAGTAATTATTAAACTGTGGCTGAAACTACAAGCGAAACATGGATTGTATCTGTTGGAGCCTCAAAGATGTCAAAGCCTGGTGTAGTTCAAAGTGGCACCAACCAAATTCTTTTCTTCTTTGGTTTTTACAGATTTGCTACTGTATTGAATGGCACAGAGGTGCCACTTTCCCCTCTACCAGTTCCTCACCTCTCTTCCTCACCTCTCCCAGCCACCTTCCTTGATGGCTGTCATCTCTTCACCCCCCCCCCCCTTTTGCACCTTCATTTGTACATGTGGGTATGTAATCTCTTTTTCTTTAACCTGCAGTTAAATTAAAATTACATCTCTGAAGAGGAATGTATATACTTTAAGTTTAAAAGAGAGAGAGAAGTGGATGGTAGTGGGGCACGACATTCCCATCAGCCACATCATTGTCAGCCACTAACATGTCACAGGGGCGGTAGACACACTGGATCAAAACAAAGGGAAAAGATTCTGCAGTTTAGGCAGGTGTTACAAACAGGCTTCCCTCTGAAACTAATGTGCAAGAAGCACTTTTTCTGTAGTTTATAGGAAATGTGTCATTCTACCCTGCATTAATGCAAGCAAGTCAAGGAACTGGGTGCATTCTTGTGAGGAATTATGAAAACCTGTACATTGACATCTGGAAAATTTTGGGTGTGATGAGTTATGTTCTTAACAAATGCTGTGTCTTTTAAACCTTTCATACCATTTTGTGATCTTACCAAGGGTTCTCTCACTGTCTATGTAGCACACTCAGGCATGTTGCAATGGTAGTAACTGACCTTTATTTGTAAAGAGCCTGCATTAGTTTTTGTATTTTATTTGTGTAAGTCTCATCTGCATGAATGTGGAAAAGCCACAGTCTTATGTGCTTGAATATTTCTTTCTCTCTAAATATGGTGGTGGTTCCTGTGCATAAGTGGCTATACTGAAGGAACACAGTGGAACAAATCACCAGGATGGTAAATTTTCACTCTTTTAGTTTATATTAAAGAAATTTTATTTTACTGCAGGCATCTGTGTATGGCACCGTTTGTTAATGTATATTATATTGCATGTATTTCTTGCATTTCTGTTCCCTCTGACCCTATTGATTATCTTCTCCTACTCATATGCATTAATGAAGAGGTTAAACTCCTAGAATTTAGTGGGCAAATCCAACATGGCACATCAGATGTATGTCAATAAGATGTTTTATTATGTAAGTGTCAATGTGGTCCCTATATTAGGACCAGATTATCTTCCAACTACTGTTTGCTAAATGACCCTTGTTAAGATTGCTATACATGTTAACATTTCTATGTTTCACATTTCGGTTCCCCTTATTTTCCTCCATGCCCAGAATCCAACTGTGTGTTTAAACAGCTGCTTACTTCCATGACACTCCATGCATTTCAAGAACTAGGCTTCAGTCCACAAAAGTGTATGTTTATATCAACATTTCTCAGTTTTTAAAGTGCCGATGCATTTTTATTGTTTTTATATAGAAAAATATGTTGTCCAGCATATGGCCCAGCCTAAGAAGTTAATTTGTCTGTGTATTGGGGAGGTTCAAAATGATGGAGGTGAGAGTAGAAGACAATACCAATTTTTGGTCCATCCTGATCAAGAACAATTAGCAAGAGGCAGATAAATCATAATGTTAATTGTGTAGGTCAGGGTTTCTCAATCTTGGGCCTCCAGGTGTTCATGGACTTCAATTACCAGAAGTTCAAGTGAGCATGACTGCTGGTCAGGGCTTCTGAAAATTGAAGTCAAAGAACATCTGGGAGCCCAAGGCTGATAAACCCTGATGTAGGTATAATCAACATATGAATCTTTTATTATTTCAGTAGTAGTTGGGGAAAAGTTAGAGTAATATTGAAACCATGAAATGTAAGGATGGTGAGCGTAAACTCTCTTTTTCATTCTCCAACATTTCTGTTAAAACATTCTCTTTGAAGCTGCTATGTCCCTTGAGGGTAATTTTGCTATGAGTGCCAGCATTCCCTGAACTATAAGTAAAGATGCTTGTCATGACTGTGTAAGAGACTGGAGGAGGGAATTGCATCCTTCATCCATACTGAGGATTTGCAGACATCATCCTGGCTGCTGCTCTCAAACCAAAACAAAACAAAATGTGAATTACAGTAATACCTCAGATAACGTTTACCTTGGATAATGCTAAAATCGCATAATGTTAAGTAATCTGGGGAGGGGAATTGGATCGAATAACGTTAAGGTCCTATGGGATGGATCGGATAACAACCGCTAAAGCCTGTGCAGTTACAATGTATCTCTATGGAGCTTTAACGTTATCCGATCCATCCCATAGGATTTTAACATGGATCGGATAACACTAAAAATCGGATAACACCAAGACTTGTGGAACCAAGTCTTAGCGTTATCCGAGGTATTACTGTAATGTCATTCTTATCTGGCTCTTTGAGTAGCCCTCATTGTTGGCTGGGCCTTTCCCATTTCGTGTTTATATTTCATTTCTATTTTTTCCTGAAGTGTTTTTGCATTATGATAATTTGATATGTATTATTGTAATTGGGATTTTTTTTTTTTTTGAAATGCTTTGAAATGTATGTTTTTTGTATTAGGTAAAGGTAAAAGTTTCTCTTGCTTTAAAGCCAGTCATATCCGACTCTAGGGTTCAGTGCTCATCTCTGTTTCAAAGCTAAAGAGCCAGCGTTGTCTGCTTCTGCAGACGTTTCCATGGTCATGTGGCAGGCATGACTAGACACTGGAGCACATGGAATGCTGTTACCTTCCCACCAAAGTGGTACCTATTCATCTACTTGCAATTTTTTTCCTTTCGAACTGCTAGGTTGGCAAGAAATCAGACAGAAGTCAGGAGCTCACTCTGTCGTGCAGCACTCAGGTCTCAAAGTGGTGACCAGCTTACCTTTTGGTCATCAGGTTCAGCATCTTAACCACTAAGCTACCATGTCCTCATATTTCATCTCTTTATAAGAGGATACGTGAATACAGTTAAGAGAGAGCAGGAGGGCATGTCAGCTTCAGAGAGGGAGGATGTGAAGAATGGAGGAACCTTGCAGTCAGACTCCAAATGTATTCCTGGACTTGACTTTCACCAGGTAGACACTTTTCCCCCTCTCCCACTACAGAGGCAATGGCTGCAAACCATGAATAGCTGCTGGAGTCAAGGATGCTGTGCAGTGATTTAAATACCCAGGGACAGCATTTTTAAAGCAATGTTTGAAATCAATAAATCTGAATTGTGGGAGCTTCACATTTTATTACTGTTCCTAGCATTGCTCCTGTTAGAAGAATTAATCGCCCACCAGAAGAGAATGAAACCACTTTTCATCGGGATGAGCACCCCCTGCTTTGCCATCCCTTTGTATATTAAAAAGAATCATGGCTTGAGTCGCTTCTCTTCCACACAAAATCATACAAAAGGCTCTCTTTATTAAATATACATTATTTACAGTTTTCAGTCTTTCTTTTATACAACAATAACCATAGAAAACCAAACCAAACCAAACCAAAAAAAAAAAAAAAGCTAAGGCTAATTCTTGCTTTTGTTTTAATCCCCATACAGTGTATTAAGACATGATACATGGTCTACAAAACTGACTTGGACTGAGGCTACATCCTAGGGGATTCTATCTTGAAAAGCAAACTGTGGAAAAAGAGTATAACTTCCATATATTTTATTGTAACTGAAAAACTATTTTGCATGTGAAGCTTACAATTAATTTGTTTTTTTTTCTGACATGGGTTTGGACATCCAGAAAAGCAGAGGAAACAGGAAATACATCTGTCCTACATTGCCTACTGCTGATCCTTCCTAGCACAAGATGTAGTTTTTGTACCTCACACTATTGTGAGGTGTGAAACACACGAGCCAAGTTTATATGTCTCACAACCAGAAAGGTGGCATTCAAAGTAGGATTATTCACCAATGAGCATGCAAGAAAAAACTCTTTGTGTTTCCTGTCCCACTGGCTCCGTTGAATGCCCAAAATATTGTTCTTACTATTGATTGAGATAATTGGCTATCACGCTAGTGGAATAAGATTTTTAAGATAATACAAGAAAATGTGCCAAGGTAGGCCAAACTATTTGGACTTCAATATCAATTTTACAATAAAATTAGATGTGATCTAGACAAAGACGACACTCCTGATATCGCCAATACAGCAGACAAGCAAGATATAATTACAAGGCAGACTTTCAATCACCAGTCTGTAAAAGACAGAAGTGCCAACCACCTATTGGTTTCAAGGACTAGCACAAGCATGTAGAGTGTATACCTATACTGTACTGGAATAGATTTAAACCAGAGAAGAACTGTGCATAAATGGTTTTTCAAAATTCTCTGCCCAGGTTACTGGGAAGAGAAATTTGGGGAAAAAATTCATGAGATTTCTCCAAGAAAAGGAGAGTTTCTCCAACTGTTTGTCATAGATGGACCTTGCCATTAGTTGTGGGTGCAAGAAAGTTTATTTTTCTCAGAGGTTTTTCAGTTTTTGAATTGCGTTGACAGCCTGGGCACCATTTTGCTTCCTCTACATTGGTGTCATTTTAGAGCATTGTATAGCTGGGGCTGAGGAGGCAGGGAACAAAACAAGATGGGAGACATTTTAGAAGAAATATTTTTGTACAGCAGTCCACTTTACAGAAAGGAAGGGAAGGAAATGAAACTATCTGACATGTCTTACAAAAGTGACTTCTGAGAAATTTTGAATCAACAGTTGTTATTCTTCAGTATTCCCTCAGCACTGCCAGATTTTACATTTGAATTGGTGTCATTTTTGAAGGATACTGCAGATGCTTATATTACAGTTTCTTCCTCATAAACTTAGTAGCAGGTTATGAAGAAGGGCAAGCTCCAGGGAGGAAAAAAAAGAAATAAAATAGTTCTACTCTCCAAATTTTCAGAAATTTTATCTCTCCAAGAAAGAAGGTACAATCTTTATTCCTCATTCTTAAGGCCCTTTATAATTTCTTTTGCCATATTTTTGAATTTTCAAACATACTGTAACATTTGAAGGTGGCTGAGGGAACTATATTTGTTCTTTCTCCTTTCAATTAGACATATGCTCATTATTCGGCATATTTCCTGGCTCCCCACATTTCCCCACCCCAAAAAACAACAACCATGTGCAGGGAGATACCTTACAACTTTTCCTTTGGGCTTCAACTGAAGTGTAAGGGATGGAACAGTTCTCCAGAGGTCATTATAAGGTGAAGGACAAGGCTTACGCTTGCATGCTCTCAACTGCCTGACTCTCAGCCATGAACATTTCTCTGAAATGTCTTTGAAATTCCTTTTGCAGGGAACTTGTTTTCTACCAGATTGAATAAGAATAGTTGAAAACAAAAAGTAAAAGGCTATCCTTGCTTAAAAGCCAGTTGTATCTGACTCTAGAGTTCACTGCTCATCTCTGTTTATAACCAAAGAAACAGTGCTATCTGTGTCTGCAAACATTTCCATGGAAATGTGGCAGGCATAACTAGACACTGGAGTGCACAGAATGCTGTTTACCTTCCCACCAAAGTGGCACCTAATTATCTACTTGCAATTTCTTGCTTTTGAACTGCTAGGTTGGCAGGAGCTGAGACAGAGAAAGGAGTTCATTGCATCGTGCAGCACATGTGTTTTAAACTGCTGACCCGCAGATCTTCCGATTGTCAAGTTCAACATGGTCCATGCTCTTAGTAATTCAGCAAGGCAACAGCAATAGTATATACCACCCCATAGCACTTAGTACACTTTCTGAGTGGTTCACAAGTTAATTAGCATTTTGCCCCCAACATGTTGGTTACTCATTTTACTGAGCTCAGAAGGATGGAAGGTTAAGTGGACTTTGATTCCTCTCAGGATCAAACTCATAATGTTTTGGCTGCAGTACAGGAGTTTAACCACTGTGCCGCCTTGGCTCTTTAATCATGGGTGAGAACTTTATGGGTTAAATTTATGCACAGCACAAAAATCGCACACTGCCATGCTTTCATTGTGCTCAGCATCCACAACAGTTTGATATGAAGGACCTCCATCCTTTCTTTTGCAGAAGGATCCTCATGGATTATACATGGCATAATTAAATGAAGCTGCTGGAATAAAGTGGTTGCTGGATTCCCAGAACTGTATACTAGGTGGGTAATGAGCTCACTGAAGGACAGTATTTTCCCATATGAACCTACTCAGATGTTAAGATCTTCAGCGAAGGTCCCCCCCCTCAGTCCCATTGCCATTAGAGGTACACTTAATGAGGACATGTGACAGCTCCCAGATTATTGGATGTTCTCCTTCCCTTTTATTCTTCCAATGACAGCTATGTAATTCATTCCCTAGAGTTTGATTTTTATCTAAGTTAATGTCTGCTTCTTAAAGTTTTTAATACTTCAATCCTGTTTTATATCAAATAGAGTAATACCCCAGATAACGTTTACCTCAGATAACGCTAAAATCGCATAACGTTAAGTAATCTGGGGAGGAGAATTGGATCGAATAACGTTAAGGTCCTATGGGATGGATCGGATAACAACTGCTAAAGCTTGTGCGGTTACAATGTATCTCTATGGCGCTTTAACGTTATCTGATCCATCCCATAGGATTTTAACATGCATCGGATAACACTAAAAATCGGATAACATCAAGACTTGTGGAACCAAGTCTTAGCATTATCTGAGGTATTACTGTAATGTACTTTAATTATTACTCCAGTTTAATTGTTTTTAATTGCATAACTAATTGTTTTAATTTGTTCTATTTAATATTGTGAGCCACCTTGAGTCTCCAATCAGGAAACATGTAGCCTATGAATGAATGACTGGAAAGTCTGGCTTGCTCTTTATTTTCATTTATTTAATTGGTCAGGAAGGAGCCACCAATGGAAATCAGTGTTGTGCTAAGCCACTAGAAATGAAGGCTAACCTATCTCCTCTGGAAGGGAAGAGACTCACATGAGAATGATTCCACCTCCTCCAAACTGGGACTCTGAAGGTTTCCCAGCATTTATTGTCTCCATTGTGGCTTGACCTACAAAGGTGTGGCTTCAGGAAAAGCTTCTGGATCCTTCATTACCTTGCTGAGTTGCTAAGAGCATGGACGGTTATTTTTTTAAAAAGGCTAGATTAATATGGCTGGCATGAATAATATTTCTCATCACAATAATGGACCAGTAAATTCACTTCAATGTAAGTAAGTGTTTTGAAAAGAATGGACCTTTCCATTCTTAAATAGGTTGGATGAGTTTTTTCCCCCTGCATCTTGACCCTGTGTCTATTCTGTAACTTCTTTGGTTCAAGAGAAGTGTATTCATACTGTGAGAAGACCTGAATGACCTGGGAAAAGGACAAATTTCCCATGGGAACTACAAATTCACTGCGAAAGAGAAAGGATTGCTTCGTTGCGTTGACAGCTACTTGTTAAAATCTCAGTGGCTATTTTGCCAGGGGGAAAAACATAGTTGTGCTGCTGACAGATTAACCTTCTTCAAACATCTTGCTCTGTGCTGCAATGCGCTTTAGATATAGGTTTCTATTGCTGTTTCAATTAAAGTTTGCATGTTTGGCCCTAACTATTTGATCCTTAATTCGCTAGTATTTTCAAGAGAAGGCAGTAGGGAGGATGTCTGCGGGGAACCCTGACTTCTTTGGTGAATTAATAGGCAGTATAATTAAAGGCCAGTTCAATATTGTAAATGTATGGCAATGTAGCAAGATGGCCAGGATGACAGCATCTTTCTTAAAATTAGCATTCTTTTGATAACAGAAGTGTTCATGGCTGTTCCAAATGATTGGAAAAATGAGCAGTTAATGGGTATCTAGAACACATACAATATTTGAAGCCCCCTCTTCATGAAACAACAGCTCTGTGCAAACAATTACAGCGGCCTCATCTTTTGGCACTTCTGTATTACCCCCTTTTTTATACTATATCCTCACTTGTTTTAAAACTTTTACTGTCATAAAAAAGTCACACAGGGGTCATATCTTTATCTTGACCAGGGCCATAGTCAGGGGGCCAGGGGGGCTTCCCCCTCCCCAGAGTTAGCAGTTTGTCCACCCTCAAACTCCCTGCTGTTTTCCATGGCAGCATCAAGTATTCAGGAGGTATTCATTTCTGCTGGCAACTAGAGGGCGCAAAGTGTGGTTTCCCATAGGAATGCATGCATGTGCTTTCTAGTGGCCAGCAGAAATGCTCTGAATACCCTCCTGCCACCATGGAAAACAGCAGGGAGCTTGAGGGTGGGCAAACTGCTAACTCAGGGTGGGAAAAGCCCCCCCCCCGGCTATGGCCCCAATCTCGACCAGAGGTTTAGGGTAAATATTTGAGACAGTCTGTAGTTAGAGCTGAAAACATATTAACAATTGCAGAAAAATGACTAAGGCAATTTGACCATGCTTACAAAACAGATTTCAAAGGTATCACCTGCTTAAGTCTCAAAGGCCAATCATCAAACAAAGCAAGCTAATTTGCATACTCCCTGTGGTGGAAGAAATTCCTGACGCTTCCACAAATTAATGATTTTCCTCTTTTTATTACATGCTACCTCTAACATCTGTATCTGACTACAATTAGCTCAGGAAATTTTTTTTAAAAAAAAACCTAAGGCAAAAAACAACTAAGATCTTGCTCACATAAATTTCACAGAATTCCTTTCCATATGTTAATATGAAATGATCGAGCCCAAAATCTACATGAAGTTTAGGCACTTCACAAGCTACATGGCCTACAGCCTGAGGGAGATTGATATATTCAACTATATCAGTTGATTACTCATGAGTTCAGTAATTAACTTGCCAGTTTAGTTTGCTAATCGGTTCCACTAAAAAGTACCACATTTCAGGTGACAATGAATTATATGACAGTTATTTTTTAAATTGCAAATTTGTCACAGCTCATTCACACCTGCCACCAGCACTTGATAATTTTCAGTATCAACATACATTTACAAGATGGGATACTCTGTTTCAAAATGAAATGGGGTGGGGTGGGGGCCTTCAGTGAACCTAAGTGGAAGGAACTTTTCACTGTGACAGAAGACACTTTCCTTCATAGCTGGTTCACAGTGAAGGAATCATCTATTTGAAGGACTATCTTCCATGCCCTGAGAGTGAGTGGGATTTAATGCTTTGGTGTCTAATCTGTCATTAAAACTTCTCAGACCATTGAGCACCACTGGAGGCCATTTTAAATGCTAACTGAAGACTTCAAACATGTTCTGTTTAGCCTAGCTTTTTCTTGAACTTGGCTGGTTTCTTTAAAGTATTTCCCCTTTGTAAAAGATTTATGAATGTAGGTAGTTTTTTTAAAAAAAATTACATATTATTTTATTAGTTAATTTTTTAAAACCTAGGGCTGGCATGTAAGGGCATACCCTGAATATCGATGCACATAAAGTCAACAAATTGGTTTATATCAAATAAAAATAATAATATCTAGGATTTAACCACAGTCCCATGTTGCAGCAATGCACATTTCAAGAATATTCATTAATTTCACAGATATGTGTTTATGAAGGCGCCTTTGAGAAAAATCTCCCCCTTTGAGCAAGTTAGAGGGGATGGGGGAGAGTTAGCCTGGCCTCTCTTAGCCAACTAAATCAGCCTAACTTCTTGTGAAATGGTTTAAAAGTTCTTCAGATGATTTACATTCTTCTGATTATGAAAAACATCTCAACATTGCTTGAAGGCTGACAAGGAAAAATGGGATTTCTGAGAACTTCACAGAATTTATAAGGTGTTTGTGTTGATTGCTGTCAGACACAACTCCCATTTATGTCCCTGCAATAAATACAACTTTAGGCCCACAAGACCTCACTGAGGTCCATAAACCACAAACTGTAGAATGCTAAATGTCGTCCTTTTGTTGTCCTCTCACCCATTTGAAGGCAAGCACCAAACGAGGAGGGCAACAACTGCAATGCTTGTACAGGCCTAGAGGAACAGCTCTCAATGTGTGATTGTCTTCTGCCCTTTAGTTAGTTTATTTTGAATTAGCAGTTTTACATAGTAGGGCTGAGAAAGTCTGTGGACTGTTTGTGGTGCCAGAGATCCCTGCAGTGCTGGCATCCTTTTTTTGTGTCTCTTGAACCAAGTAAGACCTTGCCCACTTTTCTCCATAGCCCAGGGAATTGAAGCATACTGAGAAATGTTATGGGTGTGTATGTATTGCTGAGATGAACAGTGGGCAGGATGTGCACCAAAATCTGCAAATCCCAGGCAACACTGAATGTGATGCAATCCTCATGGAAACTGAAGTGGTAGGCCTTTCTGTGAAGATATTCGTTAAAAAAAAAACTTCCAGAAGAACAATAAGATGAAGAAATAATTTGAGCCAGCAACCTATAGGGAAAAAGGAAGGAAAGAAGGAAGGATAAGAAGTATAAAGATATACAGAATCTTTCAATCTTGTAGAAAGGTTCTTTTGGGAAAAAAGGGGATCATTGTTATTTCCCTCTTTCACTGCATTCCTCTATGTGCTTTTAAAATATGTTCCAAAAGGTTGGATAGATCAGTAAGGGAGATTACATTAGGGACAAACTGTCAAAAATGTCTCCTCCAGTCTGTCAGGTCTTGTGAACAAAAAACTTATTTGGTAAGTTCTTGCTGATGGAACATAAACTCTGGGTCCAAGCACATTCCATTGCCAGCTGAAGTAATAGACATTATTATTATCAAAGAATGCAAAAAGACAATTCCTGAGGTGAAAAGAAAAGCTAGATGGATTGGGTGGGGGGGATTGAAAATGTTAAAGGACAGGCAAGAAACAAAAGTAAAAGGTGACAGAAATAGGGTGAGAATCCTTAATGTAGTTTTTCAGCCACTTTCATGTGCGGACAAAAAGAAGTGTTACAATGAGCAGTGCAAATAAATAGAGAACAAGAAGCTACAGTTAGGACAGAATATGGAGAGACAAAATGGTTTCACATAGGCAAGCATGTCAGATAAGAATACATTTTACCCCTTCATCTGTTCAGTCTATATAAAGAATAAACCTTACAGAAAGCCAGACTAGATTCAGAAGAAGGAGGGAAAATTGGTGGAAGAAACATCAATAATTTAAGATGGTACCATCTTACTGACAGAAAGCAGCAATGAGTTGAAACAACTTTTAGTGAAAAGGAAGGGAGAAAGTGCCAAAGCAGAACTGCAGTTGAACATAAAGAAGACAAAAGTCACAACTACAAAAGGACTGCAAAACTTGATTGATTTTACTTACTTACTGCCCCATGGTGCTAAAGCACTCTCTGGAAAGTTCACAAAGTAATGATGAAGGTTAAAGAGTTTATATACCTTGATTCAATCATCATTCCAAATGGAGTTTGCAGTCAAGAAATCAGAAGTAACCTGAGACTAGGAAGAGCAGCAGTGAGGGAATTAGAAAAGATAATAAGGTGTAAGGACATGCCATGGAGACCGAGATCAAGATCCAACCTTTGCATTTCCTATCACCATGTATGGATGCGAAAAGATGGACAGCAAAGAGAGCTGACAGAAAATAATTATTTGTTTGAAATATGGTACTGTAGGAGTATTTGCAGATAATTTTGGACTGCCAAAAATATGACTAGGTTGGTCCTAGAGCAAATCAAGTCTGAATTATCTCTGGATACAAAAATGATGAACTGAAGACTGTCGTACTTCAGACATAGCATGACAAGGAAAATACAACAGTGTTGGGAAATATAGAAGGCAGCAGAGAAAGAGGAAGATGAAATACAAGATCAATTGATGCCCAAAATGAAACCACAGGTATTAATCAGGTCCTGCTTTTAAGGGTACAAGGGTACACTTGACAAAAAGCCTGTGGATATATGTTGATTGGACTGGCCTACAGATATATGTCCTCTGGATTGGATTACCAACCTGTGGAAAGGCTTGCCAATGGAATGGCATCAAGAAAATCTTTGGTTTGTTTCATAAACAGCAAGGTTGAATGTTTCCTGTTGACAAAAAAGGCTAAGGATGTGTTTCTGCCTGGACTTTTGCACAACAGATATATGATGAGCTGAGCAAAAGGAGGATAGAAAGCCTTTACCAAATCCTCGATGACAAGGCACAGTTACTCCTAAAATACCCTGCACTCAATTCGATCATAACTGGTGCTTCGCAGACCAGGACATGTGGCAAAGACCTCCTGACAACAACCTCCAAGAAGAGGAAACAGCATGAAACTGAATAAAGCAGCAGGTATGATGACATAAGAACAGAGCAGATGAGGCAATTTGGTCCTCGCACTTTGGAATGGCTCCTGCAATTAATGAACAACTGAATAAATGAACTTGAGGTTCCTAAACTGTGGAGAAAGGCTAGAATTGTTGCTTTTTTGAAACCTGGCAAAGACCCAGATGACCTGAAAAGCTACAGACCAGTGTCACTCCTTTGCCTCCTTTATAAGGCACTGGAATGGATGATTTACAATTGTATCTCTAAATTTACTGATGGACAGATCATGAAGGATCAAGCAGGCTTCAGACCAGGCAGGTTATGTTGTGGTCAAATTCTTAACCTTAAACAATACATTGAGGATGGTTTTATAAGAAAGCTAATTACGAGAGTGGCATTCATTGAGCTAACAACAGTATATGATACTGTCAATCATAGGCTACCGCTCTGTAAAATAAATAATCTTACCAGAGATAACAAGTTTACTAGGGTAATTGGCAGCTTCCTTCAGAACCAGAGATTCTGTGTGATGATGAATGGAAAGAACAGCAGATGGAAGTTGCAGAAGAATGGACTGTCCCAAGGAAGTGTGTTGTCCGCAACACTGTATAATATATATACAAATAATCAACCAGTTCCTGACAATACAAACTTGTTCATCTATGCAGATGACACAACAATGGCCATACAAGGATCAAGCTTTGATGAGGTAGCTGGAAAACTTACTCCAGCACATGGAGAATTAGGACAGTATTACAACATCAACCATTTGAAGCCTAATCCAAGCAAAACTCAAGTGTGTGCTTTCCACATTCAAAACCAAGAGGCAAGGGCTGAGTTGGATGTTATTTGGCAAGGGAACAGATTACATCATTGTTCAGTATCAAAATACCTTGAGAATAGCCTCAGATCTTCTGTTTACACCTTTTGTCCATTGGGGAAAGTAAAGGACTTCATTTATAACATGTCTGAATTTACAAGAACTGAGCAGTTTTTGAGGATGGGTCATTTTGAATTTCCCTCATTTATAGAGCCGCCATTTGGGACTAGACAGTATATCAACAACAATAGCTATTCAACCTGAAAAGTCTATCTGATTGGATTCTAAGTGCAAACTAAAGATCAAACTGGATGGGATGATGATCATATTTTTGACAGAGGTGTTTCCTCAAGTGGTAAAACCTGTTGTTGTTTTTACATATATTATTTTTATCTGCTCCTTATATTGCATTTAGTGTATTTTGTTTTATGTTGGTCATTGAAAGGTAAACGTAATTAATTTGTAAACCTGACAGCCAATGCAAGTATGTCTAAGGAATTACATGGGGTACACAGAAAGAGCCTCCTTGAAGATTGTGGTGTTTTAAAACCAAAATCATGTGTACCATGGGCAAAAGCAACCTTGTTGTGCCAGATAACCTTTCTGACACTAGGTCAGATGAAAGGAACTGCAGAATGAACTCACCAAAAGGTGCCTTCATTTGGGAAGTTTTATGTCTAACCTTAGACATGGAAGAAGAAGAAAGGAAATTACATTATACTGAAAAATAACTTCTGTGTAATTTATGCCATGATATGAATTTAGTCAGTAGATGGATGAGACAGATTATACAGGCATTGTCTCTCACTGTATTATGCTTCCAACTGTTCCTATTAAGACAGGTGATTAAACTAGTACAGGCATGGTCCTGTCCAGACATTACCTGTATTGCATGTGTTTACTGAGTGTTAAAATGGCATCTACAAGCTAGCAAACAAGGATAGAATGTCTGTTAATGAAATGAATAACTCAATCTATAATCCAGCTAAGTGAAACAAGGGTATAGTAGGAGCTGTACTGATTTTACCCCATTGATTACAATAAGGCTAATTAAACTTAAATCCAAGTGCTTGTGCTCAACCAAGTTCTCTATTGGTCTGTAAGTGTCTTTCCTATACCAGAAAACTTCCAATTAACACAAAGTGCACTAATGTGGAGTAAGCCAATTAAGATAAGAAGGTAGAATGATGAACCTAGTCAAATCTAAATGTCTCTCTAGGTCTGTGAGCATAAAAACCTCTAATAGAAGCCAAGAGTGTTAATTCAGCCAGATTTGTATATATTCTGTAGAAGAAATATAACACCAAAAGGGCAGCAAATGGTTTGAAAGAGTAGGATAAAAGGAGTGCACATTTACTTGAGATCCTCAAAAAATAGATTAGAGTTAGTGTTAGTGTTAGAGTTATGTGTGTTTCTAGAGTCATGCATATATACATTGGGACAAAGGATGTTTCTTTCTATTTAAGAAAACCCACCTGCAAAATATTTATGAACCTAATAGATAAAACTGCAGTCTGACCAGGTTATCCCCCTATGGTAATAGAGTAGACCATACTCTCAACAACTTAACTCCAGTTGTGAGGTGGTGGTTAACTAACTTGATGACCCTGAGGACTAATGGCCTTGGGTGGCAAAGTCCACAGAGAAGGGTGATGATCCCTAAGTGCATTAAATCCCACTTTAATCCACTTTAATCCATCTTGATGGAGAGCAGCACCTTCAGCAATACTGGCCTAGGGCCAATGAGGATTTTACATGCCAAAAGGGCTCAGAACCAGAAAGTGACTTGTAGAACTAGATCAGTGATATGGGTGGCATGCTGCAACACAGAAGGCAGATGAAAGGCCACTGAATTATATTCTTAGGACAGTCTTCATGGCTGATCGTCATGATGATCACCAATATTTGGATTCGAATGCAACATCAGAAGAATAGATAGTGTGTAACAATTTTTTGAGAAACCAGCTCAGACTTCTGTTTACTTGAACAGTGAAAAGATCCAGCTCTCCTTTATTTCCTGTACTCAATCTTTTTACCCCATTACTACATCTACTAGGAGCTAAATTCCCTATGATTTGATATTTATATAAAAAGCTGAAGTAGCAGAGCAAATGGGTGACTTAAATAGCTATATTGAATAAAGTGGAAATCACTTATGCACGAGGAAATTATTGGAGTAAAAATATTAATTTTGCTTCTTCCCTCTTCCTCCTTTGAGAAAACAATTAAATGTGTTCTGAATACTTTGATAGTTATAAGAGAAAAATCTAAAATATGGATACTTTATGCACAGAAAGCTCCTAAATTTCTATGTTTGTTTGTGTTTCTCTTTTTATCTTCCCACAAACTTTAGTCAATAGAAACACAATTCAGAGAATTTTAGATGGTGAAATGCAGAAGTAATGTTGCTGAGTATCATCAGACTTTCCCTTGTTACATTAAGGATTCTGCTGATGCTGGTCAGTAGGGGCCTGACCACATAACATAATCATTAAATTCAATAAAAGCTGCTTTTTACAGTGGAGTGGTGAGTGCACCAATAATGGCACTTATCTAAGAATGGAAAGTGTCTTCTCTAGCTATTTTCAAGCTTTAAGAGATTTCCCCAGCCCCAAAAGGAAGTGTCAGTCCTTAATTGCCTTAAGCTTTTTTTCCTGGTAAAATTCAATGCATTTCCCACAAATTCCATTGTTTAGTCTAAGAAAGCTCTGAAATGTATGTTCAGAAACAAGAAGCTGGATTTGCTCACTGATTATATGCAAAAGAGAAATGGAAGTTCTATCTATCTCTGCCCCAGGATATAATAGACGCCTCCAGCCAGAGAGGAATATACTTTTCATTTCATACCAGAGGTGAAAACAGCAGGAATGGAAGCACAGTCAACTGTGGAAGTGTTGATATGGAGTACAGAGTGAGATCACAATGCTAATCAAATGAATCTGTAGTCACAACATCCTCAACAGGTCTGTCATGGACTGCAAAGCAGTTTATCATAGATGCACAGGTGATAAACTATGGCAGAGCTGCAAAAGGCAGTAATCTGTAGCATTGTTCCTTGTAGAGAGAAGGGTTCACTAGGAATTATTATACATCATAATAAAACACCTTTTGAAGGGAGGGAGGGAGGGAGGATATTCTGAAATGAGAAAGTATTACTTATGACTTCTCTGAAGGAGGACAAAATATCTTTTACAGACAACTTGCAAATGAAGGAGGGTATTCCTTAAATGCTGATTCTGTGTGACTGCAAAAGCAAGAGTTTATCTTGCTTTCTGAAATGTTCATATGTGATTTAATCTTCAAGACATTAATCAGGTTCTTCATGTGTAAATCTGACTTTTAAGCCATGAAAGTCTGCCTATTATCATGTTTCTGCAAAACTAATATGATTTCAGCTCTAAGGAGGGGTTTTCTATAAAGTAGTTTGGCTTGTTTGCTTACTTTTCTTTTTTTCTGAAAAAGAAAGATTGGAACCTTCTCTTGTCTTTTACCCCAACTAGTGGTGGGCTCCAAAAAACTACCACACTGTGGACGTGGTATGGTGGGTGTGGCCAGGGGGAAAGCCCTGTGTTGCACCTGAATTAGGACTACTTTATTTCAAAACTTGGATGGGTGGGGCCAGCCAGAATTTCTGCTTCTGGTTTGGGTGAACTGGTGCAAAGCTACTGATGCCCACCACTGACCACAACTGTATGAAAAAGAAACATTTTGACCAGTCCTGATCTCAAAAATTGGGGAGGGGGGCAAAGTATAGTTATCGATTATCTGGATGGGATATATCAACCTGAGCCTAAGCTGAAGCATTGCTTTTATCAAAGCTGTTGCATTAAAAACAGAAAATAGAATCTTACAGAAAATTACAATAAAAAGGTAAGAAAAGTATATAGAGGAAAAGAGTTATTCCAGATCTTTAGCTTACGAAACCAGTACAGTTCCACTAACATGAAACAGAATTATTATACCAGTTTGCAAACTAAGGATTTGGTTCCTCTTAAACACACCGATTTTTAAAAATGAGTTAAATTGTTTGTATTCTTTCACACTACCTTGTTTCAACAGCTGTGTTGCTACATAATTAGCTTATACACTTTACCTCTAGTATATATCGCTCAGGTCCGACATGAAATGGGTCATTAAACAGGTCCAGAAAGAAACACTTCAGAAATCCAGGAACTAAACAGTCAACCGTGCATGTTGTGAAGAACTCAGGTAGAACACAACAGGCATGAGGTTAGGCGTTAACTGGTGGCGGTGCATTTGGGAAAAAGAGATGGAGACAGTGCAGTTGGTGCCAATCTCTTCTGTGCAAAGCGGGTCCTTTCCAAAGGGAAGAAAGTGGGGAAATCCCAAAGAAATGGACGGGTGAAAAAAATATCATTATCATCAAAATGCCAAAGTGTAATAAGGATCCAGAGAGTCTCTTAGATGAAGTATTCCCGTTTGCACTCGCTCACTCTGTTCTGCAAGTCAACATCTGTCTTAAAAGAACTCTCAAGGTGTTCTGGGTATTCTTTTTCCTTTGTCTGGCTGCTCCGATGGGTCTGTTTGTGTTGGTAAAGAAATCTGCTCATAATGGCCACAATGCAAAAGATGATGAAGATCACAACTGCTATAACACCTGAGGAAGAGAGAAAAGATATGTGTATCAGGGAAAGAGAAGAGCATGGACTCAAGTGAATTCTCATTGGTACAGATTCATCATGAAGAAAACCCTATTGTGTGGTGAAACTTGTGTCAAGAAGATAAAATATAGGTTTTTACCTGTAACTATGCTGCATTGTATCTACACAGTTACCTAAGTCAACCATACGTGATCCTATTACTTGATGTAATTAGGAATCTCAATGATTCTGATTGTGCCTCAGCTTGTTTTAATGCTCATTTCAACAAGTACTGCTGGTACAAAATCACAACCCTCATTCTAGACTCTGTGTTTCACCCGGGCAAGCTGTATCCCAGCCAACAGAATACACAGCACTATTAGAATGAGTTAACTTCCCCTCTCCCAAAGCCTCCTATGTGCACTTTTCCAATTTGCTGTACAAGAGGAAAGACCATTGGCTAAGCAGAAATTTGCTTGTGTGGTTTCCAGACCTCTAAAATGTTCACTGGAAGAAAGAAGCCTAAATTGATTCATTGATTTTTTTCTACTTGTGAAATATCACAGATATGGTGCTAATTTAATTATTTTTTCTATGGGGCAATCGAATTCCTCTTGTTTATTTATGAAGACCAATATATCTTAATGGTTGACAACACTTTGTATAACTGTGCTTCAAAACGTGACTGGTTTGAGATATTAGTAGGGGATATTCAAGAAATCAAGTTAAATAAAGTAATTGTTCTCTGCTGTACTGCTCAGAAATGAAGCAGTAATTTAAAAGTGTGGAAAAACTATTAATTGCATTATAACTACATTTTACGTTTTAGTTCCAAATTCATCAGTTTCTGGCAGGAATGTTGCAATTCTGTGGTCTTTAAGAATGTGTCATTAGGTCACTAGAGCAGTTTTAATTCCTTTATCTGATGGCAGATAGATGTGAGAGATCCAGGTTTAAATGTCCTGTCCCAGATCCAGCAAAAATCTCCAAGACACTTGTCTCTTGACTGATTGTGTGCTGACACTGATAGGAAGAGGATAGATTAGGAGCTCTGTAAAGTTAGCACATCTCTTACTAAAATTATACTTAAATAGTTCCACTGGGCAGAAAATCATAAAAGGTGATGAGTTTGAAATCTGAAAATGGAAAGGTAGACTCCTTCCTTTTTCTCCTTTCCTTCTAACTTCTATTTGTGAGTTTTGCGTGGTCCTGGATATGGTTGCCTCTTCCATCTTGAGATCTGCCTGGTCCCGATTCCTCTGTGAAACTGCTCTCAAATTCCTTTTCCTGAACATGTCAGATTCAGTTTATCACACTGTGTATATAAAACTCATTTTAGGGTCTTTCCTATTGCAATAATGTCCAGCATTTGCTATTGCTTATCTCTTTGAGAACAAAATGGGACAGCAACACATTCCTTGTCTTAGGCTCTTCTTCTTGGTAAATCAAGTGACAAACAAGGTTAGAATATTCTTCCATATTGATCCAGTCAGTGTTACTTCATGCAAGTCCACCTGCTGTAAGTTTTTTTTTTTTTAAAAAAAGTGGTCCACAACTTGTGTGAGATAAAATTTGGAAACACTGGTATAAAATGTTGGCAAGATGTTTTCCAAGCACCATTAGCTAAGACCTATTCCGCTCAAATTATTGCAAAGGGAGAATTTGGGAGTAGGGAAATCAGAGGTCTTCCTGTCCTTCTGTCTGTTACCCCTTCCTTCCTCTTTCTTCTACTGTCAGACCAACATTCTCAAACTCCACCCATCAATTTCACTTATTTTATTTCTTGACTCTCTGAGAAGCAGATATGGCACTGCTGCTCTCCTGCAAGTTCTCCAAGTCTCTTGAGTTAAGATTAGGGTTAGGGCATCTCTAGATCAAATGCAATTTTCTTAATAAATGTTAGAACTCTCTCTGCCTGCTGGAGAGGGGGAATGAGGGCCAACTGTGTGGACCAGCTAGCTCAGCCATAAAGACCTTGCTGCTACTGCTATTGCTGCCTCCATGACCACCTCAGGAACATCACAGAACTCTCTCTGCCTGCTGGAGAGGGGGAATGAGGGCCAACTGTGTGGACCAGCTAGCTCAGCCATAAAGACCTTGCTGCTACTGCTATTGCTGCCTCCATGACCACCTCAGGAACATCACAGAACTCTCTCTGCCTGCTGGAGAGGGGGAATGAGGGCCAGCTGTGTGGACCAGCTAGCTCAGCCATAAAGACCTTGCTGCTACTGCTATTGCTGCCTCCATGACCACCTCAGGAACATCACAGAACTCTCTTTGCCTGCTGGAGAGGGGGAATGAGGGCCAGCTGTGTGGACCAGCTAGCTCAGCCATAAAGACCTTGCTGTCTCTCTTGACTGTATTGTATTTTTACACTGTATTTTATTGTATTGTTTTTTTTCTTTTATGTAAAATTTATTGTGTTATCTGTGCTGCATCTGTTGTTATATTTTTATATTATGCTGTATTTATATTTGAGATTGTGATACTGTATATGTTTGTGTTGTGTGAGCCCCTCTGAGTCGCCTCAGTGAGGTGAGTAGAGGGGCATATAAATCTAATTTAATAATAATAAATAATAATAGATGCTTGTTTTTAACTGTTTCTCTCCTTAATTGTAGAACTAATAGCTCACGTGCTGATGGAGTTCTCGTTCTGCTGCTGAGAGGAAAACTTAATGGTTTCTTCTTTCTTACATTGTGAATATTCACAACATAAAAATAAATAAATTTAACCTTGTTGTTCATTGGAGTGATATTTCAGGGCTGGAAGTGTGCCAGTTAGCACAAAGATTTATTGAGGAATGTATAGTATTCTGAAATTGCTGTATAACTAGAAGATGGAACAAAATATATTATGGGAATGTTTCAAGAGTGTTAAAGGACAAGTCACCTAGCAGTGCAAAATATAGGTTGAGATAAAAATGATACTAATTGTGCATTTGATCAGTACACTGAGAAGATTGTATAGGGAGGACCACATAAAACAGAAACAATTTAAGAATTAATACTACATATGAACAACCAAAAATTATGTTCATTTTTTAAGATGGGGTGGTGGAAGTTACCTCCAATGACAGCTGAGTCACTCCTGACAGCATTGGTGAGTGGTGCTCTCCCATCTGCTTTCCCAAATGGATCTGTAATTTATTAAGACCACAAAACAAGATTCATTTTGTGTATGCAATATATTTCTCCAAACTTTAGACGTCTGCAAGTTAGCCATGCACAATGCCTCCTGGATGTCACAGAGCAGGTCACAGTGAAACATCTAAGTGGATCTACATCTAGAAGTTAGCATTATAAAATTTATTTATTTATTTTAGCATTTCCATACTGCCAGATTTAGTGCAGGACACTACTCAAGGTAATGAACAAACATATAAGAAAAATATTACAGTACAATAAAATACAATATGCCAGATCAATATTTTACAACAGTCACATATTAGGTGACACAAAAATTAATGAGCAAAATTAGAAACCCAAGTGGAACATCTCCTACTGCCGGAGAATTTCCACAAAGCTTTTTTATACAGATAAGTTTTAAGTATTTTCCTGAAGGCCAGAAGCAAGGGAGCTTGTTGGAGCTCAACTAGGATAGTATTTTAAGTGAAGGAGCCACTACTGAGAAATCTCTTTTATGGGTTTCATTCTTTTTTGCTTTGTCACTTCCACCAAGAAAGTGCATTCAGACACCTCGTTTGCCTCAGGTGAGTAATTGTTTTCTACATAACATGCATGAGGGAATCAAACAGGGATCAGGTGCAAATCCAAGTTGTGTTAGAACAAAAGAAATTAACAAAACATAGATTTAACCGCTATGGTGCATGGCAGAAAAATCATCAACACTTCTTGCAAATTGACAGCTACATAGATTACATAGCCAAACATGAAATTTACATTCTGTTCAACTGAGATAGATTTTATAAGACATTGGCTGAAATCCAGTGACAAGTAGCCATCAGAGTAGGCCCACTGAATCACTGGGGATTAGGTGAGGTAACTCCTCTGGAAATTCAATTGATTCAATGGGTCTACTTTAGTTGTTATTTACTGTTGGATTTCATCCATTGTTCATCATCTCTTTCTCTATTTTAAATTATTCTTTGTGCAGCCTACCCAGACTAAGTAATTCCCTTGAATGGAATTTTTCTAACACACTTCTACAGAAGAATAGGCTGACAACCACTTCTGTGTGTGTTCCAGTCTTTGGAAATACCAATGCGACTTCATGATCTGTGTTTCTTTCCGACATACAAAACACTTAAGATACCCAAGGGACTATTTAATAATTGCAAGCAAGACATGAACTGCTAGGATCATCCTGGGGAAGCAATATGACTCTCTTGAAAGCAGGAGGTGATAACAGGCAAGTGCAGAAGAAAATGCAGAAGCAGACAAATAAGGAGCCTTGTATGAGGTGACACGTTTCCTCTACCGTGATTAAATAGTGTATTAGTTAATGCAACTGCTGGAGAGGACCCATGAATTACACTGACAAGGCAACTATACAGCAAGAAAATTTGAAGTCTGTCACATTTAGTCTCTGTGAAGCTACACCAAGAAATTCAGGGCTGTGCCATTTAAATGATCATTACAAAGAACTGCTTTACAAATAGTACAAGACTTCTTACTTCAATTTTCTCATATAGCTATCTCCTTTTAAAAAATACTTGCTCTCAGAGTCAATTTTTTAATCATTAAAACAAAAACAAGCCAGTCGTTAGGTATGGAAATATTGGCCATGAACAAATTAGCTATTTTTAAGAGTGTGTGGGTTAAGTTGGGTTCCCATACTGAACTGCTGAGGAGAACTTCATACCTCCCTGGACAGGACTTGGGACAGAGTGGATCTTGCCTGAAGCATCCATTCAGCTCCTAGACTACTTTGGTGAAGAAAAGAGTGCACAAAAACATGCATGCCTTCTAAAAATGAGCAAGATTTAATGTGTATATACCTGAACAATGAAAAAGCACGTAAATTGGAAAGATTTGTTGTTGTTGTTCCGATGCACAGTTGACTCCGACCCTTTGCGACCCCATGGACCATTGACCGCTAGGCACCCAGCAGTTGGACTATGTTATATTCCTTCTTCTTTGTTTAATAAGATCTTTGTATTTGATCTTTGTTCAGTCACACAGTTGTTTCTGACCCTTTGCGACCCTATGAACCATTGTCCTCCAGGCACCTTTGTCTTCCACCATCCTTCTCAACCTGCCCAGCTCTGTGCCCATTGTGTCTACACAATACCATCCAGCCATCTCATCTTCAGCTGCCCCCTTTTCCTTTTGCCCTCCTCCTTTCCCAGCATCAAGGCTTTCTCAAGTGAATTCTCTCTTCTCATTTGGTGGCCAAAGTACTTTAGCTTCATCTTTACTATTTGACCTTTTAAGGAGCAGTCAGGGGTGATTTCTTCTAAGATCAACCTATTTGTTCTCCTCACTGTCCAGGGAACTCTCAAAACTCTCCTCCAACACCACATTTCAAAGGCATCTATTCTTCCACGCTAAGCTTTCCTTATGGTCCAGCTTTCACAACCGTACCTTACCACCAGAAATACCATTGCTTTGACTATGTGAATTTTGGTTTGCAAGGTGATGTCTCTACTTTTAACTATGTTCCCCAGGTTTCTCATAGCTTGCCCCACCTTCCGAATTAGTCACATTTTTATTTCATGGCTGCAATCTCCATCTGCAGTGATTTTTGATCCTAAGAAAGTAAAGTCTGTCACTTAAGAAATGTATAAATATAGATGATACTATAGAACAGGGATTCTCAACGTGTGGCCCACAGGCAGGATGTGGTCCATGGCACCATTTGATGAGGACCCCACTGCCTCAGACACACCCGGAACGGCCATGTGGTAGAGGAAGGGCAAAATGCTATCTGCCCCCCAGCTGTCTGAGGGAGCATGACTCGGCCCCCGTCTTAAAAAGGTTGAGAACTCCTGTTTTAGGAAATGTATATGGATAAAGTATTGTACTTTAGGAAATGTCTGTGTGTGTTCACACAGACATTTCCTAAACCTAAGATATAGTATATTTTATACATATTGAGAAACACTGTGGAACTGATAGATTTTTAATTTTCGATACATTTCCAAATCTTTGCACTGTCTCACAGTTCAGGCCAGGTATGTAGAACTTCAACAGCTGCCTTATACCAGGATAAAGTGTTTGTTTATAAGTCCAGTTTCATTCACCCAGACTGACAGTGGTTACCCTTGTTCTCAGGAGGAGATACTTCCCTTGTCAGTTGTCCTTCAGACATATCAGAGATTCACCTTAGTGACTTCTGTGTGCACACCATGTGCCTGGAGCTATAATTCCTTCCTCCATCTGTTGCCAGATTTTGAACATCCAGTTTTAATAAGTGTCAAATCTCACATTCAAAGAAATGTGTTACTTCCTGCTGTACAACTTTTTCTATTTGCACGTGCAGTTCTTTCAAAGCCTGAGCTTCCAGACTTGGAAATGAAGCCCACATTTATCTCCAGATGACCAATCACAAAATTCTCAAACTGTTCCTACAGCAAAAAAAGTTTTTTACATATTCTAAGGTAGATCTTCTTCTAAGACGACACCAACCTTATCCTCTTAGTTTGAACATTAGAGAAGACTATCTTTGTCTCTTGGCTAAGGAGGCCTATGTTTCTTGTTCTCTTCTGGCTCTTATTTTTTGTCAGGCAAAACTTTCCCACTAGAATAGTTAGGCGACTGTTGGTCTATTCCTGATTTTTTATTAACTTACATCAATAGTTGCTTTTATCTCACTTTGTGTTTTATTTCCTCTGGTTTCTTAAAATATATTTCTGTTTCAATGCTTTTGATCATTGTTTTAATGAGTTTTGATTGCTGTTTCTATGATATTTACTTAGGTGCTTTGAACGTCTAGTATGGAATGGCAGGTTGACTAAATCATTCTCTGCTTATTCATTCCCAGATCTGTTACTCTTTGTAGTCTTCCTACACTGTTCTGAGCCTTTTCAAACATAAACATTAGTGGTCCTTCATTTCTCAGTATCTTGATTAACAATAATTTCTTATCATTAATGCTTATGTTTGGCGTTGATTGACTAATTGTTTGATTTACTGCTCATTAAACATCTACACTGAATATTGCTGGTGTGAAATACAGGGGTTAACCATGTGCTGCAGGAATGATCAAAGGACTGTGTAGTAACAGCTAGAAGCAACACGGATATGTTTAATAGGTAAGAGGTTGCTTGCATAAAGCTGCTTGTAGCTCAAAAGCAATGGCATCTGCATATTGTGCTGCAGTAATATGATTAATTGTGCATTTCTTATGGAGAAAAAAGATTTAGTACAGTTTCTTATAGTTAGACCAAACTCTACCACTTCTCACTTTTTTGATGGCAAATTCCAAAAAAAAAAAATTATTTCAACTGACTCTTGCAGAGTGTGTGAACAAAAAGTCTGAGGATTGAACAAAATATTGCTGACTTGTCTAGTACTTGTTCATAGAATCATAAAAAACCTGAATTGGAACAAGTCTTTTAAGCCATTGAATCCAACTTCTGCTCAATGCAGGAATCCATTCCCTCTTGAATGCTTCCAGCGAAGAAATGTTCACCACCTCCCAAGATAATTGATTCCATCATTGTACTGCTCTAACAGTTAAGACTATGAAATGAAACAATCTACACTTTTATTGCCACTACTAGAGTAGCATGTGGCTATCCTGTATGTATATTGGTACAGCTGAACAACGTGAGTCTTTAACAATCTAGGCACTTTTGTCATTTGGGGTTCTCTTGGCTGATAGAGGGAAAATACTGCTTCCTTTTTGTGTGTCATGGCTGAGGTATTTAATAAAAATAAAAACCAATGAAAAGATATTTTTTTAAAATGCCAAACATACCAGATGAAGAGTATACTGTGGTTGCTGTATTCACATCAACTGCCACCAAAGATCTACAATTTGATTCAGACAAGGTACCCAGAACAGTCACTGGTGCTATGCTGGGATGTCGTAAGGCTGCTTTCAGTGGAGCAACATGATTGTACTGCACAGATGACATGCATCCTATAAATCCAAAGGAGTTTGCCTTGGACACGTCACGATCTAAACCTTGACTGTCTGCAAAACACAAAGCAAGTAGAAGCCATTCAAGCAGTATACTCCTATATACATTAAAAACATTTAAGATTGTTTTCCACTCATTTACCAGCATCTGACACAAATCATTTCAAAGTAATCTTAAATTCACCAGTATGTGTAGAAGAAACTTTCAACTGCACTCTAAATACAAACTTAATGGCATTGTTTTGGCTAACATCCTGGAAAAATGAGCAATGGATTCCCTAAGAGGGCAAAGGAGGGAGAGTTGGATCTGGACCCTGTACTGTTAACAAAATGCATTTTTATCCCTGGGCAAGAGAATTCTCTTCCAATCTTTATCACACAAACTTACTCATCTGTAAAAAGGAATAATGATGACCTGCCTCATAGAATTAGGGTAAATGAAAACAGTGGACCCAGTTTAGACAATAGACTGAATATCACATTCTCATTATATCAGTGGGTTTATAATTGGTTTTAACCCTCTATAACACAGCCTACAGACATCACTTACTTTTCTCATATATGACTCCCACTCGTGTTCCAAATTACACACACACACAAAGGAAACTATTCCTATCATTTAATACACCAAAGTTTCATAGTCTTATCACACTTACAAACAGTCCATAGAGGGCAAAGTCCCTACACAGTTTAACGCCTGATAGGAAGAAAGTACATTTGCTTTGTTATGTTTAACTATGGTTGGTGTTCTAAATAATGAGGAGAAAAACTTGTTTGAAAAGTAAACCATAGTCCCAATATGAGGGTCTAATTTGAATGACCTTGTGGGTCCAGGTGTTCCTGTACTCTGAAGAATGTAATATTTGGGCTTCTCCTTTGGGAAAATATGTACACAAAGTTGTCAATGGTTAAAATACTCATACTATTCAACTTGCAGAACACTACCAGTAACCTAGAGCAATCTGTATCCATCTTAGTTCTGCAGTTAAAAATTACTATCAATTATTAAACTTCATGTTTTCTCTGGAAACTTCAGTCATGAGCTGAAGGACTGGGTTTTTACACAAACTGCAGCTTTTATATGATTCTTCTTATGACTTCAACATGATTTTTGTGCTGACTAATAGCTATAATCCTGTTTATGTTATCCATTTGTCCATCCAATTTGTATACCGCTCATCTAGCGAGAACCTTTACTCTGGACAGTGTGCATATAAAAAGTACATTTATCCCCACTACCACACACACATCAATATTAAAATCAGACAAAATGACTGTAAAAGAAAGTAATCAAAAATACTCATCCAAAAAAGAAGCAGGTAGCATAAAGTAATCATATCCCCAAGGGGTCCAAGTAATCGTATCCCCAAGTCTAAGATTATTATTGGCACCTTTGTTATTTAAAACACTAAGTGAAAAAAAATGACTTGAAATGTTGAGAAAAGAAGATTTTTTTTTAATCAAGCTGTAAACTCAAAATTCTCTTGCCCATTTTTCAACATAAAACTAGTTTTCTACCATGCTTGGGCTCTTTTCTATTTTTTTCTATAGTATACTAGACTTCTCTCCTTCTTCTGGCCCAATATTTTAAATCTCTTTTAAAGTACTATCTTATAAAAGTCTCACTGAGTATTAATCACTCAGAAATCTGCTGGCCTTATTGCCATTATAGAATCATAGGTCAATCTTAGAAGAAATCACTCCTGACTGCTCCTTAGAAGGTCAAATAATAAAGATGAAGCTAAAGTACTTTGGACATCAAATGAGAAGAGAGGATTCACTTGAGAAAGCGTTGATGCTTGGAAGGGTCGAGGGCAAAAGAGGAAGGGGACGGCACAAGATGAGATGGCTAGATGGTATTGTAGAGACAATGGGCACAGAGCTGAGTGAGTTGAGGGGGATGGTAGAGGACAGGAGTGCCTGGCGGACAGTGGTCCATGGGGTTGCAGAAGGTCGGAATCGACTGTGCGACTGAACAACAACAAAACATCTTTACTAGAAAATGGACCACTGAAGTCCCATGTGGAATCTTAACATGCCCATGAGAAACTTCTTGTGGTCTCTTAAAGACCTAAACATTTACGTGTACAATCTTAAATTACAGTAATTTTTAAGGCTTCAAAATCTTGGGTCGGTCTGTGCATGCACTATGTTTGCCCATAGCTGGCAACCTTAAGGAAGAGGAAAATATCATGGTTTTCATGTTGCAGTCTACTTGATGGTTCCTTCTGAGGAGGCTCTCAAAGAAACATTTTGTTTGTAAAATCTGTTATCATCTTAGATGAGATTTGAAACTGACTCTGTGGGTAGGAGTAGAAACACCATATAATTTTGCCTCCCAGACAACAGAGGCCATTCAACAATGTACATAATCTGTGATGACAAGTCAAGGGGATTCCCAAATAGCTTCAAATTGGAAGACCAAGATTGTTTGTGTGCCAAATATCTACTGAAAAACATCCTGAATTGTGTCCAGAAATTACACCTAGTAAATTGTGCAAGGTGTGGGGCTGAGAGATGGATTATCTGAGACATTCAGGCCTCAGTCTGTCCTGGGAAAGAAAGAAAAATGGAAACTGGAATGATGTGAGTAAATTGCTTGCTAGAAATTATTACTTAGTTCAGGGAAATAAAGTGTGAGTAAAGATGCACTGCCATTTGTCTGTTTTATTTTTATAAGAAATCTATATTGCTACATTTGACTTTTTCTAATCTCTCCCCCCCCCCCCAATTCTATTCTAATAATAAAAACCCATAAAATATTCAACAGGTTTCCATTCCTTATGGGAAGGTGGACAGAGAGGGTTTAGGCCAGGAGTTCTGAACCTTTTAAAGTCAGGGTCTGGGTCACACCCCCCTCAGGCAGCTTTGGGGACCGCCAGACGGCCATTTTGCCCTTCCTCCACCACATGGCACTTCCTGGGCAGGTTGGGCTTACCCATGATGACATGCATGCCCACAGAAAGGCTTTTGCATGTCACCTCTGGCACACATGCCATAGGTTCACCCCCACTGCCCTAGAAGTTGAAGGGATTCTTACATCTATTTGAGGGTTGATAGTCAGTGATAGTTGGGTTGTGCTTTAGCCACCCTAATATAACATTAGGTAAACTGGAATGCTGCTACCTTTTATAGACTTCACTGCTATTGTTTTTCAAGCGCACATAGAAGCTCCAGAGCACTGTGAGAAATCAGAGAGATGCCCTTTCTTTAGCTCCTGATAAGGAAAGGCTGTTGCATAACAGAGTGAAAAATAACAGTGGGCTCTTAGTATGCTTGACGAATGCAAATTAATAATATAATAACAAGATTTCCTTTCAGAATATCTTTTTCTTTTTTCTTTCTTTCTTGAGCTGGTAAGTGCAGTCACTGCCTGGTTCAATCACAAATTAGATAGATGGGAGAAGCATAGTAATTAGCAATGAAGCACACAAGCCAAAGAGGGGGGAAATCGCCCTCAGGCTTACTTGTTTCTGAGCATTGCCACTACTCATCCAATTGAGTCCTTAGGGATTGGTAATAATAATAATTTTGTGTCAGACATTATTCTGGTTTGAAAGGATTTTTCCTGGAGGAACTTTGCTCAGGGGACACCTGAATGAGGCTCCTTTCATGTCCCCATGATATTTTACAGCCAAAGTGGTCCCTATTTATCTACTTGCAATTTCTTGCTTTCAAGCTGCTAGGTTGGCAGGAGCTGGGACAGAGATGGGCACTCAATCCACCATGCAGTACCCAGGTATCGAATTACCAACCTTCCAGCTAATGAGGCGAGCTTCTTAACCACTGAGCCACCACAGCTTGGTGAGAAGGAAGTGCCTCGCTTAGAGAGTAACTCGCTTAAAGAGTAGAATTTTCTCTGAATTGTTGCCTCGCTTAACAACTGAAAACCAAACAAAAACTCGCTTAACAACTAAATCAGGGGTTCGCAAACCCCCCCCCCCCTGCCAGAAGTCACAATTGGCCACTTACAATGGTGTTTCACTTAAAGAGCAAACTCGCTTAAAGAGCAATCCCATGGAATACATTATGCTCTTTAAGCAAGGTACCACTGTAGTTATCAATGTCCTTCTCATCCTTTAAAGGTGAATTTAGACAAGCAGTTTTCTAGGCAAAATATTACCCGTTAAATTCTTCGAAGGAGGTTCCATGATGTGCCACTATTTTATTGCTGTGTTTGTTTGTTTGCATAAAACATATGCCTCCACATGTTGGTATTGTTTTTCATAAAGCTGGGAAAGGTCCCCTCCCCCCAAGTTGCAGTTGTCACAGTCCACTAGTCAGCATGGGAAGTAGCCATGTTGGCTGATAAGGACTGGGAACTGTATCCGAAAAAGTAAAATTTAAGGGAAAGTGACCCAAATCCATACACTTGTGGTAGAGAAGGCAGGACTTGGAGAATAAAGATATCAACATGTCTCTGACCACTGTGGTGTAGCTTTGATGTTCGCGGGAGAATGTGTGATAATAGTAGAAGAAAGAGGACAAGGAGAAAGGGACAGAATAGCAGCATGGGAGATATTTAGTTCTCTCACTTAGCCCCATGTATCATCTATTGTTTTTATTTATTTTATTTTGTTGTTTGTTGCATTACACTGCTGTTGCTTATTTAATTGTTTGCATTCCACCCAGAGGGACTGTCGTGGCTCAAATGGTTAATATGCTGAACTTGTTGACTTGAAGGTTGGAGTACAGTTCCCGGGTACTGCATGACAGAGTGAACTCCTGTCTCTGTCCCAGCTCCTGCCAACCTAGCAGTTTGAAAGCAAACAAAAAATTTACAAGTAGATAAATAGGGACCACTTCAGTGGGAAGGTAAACAGTGTTCTGTGTTGAGGCACGCCTGCCACATGTCCATGGAAACATCTGTATATACAGCACTGGATCTTTGGGTATAAACAGAGATGGGCACTGAACCCTAGAGTCTGATATAACTGGCTTTCAAGCAAGGGCAACCTATACCACCCTATGGGTGGTATAGAAATGTGCCGTAATTAAATAAATACATCTATAAAGATTTAGCAATATCTTGAGCCATATCTTTTGACCACATGAAGAGTAGTAAAGAATTTGGCCTGAATACCACAAACATTGTCCATGAAACTATTGGAAAGTTTCTACTCTGACATGCCAATACTCATTTTGCCCACATATTTTGTTAACATCTTGGAAGACTATGGTTTCAACTCTAAAGCAGACAAAGGTATGAAGCTGCTGGAACATGATGCTTTTTATTCCAACTCAAAAGCTATCCCTTCAACCCTTGTAAAGCCCTTGTAAAGCTTAGTGTGACCATTCCCATGTTGTGTTCTTTAAAAAACAAACAAACAGGACTCCCAAATGAATTAGAAAAAGAGTTGAGTGATGCAAAATAAGGAAAACTTGTAAATGCCAAACAAAAGACTACAAGATTCTTTTCCATACCAGACAGTTTCATTCAATTGATTGAGCAATGATAGAGTCTAAAAATAAACCTGCAAGAAAAAAAATCTAATGGGAGAAAAGGATGGAGACTTTGCAACCTTTTATTTCTACAACTCTCCCTAAAGGGATAATCTCTGTGGTATAACACGAGACACATCAATTAAGTAATATTACTTTGCAAACTCTACCTTTGAAAATAGTAGCAGTCTCCAGAGATGAATGTAGAATGTTTTTCCCTCAACATGAAGTGACTACTCCCTGCAACTCAGCTCATGTGGAGATGCATGAAAAACTTGGCCATGTTAAAGGCCAATATTAACACCCTATATTTAGGACTTTTATTGTGCACCTACCTACCTACCTACCTACCTACCTACCTATCTACCCGTGGTGGGCATCAACAGGTTCACACCAGTTCTCCAGAACCAGTAGCAGAAATTCTGGCTGGTCCTGCCCATCCAAGTTTTGAAATAAAGTACTGTAGTCCTAATTCGGGTGCAACACAGGGCTTTCCCCTGGCCAGGCCCACCATACCACACCCATAGTGTGGCAGTAACTTTTTTTGAGCCCACCACTCCTGCCTACCTACCTACCTACCTAACTCATCAAATCCCTTTAAAGCAATTAAAAAAGACACATTTGAAGAAAAAAAAAGGAAATGACAAATCCCTTCTTAAAATTATTTTTTCAGCAGCAATTTATATTTGAAAGCTTGCCTTCAAAGACAAGGGGTTTTTCTGTAGGTGCTTACTTTAGTATTCAGGAAATGGATCAGCTGACTTTCTGAGGGAAGGAATTATATACACCAAAAAGGTGCTCTCTTGTGTCCACACTAACTATGCCTGCCTGCAAGTCCCATGAGATCAAGAGAAAGGCCCCCTGAAGATTTGAAAATCCAGGAGGTTAATATTGAGAATTTTGATCCCTTCATCACCATTGCCACCTGCAACTTGTATCCAAGAATGCATTTTTTTCCTGAAGCAGGAAAAATGCCATTGGCGTGAATTTGTTTAAGGTGGATCCCAGCTTGCCATGAAGTTACCTACATGCTGTGATCATGGAGTCATCTCCTCTGGCACATATTAAATGAGACATGCAGGATTTAACACTGGAACTGCAATGGACTGCCACAGCCTTGAGGATATTGATAAGGTGCGCCTTCACAGCCAGTCCCTCTGGCATGGCCTCTTCCACCTCCATGATCTTTGAGAATCAGAATTCCTCCTCTGCTAATTTTGCCGTTGGGCCCAATCTGATGGTTTCCAGTGGCATTTCCTTGATTGCAGGGACCATCACCCCACCTAAAGAGGCTCATCCGCCCATAGCTGATGGCCTCTTTAGGGAGTCAGATTATTTGCTGCCACCTAACACTTGGCATTGAGTGACTGGCTGTATGGTCTACTCTGTTACCATAGCAGGATGTCTGTCCAGAAATTTTTGATCCCTTAAATATCCTGAAACCAAGTTGCTTAATGCTAAATCTTTACAACTTTATGCACCACAGTTTCAAATGGATGTCACTACACAGCTGAGTGAGAAAACTAAATCAAAAGGCCAATCTCTTGACAAACATATGTAAAAACCAAGGTCCTTATGCAGGCCATGATTCCCATGACAATAGGGGTTAGCCACCCTTGCAGAAAACCTTTTAAATTATGAGTGCATAGTAAAATTGTATACAGTAATACCTTGATAACGTTTACCTCGGATAACGCTAAAATCGCATAACGTTAAGTAATCTGGGGAGGATAACTGGATCGAATAACGTTAAGGTCCTATGGGATGGATCGGATAACAACCGCTAAAGCCTGTGTGGTTACAATGTATCTCTATGGAGCTTTAACGCTATCCGATCCATCCCATAGGATTTTAACATGCATCGGATAACACTAAAAATTGGATAACACCAAGACTTGTGGAACCAAGTCTTAGCGTTATCTGAGGTATTACTGTAAAAGGATCGTAATGGCTCTGCCCCCTTAAACTCTGTTGCCTGCATATACTGTATTTTCTGTGAAATACAATTAGCACACACACATATGCATTATAATGCCCAAAGGTCTAATACTATGAAATATTGTATCTCAAGAACACCAGCTATGTTTAATGAAACCGAGGTGGTATCTTGATGCAATTATATCTACATTGTTTAGTTGTGTAATATTTATTTGTTACATTTATAATCCATCTTTCCTCCAGTGAATTCAAGGCAACATACATAGCTGCTGTATTCCTCCTTATTTTATCTTTACAAGAAATTGGTGAGGTAAGTGAGGTGATGAGTGAGTGACTGTCCCAATTTCTTGATACAATGGAAATTTGCACCAAGATATCTCAAGTACTAGTTCAACATGGTAACCATTAATTTACAGCATATTGGCTGTCAAATATCTCAAGTACCATCAACTCTGGGGTACAAAGAAAGCGCTTCCTAGATGACTGTGGCATTTTTGTGCTACAATCCCCAGGCAATGGCCATCTTGTGACAGCCAATCTTTCTCATACTAGGTCAGGCGAAAGCAACTGCTGAATGAACTCACCAAATGGTGGCTTCATTTTGGCGGTTTCACATCTGGCCTAGACATGGAGGAGGTGGAGGAAGCAGCAGCATCAATTCTGTCTCATCATCTACAGTGCTCCATTCATCAGCTTTCCCTCCTTGTCTTTCTGAAGTGCAGAGTTTTACATGAAATAATAGCTGGGAAGCACATGAACACTATGGATATGCCGAATATCTCAGAATTCTTAAAGAGACCCAAGGCCTTTGCTGCAGTGGTGTAGCGTGGGGGGGCAGGGGGCGGATGCCCCTGGCAGCGGCTTTCAGGGGGCGGCAAAATGTCCCCTCCCCACCCTTTTGCTGGCGAGCGCCCCGCGTGCGCTTCGCCGCTTGCAGGCGAGGAGGAGAAAAAGGGGTTTTTTTTAAGGCGGACAATTCAAGGAGGGGGCCGCCCGCCCGGCTGGCAGTTGGGGGCTCTCCTGGAGGGCGGTCACATGTGCGCGCGCGCTGCTCGCCTCCGCCCGCCCAGCCACCCACCCAACTTGCCGTGAGACGGGGCGCTCGTCGGGGGTGGGTGGCACCGTGGCGGGGAGCCCCTGGCGGCTGGCTGGGCAGGAGGAGGTGGGCAGCGTGCGCGCGCACGCGGGCTGCCCTCCAGGAGAGCCCCCGACGGCCAGCCGGGTGGCCGGCCCCCTCCTTGAATTGTCCGCCTTAAAAAAAACCCTTTTTCTCCTCCTCGCCTGCAAGCGGCGAAGCGTACGCAGGACGCTCGCCAGCAAAAGGGTGGGGAGAGGACATTTTGCCGCCCCCTGAAAGCCACTGCCAGGGGCAGGCGGCGGAGATCCCTCGATGGCCAGCCGGGCGAGCGATCTGCCGGAGGTGTGCTCGTCGGGGGTGGGTGGCGGACGGCCCCTGGTGGGCAAGCGGACGGAGGTGTGTGGCGCACGTGCGATCGCGCATGCGCCGCTAGTCAGCAGGGGGCCGCCTTCTGCCTGGGGAGGGGGGAGGGGGTGGCGGCAGTGGCGAGCGGGGGGGGCGAGTTTGTTCTTCGCCCCAGGCGGCTGAAGACTGCGCGACACCACTGCTTTGCTGTTGTTTTACAAAAGGTTATGATGGGTAAAGAGAATTATGTATTGTTTTAGTTTCCCTTCAACAGCTGTGATGCAGAATAGACTTAAGTACATGGATTAATTCTTCATATGGCCATAAATGACGAAGCTCAGATAAAAATGTTAAAGCACAATAAAGCAATGTTTTGCATCTGCACCTTGGTAATCATGGCAAACACTGTAGAGAGACAGTGCAAGAAGGAGCTGGGATATTTTGAGTACTAGCAAGTGCTTAACCATTCATCCTTTGAAAGATAAGGTATATGTGAGGTAACACATAAGATCTTTAGAGATAACAAATCTGTTTCTAAAGTCAAAGACAGCTAAAAGAAGCAAATCTCACATTTACAGAAACATTAGAGGCAATGGCCTCTCATGTGATATCTGTGAACAGACTTTGTTTTCATGATTGGAAAAGACAATCAAGTGTATGCATTTAGGGCAAAGATCTTACAGCTAGATGTTGTAATAAAACATGAGCACATGTGGCTTGTGGCTAGATTGAGGTAAAGGTGGATAAGGTGAGCCCTCCCCTGTACTCTGGAACATGAGCCACAACAAAGTAAAAATAGCTGGATACCAAACTAAGTTAAACCTATTGCAAAATTAGCAGAACATATAAGCTGTTTCTACAAGAAGGTGTAGACCAGTATTGGGCCCATGCCCAGCATTGGACCCATGCCCCACAGGAGGACTTCAGTTCCCAGAAGCCTAAATCAGTACATTGGCTGATTAGTGCTTTGGGGAATTGATTTAGGCTTCTGAAAATTGAAGTCCAAAAACCAAAGGCTGGAAAACACTGCTTGACTGTTGACAAAATTGAGGAAGGAGGAGGGAAGGAGGGAGAAAAAGGCAAATATTATAACATTTTAAAGACAAATGTATCAACTTTTGTGGACTGAAATCCATTTCTTCAGATACAAGAAGTACAAGTATTATTTCCTCTTACTTTTATACATATACTACCAGGGGTATGAAGTTTGAAAAAGCCTATTGTAAAAGTGTCAAAAAAGACATTGAGGAGAATGTATATTCCTTGCAACAAGCACATTTCTCCTCGCACAGCACATCTTCAGAAATATGTGTCTCAGAGTTCAAAATTAAGCTTGACCCAGACAGTCCCACCGCCAGAATAAGATGACAAAAATCCTATTGCTTAGTGTGGTAAATCACTCTAGGGTAAGTCCTTGAATTTATGGGGAATTGGAGAGTCAACTCCAGTTGACTGACATGATCCCTGTTGGTTCAATGGATGTATTCTAATATTATTTACTACAGTAGGCAACAGGATTTTGCCCAGTATTGCATAAAACAAGTTGTAAAGAAAAATGAAAAATATGCAAGAGAGAGGAAATACTAAATCCTATTTGGCCTCACATATGTCTTTCCTGTGTCTATCCGTGTAATGAAAGACTGGTGGTCTTTCAACAATCAACAAATAGAGATAGCAGCAATTCAGTGATGACAGTGGTTCAGAAATCACGATATGGTCTTTTGAATGAGGAAAGTGTTTCTGCAAGGACACTATAATTTTAAAAGCTATTATTTTATCAAAGCTGTTATTTTTGAGTGTTGAGGTCATGTTTAAACAGCTACAAGAAAACAACATCCAAGAAGATGGGTAGATTTCTCATCATTCTATTTTAGTTTCATGAAGTGTTTTTTCTTTTCTTTTGCAAAGTCCAATGTTATGCTTCACTTGTCTTCTGATTTTCTTTGATAATATTTGTTATTAATTTAAAAATTGGCATTAGTGTAGTTTCTTTCTATACTTTCCCTTCACTGGCTCTTTTGTAAAATGTTTCCATGACTGTTTGTGCACATGAAAAACAACTCTTTTTATGTAATGAAAAGCACAGTAATTTCATATAAATTCCTTTACTACTCTTAAAAATTCCTAGATGAGAAATGCAGGAGAACAACTGATTGCCTCAAAGCAGTGCAATTAATTCCAAGAAAAGGCCAGGCCAGTTTCATAGTTTGAGACAGATAAGGAGATCTACAGCTTGATTATGTACCACAGCATAACTATCACTTTTAAAATATTGAATAATATATGTCTACCAACTTCAGTTAAATAGAACTGCCAGCTGATTATTAGCCAGATTCCTGTTGGTATGTGCATAAGGTGTGTATACCATGCTGTGGCAAACTGCAGCTAATTGACAAGTTGCTGGGGGGGGGGTCCTGGTTGTACATCTGGTCTTGTAACTGACTATAGAACTGAGATGCACTTCAGCATCTCATCAATTCACTGCAATTGGCTCTGGAAGGCTACGTAAACCTTATGCAAACACCAATAGGCTTCTGGCTATCATGATGATTCATGTTAAGCTGTTACATGAACAAATAAAGAGGGGAATTGCTTGCTGCTGTTTTGATTTGTACACATGTAGAGTCTTCCTGACCAGATCACAAACACACACCCCAGTTTACATTCATTCGCCCAGAAAAACAGTGTGTCAGCAGTCTGCAAAGAGAGTTAAATGTATGGGATCTTTAAGGTAGATACAGTATATCAAAAGTACAGTATAAGCATCAGCAACAGACTGGGAACAAAAGCTTGCCCAAACATATCCACAGTGAAACATGACATGGATTAAAAAATACCTTGTGCTCACCAACAAAATCACCACCATGCAGTGGCTCAGTGGGTAAGAAGCTAGCCTTCTTAGCTGGAAGAGCAGGTACTGCATGATGGATTAAGCACCCATCTCTATCCCAGTTCCTGCCAGCCTTGCAGTTCAAAAGCAAGAAATTTCAAGTAAATAAAAATGAAAAGAGCCTCATTCAGGTGTTCCCTGAGCAGAGTTCCTCCAGCAAAAATTATTTCAACCCAGAATAATTTCTGACATGAAATTATTATTATTATTATTACCTCCATTATCGTTGCCTACCTGTGACTTTTCCCAAGGTCAGAGATCTGATAGCCCTGAAATCAACTTCAGACGAAAAGTTGTGCTTGACTTTGAGAACCTGGTCAATCTGGAAAGGGAGAGGAGGGCAGTCAGTGAAAGCAATTGTATCATTAGAGCATGCAGAGAAAGCCCCAAGCTATATATTGCAAAAACCTTGTTGTCAGAACAAGAGTAATACTTTCCCCTGCAGGGCAGCAGCTTCCATGTCCAGCAACATAAATACACCTTCATTCTACAGGAAAGGCTAAAGGGCTTGACAAAAGGTCTGTACAGCAGGATTTCCCTGTCAGAAAAGGAAGTATATCTCTGAGTATTTTGATTGCCACAGAGAATTCACAGCGACTCATCTCCAACTGCATTGAACAAGAGAAGAGATTAACTCTGGCTGAATGTAGCCAATCCAGGGTCAACTCCTATGCTGGGAGAATTATACAAGGTGAAGGTAAGATTGGCAGGTGACATAGAGTGGCAGCATAAAGAATGCTTTTGTCCACATGTTCCAATTGAAATTATTCTATCCAGCACATTTTATGAACTCTGCCGCAAAGGTACAGATTTGTAAATAGCCCAGTCTTGTGTTGCATTGGAAGTTTAAAAGCACACCAAATTGCTACATTTTACTAACCTTACTAATTAAAAAGTAGAGGGAGAGAGGGGCTTAAATCATCCAGCAAGCTGGGGTCATTGTGAATCCCATACCTGCCCCATCAGCCATGTTTTTAGATTCTTCCTTAAAGTCAGCAGCTCTGTCTGGATTTGAAGCTCCATTGATAGGAGGTTCCATAGGCCCTCCTTCTAGTGCCAGAGAGATGTGCCTCTCTGGCCAATGAAACAACTAGAGAGCCTCTCTGGTCCGCTCTGGTGGGACGGACAGATGTTCTTGGGGTGAGGTGGTCTCTTAAGTATCCTGGCCCACTATCATATAGGGCTTTAAAGGTAATTACCAGCACCTTGAATTGCACCCAGAGACATACTGGCAACCAGTGCAGCTCCCGGAGCAGCGGTGAGGCATGTGCGTACTGCCCACACCCCATCACCACCAGGGCAGCCGCATTCTGGACCAGTTGAAGCCTCCAAATGGTCGACAAGGTCAGTCCCAAGGCTGTGGCAGTCCATTGCATTCCCAGTGTTAAATCCTGCATGTCTCATTTCATATGTGCTGCAGGGAGATGGCTCCATGATCATAGTGTATGGGTCACTTCTTGGCAAGGTTGGATCCACCTTAAATAAATTCACGCCAGTGGCATTTTTCCTGCTTCAGGAAAAAAAAATACATTCTCGGATAAGAGTTACAGCCAATGATGAAGCCCCAAGTCAGGATCCAATTAGCTGCCTTTCAAAAAGGAGAATGTTTCAACTCCCTCCTGGTCAAATTCAGATGCATGCTTCCAAAGGGATTCTGGAACTGGTTATAAAAATATTTTAAAGATGTTTTAAAAGAATAAAGAATAACTGTAAGATCACTTGTTTCAGCCAAATTACTGGGTTTTTTTGTTTTTGTTTTTTGCTTTGTGACTAGGGATGATCTTACTCAATGTTAGCAAAGCTTCAGGGCATATATCCTATCATAGTCACAATCATTTTACCCATCTTGTCACTACAGAATTATCTGGCAATTAAAAACACCCTCCGAAGATGTTATGTGCCATTAAGTCACTCCTGATATGTGGTGGTGGTATGTAATCAATGAAGTCAAGAATGTAATGTTATTAACATCTCTGCTCAGATGTTGCAAAACAAGTTAGCTTGTTCCCTTTTCCTACATCCCTGCACATCCTAGCAGTAGTCTTTTTTTCAGTAAGATCTGCTCAGCTCTTGTAAACTAACAGCTACGGCTACCTTTATTAAAATAATCAGTCTCATTTTAGGTCTTTCTTCTTACTGCCCTATCTTTTTCTAGCAATGTTGTATTTTCTTGTCAATTTTCAGGGTATGTGCAAGGTAGAATAGCTTGGGTTAACTCATCTTTGCTCTAGTGAAAGCTGAGGCTTGACGTGATTGAAAACCCACTTATCTGCCTCCCTGCTTGTCTGTGATATCGCTAAGGCTCTTTTCCAACATCACATTTCAAATGAGTTGTGTTTTTTCCTTGTTTTACTTCCTTGTCTTTCTTTCATGGATGATTCTGACCTTGGTTTCCAGTTACAATCTTTGCTCAATCTGAACGGTGCTTCTCCCCACCCTGCACCCCAAAGGTAAGGGTGAATCTTTTGGAAAACATGCATACGTGTTTGAAGAGTTCTTCCTCAGATTGCTTAACCCAAGGAAAGGGTTTGGAAACTGGAAGGTAGCTTTCCAGTCTGAATATGGTGAAGCAGGCATGGCAACGTTAGTTTACTTTAGAAGTTAAAGGGTATGTTTGTTTCTCTGTTGTTTGAGTTGCACTTACTCACACCTTCACTTTATTGTTCCATGGAGTACAAAAGAATCCCTCAAAATATTTTGACACAGTGGGACTACAGCATCATCCTAGCTATTCTTGTTTCTATCTTCCCCTGGCAATCATAGTACAGATCATGCACTCATCTTCTGGGATCATCTAGCCCTGGGTAACTGTACAGGATGGAAGTTTCTTTTGGAAAGTGTGTACTATATGTATATTTAAACTTACATTTTAAAAGGCCAGGAAATTATGTTTTTAAAGAAACCTCGGGTTTATGAATGTGAAATATTATACTTCTGTATGCGCAATTCAAAACACTAGGAAATGGCTTGATATTGTTGCAAAATATTGTGCCTTCATTGCCAAGTTTCACTTAGCAAAGGACACCTTGAATGTAACTACATAAATGGCAGCAGTCAAGATAGGATATCCTCCTCTGCTTATTACCATTTTCAGACTTGTCAAAAAACAACAACAGCCATGACAATTGTTTTGTGTTTGGGTGAGAAGTGATTAACTGATGAAAAAAAAAGAGTTCAGTTTCTGGGGTTTTTCCTTACTTGGTAACTCTTTTTGAATGGTAGTGAGCACAAGAAGGTAGACCAGGGTTTCCGCGACATTGGGCCTCCAAGTGTTCTTGGACTTCAACTACCAGAAGCCCAAGTTAGCACAACATCTGATCGAGACTACCAGGAATTGAAGTCCAAGACCATATTGATTGCTACCACTGGCGTTGTCAATATTTAGGCAGCCCTTTGCTATGTAAAGCTTAGCATTCTTTTTCATGCTGATAATGGAGGCAATATATTGATCCACAATATTAGGCCATTTCCTGCACCTCAAATTAATACAATTTTCACTAGGACAACAGGTCACTCAACCTTTTCACTCTGTAACACTGCTCTATTTCCCATTTATTTTTTAATGTGTTGACAAGATACACAGCACTGATTTCCTATAAGTAGTCAAAATGCAGTATTTATCTGACTGGAAAAGCACAATTAATATGTTCAGAGGAAAGACAAGGGTGTTTATTTATTTATTTATTATTTATTTATTTATTTATTTAGATTTGTTATCCCGCCCCAATCAGGCAAACCTGACTCTAGGCGGCTTACAGAAAATTCATAAATTAAAACCTTGAGGTTCAAAATTACTTAAAAATCAATTTAAAAAGAATTAAACCATGAATTTACAAAGATCTAAAAGATTTAAAAAGTTTAAAAGAGTGAGGGAGGGGTGGCTGTCCCATCAGATCAGCCACCCAACATGGGACCCCATATTCCTGGGGCCCCACACCTGCCCTGCCAGCCAGGTTTTTAGGCCCTTCCGAAAGGGCAGGAGCTCTGTCTGCAGACGTAACTCAGTTGGCAGGAGGTTCCAAAGGGCCGGGGCGGCCACAGAGAAGGCCCTCCTTCTGGTGCTAGAGAGATGCGCCTCTCTAGCCCATGGAATGATAAGAGAGCCTCTCTGATCCGCCCTGGTGGGATGGACAGATGTCCTTGTTCACCTGAGAAACATATTCCCACCATACTGGCATCCCTATGAAGTGTACAGTGGGAACATCTCTCTCGAATGAGTGCCCCTTGTCTCTACTCTGAATAGTTTTAAAATTATATTTTTGCTGTGTCAAATAAGCACTACAGGTTTGTAAACTATTTTATTGTTTCAGCACTACATTACCTGCCAAAGCATTTCCCCCCAAAAAGACTCCTCACCATCTGCATACCTTTGCACTGATATAGGAAATAACTCATGAGAGAAAGTTTAAAAAGGTTATTAGACCAGAAACACTAAAAGAACAAACTATTCTCTACCAGCTAAAAAAAAAGCAAATGATGCGCACAAGAAAAGTCCAGACTTGCTTGCAATTAGCTGTGCATCATGTAGTTGACAGAAAATATATTGAATTTAACCTTCAGCACACACTGTGGGGTAAATTATCTCTATCTTTGACTTTTCCTTATTGTTTATTTATTTTGTGCAGCGTAGCAGAATACAACATCATTAAAATATACTATATAAAATAAAAACATTAAAATAATGAATCCTACCAAATTTTAAAATGTGCAGTATAAATGTTAGGTAATTGGTGAAATAGGTTATGTATGAGCAGGTTCTAAAGGGAAAGGTTCGAAGGTCGAATGTCTAAGTAATTTATCCATTGAACAGCAGTGCGCTAAAGATGATGTAGTTCTTACAGGAAGCCAGGGAAGCTTCTAAAGGGGCATTTCATCACAGTGTTAGATAAAGATTTCTGGAGATACCCACAGTTGCAATTAGACTAGCCTCCTCATTGTGCAATTGGGAAATGTGCTTTGTCACAGCTAAACAGTGTACACATTTCAGTTGCTGGATCACACAAGGATTTCACAGCAAGAAGAATCAACATGAATACTGAAATTAAAAACGTCTCCTTTAGAACCAACTGACAAAGGACACAGAAGATGTCCTGAACATTTTACAAGTTAATGTGGAAGGTCTAAAGCTGACTATTTCCTCAGGTTTATGAATGATCACTCAGTGGATGTTGTTCCTTCTTGTGAAGAAGTCTGAGAACAATTCCTTCCCCAAGCCTACTATGTTTCTTCTTTATTCCTTGCCCTTGGACCCTTAGGCCATGGACTCTTCTCCTGTTGAATGGTTGAACTTTTAGATGTATGACTTTTTAATTGTTTTATGATGGTAGGTAATGTATTAGATGTGTATTGTTGTGAGCCGCCATGAGTAACATGGTTGAGTGGGCAGCATGCAAGAACAAATATTAAATAAATAAATAAATAAATATCTCAGTATGGATGCTCCCCTTACAGTTAGATAAAGGTAAAGGCCATCCTCGCTCGAAAGCAAGTTGTATCCAACTCTATGGTTCAGTGCTCATTTCTATTTATAGCCAAAGACCCAGTGCTGTCTGTGTCTGCAGATGTTTCTGTGAACATGTGGCAGGCATGCCTTGACACTGGAGTGCACAGAACTGTTTATCTTCCCACCAAAGTGGTCCCTATTTATCTACTTGCAATTTCTTGCTTTCAAACTGCTATGTTGGCAGGAGCTAGGACAGAGATGGGAGCTCATTCCATCATGCAGTACTTGGGTACTGAACTGCTGATCTGGTGCCTTCCAGTCAGCATCTTAACCACTTGAGCCACTGCAGTCCCTTCCCCTTACAATTATCTTGTGATAAAATTCAGCCAGTCCTGCTGTGCTTGCTGACCATGTGCTTTCTTTAAAAAGGGAAAATATACTAGTTTTGTGCAAATTATGAATGCCTTGATGAAAAAGCACCTTTTCTTTCATTATAAGTGAGAAAATCAACAAAGTTTAGTGAGCACATATATAAAAGATGAAAGCCAAAGCATTTTCCTTAAATTATTCTGTTAGTTAGTAACTTGTAAGTTTTCTAAAAATATATTTTAGTGATTAACTGTATCCTTTAAAAGAATTCAGAAAAACTTTAACTGAAGTGCTGTTAAACTTCCATTGTGCAGTTACACTCTCATGTGCACACATACAGTATTATGTAAATGTCTTAGGCCACCACCAGCTGGTTTGTGGAAAATTCAGTGAATGATTTGGGGGAACATATTGCAGTCCATAAGTCACCTAGGAACACCAGAATATCTGCCCGTCCCACCAGAGTGGACGGGAGAAGTTCTCTAGTTGTTGGTACTAAGAAAGAGGGCCTTCTCCATGTCTGCTCAGACCCTATGGAACCTCATGCCAACAGAGCTGCACTTCCAGATGGAGTTGCTATCTTTTAGGAAGAATTTAAAAACATGGCTGGCAGGGCAGATATGGGGCATGGGCAATGACCCTTAACCTCTCTTTTAACCACTCTTTTAACCACTCTTTTAACCTCTCTTTTAACTTTTTTAACTTCAAGAGTAAATTTTAACTTTTTAATTCTATTATTAATATGTCTTCTTAAACTTAAAATTTGTTGATCTATACTTTTATTGATGTTTTTATATGATATGTGAATCCACCCTGAGTTGCCTTGGTAAGGATGGCAGTATACAAATTTGAATAAATACATAAATAAATAATAAGAGATTTTTCTGTTAACTCTCCTCTCAACCTGCTTCAGGTTTGGTGAAGTTTGGAGTTACAGTGTCTGAGTTATGGCCTTTAAATTATTCATTGAATTATTCATTGAATTTTTCCAAAAGCAGCTGGTGGTGGCTTAAGATTTTGCACAGTAATGTATACCAGCCTCATTTCAGGTTGTGCTGTAGTCTTGGCATATATTATCACCATTTTGATGAAGTCTGATTTTCATTAGTATCAGGATATGAAAGGGAACTAGAGAGGAACCTATACAAACCATCTTGCTTCCATGGAAGAAAGATTGAATGCAAATGAATGAATTTATATAAAAAGAAAAGGATGTTAGATAAAATGTGTGCAACTAAAGAAAAAGGTGAGATATCAAATCATCCTCCTTTACTTGATAAATTAAGTAAAAAGTACAGGACAGTATAAGCAGTAGAAGATGGTAGGAAACAATGTACCTGAATCGTCAGTTCTCTCCCATCTCTATTTATCTTCACCTGGTGGAGCTCCTGGTTTGCAAAATTTCCCGAATCAATCGTAAAAATAAGAGATCTTTCCTTGCTCAGTCTATATCGTACTTGCAAGCTTCCTTGAAGAAGAAAAAAACAGACCAGAAGAAGGGAGGGGGAGGAATTTTTATATTTAAAAGTCCCATAACACATTCCACTAAACAAATTGTTACAAAGAAGCATAGGAAAAATGTAAGCACCAGAAACAAATTTATATGAAGAAAAAAAGCAAATAAGTAATCCCTGGAAGATATCCCTGGAAGAGGCTTTTGCAGCAGGGTGAGGGGCTGCCTCTGCATTTGGTCCCAGGACACTTTCCACCTGCTCCTGGGACCCACCCTGGCTGGGGCTTTAAGAACTGCTGAGGCACAGGACTTCCTTGCTGCCCCACCCAAGAGGCTTTTGCAGCAGGGTGAGGGGCTGCCTCTGCATTTAGTCCCAGGACACTTTCCACCTGCTCCTGGGACCCACCCTGGCTTGGACTTTAAGAACTGCTGAGGCACAGGACTTTCTTGCTGCCCCACCCAAGAGGCTTTTGCAGCAGGGTGAGGGACTGCCTCTGCCTTTGGTCCCAGGACACTTTCCAGCTGCTCCTGGGACCCACCCAGGCTTGGACTTTAAGAACTGCTGAGGCACAGGACTTCCTTGCTGCCCCACCCAAGAGGCTTTTGCAGCAGGGTGAGGGGCTGCTTCTGCATTTGGCCCCAGAGTTCGAGATTTTTGTGGACTGTTTAAAGTGTTTTTGATGTGCTTTTGAAATGAAATGAAATGTTTATGAATTTTTAATTTTGTAATCGGGACGGGGGATTTCTTGTAATGTTTTTGATGTACTTTTCATATGTGATTTTTGTGATATAATACTTGTAGTTATGAAACATTGTTTTGCTGTGAGCCGCCCAGAGTCGCTATAGGCGAGTGGGGCGGCATAAAAGTTGAACAATACATACATACATACATACATACATAAAGCACGGGTGCCCAAACTATGGCCCATGGGCTGGATCCGGCCCTTGACACCAATTCATCTGGCCCACAATGCCCTTGTCAATCCCAGAAGTGGAAGTAAAATGTGCCCATCTGGTCATGTTTTACTTCCACTTTCGGGAGTGATGAGGGCTTCATGAGCCGGATGAATTGGCATCGGGGTGGATCCAGCCAACAGGCTATGATGACTAGCCCCCTGAACCACGTGACTGGCCCATGGCCCAAAAAGTTTGAGCACCCCAATACAAAGGTGAACCAAATGAAAGATATATATGTCCTGAAAGTTGTGATGGTATACTGTCCATATCGAGTTATTTTAATATAATAGTACCACAAAAATGAATAGTGCCAAATGAAAGATTTTGGTCCAAAGACCTTACAGAGCAATCTATGCAAAGCATTGGCATATTAGTTCACTAAAATGGAAGAAGAACAAGCTATATGACCCAAGTGATTGTGGGACCTTTGATAAATTAAAGGCAAGTTAAATTGTTCTAGCAAGTCATGATTACTCATGATTACTCAACCACACCAGCCCATGTACAGATGGAGGTTAAAGTCCTCCATAAAATTAATCTGCTAAATCAAGGGAAAAGTATTTCTGGATCCAAATAAATAATCTCAGTTCTATACGCTATCCTATTTATTATTTTGTAACCAGCACCTGAACAGATGAGTCATGATTTTTTTAAAAAAATACTTTAATTCTATTAGATGTTTGGGAAAAAACTGAAGCAGTTCTCTTGATTCTTCTGCAAAAAAGTAAAAACAAAACACTTTAATGAGGAGAATAATCATGAAACCAGAATTACTAAAACTATTTGCAGTGAATGTGTTACTATTAATCATGAAGGATTTTAATTTTCTTTTATTTTTACATGAAGGCACATTCGGACATGATCTGCCATTTACTTAATGAAATGCTATGAATGCCTTACCAAGTGAACTTGCTAATAGGTACTCAGCCTAAATTAGGCAACACTCGATGAGGAAGGGATTACTTTCAATATTACAAAGCTGCAAAACATAGGCAAGGTGAAAGCATAGTATTGATGAATGTGTTTTTTACTGTTTTGTTTAGCCTGTACTGAAACTTTCCTATGTCTCCTCTTATACACCTGAAATTAATTTGATTAATAGTATTGACATGACAGGTTCATCATTTGATTAGTTCTAGTTGGTGCATTCAAAAGTCTCAAAAAAATCAACCCAAACAAACCACCCTTTTAAATCTTTAAAAGTTACCAAACAACCAAAACAAACAAATAAAACCCTCAAACCTTTAAAAGTATACATAAAGATGTACAAAATTGCAGTGTTAACCAAACAATGAAAATAATTTAAGTCTTCAGCTTCTGAATTTCAGGGACCTTCAAACCCTTGCCTAAGGCGTGTTTCATACCTGGGTTCACCACATGACAAAGAGTTGCATTCCCATTGAAACCACCAAGATCAGCAAAGCCCTTTTAGCTATTTTAGAGCAGCTAAATATAGCATGTGGTGGTGATGGGGGGGGGGAGTCTTGCAGAAACTAAATTGTTTCACTTAAATATGTGACAGAAAGAGAAATGCATATAAAAGGACTCTTTTGTGTGTACTTGAATTTAGATTTTCTAGTTGATTAGAGTTCTATGTGACATTATGCTTCCAATAATAGTATTGCTATAATCTATTTTATTTTAATTTCTGCTACATTTCTGTCTCATAATTGCAATTAACACAATCACCAAGTTATGGTTCTGGGAGCTTTATTGCAGTAGTGGGTTACTTTGTCATCCTGTCTGTTGGTGTTGTATATCTCAGCACAGATGCAAGCTGCAGTATATTGTTTGAGCTACATCTTGCTGCCAAGTTATTAGGCAGCCAATTTCAGAGAATTGCTACCAGCTTATTTCGCAGCTCTTCTAATTAAATATGAAATCAAGAAATCAATTCCAAGATCATAATGTCAGAGTCGGGCCATTGGCAGTCTGCCTACTCACTGATCGTGGCCTACAAAGCTGTTTTACCTGTCTCCAGGGAAGCTTCACTAATTTTTTAAATAAAGGTAAGGGAATTATTTTGCCTATAGATTCATCAAGGGGAGAAAAAAGGTTTTAAAATGGTAAAGAACTGAAATTCTTCATAGTTTAATGTTCATTCACTTTGGGATGTTTGCTTATCCATGCTCATACATACAATACCTGATCAAAGACAACACTTTATGCATGATTTTTCAATGTTATTGTGTTATTTCCTCTTGCATATCCTAAAAGTTTGATCAAATAAATAAATAAATAAATAAATAAATAAAAGCGTGTAATTTATCCCATCTTTTCCCAAAAATGCCCTTCTGCACTCTACATAGGACAAACAGACAACTTCTGCACAAAAGAGTTAATGGACATAAATCAGACATCAGGAATCGCAATACACAAAAACCTGTTTCAGACCATTTCAATCTACCTGGACACTTTGCATAGACTTGAAAGCTGCCATTCTGGAGCAGAAAAATTACAAGACAAGGATCCAGAGACAGACAGCAGATATTAAGTACATACATATCTCAAAGGTTTAAATATTAGTTGAGGGTTTCTGGGACATTATCAAATTTGATACACCACAACTAGCAGGATTTTATATGTGGCAATTTTCTACACCATTTTTATAGAACCTACTTCAGTAGAATTCTACAGCCTCAGGGCACCTCACAGAGCAAAAGAAGAACTTGATGCTTTGGCTGTGCCACTCATGCCATTGTCAACAGATGCTAGGTCTGATGGGTGAAATCATTAGCAAATGTGTAATGCCATAATGGACTGTGGTGGTTTAGTGGTTAAAATGCTGAACTTGATGACTGGAAAGCCGACAGGTCAACAGTTCGATATCTGAGTGCTGCAGGATGGAATGATGGATCTGTCCCAGGTCCTGCCAACCTAGCAGTTTGAAAGCAAGAAATTGCAAGTAGATAAATAGGTACTACTTTGGTTGGAAGGTAAACAGCATTCCGTGTGCTCTGGTATCTAGTTGTGCCTGTCACATGTCCATGGAAACATCTGCAAATGTAGGTAGTGCTGGCTCTTTGGTTAAAAACAGTTACTATATCAAGATGTTACTGCTGTGTTAATGAGCTCAAAGTCCACTTCTAGGAAAAGCACAGCAGGAAGTCCTTATGATTAATTGGACTATTTAGCTCACATAGAAGGGAACTAGAAGCTTAAATAATGAAGAGCTTTTAAGTATGTCCATAAGTCTTTTGAAATGAAGGCCTGCATTCCAGGTCATATCAATTGAGGAGATGATATGTAAGCTAGACGAAAATGTACCAGGTCACACAAAGAGAGGCTGTAGGAAATCCATGTGGTAGACTGCGGACAAACTTCAGCTGGGCAATTTTCTTGTTAAAAAGTTACCCTAGAACAAACTCTGCATTTCAGCATAACTGGATCTTCATCAGACATGAAATTATTCAACATACAGTTTTCCTTTTTAACATTTCATGTAGAACAAACCTATGCTTTCTGTCACTTGCTGGACTCAAAGTGCTTTCAGGCCATGGGCAAAGCCTCATTTTTCTTCTGTTCAAAGAGAAATTTATTTATTTATTTATTTATTCTGAATTCTGTTGCCACCCAACTCTGAACACTCTGGGCGGCTCACAGAAAATAAAACCAATATCACATTTTAAAACCAATAAAAACCCATTAAAACTGCTACCAAAAAAATTACCCCAACCCATACAGATTAAAAGAGATTTAAAAAGGGGAAAGAGTGTTGTTACTAAATCAGCCAGCAGGCAGGGGTCACCACATTGCTAGTGCTCCACACCTGCTTTGCCAGCCAAGTTTTTAGTCCTTTCCTAAAGGGCAGCAACTCTGTCTGGAGACACAACTCAATTGGCATGAGGTTCTATAGGGCCGGAGCAGACACTGAGAAGGCCCTCCTTCTGGTGCTAGAGAGGTGAGCCTCTCTAGCAGACAGTACAATGAGAGAGTCTCTCTGGTCTGCTCTGGTGGGATGGGCAGATGTTCTCGGGGTGACACAGTCTCTTAAGTATCCTGGCCCATTACCATGTAGGTAACCTTGTAGCACCTTGAATTGCACCAGGAGGCACACTGGCAACCAGTTCAGCTCCTGAAGCAGTGGCGAGGCATGGGCATACTGCCCGCACCCCAACACCACATGAGCTGCCACATTCTGGACCAGTTGCAGCCTCCAAATGGTCATCAAGGGCAGCCCCATGTAGAGTGCATTGCAATAGTCAAGTCTGGAGGTGACCAGAGCATGTGTGACCATGGCATATAACATGAATTTGTGCAAAAGCCCTCCTGGCCACAACTGCCACCTGCTCGTAAAGCAGGAGTCGCGAGTCTAGGAGGACCCCCAGATTATGCACCAGGTCTGTTTGGGGCAAAATATTCCCATCCAGAACCAAAGATGGTAGCTCCCAAGATAACATGCCCCCATAGCCACTCAGTTGTAGCCCGTTGTCCCCCATCCAGACCCCAATAGACCCCAAAATAACTAGGACAATGCTCTCCTAGCCATGTTTTATCTCAAAATCCTCCTGGACACCATCTATTCCCATGAGCATAGGAGAGTGGCCAGGGACAAGGCTGGTAGATGTGTCCATCAGGGCAGTCCTATACATGTCTACATAGTAAGATCTATTTAAATAATCTATTCAGTGGTAAGTGGATAATGCAGCCTGAATCTCTCTTGGATTCATAGAATAGTTACATATTTCTTTTATTTTCAACCAAACATTATAGCTGTAAGTTGTTATTAAAACACACAGAAAAACAGATACAGCTAATGACCCACATAAATTAAATCCAGAACGTACACCACTGTAGGAGGCACTGCAGTGCTTATCATTTCCATTTTGCTAGGATAATGGGAAAGGGTTGGCTTCACATAAGAGGAACCTATCATTCTCTAGGTTCAATTCTTTGCTGCTGATGCTAGAAGTCATACAAACAGCCATCCACTCACCCATTAAGACTCTGAATTGTTCAAATTATAATCTTAGAACTGCAGGGCTGGAACACACCCTAAGAATAATCAAATCCATCCCCTTTCAAGAGCCACAGTAGGGAATCAAACTCTCAGCATCTGATACCTAAACCATTCAGCTATCCAGTGACACTGGAAGCTTTAGCTTCTATTCTTACCATACCAACACACAAGTACCAATTATACAGCATGCCTCCAAACAGCTACTGAAATTAATTTTAGGAGAAGTAAAACTCAATTTTCAAATGTATAACTTCACAAATCAACCATGGTGGCAGCAATGGTAATGATGACAGTAATGACAATGACATTAGATATTAGTATTTAGCAACTTTGTTCAACACCGGCTTGAAACAAATTGATATACACCAACATAGCTGATTTATGTCTTAGCTCCATCAGTACACTCTTAGCATTTGATATACCTGGATGCATCAATTTGTTTGCACTTGGTTGCTTGCTTAGGAGGCTAGGAGCTATGGAACCAATTATACTTCCTAGATCTGTCTGGCTCTTGGGACAATCATATATGTGCTTATGAAATTGCAGGATACAAACTGCAGCAGACATGCTGTCTGTCTGCCATATAAATCCCACTTCATTGCTTTGAAACTGGGCATACTAAGCACTAAACACTGTTACCCAATTCTTTTTGCAAAAGAGGGTCCATTATTATACAAGATCTATATAAGCCTTATGTTGATCTAATCCTATCCCAAGAGTGAGGGGGAGAATGAGCCCCTCCGTCAAGCTATAGTACAGCAGCCAAATCTATGCTCACAATCTGAGTTCAGTTTTGAGGGGCTCCAGATTGACTCAGCCTTCCATCCTTCTGAGTTCAATAAAATGAGTACCCAGCAGTTGGGGGGCAAAATGCAAATTACTGTATATGCTGGAGTATAAGACTACTTTCCCCCCCTGAAAAACATGCCACCAAGTGGGGGGGGGTCATCTTATACGCCGGGGGCACTTCAGTTGGGATAGACATAGCTGCCCAACTTGGCCTCCCGATGCTCGCCCGGTGCCCATAGCGGCCTCCCATGCCCGCCTGGTGCCCATAGTGGCCTCCCAATGCCCGCCCACCCACCTCATTCTACATACCATCCAGTATTGCACAGTATCCAGCGTGGCTGCGGCAAGCATCAGCAGCGAGACAGGAGTGCCAGCCTTTTTGGCGTGACCAGACTGTTCTGCTCGGAGGGAAGCAGCAGTGCTCTGCCCCACCCCTTGTCTACGCAGAGCTAGCACATGCGCACTTGCGCACTTGTGCCGGCCACAGGGAGATGTTGAAATCAAATCTGATGTTCTTTTATGTTTTATTTGGTGTGTGGAAGGTTTGCGGAAGAGGGGGTAGTCTTATACGGCGAGTATATAACAAACTCTATATTTTGAGTGGAAATGTTGGGGAGTCATCTTATACGCCTAGTCGTCTTATACGCCGGCATATACGGTATCTTCTGAACCTCCCAGAGAGTGAACTAAGTCTTCTGGGATGGTATAGAACTGTAATTGCTTTGTTGTTGTTAAGTCACACAGTTGATTCCAACCCTTTGCGATCCCATGGACCACTGTCTACCAGGCACTTCTGTCCTCCACCATCCTCCTCAACTCACTCAGCTCTGTGCCCATTGTGTCTACAATATCATCTAGCCATCTCATTTTGGGCCACCCCCTCCTTCTTTTGCCCTCTACCCTTCCCAGAATCAAGGCTTTCTCAAGTGAATCCTCTCTTCTCATTTGATGTCCAAAGTACTTTAGCTTCATCTTCACTATTTGGCCTTCTAAGGAGCAGTCAGGTTTGATTTCTTCTAAGATTGACCTATTTGTTCTCCTCACTGTTCAGGGGACTCTCAAAACTCTCCTCCAACACCACATCTCAAAGGCATCTATTCTTCTGAGCTCAGCTTTCCTTATGGTCCAGCTCTCACAACCATACATTGCCACAGGGAATACCATTGCTTTGACTATATGAATTTTTGTTTGCAAGATAATGTCTCTACTTTTCACTATGTTCCCCAGGTTTCTCATCACTTGCCTCCCAATAATCAGTCACCTTTTTATTTCATGGCTGCAATCAACATCTGCAGTGAGCTTTGATCCTAAGAAAATAAAATCTGTCACTGCTTCTACTTCTTCCCCATCTATTTTCCAGGGACTGATAGGACCTGTTGCCATTATCTTGGTTTTCTTTATATTGAGTCTCAAGCCAACTTTTTCACTTTCTTCTTTCAACCTAATCAGAAGCATTTTTAAGTCCTCCTCACTTTCTGCCATTAGGGTGGTATCATCTGCATATCTCAAATTGTTGATGTTTCTCTCAGCAATTTTGATCCCAAATTGTGATTCCTCCATCCCTGCATTGTGCATTATGTGCTCTGTATGTAAGTTGAATAAGCAGGGTGACAAAATTGCTAGTAGTAGATAGATACATGTGGCTCTACAAGGTAACCATTGTTGATTCACACCAGAAAGTAGCCACTATGTTGGCTGGCAACCAGAGGCAAGGAAATCTTTCACCCTACATATAAATGGCAGTCATAATTTCAACTCTGTTAACGTCCTATACTAAGTTCATGTCTCCTTGAAAGACTTTATGCTGGATTTCATGTTCACAGAGTGCCAGAACACTATGGGGAAAAACACTTTTAATCATGCCCTTCCACCATTTAAATACACAGATGCCAAGCCTTTTAACAGCTTATTAAAAGAGTGACCACACTTTTTCATCACATCATCCCACATGTGTGAATGACTGTTAAAGAAGAGAAAATAATTACTGAAGGTGTTGATTGAAGATCGAAAGATAACATTAGTAAAGTAATTAATAACACTGTGCACTCCATATGTGCTATTACAATTTGCATGGAATATCTTTTGCAGTGATTTATTAAGGGGAAGAGTACCAAGAGCAAGAACATTGGTGCATTAATTTTAGAAAATATCCTATTGGATGTGGCCAGTTATTATCTGTGCTGTTCAGTGTAAATTATGTCCCTGGATGAACCATTGAGCCAGAATGCTGTTGTGAAGCTCCTTTATCACTTAGATATTTTGAAATGAACTGCCATTTTTTTATAGGAACAGCTGCTTGGGAAGTTTGCTCTTTAATTAGACACATGTTCCCTGGAGTAAATTTAATCTTTAGAAGCAGTAGCTACTATTGTAGTATAATGGAACCAAACTTCTGGGACTCTGAACTTTTAAAAAGATGCTAATTTCCCCCTCCTCCTCCTCCTCCTCCTTCTTCTTCCATCATCATCAACATCATCATCATCATCATCATCATCATCATCATCATGGAATGCATACACAAAAATTAGGTTGGCAATTGTACATTGTACTCCCCCAAAAATTGTTGGGTTGGCAATTTTACACTGGACTCTCCAATCTACCTACACCCAAAACCAAACATTGTTTACGGTCAGAAACTCACACATCTACAACTTGTGGTAATATCTGTGTACCCACCAACCCATTAATGTATGCATTTCTACATCCTTACCAGCCCATTTTGATCAATGGGGAAATGCATGCAAAAAGTGCATAGAAATATGTATTTCTTCACGAGAGAGAGAAAATTAAAACACCGAACAGCACGGATAACAACTGGTCACATTCAATAAGATATGTTCTAAAATTAATGCTTCAGTATTCTTGTTCTTGGTACCAACTCTTCATTTGGATTTACTTCCATTGGACCATTTCCAACATCTATTGCGAATGTGATCTCTTTAGGGGCTGGAAAAACTAAGACAAGGGATATGAGCATCTTTTATTACTATCTAGAAAAATATATATCTTAGCACTGGATTGATTTTATTTTAAAATATATATTGAGCAACAATAGTATGATATTGTTCTCCTTTTCCTTATTTGCAAATCAATTCATTGGTTTATTACTTGCACTGAATTTTAACATGTTTTACTTTTGTTTTGGAATACACAAAGAAAGCCTTCCTAGAAGATTCTGGTGTTTTTAAGCCACAATCGGGCATATCCTGGGCAAAGGCAACTTTGTGTTGCCAGCTAATCTTTCTCCCACTAGGTGAAGCAAAGGGAACTTCAGAATTAACTCACCAAAAGGTGCCTTAAATTTGGCAGTTTCACGTCTGACCTAGACAAAGAAGAAGGGGGAAAATGTGCATGGTCATGACTCACATTTGGTCAGACATTCATAGATTTTCCCATCTTAAGTTCTGCTACCCAATGTGAAAGTGATATCTCACCATGTCCAAGAGGATTAAAATTCCATTTTGACCAAGTGGGCAATAATGACCTCTGTAAAGGAGAGTAGGATCTGACCAGTATTGTGGAAACCTAACTTGGATCTAGATGATTAAAGCAAATTCATTTGGGTTGCCAACATCAGCTTTTTGGTCAACATGCTTCAGTGATTGCTGCTGATCAGATCAAGGCATCCTGGGACTTTCTAGCTCTGTTTCAATATACTGTATATGCTGGCGTATAATACTACTTCCCCCCCCCTGAAAAACATGCCTCCAAGGGGGGGGGGCGTCTTATACGCCAGGTACACTTCAGTTGGGATAGTCATAGCTGCCCATAGTGGCCTCCCGATGCTCGCCCAGTGCCCATAGTGGCCTCCCGATGCCCGCCTGGTGCCCATAGTGACCTCCCAATGCCCACCCACCTCATTCTACATACCATCCAGTATCGCGCAGTATCCAGCGTGGCTGCGGCGAGCATCAGCAGCAAGACAGGGGTGCCAGCCTTTTTGGTGTGACCAGCCCGTTCTGCTCGGTGGGAAGCAGCGGTGCTCCACCCCGCCCGTTGTCTACGCAGAGCTCGCACATGCGCACTTGCACACTAGTGCCGGCCACAGGGAGATGTTGAAATCAAATCTGATGTTCTTTTATGTTTTATTTGGTGTGTGGAAGGTGTGTGAAAGAGGGGGTAGTCTTATACGGCGAGTATATAACAAACTATATTTTCAGTGGAAATATTGGGGGGTCATCTTATACGCCGGCATATACGGTAGATTCAAACTTGGGTTTGGAACACAAAATGACATGTTGGGTCTGTGGTATGACTTGAGATGAAAGAAGGAAAATAAGAGTATAACTATATTAGACTCTTTGAAATTTTGGCCAGAGAAACAAATTGGAGCTAAATAGGATTATTTAATATTGGATAAGGTCAGTCTGTGGTGCTAACCTTACATCTTCATGAAAGGATTGGGTGGTTTCAGCTCAAGAAACCACACCGTGCCTCAAGCAATCCTTTTTTATTATGATCAAGTTGTCCTTTCACTTAAAAAAGAATTGCTTTGTAATGTTGTAGTCTAAAGATTCTAGCACTGCAATGGAATTCCTGTGTATATTTGAGACTACCACTAGCAGCTCCAACCAGCACTTTAAAAATAATTGCTTCTCTTTAAAGGAAAAGATTTCTCAAGATCGTTAAGGCTGTCCCTTTGGAGAAGCCACTTAATTGTCAACTTCAGCTGTGCTCTCCTTTGGGAGGCACCAAAAGGGGCATGTTTTGCACTCCCTTTTAATTATTGCTGCCATATCAGCAATGCTTTGAAAGTTTTGAAAAGTCAAGTTAAAGCATAGATGTTTCAGTGTATCATTAAAAATCAACTAAAATCTTTCCCTCCCTTTGTATTCAAATATGAGTGGAAAGGAGGATTAAAAGGAAAGCATTGTTGATTCATCAGTGACAATTAAACAGAAATGCAACATGCAACCCAGCAGAAGTTTCCAAATAAGCAGTTTGTGACTCTAATTTCATCTGTGTAATCCCACATGCTGGGATTGAATCAAACAAAGCGATTGTAGCCACACATAAAAAACCAAGAGAGCCAGAGAGGTGTGGAATGCTCTGGGACAGGGCTGGTTCACACTGGTACTTATGTCATCTGATAGTCAGATAAAGGCTAACCAAAGAAAAACACAGATTACAAGTATTCACCTTGATATGGATAGTATGACTCTTATGCAGCAGGCCAGAATTACATTTTTAACAAAATATTGCTATAACATCACCCTGTTCCTTTGTATGTAAACTGTAGTCCTTTTGTTGTTGTTGTTCAGTCGCACAGTAGACCCCACATAACTAAAAGTTTTTTCATATGTCCCATATTAGTCATGTTTTTGCATCTCTCTCAAAAAATTTTTTTACTGCCGTACTGTGGGTGTGGTATGGTGGGTGTGGCCAGGGGGAAAGCCCTGCATTGCACCTGAATTAGGACTACTTTATTTCAAAACTTGGATGGGCAGAGGGGCCAGCCAGAATTTCTGCTACTGGTTGTGGCAAACTGGTGTGAACCTGATGATGTCCACCACTGCCATTAGTCAGGGTTGTCATGTCAGGTTAGTTAACCCTCACCTGACAATCTGCATTGAGCTGCTTGCAGTATGCTATTACTATAGCACAGTGTTTCCTAAATGCTGGTTTTTGGACTTCAATTCCCAGAAGCCTAAGTCATTTCCCCAAAGCACTGATCAGCCAATGTACTGACTTAGGCTTCTGGGAATTGAAGTCCACTAGTGGGCTGTGTACCCCTTGTTGGGAACCACTGCCATAGCAGGATAATCTGGCCAGACTAGTTTGCTTTTACTCAGCATATTTACATTAGGATCAAATTAGGCTGACTCACCCATCACTAAGTATGGCAAATATATAATCTTAATGAGACCTTGCTAGAAATTTCAAGAAAAAGATGAGGAAAGGATGAGACTAGAAAGGGATGTCAACTGGCATTGTCCTACATAGAATATACAGAGTTGAACTTGATAAGAAGTTTGATACAGGAAAAGAAGGAGAAGGGAAAGTGTTAAATATTTACTATCTCAAGTCTCTGGGACTGGGTCACTGATGCTTCTATATCACACGTATATGATACATACTGTAAATATATAAATCTGAGTCTAGAATAAAAAGTTTGGCAGCAGTTGAAGTCAATGTCCTCTTGCTTGCTTTCTATGCTATTTTCTAAGCCGGCGGGGATCACATTTGCCATCACAACTACAGCACAAACTGAAAAACAACCTTGATTATCTTGGATTAGAACCCTTGCTAAAATGAAGGCCATGCAACTGACAATACTATTTTTTTTTTTGTTAAATTTCTCACCTACAAACCACTCACCAAATGTCCTACTTCTTTTTAAAGAACTTTTATTTCTCTGTCCGAAATGTGCCAGAATGTCTCAGCGTTCTTACTTTATGTGACCATTGACTGTATGTTACAGGTCTCACAAAACCCAATTCCCCAGAGGTGTGCTACACAATGTTTCCATGAATCTTTTTATAGCACTGGCCAAAGGCAGGTCTGTAGAGGGAGTGTGGTAAGATGAAGACAAATGACCTGCCATATCTAATCTACTGCTTTTAATACATATATAGTGAGTGGGATATGTATGTGTGTGTAGGGTTGTAATCTAACTATCCCCCACTGCCATTAACTAATAAATGGGTAAAGAAGCCTTGTAGCTGAAGAGCGTCATTCACTGAGTTTTATCCCAGAGGACATCTGTAGTGATCACTGGGCTGCCAGGATGCTGTGTGCAGAAGAATTATAAACATTTTTAACTGATTTCCCCTCTCTCTGCAATCTAGCTCTGTTGAGTTTGTGCCTCATGTGCATCTCTTGACTCCTGAATCACCTGCAGTGCCCGACATGAGAAGTCTTTGTGAATTCAGCTGAAGAACACACTTTTAAACTCTGTCAACATCAATAGATCAGGTAAAGATATCTATGAAACAAGGATCCTTGAGCTTCTTTATTATATGTCACTTGCTGCTTTCAGGTATTCAGAAAGCTAACTAACTGCTCAAATTAGAGAGATGCCAGACATTTGAACCACCTGTTTCCAAGCTCTGAATTTGTTGCTGTTGTTGTTCAGTCGTACAGTCGATTCCGACCCTCTGCGACCCCCATGGACCACTGTCCTCCAGGCACTCCTGTCCTCCACCATCCCCCTGAACTCGCTCAGCTATGTGCCCATTGTCTCCACAATACCATCTAGCCATCTTATCTTGGGCCGGCCCCTTCCTCTTTTGCCCTCGCCCTTTCCAAGCATCAAGGCTTTCTCAAGTGAATCCTCTCTTCTCATCTGATGTCCAAAGTACTCTAGCTTCATCTTTATTATTTGACCTTCTAATCATGAGCAGTCAGGGTTGATTTCTTCTAAGATTGACCTATTTGTTCTCCTCGCTGTCCAGGGGACTCTCAAAACCCTTCTCCAACACCACATCTCAAAGGCGTCTATTCTTCTGCGCTCAGCTTTCCTAATGGTCCAGCTCTCACAACCATACATTGCCTCAGGGAATACCACTGCTTTGACTATGTGAATTTTTGTTTGCAAGATAATGTCTCTACTTTTCACTATGCTCCCCAGGTTTCTCATTGCTTGCCTCCCAAGAATCAGTCGTCTTTTTATTTCATGGCTGCAATCAATATCTGCAGTGAACTTTGATCCTAAGAAAATAAAATATGTCACTGCTTCTATTTCTTCCCCATCTATTTTCCAGGGACTGATAGGGCCTGTTGCCATTACCTGTATCTTGGTTTTCTTGATATTGAGTCTCAAGCCAGCTTTTTCACTTTCTTCTTTCAACCTAAACAGGAGCTTCTTTAGGTCCTCCTCACTTTCTGCCATTAGGGTGGTATCATCTGCATACCGTAAATTGTTGATGTTTCTTCCAGCAATTTTGATCCCAAACTGTGATTCCTCCATCCCTGCATTGCACATTATGTGTTCTGTGTATAAGTTGAATAAGCAGGGTGACAAAATGCATCCTTGTCTTACTCCTTTTCCTATTCCAAACCACTCTGTCATTCTGAATACTGCATACTTTTCATAGTTTCTCATGTCAGCCCTCAAATGTTTTTGACCCATTCACAGGAATACTTGAGCATGGTAAATCATGTGTCCCTATTCTTACTGACAACAATAATCAGAGGCGATAATAAACAGCATTAATTTATAGACAGTTCCAAAGTCCAGCATGCTAGGAATCAGTGCCCCAAAAACTCTCCAAGCAAGAGATGTGCATTAGCAGTCTACTTCTCCAGACATTGGCCTTTTTGCATCACCATGTCTGCAATACTTGTGAATGGATTGATATGCATTTTATGGGGGCAGGGCAGTATGAACATATTTTGGTACATTTTTTGAAAGTTTGGCCCCACTGCCTAAATATCATAGAAATGAGAATATCATAGAAATGTATGCTATGGTTTAAGGTGTTTTCCAAGTGTGTGCATGGCTTCAAACACATTTGTCTTTCTTTTTGGAGCATACCACAAGCCATTACGACAGCTAGATGAACAGATTTCTGTTCATGGGGGTGTGGATTAGGTAAACCCATTAAAACAACAAAACAAAGAAAAACACTTGCCTCAGCAAAATCTTCCTGCATACTTGAGCACCATAGATATTTTTCTCTCATTTCTTCCTTTCTAGTGGAGAAAACTCTCTATTTCATCGTTCATTTCAACTCAGGAGGATGTGCGTGCATGCGTGCGTGGGTGCGCGCGCGCACACACACACACACGAAGAAAAAGGGTGGAAAGCTATTGGAAGAGATGGTGACAAATATCCCTATGAGATGTAAGGGGGCTATGGTTTTGAAGCAGGGGCCATTTAGAAAGAATATGAGCCAGAGGCCACATAAGGGGGAAGAGATAGAGAGAGGGATTTGGCACCACCAACTAGGTGTAATAAACTGTCAGCATTCTGAATCCCCCCCCCCCCTTTCACACAAAGTATATGGGATTACACTGGACATTTTATATAAACATGTATTTTTTGGAATAGTAGCTGTGTTAGTCTGTGGTTCAGGCACAGACTAACTGCTATATTTAAAGACTAACTGCTATATTTTTATTGTTATTTTTCGTGGATCAAGTCTACTTCGTGAAGTGGACTTGATCCACGAAAGCTAACAATAAAAATATAGCAGTTAGTCTTTAAAGTGCTACAGTTTTTTTTATTTTATTTTGTTTATTTTGTTTTGTTTTTTTAAATAAACAATGGCCTAAAATGACACAAGGTAACCACAGAATCTGAGACTGGACTGTGTTCTCCTGATAGGCTTGACAAGTCTATAAATCAGGAGTTCTCAACCTTTTTAAGCAGGGGACTGTGTCATGCTCCCTCAGACAGTTTTGGGGGCTGGATGGCCATTTCGCCCTTTGTAACAGAATAAGCCCCATTTAAAATGGTGCTTTTTCTGTTAGCTTTGTACCCACCTAAATGTGTTTTAGTACTTTCAAAATGGCGATTCCAGATACGTGGGAGGGAAAAGAATGTAAACAATATGTGCCTCATGGTTTTACTGAATGTGTGACTGACATGCCTTGCTATAAGATCATAGGCTGGCATCCCTAAGGAGGAGGGCCAGAGGTGTAACCCAGTGACGCAGACACCAGCAGCGTAGCGTGGGTTTAAGGCACCCGGGGCAGATGCCAAATTCGCTGCCCCCAAAAAGTGCCTTGGGGTGGGCGGGCCCCCTACCCACCTTAGCCACAGCAACTGCCCACCCCGTTCAGGTTCTTCTTGCAGAGGCGACAGCCAGGCCGCCCCAATGTCGAGCCTGGGAGGGTTTGTTGGCTTCCCTCCCCCTGCAAAGCCCCAGGGCAAAGCTTGGTGCTAGGTGAGGAGGCAGCGAGCGAGAAACCAGAGAGGCAGCGCTGCTGCTGCTGCTGCTGCTGCTGGTAACCCGAGCCTGCTGCTGGGGATATTCCTTCGCCTCCCTGAAAAGGAAAAGGGGGTGGGAGCAGACGGAGGAGGAAGAGAAGGTGTTCTAAGTAAGCCTCCTCCTGGGCCAGCTTCGAGCTCCACACCTTCCCTTCCCCTTCGCTCTCTTTCTCTCTCCTCCTCCTCGCCCTCCCCTCCACCTTTCCTCTTTCCCCTCCTTGTTTTTTTCCTCTCAACCTTTAAAAAAAAGGAGGAAAAAAAAAAGAACCCTCCGCCACAAAGCTTTGACATTGGACAAGCCCTTTTGCCAAAGTACACTTTGCAAACGTAGGATCGCACGCGGGGGAGCCTCCCTCCTCTTCCTTGTCCATTAAGGATTTTGCTAAGATACCTTTTGCAAACCTTGGGCAGGCACTTAAGAGTTTGCATTTCCCTTTAATCCCATGCACCCAGAAATGTAAACAATGAGGTAGGGGAGGCAGGAAAAGAGGCAAGAGATGTTGCTTGTTCACACTTATGAGGCCTCTCTTTGAAGTGCAAAGTAGATTAAAACGGGCCCAGACCTCTGAGTGGAAATGCACCTGCTTTGTTTCTTTTGCAAAAAGCCTCATTTGGGAACTTTCTTCTGCAAAAAAAATAAAAAATCCTTTCAACCCAGAAAAATTTCTGACACGAAATGGTTATTTACAGCAGGGAGGGATGGGGGGGGGGGAGAGATAAAGGACTTGGGGGGAGAACCGAACTAAGGGAGCAAAGCTGAGCTGGGCTCCACTCCTCTGCCTGGCAAGTGGGAGGAACCAGTTTTTGCACCTCTCTTTAGCTCAAGTGTCTAAGAAGACGCTGACTGGAAGGCGGGAGGTAAACAGTTCAATTTCCAAGTACAGTAATACCTCAGATAACATTTACCTCCGATAACGCTAAAATCACATAACGTTAAGAAATCTGGGGAGGAGAATTGCATCGAATAACCTTAAGGTCCTATGGGATTGATCGGATAACAACCGCTAAAGCCTGTGCGGTTACAATGTATCTCTATGGAGCTTTAACGTTACCCGATCCATCCCATAGGATTTTAACATGCATCAGATAACACTAAAAATCAGATAACACCAAGACTTGTGGAACCAAGTCTTAGCGTTATCCGAGGTATTACTGTACGGTACTGTACTGCAGGATGGAATAAGCTCTTGTCTCTGTTGAAGCTCCTGCCAACCTAGCAGTTTGAAAGCAAGAAATTAGAAGGAGATAAATAGGAAATCCATATGAATGTTGGGGACTACCCAAGAGGCAGGTCCCTTCTGTTACACCCTTCTTCCACCACATGGTACTTCCGGGCACGGTGGAAGTGATGGGGGTCCACATGAAATGGTGCCATGGGCCACATCCAGCCCATGGTCCACAGGTTGAGAATCCCTGCTATAAATCTTCAGGAAAGGTCCTTCTCATACTTCTTCCACACTCACAAGCATATTGATAGAGACAGGAGAGGAGGCCTTCTCAGTGCTTGCTGCTAGAGGCTCTGGAACTCGTATCCAAGAGAGGCTGGTCTGATTCTCTTCTCTACTGTTCTTCCATCAGTAGATAAAGAACTTTTATTTGGACAGGCTTTAACCACAAAGGTTTGGGTGCTGATGTTGAATAGAGAAGAGTTATTAGTAACAGCTATCATAGTGCATTAGAAGTAGCATAGTGCATTGGAAGTAGAATTTATTTATTTATTTATTTATTTTTGGACTAAAACTCCCAGAATTCCAGAACTATGGTGGTCAGCAGCTGTGTTGAATAGAGCATAGGTCACCCTTGCTCAAAAGCCAGTTGTATCCGACTCTAGGGTCCGGTACTTATCTCCGTTTACAGTCAAAGAGCCAATGCTGTCTGTGTCTGCAGACATTTCTGTGGTCATGTGGCAGGCATGACTCAAAACTGGAGTGCATGGGATGCTGTTACCTTTCCCACTGAAGTGGTACCTATTTATCTACTTGCAATTTCTTGCTAGGGCATACTGGGAGCTAAAGACTAAAAATAAATACCTTCACCAAACTCTAATTAGCCTAATTCAAGGACATCTAGTTACACATGACCCTTTGCCAAGCTTTTTCAGAAAAATTCAGTTTAGGTTTATTAAAACCTAAGCAAGCTATGGCATTCTAGTCTGGCTTACTTTATTTATTTATTTATTTATTTATTTGTTCATATTTATTATCCCGCCCCAATCGGGTAAACCCGACTCTGATAATTATCATAATTAATAATTTCATGTTATTAAGTCAATTCTGACTTATGATGACCCTTTTCAGTGTTTTCTAGGTAGAGAATGCACAGAAGTAGTTTACCATTCCCTTCTCCTGGAAACGCCTTGAGATTCTGCAGCCTGTCCAAGGTCACATAGGCTGGCTTTTCCCCCTGGAGACACAGTGTGGAGTTAAACTTAAACCTCTGGCTCCAAAAACAGACACTGAACCACTGAACTATCCAGTCAGCATTTTCTTCTTTATCTGATTTTGTGAAATAAGCTTTGAAATTCTGCAGCTCAATGCCTTTGCCAGGGATCTCTCCCAGGAAAGGTGCAATTCTGCATAGGAATTGGTGTTACTTCTGGGGAGAAATGACCACAAGAAATAATGCAATTTCCTATTGGGTTCCTGTTAGATTTCCCATTAGTTTCCTAACACTGGGGAAAATAGTGCAATCTCCCCGTTGTGAGAAAACAGGGATTGCTCCACCCCCCTCTAATTTTTCATTAAAAGCAAGAGGCTGCAAGATTCACATTTCATTTCCATAGCATGCTGAAACCTTCTGCAAATAGCACAAAAGCAATACTAATGTATTTCACCTTTACCACTAATATGAATAATATTGTTTACAATCCACTTTGTGTTACAATGCAAAGCGTAAACTGACAGGATAAGGAAAAGACAATGCATTAGAAAGCTATTCTTCATTTGAATATCTTCAGCTGAAGACTATGAAAAAATTGTGCAAAATGATGATGATGATGATGATGATGATGATGATGATGATGATGATGATGATGATGATGATGATGATGATGATGATGATGATGATGATGATGATGATGATGCCAGGAAAAAAAGGCAGACATTTGGGGAAGGGGAACATGTTGACACTGCAACTTACATTGTTATGTTATATTTTTACTACTAGGGATTTAGAAAGAGTGCTTTGAGTTTGTTTATTTTCAAGATTAAGCTGAATTGATGATCATCCCATAATCATATATCTGGAAAAATCACCAATAGCAAGTTAACAGCTGTCTTCTTTCCAAATCAGTATGTCATTTTACTAGCTCATATAACATAATCAAGGAACATTTATTTACTGTATATGCCGGCGTATAAGACGACTGGGCGTATAAGACTACCCCCCAACATTTCCACTCAAAATATAGTGTTTGTTATATACTCGCCGTATAAGACTACCCCCTCTTCCGCACACCTTCCACACACCAAATAAAACATAAAATAACATCAGATTTGATTTCAACATCTCCCTATGGCTGGCACTAGTGTGCAAGTGTGCATGTGCGAGCTCTGCGTAGACTAGTGGCGGGGCAGAGCGCCGCTGCTTCCCGCCGAGCAGAACAGGCCAGTCATTCCGAGAAGGCTGGCACCCCTGTCTTGCTGCTGATGCTCGCCGCAGCAACGCTAGATAATGCGCAATACTGGATGGTATGTAGAATGAGGTGGGTGGGCATCGGGAGGCCACTATGGGCACCAGGCGGGCATCGGGAGGCCACTATGGGCACCGGGCGAACATCGGGAGGCCACTATGGGCAGCTATGTCTATCCCAACTGAAGTGTACCCGGCGTATAAGACGACCCCCCCCCCACACTTGGAGGCATGTTTTTCAGGGGAAAAAAGTAGTCTTATACACCAGCAAATACTGTATTTATTTAATCATACTTTTATGCCGCCCTCCATACAAAGAGGAGGAAAGATAACAAACTTTCAGGATTGCACGGGCAGCTTCCTCTGGCTTCCACAGATTAAGACACAGCATGTGACTGCCACCATTATCACAACCATTCACAGGAATATTTTGTTGTTGTTGTTGTTCAGTCGCACAGTCGACTCTGACCCTTTGCGACCCTATGGGCCATTGCCCTCCAGGCACCTCTGTCCTCCACCATCCTCCTCAACCCACCCAGCTCTGTGCCCATTGCACCTACAATACCATCTAGCCATCTCATTTTTGGCCACCCCTTCTTCTTTTGACCTCCACCTTTCCCAGCATCAAGGCTTTCTCACGTGAATCCTCCCTTTTCATTTGATGTCCAAAGTACTTAACCTTCATCTTTACTATTTGACCTTCTAAGGAGCAGTCAGGGTTAATTTCTTCTAAGATTGACCTATTTGTTCTCCTTGCTGTCCAGGGGACTCTCAAAACTCTCCTCCAACACCACATTTCAAAGTCGTCTATTCTTCTGCGCTCAGCTTTCCTAATGGTCTAGGTCTGAAATGCATTCTCTGTTGTTCCCTTCCTCCAGACATTTGAAACCACTCCAATGCCAACAATTCAAATGGAATAATTATCCCATTTTATTCACCACTAGTTAGGTCTAATCATGAGTACTGCGTATACTTCTGGACACTATTCAATAAGAAGGATGCAAACAAACTGGAAGATGTTCAGAGGAGGGTAAGAAATTAGATGATCAGAGAACAGAAAGCTAAGCTCTGTGAGGAAAGACTGAAAGAACTGGATCTGTTTTTGCCTACACAAAAGAAGACAGAGGGGGATATGAGGGTACTTTTCAAATACTTGAAAGATTGTCATATAGAGGAGGGGTGGGATCTATCCTGAATCATCCCAGAGTGCAGGGCATGAAATAATAGGCTGAAATTACAGGAAGCCAGATTCCAGTTGAATATTAGGAAAAAATCATAACTCAGACAGTGGAATCAATTACCTTGGGTTGTGGTGAACATTCCATTGCTGGAGGCATTAAAGAGAAAAATCAGATAACCACCTGTCAGATATACTTGGTTTTGATTTTCTACACTGAGCAGGGGATTGGACTTGATGGCCTTGTAGGCTTCTTCCAATTCCATTATTCTATGTTTCTATATTTCTAAATTCAAGAAGAATCAGCAGAGGGAAAGATGTAAGGGATGTAAGGGCTTGAACTCTTATCCTAAGTTAGAAGTGAAGGCATAAGGATGTCAGAGGTTCTTCTACCAGTAATGCAGACTCAAACATTTGAAATTACTCTAGTACCAACCTTTTCTTTTACTGAAATTTTTGACCACCAAACCATTATTGTCTTGACTGGCATCTAAAAGATCCATAGATATTGCCTTCTATTCACGGCAATGAAAGAATGTGGAAATCACCATACTCATAAAACCTGACAGGGACAGCTCTTGGGACAAAATCTTGGGATAAGGTATCCCGCTGTTCATGCCATGATCTACTTATGCAATTTGATTACCATCTTAGAGTTACAGGTGCTACAACAAACAAATTTTGTATAACCCTAATATTAGGAATGACAGCTTACTCACAGTTTAGGGCCATTAGTGCTACTGGGTATCGCTTAGGCCACAGATTGGCAATCTGTTGCTCAGTGTAAACTCACAAACACACATTAATAATTGGAAAAGTGATTGTGTGAGGAAAATACCTTACATGATCTGAACCCCTAGGACAGGGGTCAGCAAACTTGGCACTCCATGTGTCCTTGGACTTCAATTCCCAGAAGTCCAAGTCAGTACACCTACTGATCAGGGCTTCTGGGAATTGAAGCCAAAGAACGTTTGGAGAGCCAAGTTTGCTGACCCCTGCTTTAGGAGAAACAACATAATACAGTATAATAAATTCATGAATGACAACGAGTCAAGGGGCAAAGTGTCAAACTGATCAATCAAATACTAGTATTTTATGACAAGAGATGACAACACTCACAATAGCTGGGCAACATAGCCCCTTGAACATAATGATTGGAACTTCCAATAGAGCTCCACTGCCAATGACCTGTAAGTGCTATGTCTATACTTACCATTCTTGGAGAGAATAACAGCAAGATAATCATGAGATGAGAAGTTGAGATAGAACAGGAGACTTGGTGCATGTGTTGTCAGGAAGGTAAAGGCAATATTTTCCTTGGATGTCAAGGCATCAGCATAAATGGCAGAGGAAGTTGAGCTTGTGTTTTTGGTCACAGGATAGGGCTCCTGGAAAATGTAGGTAACGGAAGTGCCTGCTTCAAAAACTGCAGAGACTTCTAAAGAAGACACATACATAAAGAAAAAAAAGAGCATATAAAAAGAGTTGCTTCCTCAACCTATCTAGTGCAGCAAACTCCTTTCCATGATGGCCAAATGGCATAAGAAGCCACTGGAGATTTTGAGACTTGGATGCTCATAATCAATAGGACTGTCTCAGTTTACTCTTTCTCTCTCCTGGCTCTCTCTCCCTCTTTCTATTTTGCTCTCCTGAGAAGCACTAGAAGCAAGACAAGAACACAACATAGTTAAAGCTTATATGAGCCAATTCCTGGCAAATACTAAAGACGAAGGGGACGAAGGTGGCCTCTTGGTATCTTCTGGACTCCCATCCATATCAAGCCACAGGATCAAAATGTGTCCTTCTTTATGAAAATGTACTATCTGTCTGTGGCAGTTTGAAAGATTACTATAGTAGTGATGAGGATGAGGCAACTGGGGTTTCAACTTAGAGAACCAAAATGTAGTGAGCACAAAAATGTATTGGTTGAAAATGTGCAAGTCTGTTCCAATTGTGTAGACCACCTCTTCTCGCAGATCCCTGGGAAGAAGGAAGTACAAAATTGGCAGATTCAGCACAGAATCAATAGCACTATCATACCAATAGCTCAGCCCCAGAGGTTCCAACCCTTTCCTACAGTCACTCCATGCATATGCTCTTCTTAGGTGACACAGGCTTAACCATTATGGCAGCAAAGTTCTACACACCAGTATTAAAAATTGCACTGAATAATCTGTTTGAGACTAAAGTGTTTAGCTATTGCCTCATGAATTTTGCAGGCAGGCAGGGAGCCAATTTATTTAAGAGAACTGATGTGTGTATGTATGGATGTGTTTGAGTCTTCAGAGGAGATACAGTAGAAATCCAGTAGTAAGTCACAACTATAGTAGGGCAACTGAATCACCCGGCATTTGATGAGTCATGTTCTCCATCAATTCTGCTGATGCAGTAGCAATACTCTAGCTGCAACTTACTACTGGGTTTCAACCACTGGGTTACCAACAAATAGAGAAAACATGGGCTCAGAAATTAGACACAGCAAAGTGTATTGAATGCTCCTTGAGTGAAGACAGATTCACAAATGGTAGTTACTTTTCAGTGCCCATTTTGTCAAAGAGAACTGGAGACTTAATTGTTATTATTGTTACTTGGATGAGTGAGAATGTGCAGCAACATTTTCAAATATGAAAAGATGACATACGAAAAATGTATTGGTAACAGTGAAAAAAGTAACATATTTTTGTGACCTTTGCCAATCTACAATCTATACCCTAATGCAGGCTCTCCAGATTTTCCAGTAGCAATTGTTCACAAAGTATTAGTTTATGTGTTTGTTTTCAGTATATGATATTTATTGACTTCTATTTGGCAGTTGCAGTGGTACTTAGCATTGAAATCTAAAAGACAGTTTTTATATGTACATACACACATGTCACTCTGGATTTTAACATTTCTGATTGTTTTGAGTAGGTCATTGGCACCAAACACAGCCTGTTTACAAGGTAGCTACTGGTCCCATGCCTACATGAAGTATTATTACTATTCTAGAGGAGGAACTAGAATAGAAATGCTTGAACAGATCATTGCTATGATTACAAAGGAGAGGAAGATTATAAGGAACACTTTGGACATTCTCCCAAATAACTTTTCATCTTTTCTATCTTGCTCTCTCTCTCTGGGTAGACAACTTTTGTTGAGAACTAGCAGAAGCTACTGTCTTTAGTCTCTTGAAAATCATTTTCTTCTCCTCACTGCTGTCTCATTTGTCTTACAATTATATGAACACTGAATATTGATTTCTGAAGCTGTCCCCAAGGTAAATCCTAAAATGAATCTCTGATTCACAGAATTGTCCTGTTTGAGCCTGACATAGAATTAGAGCTGGATGGAATGGATGTTTTGCCAAAGCTGTAAGTTCAGTGAAAACTGGAACATTGAACATTCCAAATAATTCATGTCCGACCCAGGTCTGAAACTCTAGGCTGATTGGAATAGACTTTGTAGTTTCTTTTACCCACTTTGGACATCTGGTGTTTAATTATTTATTGCCCTGCAGGTTATTATGCTTCTGAGGAAACTGGATGAGGTAAAGGGCAGAATTTCCTAATTAACTATCATGGTAAGGACTAATGCATTATCTTTATAATTTCTAGCCCTCTGCAGAAAGAACCTCTCAAAATATTCCATCCTCATTTTTTTTTTTTTGGCAAAAAATTGGAGCATATTAAATTAAATTTCTTTATAGGAATGAGAAATTCAACAATATCCCAGGACTATGTGGCACATCATTAACAGTGGAAGTAGCAGTACCATTATCTATTTTTCCTACCATTCAGCAACAACTGTTAGCTGGTTGGCTACTATCTACTTACTCAACAATATCCCATATTTAGTATCACTCTGGAGCATTTTGGGCTGGATGGACAATTCATATGCCATGTGCTACCAGTAAGAAGGTTTTCTTCATGGTCACCATACGCCTTAATTTACCGTATTTTTCAGACCATAAGACATACCTTGGTTGGCTCTAATGTGCTAATCCCTTGATTTCAAGGTATGATTCATTGACACAGCAACATATGTGACCCTCAAAATATCTGGTTTCCGGAAGCACAAATTATGTGAGCTTCCTTTAAGAACAAAACAAAATGGTAGAGCTTCTGCTCTCCATACATTTCCAGTAATAAAAATGACAGTAATGAAAATATGTTTTATATTCTAGAGGAAGAGACAGCTATTCTATTCCAATTTTCTGATTAATTATTCTCTTGCTCCTTATTGGTTTTAAACTCAAAATGTGCACTCCTTATATGGATGTCAGACATTCTGAACTACCTGATATCAGACAAGTTCTGTTTAACTAGCCCCATTTCAAAGAAATTGAACTGCATTTTTTAAATTATACACAATTTGCCAAGAGGTTCTAATAATTGGAAAGTGATGTTAAAAATCAACATTTCCCTACATTGTGGTAATAGGTTCCATTGATTTGCTTCATACAGTGAATTCTGATCAACTTTAGCTTCACTCAAGGGTGAAGAACACAGAACATGCATACCTTCTCTGCAGAATGGTCCTTCATATGGAGAATGGGTGCAGTCACACAAGTAGCCATTGATTTTCTCCACACATTTTCCTCCATTGTGGCAAAGGTTACCATAACTGCTGCAGTGTCCAGGACATCCAGGTTTGACACCAGGGGTCACTTTGGCTCTTTCTTCAAGGTCTAGTGTCTGCCCATTTAGTTGAAGCGAGCGAATACACCCCATGAAACCTTTTTGTCTGGAAGCAGTAGCACCTGTAGGTGGGAGCCAAAGAAGATAAAAAATGTCTGCCTTAGCCACTAAACATTTAGCAAAATCAATCCCCTTGTTAAGGTTTTCTCAAAATGTCTAAGTGGAAAGGCAATTCAGAAATTGTAAAATACTAAACCCAAATGATATCAAAATTAATGTGAAACTGGGCTTGTTCCATAAGAAAGGAGCCTGCCTGTGCCATTACAAAGAGGAAAGGAGCTGTCTGGGGCAGCAGATGTAAGATATCATGGTAAGCTAACAAATTCTTGTTTATTAATTTATGAGCATTCCATACTTATATCAGGGAGATGAAGAAGGTGTCTCATTTATGCTTCTTCTTGACAAGTTAATTAGCATAGTCCTGCTGCAGGACTTTTCAGGGGACAGGTGTTTTTTTCTTGAGACACAGTTTCAGACACCAATAGGTCTTGGATTTACCCTGAAGGAAGTGCACATGTAATCTGAAACCCCAATATCTAGTGTACCCCCTTCCAACGTCCAACAGACAGGGTTATTTTAAATGGAGACAACCATCAGAAGAAAAGTAATTAGTAGAAAACTAATGACACCTGGTTTTGAAGACTTTGTACCTTTGGTCCTAAGATTCTTATTGTTTTAGAATAGCTTCCTATGCTTCAGATTAATTGCAGAAAAGCCTCCTTGCAAGTCTCTACAGTAGCTAAAAATGCAGCCTGAAACATCTGTAATAAGAATTTGGCATTTCTTTTGCTGTAACCAAAATTAATTATACAGCGGAACCTCATGCAACAATTGCCACGTATAGCAACGAAATCACATAACAATTAGGTTTGGGGGGAAATGATGTCCCACATAACAATTTTCCTTATGGAAATTGTACAACAAATTTTCAATGGGAAAAACCACTTAGTGAAAAAAAATCGTTCTACAATGCATCCCATAGGAAAAATGTTATGTGATGCATGGATCGTATAGCAATTGTTTCGTACAACGAGCCCCGTGGAATGGATTAAAATCATTGTATGAGGTACCACTGTATTCACTTTTCTAAATTATGTTGTCAAGCACAGGATTTTTTTTTAATCCTACCAATGCAGGACTAATCTGGTGCTTATGGAGGGGTTATAGCTCAGGACCAGGTTTGCTATAACAAGGCCTTCTCTTTATTCTATACTCTATCTGGTTGAAAGAGAGAGATTTATACTAGCAGGTTAGGAAAAATCCTCAGTTACATGCCCTGCAGATATCCTTAAGAGTAATTGTAATTTCCATTGCATGAACATTGTGATAGAATACACTCATCTAATGTTTAGTCAGGATAGAAGTGTTGTCTGGATGGGATGGGAAAATGAGAATCCTGGTTTTCATTGCCAGACCAATTTACTGGGACTCTTAATCTTTCTGTATCTCAGAAAGCTTATTAAATCAGTCTACCCATGAAAACTGATTGATTCTGGGAATTTCTGAATGCTCAGTGAAACTTTTCCTGCTACTAGTGCTGGTCTTCTGTCAAAACCCTTGGCTGATATATGACATGGGAAGATGCCTGGGGTTGCTGACAGACTGGATGCTAAGCATCCTCTTTCAGAGTGCTAAACACAAATTTCCAGCTCAGGCATGAGAAAAGCCATTCTGGATAGAATTAAAGATGGTTCAGAGTCCATATCAGTACATATTTTGGACAGTGAAGGTCTTTCTTCCCAGTTTTCATAATGACAGCTCAATCTGACCTGGCAAAGTTATTATGGATCATTAAAGAGTTGCCACTTCCTGCTCCCCATAGTGATAAGCAAGGACCATCTGAATCATCAACACTTTGAGGATAAAGTTTCTGGTATCTGCTCTGACATTGGTTCTATAATAAATATAGACTCCAGTGAAATACCTAAGCTTGCATTTGCCCACAGATGATGGAATAGTGTCAGTCTCCATCTTTTGGATCAGGACCTTTCTTAGATAAATTTGATTCACTTGGAAATAGAAACAACTTTGATCAACTTTGGGTGATCTTTGTCAATAATCAGAGGACCTGTTTTAAGAATGGCATTACAGCCATATAGGAGAAACAACTAAATGTAAGAATTTCCTCCCTTACAAATTAGGATTCTTCCTGAATATAAAAGAACAAGCCCAGAAAGGGCTGTATATTGGTATTACTTCATATTTTCTATATGGTAAGTACCTTGACAGCTTCAGTAAATATTTGTGAGAAAGAAACCATAATATGAAAAATATTCCAGCTCACCGGTGCTTCCATTCTTCTGAAATCATTTAATAATGATGGCCGGTTAGCCTATGCAACAACTTTTACAGCCTAAGAGTGTAAATAGTGTTGTGGTATCTAAAAGCTCATGTTATACTGTACTTCCTCCAGACAGCCTTCATAGTTCTACAAAAATGCCATGCTGCTCAAAAGTGGCCAGTGCTAGGGTAACAATTCTGTAGTAATGATCTAACTCCTGTCAGCCACCCCACTGGTTATTCATTCCTGGTACCTATTCATTTTTCATAAAATTGTAAAATACCCGTAAAAAAGAATGTGATACACACAATCTGAGGCTTTTGTGCTCTGACATTCACATATTCAGTAACAGCCATTTGTTATGATAAACTGGAATTCTGACTTTTCTCCTCCCCCTCCCTTTCTAAAGCTCAGATAATATATCACTATCATCATATGAATTATAATACAGTCTCATCAAATCTTTAATTTTATTATATTTTATTTATTATAATCACATATACTGTGTTAAATTATTTTACCAAACCACACCAGTTTTATAAAAATTCATAGCTACCCTATTGTAATGGAAGAAGAGAGAAGATTTTAATTGCAATTTAGTAAACAAATTATATGGATAAATTTTATCACTAATCTTGTGATTCTGATGATTTAACAATAATGCCCATTATTCTTTAAAGCTTTTCTCCTATCGAAGGTTTACGTTCTTTTCTTTTATATGTTGCTTTTATCTGTTCAATGATCTGTCATATTTTCTCTAACCAGTCCTTAAGCCTATGGTTTCCAGCATGGGGCACACATCCCACACGGGGACAATTTAAGGATGAGTTATTAACAGTTTAAAAAAAAAAGGAGGGGGGGGGGTTTCCAGGATTTTAGAGATGCTTAAGTGGGACATGGCTAAAAAAAGTTTGGGAACCACTGCCTTAAGTGAAGGCATTTCTTTTGTCTTCCATAATTTAGTAATACAGAATCTTGCTGTTATCTAAAGAATTAGAATTCTGATTTATTTTTATTTTATTTTTTTTTATTTTTGCAGAAAGCAGAAATGGGAATGGTAATCCATTAACTCAAAGCAGAAAAGATGGCTTGTCCTTGTGCTTTACTCTTTACTGGGTAAACAGTATATCAATATAACAAGGATTTTAGATATAACACATTTTCTCCTTCAAATACAGCAATTTGGAATGCCAACTCTCAGTAAATGCAGCTCTCAGTAATGCAGCTGTAGTCTCAGATAATCACTTCCCTGGGTCTCCAGGTAGGGATCCAAATCTCAGAGCAAATACATTGGAGGAAGAAAATGTGTGTGATTCATTGATAGATTGCGTGGTGGCTTTAAACTCTTGGAAACCTATCACCATTATAAGTCATGAGCCATCTTCTTGCACAAACCCTGGCAGCAACAATATACCCTGGTGGTGGTGGTAAAACAGCAACTCCCAGTAGACTTGTGATCTGAATTCCCTGAGCTGACTTGACTTAAAAACATGACCTTGCATAAGGATAGCCTTTAAAAAACTATAAAGCCAAAAGGCATTAACAATCTGAAACCAAAAAAGAATATCCATCTACTTTATACCAATGTAACCTTTAAAACATCAAAAGGGTGCTGTCCCTACCTACAAATAACTGACTGTTCAGCTGCAATCGAAAATGTCCTTCAGCTGGTGCTTGTAAAATCTTTTTTGGAAGGTTGTCCACTTGAAGAAAAGTCTCCTTCAGATTCCGTTCAGCATGTAAATAATGCCACTGGTTGTCATTCAGGGCCTTTGGTGACTTGACTGTTACTTCCACTGGACCATTTCCAACATCTATTGTGAATGTGATCTCTTTAGGAGCTGGAAACAATAAGGTAAGTACAGTCAAACCTCGCATAAAGAGTGCCTCGCTTAAAGAAAAACTCGCTTAAAGAGTAGGATTTTCTCTGAATGTTCGCTTCGCTTAACAAATAAAACCAACCAAAAACTCGCTTAACAAATAAATCGGGGTTCACAATCCCCCCCACAATTGGTCACTTACAATGGTGTTTCGCTTAAGGAGCAAACTCGCTTAAAGAGCAATCCTGTGGAACGCATTATGCTCTTTAAGCGAGGTACAACTGTAATATGAACATCTTTTATTGTCTAGAACAGTGGTTCCCAACCTAAGGCCCATGGGCACCACAGCACCATTTCATCTGGGCCCTCACCCCTCTATCAGCATTTGGAAAACAAAATGGCTCCCCCTTGAAGTTGTTGGGACAAAATGGCCACCCCATTGTGCAGGCAGGGCAAAATGAACATCTGGCCCTGGAAGCTGACTGAGAGAGTACACCCCCAGCTTGAAAAGTTTGGGAACTTCTAATCAAGGCAAAATATATAAGCATTGGATCTATTTGTTTTATTTTAAAATATTTGTTGACCATCAGTATGGTATTATTCTCTTTTACCTTATTTGTAAATCAGTTCATTGGTTTATTACTTGCACTGAATTTTAACATGTTTTACTTTTATTTTGGGATACACAAAAAGAGCCTTCCAGACGATTGTGGTGTTTTAAAAACCATAATTGGGCATACCCCGGGCAAAGGCAGCCTTGCTATGTCAGCTAATCTTTCTCACACTAGGTTAGTCAAAAAGAACTACAGAATGAATTCACCAAAAATTGGTTTCATTTTGGCAGTTTAAAGTATGACCTAGAAAGGAAAGAAGACTATTGTTTCCAAGGGTAGGATGATTTTTCTCTCCCACCCCACCCCCGCTATGTATTTAGCCTACTATTCATGGAACCCACTTTAATTAGTAGAGTAATGGAACCCACTTTAATTAGTAGAGTAATTTTGGAGGATGAGTAAATGAGGAGGAAGACCTTTCCTGGAGGAAAAAGGACTTAGTAGGATGCATTGATATCACAACATTAATTCAGAGTTACAACAGGGAAGTTGCCTTTATTATGAAATGCTTTGTAAAAGCACTACTTAACCCCTCTATATACAGAAAATAATTCTGTGTTTGTATTTCATGCAAAAAAGGTGTCTGTTTTAAACTCATATATCTTGCCACCAAAATTCACACAAATATGATGTTTGCATCACATTTCAGATACATAAAATACACATGCAAATTTTAAACATATAAATGGGTAAAAATAGCATGTTTCAGAATTATGCAAAAATATTATGCAGTATGAAAAGTTTTTTAATGCTGGAAAACTTTCCAATTTATTTTTACTTATGGGAAGAAAGAACAAAGTTTTTCAGCTTCTTACAAAACATACATGGAAAAATAGGATATTTTAGATTCAGAGAAACACAACAAAATTGAAGTCTACAGATTTCCACATTCCTAGCTGGCTAATGATATCATGCTTCCAGTTCAGAATGAAGTCAATGCTTCCATCTAAAAAGCATTGAAAGGAAGGGAAATGTTTGCAACAAATCACAAAAGTCTTGCTGCCAAGACTTTTTAATTTAGTCCTAGAGGTTCACTTTTTGGACCTAGGGGTTGAAAACTTTTTAGAGGACTACATAGTGATGTAGATCAAATTGGCAACTTTGTTGAGTAGGGGATCTAAGTACAAGCAGGCACCTCCACTGGTGGGAAGTGTATATGTGTTTGTAAGGGAGATAATGGTAAGTTCCACACAGCATCATTTGGCAACTAGACTCCTGGTTTGGTGGCTGTGAATTGCTTGATTCAGGTACTCAAGAATGTCCAACCTCCATTCATGAGAACCAGATTGGAGATGGCCCAAGGATGTGATCCTAATTAAGATGGCCTAGACAAGGCTGGCAATACACATGGGCTAGAGACTCACCAGGTCCAGGCTGGAGAGAGGATGGGATTTCCATCTTCCCTGGCACCATGTTTCATGCAGGTTTAAGCCTCATTTCAGGTTAAGGGATTAATTGGTTAAATAAAGTATTTTGTTGTTCAGTCACACAGTCGATTCCAACCCTTTGCAACCCTATGGACCATTGTCCTCCAGGCACCTCTGTCCTCCACCATCCTCCTCAGCCCACCCAGCTCTGTGCCCACTGTGTCAACAGTACTATCTATCCATCTCATTTTTGGCCGTCCCCTTCCTCTTTTGCCCTCCACCTTTACCAGCATCAAGGCTTTCTCAAGTGAATCCGCTCTTCTCATTTGATGTCCAAAGTACTTCATCTTCATCTTTTCTATTTGACCTTCTAGGGAGCAGTCAGGGTTGATTTCTTCTAAGACTGACCTACTTGTTCTCCTCGCTGTCCAGGGGACTCTCAAAACTCTCCTCCAACATCACATCTCAAAGGCATCTATTCTTTTGCACTCAGCTTTCTTAATGGTCCAGCTCTCACAACCATACATTGCCACCGGAAATACCATTGCTTTGACTATACAAATCTTTGTTTTCAATGTGATGTCTCTACTTTTCACTATGTTCCCCAGGTTTCTCATAGCTTGCCTCCCAAGAATCAGTCGCCTTTTTATTTCATGACTGCAATCTCCATCTGCAGTGATCTTGGATCCTAGGAAAGTAAAATCTGTCACTGCTTCTACTTCTTTCCCAACTATTCTCCAGGGACTGATAGGTATGATATGTATGATAGGCCTGAATTTAATTTCAATTTGTGTATTTTGCCACTTTATTTACTGGTTTGGGAACATAATGTCTTACTATACTCTAGTTTGCATATTTGTTCAGGAAGTACAAATTAAAATAATTCATAACAAAATGTGAACCAAACAAATTCCTCTTTATTTCTTATTGACCCCACCCTGCACTCACTCTATATCACACATAATTCCATGGTCTCCCAAACTTTCAGAACAGAGTTCAGAAAACATATGAAACTACAGAACTGAGACAGACTATTCCTGATATGTAAGGGTGAATTTTATACTGTTGAAGAAACGATAGCTGGGGCTAAGCCATTGATTTTTTTGTGTGAATCTATTCTTATATGCTGTCAACTTGCTTGCAAACTATGACAACCTTATGAATATATCATCTCTAAAAGGTAACATCTTCCTATCTTTCAACTTTTCCTAGCATTATTGCTTTTCCAAGTCAGTTTTCCCTTCTTCTAATGTGCAAAGTATGATAACCTTAGTTTCATCATGTTTGCTATCTCAACAGATTTCAGATATAACTTCATTTGGAACATTCTTATTTGCTATTCTAGTGACCTGTGGTACCCCTAAACCACTCATTCATCACCACATTTCACTTGAGTTGATTTTTTTCCTGTCATCTTTCTCCACTCTCCAGATTTTCTAACCATACATAGTAATCAAGTATACCATTGTATGGATACTGTTGGCATTGGGTTTCAGCAATGCATCCTTACCCTTGAGAATCTCCTCCAGTTCCTCCATACCTCATGATCAGTGTCTTCCTGCTACACTGATGGAGTAAACCGTACTGCCAGCGACTCAATACTGAGTGTTGGGCAGCAGTAAATAACATGACTCCCTAAAGGGGCCAATGGCTATGGACAGATGAGCCCCTGTAGGTGGGGTTTTGGCCCCCACAGTGGAGGAAACACCATTGGAAACCATCATATTGGGCACAATGGCAAAATGAGTGGAGGAAGAACCACGTCACTATTCTGATTCCCAATGGTCATGAAGGCGGAAGAGGCCATGCCAGATGGACTGGCTGTAAAGGTGCATCTTGTCAATATCCTCAAGGCTGCAGCAATCCCAGTGTCAAATCCTGCATCTCTCATTTCATACGTGCCACAGGAGATGGCTCCACTATCATAGTGTGTGTCACTTCATAGGAAGCTGGGATCCACCTTAAACAAATTCACACCAATGGCATTTTTCCTGTCTGTCACTTTTCTTTCAAAGTCCAATGGCGATGGGATAAGGATGGTGGAGGCAGTTTTCCAGTGAAACTGAAGCCTCTAGTTCAGATCTGCATGTTGACAGCAGATGTGTGATAGTCATCTTTCTGAGAATTGAGTCTCCAGAGACACATCCATCAACTGTAAAAATGACTCTCAGGGAAAAAATGTATACTTGGACATGAGTAGCAGCCGCCACTGCCAACATGATCAGTGAACACTGGTATACTTAAATTTGTAACAGATTGGGCTTGATTTGCACCCACAGCAGTTGATTTGTGGACCCATTCAAAATATGGCCTTTCATCTTTAACATTAATTTGGTTTAAGAAGTTGCTAACACATTCTAATGGGAAGGTTGGTTCCTTTCCCTCTGTTTTCACACCATCAAAGTGCATGCTGAATGCTCATTTTGATAGATTGCATTATTTTGTCATCATTTCATGTAAAAGCCTTGCCTTTCTTTTGTTTTTTAAAATGGCTTTTGAAAATGAAATACACTGCACTGAAGTGTCAACCAAATATGACTTTGATGTGCAATTAATGCTGAACTATACCTCATTACCTAGTGATAATGCACTACGGCATTTACCATGGGTTTAATGAATCAAAAGGCCTTGGGGACCTTATTTTATTAAATTTTATGTTGAAATTATTATAACCTTATTATGAAATGATGGTGCTTTATTTCACGTCTGTTCAGCCTGATGGAATCCTGAACAGAAGGACATTATTTCACTCTCAAGCCACAACACTATCCCCTCCCTACTGACTGTCTAAAGCAGCAGAATAAAAGGTAAATTAAAGCCCCCAATTACTTTTGTCTTTAATATGATGGGCAGCAAGTTTAATTCAGTCCAAGAAAGAGGCTGTGTGATTAACAACACACACACACACACACACACACACACACACACACACACACACACACACACACACACACACACACACACACACACACACACACACACACACACACACACCATTATGGCCCTATGTATTATAGATTTTTCTTAACTTCTTAACTACTTTCCAATGAGGGCCTCTGAAATTTGCAGAAACATGGCCTGTAGAGGCAAGAGAAGTGGCTAATGCTCATGGTATTGCCACTTGCCAGTGCATGGTTCAGCTGTGAAGGTTTTTAAGACCTGTCCCATTGACCTGTTGGCTTTGTACTTTGGGTGCTCCCCTATCCCCCCTGGCATTCTACAGTGCTGAGTGGGTTGCCTTCAGGGCCTGGATAGGAATTATTTTTGACCTGGCTTACAAATTGGCAGCTAAAGAAGTAAGCTGGTCATTTTTTTTGACTGTCCCACTTTGGGGGTGTGGGCCATGGGTTTATTTATGGTGCTGTTGAACAAATAGGTCACAATTAGTTTTGCTGGGTAGTACTGGGTTAAGGAGTTAGCGGTGAATCCCTCAGGTGTTATTGAATGAGGCGAGCAATGGATGGTTGACATGATTTGAGTGAACCAGTGGGGCATGCAGGGCTCACCATGAAACAGACATACGATACGATCAATATCCATTCTCAGGAATAGAATTGGAAACACTCACATGGGTGTATTCCCAATTTAGCCAGCCTGGGCTGTAGCTTTATTTCAGGGTGGGGAAGGAAAGGTCTACTGCATAAACACAGTTTACCATCAGCCAACAATATCTAATACAGTAATACCTCAGATAACGCTAAGACTTGGTTCCACAAGTCTTGGTGTTAACCGATTTTTAGTGTTATCCAATGCATGTTAAAATCCTAAGGGATGGATCGGATAACGTTAAAGCTCCATAGAGATACATTGTAACCACACAGGCTTTAGCAGTTGTTATCTGATCCATCCCATAGGACCTTAACGTTATTCGATCCAATTCTCCTCCCCAGATTACTTAACGTTATGCCATTTTAGTGTTATCTGAGGTAAACGTTATCCAAGGTATTACTGTACCAGGAAAGGCAAGCAACTAATAAATGATATCCTTTACCATTCATAAAAACAGCCATTTTGTATACTGCTCCAGATGGGAGACAATGGCAACAACACAGCATAGCTGTCTCTGAACTAGTAAAATAGCTCTCTGTTCATTATTGAAATTTGACGCAGTTTGCATATGGATACACATAGACATATTCTAGCTGCACTTGGGGTACCAGCTGCAGATCTCAACTAAACTCCCAGTTCTTCCTTATTTTACCCAAAGCTGATAGCTATGCAATATTGGAAACTTAATCCCAACCTCTTGACACCCTCCTTTAAAAGCTCATTGGAAATATTGAAAACTACCTTATATTGCAATCCTTCATTCTCTGCTCAAACGCAAAACATGAACAAGACACCAAGATTTGAATTACATACTCACAGCTTATTTCAACTTGGATGAAATCTTTCATGCCCAGATTTTCCAAGAAGACCCCCGATGCAGCTGTTGTTTTGAAGAAGAAGGAAATATCTGCTGTGAACTCCGCATGGAAGGTAGGGAAAAGAAGGCAGGATGCTTCAGTGGTGAAAGCCGCTGCATTCCAGAACTGTCCTGCAAATAGTTGGAACCTTCTCTATAGTTAATCATAAGCATCTAGTGAACAAATGATCCAATGGCATGTCCTTTTGTAGATCATAGCAAGCAATATTAAGGTTGTGATGAATCATTCAATAAAATGTTAAGCTTGTGCTTTAAAAAAACCAACCAGTGACAAATTCCATACAGGGAATCATAAGGAGAGGAATTGAAAAGAAAATAACCAATACCAATCTTTATATCAATCTATAATATAATCACACTTGAATCATATAATATAATCACACTTGAAGTGCTATGTACAATTCACATTACAGTTTCTCAGAAAGGATACTGCAACTCTGGAAGAGGTGCAAAAAAACAGCAACCCAAATGATCATTTGGCAGGAGTGATTTCCACCCCATTGCGAGTTAAGGAGACAAGACACAAACTGCTGTGATTAAAAGGCCTGGGGCATGTTTATTGAATTATTGACCTGAGGAACCTCCGGAGGGGCCGGTAGTGCATAACCTGGCACCAGGGCAGGGGAAGCTCACCTTCCCTTCCCTATATCAGAACAGGCAAAACCCACATCCCCGCTCAGTGCTGCACCTGCTAACTGCTTGCAGGCCAGCTTATCGGTGAAGCATGCATGTGGCCATTTCCACTTCACCTCTCCTGTGTGTATCTTGGTTGTGCCACGTGCCTGCCATGCCATTAGCTGCGTCCACACCACTTCAAAGGAACCCAGGATTGGATGCCACTTCCACCTCATCAACGATGCCCTGAGAGAATCACTGCTGCCATACATGACCTACCTTACAATTCCACCTGACAACTGTCAAAATGCCCTGCGATACAGGAATGAGATAGGTGAAAAACAGCCCAGGTCCATCAGCCAATATGGAGCTGATCCCAAAAATTCCTATCCAGACCCAAATGGCAACCCAATAGCATTCCCAGCTGTAGGGTGGGTGGGAAGGATTCATGAGGAAAAGGGCTGTTGCAGGGCAGTGCTTGCACTTAAAAGCCACCCGGCATGCTCCTCCTCCGTTCGGTGCATGCATGTGTTGTGTGTGTTGCACCACCTCCTCCCCCGTGGCAGGGGGTAGAAATCACACACCCCTTCCCCCATCTGAAATTGGATGGAAGTAAGCTTCCCAGTGAAGAAAGTTGATATAGCAGTTGAGAATTTTTAAATTTTTGATAATAGAAAAATAGCTGGGAAACATGGTAGAGATTTATAAGCAAATAAGCATAGTTCCCTCATAATACTAGAATCTAGGATTATCTGTTAAGTTGAATGGTGGGTGAATTTAAGACAGAGAAAAATATTTTCACAAGGACATAACTAATAGTAGAATATACTATCTCTAGAAATAGTGAAGATGACCATTAGCTTATGTGGTTTTATATGGGGTTGAAAAATTCATAGAGAGTAAGACTTTGAAAGACTATGTATGACAGTTCCATATTACTTCCAGCATCAGAGACACTGGGCCTCTTATCACCTCTTCCTAGAGAAGACAGGCAGGGAGGTGCTATTAAGCTCATATCCTAGTTGTGGGCCTCTTACAAGCTTCTTATTGCCCATGTGGAAATTAATCACAAGACTAGATGGGTCTTCAGTTTAATCCTGCAATTCTTAAATTGAAGCATTTAACTTCTTTTGGATGCACCTGGAAACAAATTGGACTGTGAGATTATGCTAAAAAGTTTGTCAACAATATAATAAGTAAGGAGCAGAAATGAATCAATGAATACATGTTGCACAAGATATGTTTTGTACACATACACACCACAGAGACATCTTGTGCAAGCTTTGCATAAGAAAACTAAAAAAGTGCTGATACTCACTATCTCCATAGCAACGCAAAGGACCAATTCTCCAGACAGCTTCAGAATTAGGTCTGTTTGTGTCAGTGATGACTATCTGGTTCACGGGCAAGTGTTCTTTGAATGAAAGGAAGCCAGTATCATTGGTCCTGGATAGACATAAATAAAACAGACACTAATAAGCATTGAAATCAATCAATTTTCTAAATACATTTACTGTATTAGTACAGTGGAATCTTGGTTAACAAATGGCTCAGTTAACATAAGAATCTCATAACAAAAGGAAATCCATAAAAAATAGTGGTTCAGTTTACAGATTTTTTTTTTCCAGAACAGGTTAATTGGTTTTCAATGTATTTCTACAGGAAACCGCATTTCGGTTAATGTATTTTGGGTTTCAGTGCATTCTTATGGGAAACTGCATGCAGTGCATTCCTATGGGAAATTCAGTTACAGTAATTTTTGCTGTAAGAAACATCCTGAAGAATGCATTAATTACATTAACCAAGGTTCCACTGTACTTTGATTTCTCAAACAGTGCTCCGTAGATAAAAATAGAAAACACATGCAATTTCTTTTTTTTAAAAAAAAAATGTGCCACACTTCATTTTGTTTTGACTCCAAAAGCAGGATGTTGTACTTCACAGTGATAAGGTGGCAGTTAAACCTTTACAATGCAATCCTATGGTGGCATGACAGAGCCTATGGGAAAGAAATCTGCCCTATGGTAAGATTGGGTATAGATCTGTGACTTGGGACTTCCTTGGAGAGACGTCTTCATCCCCACAGAAACTTCTGTAGCTTTTCTTCTCAATGTACTGATTCCAGTTAAAGGTAAGATTTAAAAGGGGTGGCTCAGAAGCAAGTCTTCAGCTTGCAAAATAAAAACCTGTCTTGACAGTGCCTCAATATGGGAACCACTTAGCTCTGTCCTGAACAATGGATGAGAAAATGGGGAAAAAACACCAACAAGAAAACTCAAATGTGTGCAATATTATTTTCTAATTTCCATCTACCCTTTGAACAACAGTGCATAATCTATGCGGAATTCTTTGCCCTTTGAATATTCTGAATGTTAGGTTAGGAATACTCCGCCCTAAGGACATATAGTCTGATTTGTCTCCTCACGCAAGAAAAACAAATTGGATTCTGAGATTATGTTAACAAGCTTGCTTTCAATGGCTTTAATTTAAATGAGTGAGACTGTTACAATTTATATGTATTTGTCCTGATAATTAAAGAGTTGATACATAGGGGACTTTGTGGGTATAGGAAAGCCATCTCAGCTCCTCAGGTTTGGAGAAAGGGGTGGTAAAATGAGTAGAGAATTTAGCTCCTTGTCTCAGGAAAATGCTATAAATCTTCATTCTTGTTGTTCTAAGATTAAAAGATATTTTCCAATCTGAGGTGAAGGAATATATTATGAACCATACCTCCCCCTACCCCATATAACATAGTGGTTAGTATACTAGGCTAGCCAATGTTTGCATCCGAGTCAAAACACCTCACAATGAAGCTTTCCTACACTCCCCAGCAGTAAAACTACTATCATAAGTATATGTCTTCTATTAGTAGTGCCCTATGATTTTAGAATACTTGCATTTTTAGATGTCTGTGAGCTGTGATCCCAGATTTGTGTTTTTCAACATTTGTATTTTACACTTTTAGAAATCTGTACATTGTGATGTTAACTGTACTTTTAATTTGAAAGGACATGATATACATTAAAAATTATTAAACACACACATCAGTGAGTGAAGAGTAATATGCTGCCCTTTAATACTACCAAAGATGTTACTGTTATGGCAGTGCACCAGCTCTGATCTTCTTAATAATGATGGCACATAGAACTGATCATAAAATACCTAAGATCGAAACTATGGTTTTTGACTGACTATAACTCTACACGTCTACCTGTGCCAGATCATAAACATGAAAATTAATGTAAACGCCATACTCTCAGCTTTTAACGTGCTGTAGTGGTGGAAACTCTGAGATGTTTTTAAAGAGTATCCAAAAAGATTAGTCCAACTTTGAAGATTGCTGACATAGGATCTTTCTGTGAAATCAATTGAAAATTGTCCCAGGAGCATTTTATACTCTGTATATTGCTTGTGAGAATCTCTTTTGATGATGAATTTGTTAATAGTATAGCCAGATATAATAATGGCCAAATGGGACAGAATTTTGGTCTTCACTGCTTTTATAAATATCTGAATGTTTGGGGGAATTCAGATACATACACTATGTATTCAACAACAGGAAAGCAGCAGTACTCTATTTTCTTCAAAGAAGGAAAGAAACAAACAAATCCATCACAAACACAATACTTCAATTTTTTTTTTAAAAAAAGACCCAATAGATTTAGTGTACAGTTTCTACCTGGTCTTTGGTATATTTAAAAAATGTCTATAGTTTGGTATAGCACAAAAGTTTAAATGAAAGTGTTTTTTTTTAAAAAAAAAAATCAAATGCCCTTCATTATCTAGGATCTTGGTATAGAATAACTTTTTGTGACTGCTATCATTATATCATTATTCAGTGAGTCCTTCATAAAAAATAAAACCAACAGTGAAAGACTTAACAGCAAATGACCTAACATTCAGTTGTGCCTAGCTGGCAATTAATGCATGTTTAGTGTGATTCTCTAAGAACTTGAGAACAACTGAATGCTACCCATTGTGTAACAAAAAAAATCAGTATCTCCACATAGTCTGGTAAATAGAACACCTTTTCTTCAAGTATGAGAAACACACAACCTTGCAACAGAAGTGTAACCTTGAGTTAATATCCAAAGATGATGGTGTTAAAGTGAGAATAACAAACATGCATTTATTGCATGGTAAGCTATTTATGTGCATTGGTCCTAGGAGAACATTCAACTCCTTAATGTTATCCCATATAATTTGCTATAATCCACTGTGCCTCTCATCTTGGATTCAGATCTGAACTTGCAATGTTTGATACTATAATTGGGTAGCTATTCAAGATTTCAAATATTTGGAAATTCAGAAGAAAACAAAAATATCTGGATTTAGTAATGCATAGGAAATGTGCCCATGAATTATTCACATATGATAAATTAATATACAAATTATTCAAAGATTCTAAATAAAATTCCATTAAAATATTTTTATAATGCATTGAAAAGAATGTAGAAAACATTCTCCTCAGCAGCAGTTTATATATTAAAAATCTGCCTGATCAAAAAGGTCTTAGCCTGCTGGGAGGAGGGGCTAACCTTATCTCATGTGGCAAGTTACAGTCTGGCAGCAGCCAAATGTCAATGACCTGTGATGTACAAAGAGACAAGAAAGGGAGCAGACCTAGTGTGTTTCTTTCAATATGTGTGGGCTCAAAATGATTTAAAGCATCACTGAATAAAACTTGTTCCAAGGTCTCTCAAAGTTAGATTCCTTAATTTCAAATTAAGATTTCCACATGTTAAATCATATTGCATGCCTTTCTTCCACAATGGAGATCAATGGAGCACTCTTGGGATCCTACTCGGGATAGTTAGTACTGCCCAAGCTGAGACTTGTTGAGCTTCTGCAAGGTTGCTGCGTCAAGTTTCCATTGACCATCCTGTCACTTGGCACACTCCCAACTATCTACTGTACACTCAGGGAAGTGTATGTACATGACATGTAAACTTCAATCTTTAATTTATATTTCTGCTTCTTTGCATAGTTTGCTTATATGATATCTGTATTTGGTTTGATGGTTCCTGATGTTCCTCTAGTGTCTATGGGTTTGATAGGTATTTTAGCCGTATGAAGTTGCACTACTGTTTCCTACTGTAGGTGTTACATGCTTAGATGTGTACATGTTTTATGAAAAAATAGGTACATTGGGGTGGGGTTTGGATGGAGGGCTGCCCAGCTAGGAGGGCTATTTTGCAGATGTAAAACACTAGGTACAATCTGATCCTGGGCAGGAGGAGATTAGGCACTGGTGATGGGAGGGATGGGCTAGCAATTATGGAAGAGCTCAGTCTAGATCTGTTGTTCCCAAATGGGGCACACACCCCATGGGGGGGGGTGTTTGATTTTTAAGGAGGCAATTCGAGCTTGTTTAGACCAAGTTAATGGCCTTTTAGGCTTCTTCCATATGAAATTTGTTGTTCAGTCGCACAGTCGATTCCAACCCTTTGTGACCCAATGGACCATTGCACACCAGGCACCTCTGTCCTCTACCATCCTCCTCAACCCACTCAGCTCTGTGCCCATTGCATCTACAATACCATCTAGCCATCTCATTTTTGGCTGCCCCTCTTCTCTTGCCTTCCACCTTTCTTTGAATAATAAGAATTATATGTCACTGGAGGGTGGTGGTGGTCAGGATTTTAGAGATGCTTAGGTGAGGCATGGCCAAAAAAAATGATTGGGAACCACTGGTCTAGATATATATAGTCCATATCCTATAAGCCAGGTCTGGGTTAACAAGCTCAAACAGTCTTCTGCTCTGACTCTCCTGCTTTTTAATGCCACATCAGTCCAAAACCAATTCTAATTGATCTATGATCTAATTGTGGATCAAATGGCATATCTGACACAGATAACTGTGACCTGAGTGGGCATAGAAGCAGGACTGGCTCTCTCTCAGATATGCACCCCTGGTTATTGCATCCAGCACCAGCTTATACCAGAAGGGTGGTAGCATCTCCATTGTCCATAAGAATTTGGTCAGAATCAGCAGTGTCTCCTCCAATTCACACCCAGGTTTAGAGGCTTACACAGTGGGATTTTGTGGTCAGGATAGTTTAGGGCTAGCACAGCTGTACTGCAACCCAGTGTTCTTCCTACATTTGCTGGGGGACTTCATTTCAACAGCACTGTTGAAGTTCCCCTGGCTTATTTTGTTGGGAGATTTTTTTAACATTCACGATGAGACAGTGGCTTCTGACCTGGTCTGGAGGTTCATGGAAATGATGATTTCATGGACCTATCCCAAAATGCAGGCAACACTGGACCTTGCATTAATGACTGGATGAGAGACTGATGGTCTGAGGGTGCAGAGTACTGCCTCCACACAACTGTCATGATCAGACCATTACATTCTTAGAATTAACCTCACAGTAGCAACACCTCATTGCAAGGAGGATGGACCAGTTAGGATGGCCCATTCTCACAGATTCTAGATCCAGTTTAATTTTGGGACACTGTTTAGGGTTTTCTGGGTGATCTGGTTCGCATTTCTGTAGATGTCCAGATTTCCCGACAGAATGCCTTGGTGGCTTGGGCATTTGACATGATTGCTTTTAAGTGCCTTCTCTGTTGCAAAGCCTATTCTTCACTGTGGTTTGCTAACAAGATATGGGCAATGAAGCAAAAATGAGAAAGTTAGAAAGGAATAAAGCATATCCCCCCTTAAATATGAATCTGGCTATAGTCAGAAAGTATTGTGCCACTACAAGAGCTGTAAAGCGAATCTATTCAATTAATCATATTAATGAGGTCCCTAACCATCAGACAGAATTCTTCCATGTACTTCATGGCCTCATTTCCGCTGGACAGGAGAGTTGGCTTCATTTTGCAGCCGATTTTCAAGCTAAGGTTGAAGTTATCTGAGGGTATCTTGTCTGAAAAGTTAGTGCAGTTAATCAAGAGGAGATGACCAAAGCACCATCCTATCTGGTTGTGTGGGACAGTTTCTGCAAAGTCACCACATCTCTCTGAGATCCTTGCTCAAAAAGGCAGAAATTTGGGTGCATTGTCATCAATATGTTGATGACACACATCTCTATATCTCCTTTACATCCTTAGCAAAGGAGCTGTCTGGACTCTAGACTATTGTTTGCTGCAATAATGAGCTGGACTAATGATAATAGGGTGAATCTGAATCTGAAGAAGACAGAGATCCTGTTACGGGGAGGACCCACCAATAGCTTTGGGAGCAATTCAGTCCAATGTTCATGGAGTCACACCCATCCCCCCTCAAAGATGAGGTTCAGGAACTGGTCATTATTTTGGATCCAGCTCTTTCACTAGAGAAGTAGATGCTGTCACCAAGTCTGACTTTTGCCATTTAAGACAGATCACCCATTTGTACCCATTCTGGATTTTGACACTTATTTTAATTTTGATAATCTCAAGGATTAATTACTGTAATGCTCTCTTTTTGGGGCAGTCCTTGAAGACAGTATGGAAGTGGCAGCAGGTACAGATGTAATGGCTAGCCTGGTGGTGGGAATTCAGAAGTTTTATTTTACTTCACCAATCCTAGTCCACCTGGTTGTTTGAAGGTTATTTGAAGGTTTCTGTGTCTGATTCAAGGAATTAGTACTTAAAAACAAGACCCTACTCTGCTTCTGACCATGATGCCCGGTGGACCATTTAAATTCAGCCTCAACCACCTAGACTTCTCATACATTGAAGCTTCAAGTTCCCATCACCTTTCTCAGTGATGGGACAACACTCTGGGATGACATCCCAGGTTTTTTATATCTCCCCCACTCCCACTTTTAGATTTTCATAAATCAATAAAAGCCGAGCTTGCAGTAAGAGGTGTTCAATAACATTTTACCCCTCTCTTACCTCTCTCTCACATGTGTTTGGTTTTAGATGCTTGTATTTATTGTAATCAACTGATCTGTAAATAGCTGTGTATATATATAATTAGGTTTATTAGACTATTTTTTTATGATTTTGTATTTTATGATGGCTTTAATAATGCATGTCAACCATTCTGAATGGTTTTGGCCAATAGGGTGATAAATAAACAAACGGGGGGGGGGAGGGGGAGAGGGAGAGGGAGGGAAGGATGAAATTTCTCCAAATCCCACCTACATTTTCTTCCTATAATTACTGTGCACCAAGTTGTAAATCTTGTTACCCATGCTGAAATATGTATGTATTTTAAATTGATTTTCCTATAGTCTGTGCTTATTGACAGATTTTATCTAATATTTTCTAATCTTATTGACACATTTTTAAAAGACAAGTGTGCATCTGTGTTTATTTTTTCAACAGAACATTTGTTTTAGGCAACCACACTTTAAAACACATGCATTGCATTCTTCACACAGACCACTTCTCTGAAATATCCAGTAAGCCCCTGAAATGTGAAATGCACAATTCTTTTGTACAAACTGTCAAATCCAGTGGAATTCTTTCCTGCCCCTATATTCTTCAAATATTATGTTATTAGTCCAGACTCCTATTAAGCAAACTTTGCAAGTGTCAGGTAGGAAGTTGGACAGAATTATTTTTCATTATTAGTAACAAAATGGACACTTGAGGGAAAATTCATTCTCCTGTCCAAGATTCAACACAGTTAGGAAGTAGCCATGCCGCAAGGTAGAATTTTCACAATCTCTTTCTTTCTTCACAGCAGATGGCAGGATGGTGATGTCATTAAATATAATTTCATCCCTTATGGTACCCTATTGCTACATCTTCTCCTTTCACGTTAATGAAATCTCTAGTGGGTAGGGAAGCTCAGTGGCATAGATAGTTAATGGAATTTATAATAGATACCATATATGTGTGTGTGTGTATGTGTGTGAGGGAGTGTACCATCAGCAGATGTCTCTGCTTAGGTAAATGGGAAACAAGCCAACAGACCAAAATACAAATCTTACAAGTTTGAGATTAGCATAGTGCAGATAATTAAAAGGCAGTGGAAGATGCCTTAGTTTCATCTATGAATTTGAGAGCCATGAAGTGTAAAGCAGCACAGCCAGCTGTATTATCAGCAACACATTGCAGGCAATAATAAAACAACAGTATTGCTGTAAGATACCAACAAGAAGCAGAGCTTCAATGCAGACTAACAATCCTTTGAGCAAAAGAGCCCTTCTAGCCCTCTGTCTGCTTATTTTGTTACTCTAAGAATTCAGTAGAGTAACAAGACTTCACAATTTAATTTGTTATCCATCAATTGGCCCCGAGCAGAACAAGTGGATTTGTACTGGAATACAGTGAAGAAGAAAAATGCAGCTGCTCTTTAATACAGGGAGACTAAGAGAAGCACCATTCAGAGTGCACAGTGTATGTCAGAAGTTCTCGACCTTTTAAAGCCAGGGGCCAGGTCATGCTCCCTCAGACAGCTTCAGGGGCCGGATGGACATTTTCAGTGGTGGGATGTCAAAAATTTTACTACCCCACCCTGATGTCATCACAGTGTGGGTGGAGCTAACATCATGACATCATGATGTCATGAGCGGGGCCAAAGAAAAATAATAAAAAAATAATAAAAAATAAAATAAAAATAAGCACACACATACACACACCCCTCAACCCTCCCACCCACCTACCCACTCACCCACAACACAAACCCATAAAATAAATAAATAAATAAATATAAATTACATTAAAATACACCCACCTACCCACCCACCCACCCCAAACATAAATCAACCCACCCACCTCAAACATAAACCCGTCACTTACCTGTTAGTATATGTGCCTGGGCAGCACCATGTTGCAAGATGGATATGGTCATCATACCGATTCTCTCTAGGATAATATGCCTTAATGTAAATGTAAAACAGCTGTACCTCCTTAAGGGTTCTCCAATTGGAACAGCAATTGGAACAGCACAGGTGTAGCTTATTGATGAGGTAATTCCAAGACTTTGCTTAAAAACCCAAGCCAGTCTGCCAGGCCTGCCACCCGCCAGGCCTTTTTAGGAACTGGTAGTGGTAGCACGTCAATATAGGTAAAGGTATTAAATACACATTAAAATTCATGCAGACACACCACATCAAAATGTGAGTCATTTACCCTGGGGAGCAGGCTATAGGGAGCTTCAGGCTAGCAGCTTCTCTTCCTCCTCCCCGCTTGGGAGGAAAGCAAGGAGGCCGTGCATACGCGCCAAGCACTGTAGGCATGCATGCACACCAAGTGCTTGGCACGTATGTGCAGTGGGGGAACCAATGAAAAGGTAAGCCCTGAAGGTGGTTTTTTTTTCTCCCAAGCTGCTACTGGTTCTCCGGGACACTGGGAAAAGTTACTACCGGTTCTGGCGAACTGGTGAGAGCCTGTTAAATCCCATCCCTGGACATTTTGCCCTTACTCCACCACATGGCACTTCCTGGTGTGGTGGAAGTGGGGCCCACATGAAATGGTGCCATGGGCCGCCTCCGGCCCATAGTTTGCAGTTTGATAATCCGTAGTGTATGTCATATGGGACAGGGAAGTCTCATGCTGCCTGAAATTTAGTAATAAGTCATAATTAGAGTTGGCTGGATCACTGGAGATTTGGTAAATCAACTCTTGCAAGTTACATTAATTCAACAAGCTGCTGGTGCTAGTTATGATTTACTTTGGATTTTGACCATTGTTCCCAGAATATCTGACTATCTCCAACAACTGTGATTTTCTACATGATCTTGGATTGAAGCCCCCATTATTTCTCACTGCCAGCTATGTTGATTCTGGTTGTTGGGAGTTTATAGGCTAAAATATCTGGCGGGCCACAGGTAAACATAGAGTTAAATTAGTCATGATGTGTTTACCAAGAGTGGGGAGGGGCAGGAAAAATTGGGGTTAGAGACTGGTGGAGAAGGGTATTCAACATTTGCCTCAGCCTCAATTCTGACTGAGTCCCCTCTCCCAGTCTCAACTTTTGCTTCAGAAACAAACCTCCCATGGGTACCAGGTATGTGTGTAATTACACTTTGGGACATCTGGGTGTCTTAGTGTTTTTGAGAATGTTGACTTTATCATATCCCATGCTTGTTCATAACCCCTGAGGCACAAGAGGGGTGCTGGGATGCATCCTTGGCCTGTAGGGATGAACTCTTATTGAGTCCTTCCTCCAGCAGAAGTTACAAAAAGCAGTGTCCTTGCTCATATGACTGACTATGGCTAGGGGGAGCCTAAATCAACACAACTTTTTAAAAACACATTATGGTCTCATTTAAAAAAAAGCATTAAGAGTGTCTTTCCATCTTCTTTAATCTTATGAATATGGTTAACGTAGCATATAATTCAAGAAGTAGGTGCTTTAAACTCAAAGGGCAGTTGCCACAGCACAATGGCTGTTTTAACGTAATGATGGGTACACGATCATGTCATTAATATGCGGCCCTGGACTTTAAAATAAAACCATACATTATTGGTCTCTAGTTCCCTTGTCAGCTACAGAAGGTTGCCTAATCTAAGCCCTTTACCCTCCTTGCAGCTGTAAAAGTAGCAAGACTGGAATTGGTGTGAAAAGCTCAAAAACATTAATATTTTAAACAGACATAAAAGGGGTCACCCTGATGCCCTGGTGCATGGGTGGGGAAGATAAAAACATAAATGTGGGTGTCTAAAAAATAATAGTTTCTGAACGCAACTTAGTTATATAGATGACCATGACACCAAAAGTAGTGGCCATTAATATTTGTATCAACAATAACCACTGTTATTCTAATAATAATTTTATTTTTGATGTTCTTTCTATTCAACTATGTGCAAGGCTGGTGCGACATCTGGTAACACTGAACAGTCTATTATCACAGAAAAAAAATGTCACCATGGCTTATTTTAGACACTTTTCTAAAGTCACTTTTCTAAAGAGATAGTCACTTTTCTAAAGAGATTGAGAATATGGGTGAGTTTTTCATTCCCCAAAAGTTGTATCTTAAGCCAGCTGAATATTTCTGTGTAGTTTCTGTTGCATATCTCTGACTAAACATATTCAAAATGCTATAAGGTACACTCCTATCACAGCTTCACTGAGTCACTTACTTTCTAAACTGAAAATGCCAATTCTTTTCAGTCTTGTATATCACAGGCAGTTTTAGCTCAAGCCTTTTGTTCATTTTTAATTTCAACTTAATGTCACCCCTTTTTTTCTTTTTAAAAGTTCACCATTGATTTACACTGCATTGTCTTAATTTTTCTTGCAAGATAAGTCAGGTGTAAAGAGAAAAGAGGAATCAATTTTCTTCAAAGAACTTTAAACCATAAATGGTAACATTTTCAGTGTAAATTACAGGCTTTCCAGCATGAAATTTCTGCCTCCTCCACAACTTTATTTGCCTCTTCAAACTCTCAAGTCAAATCCTGTATAAGTTATTAAACTATATATACAGGATAACTGATATATACTCATCCCAGTTAAGGAGTGCAACATACAATCTAAACAAGAGAGCAGGCAGGGTTCAGAAGAGGCAGGGGAACTACAGACCTCATTGCCAACATACGTTGGATCATGGAGAAAACAAAGAAATATCAGAAACAAATCTACTTCTGTTTCATTGACTACACCAAGGCCTTTGACTGTGTTGACCACAACAAAATCTGGCAAGTAATTAAAGAGATGGGAATACCAGAACACCTCATATGCCTCATGAGAAATCTGTACAAGAGTCAAGAAGCAACAGTTAGGACAGAATATGGAATGATGGAGTGGTTTGGAATAGGAAAAGGAATAAGACAAGGCTGCATTTTATCACCCTGCTTATTCAGCTTATACACAGAGCACATAATGTGCAATGCAGGAATGGAGGAATCACAATATGGGATCAAAATTGCTGGGAGAAACATCAACAACAAGATATGCAGATGACTCTACCCTAATGGAAGACAGTGAGGAAGACCTAAAGAAGCTCCTGCTTAGGTTGAAAGAAAAGAGTGCAAAAGCTAGCTTGAGACTCAATATCAAGAAAATCAAGATAATGGCAACAGGCCCTATTAGTCCCTGGAGAGTAGATGGGGAAGAAGTTGAAGCAGTGACAGATTTTATTTTCTTAGGATCAAAGATCACTGCAGATGGAGACTGAAGCCATGAAATAAAAAGGAGACTGAATTGGGAGACAAGCTATGAGAAACCTGGGGAACATAGTGAAAAGTAGAGACATCATGTTGTATAGTCAAAGCAATGGTATTCCCAGTGGTAATGTATGGTTCTGAGAGCTGGACCATTAGGAAAGCTGAGTGCAGAAGAATAGATGCCTTTGAGATGTGGTGTTGGATGAGAGTTTTGAGAGTCCCCTGGACAGCAAGGAGAACAAATAGGTCAATCTTAGAAGAAATCAACTGCTCCTTAGAAGATCAAATAGTAAAGATGAAACTGAAGTACTTTGGAGATCAAATGAGAAGAGAGGATTCACTTGAGAAAGCCTGGATGCTGGGAAAGGTGGAGGGCAAAAGAAGAAGGGGGTGGCCGAAGACGAGATGGCTGGATGGTATTGTAGACACAATGGGCACAGAGCTTGGCAGGTTGAGAAGGATGGTGGAGGACAGAGGCGCCTGGAGGACAATGGTCCATAGGGTCGCAAAGGGTCAGAACCGACTGTGTGACTGAACAAAGATCAAATACAAAGATCTTATTAAACAAAGAAGAAGGAATATAACATAGTCCAACTTCTGGGTCATGTTATGTGTCTGTTGCTGAATAGAAAACATTCAGATGTGGGTGTTTTAAAGTAACTAATGTTAAAGAAAGTTCTACATGAGTCTTTCTTATTAAAAATAAAGGTACTGTACAGTCAAACTTCACATAAAGAGTGCCTCGCTTAAAGAGTAACTCGCATAAAGAGCAGAATTTTCTCTGAATGTTCATTTCGCTTAACAAATAAAACCAACCAAAAACTCACTTAACAAATAAATCGGGGTTTGCAATCCCCCCACACACAATTGGCCATTTACAATGGTGTTTCGCTTAAAGAGCAAACTCGCTTAAAGAGAAATCCTGTGGAACGCATTATGCTCTTTAAGCGAGGTACCACTGTAACTATTTAGTTACTTTTTGAACACAAGTAAAGTGTTAAAAAGTGTTACTGTTGTTGCATTACAACTATAATAGTAACTACTGGGGCTGAAATTATAACTAATTGCTTCAAACATAACTTTCCACACTCTGTTTTAAACGTATTGATGTAAAAACAATATAAGATTGTTGTAGACACCTAGGAATAAAGACAGAGAACAATTTATTCTGCATCTGAAGACAGAGGTGCCTGGAGGACAATGGTCCATAGGGTTGCAAAGGGTCAGAATCGACTGTGCGACTGAACAACAACAATTCACTGTATATCCCCACATGGGCATTTTAAAATGAAAGTAACTCTCTATCATTACCATTCTTCTTTATCTGCATCACAGTTGCAAAAGTATCTCAAATCCAAGCAGCTTTCTTCCAATCCACAAGCGCACTGTTGGACCCTTGGGAGAGATCCTCCCCAGTAAGGATGCTTCTCGTTGGCGCGGCCAACCCACCAGACAAAGGGCATTCCATCTGGGGAAAGAAAGAAACATTCATCGTCATGGCAAATGCAAATTATATTGCGAGATCAAGAAAAAAATACAGGCACACCTCTTTTGTGTTACAGATGGTTGATGCCTCATTCTGTATCTGTTTTTTAAAAATGCAAAAAGCAAAAGTTAGCATTTTGAATCCAGCATTTCAGATCTGCATAGTTTACTGTAAACTAACACTTGTAAAGCACTACTTCTTCCTCTGAAGATATACAGTACATACACATTGCATAGATATTTGTAAGTTTACCATTTCAAATCAAATATTTCTTTTTAGAAATTCAGAGCATGATAATAGTTGCACTTTTCTTTGCACAACAGTGTGCTACCTGGATCAGACTGCCTTGTTGCTTCATCTCTGCTTAAAGGAAGGCAATCTTGTAGAACACGCTAGCAGCTATTTCCATCTGAACAGGTCACCCTCTCCACTCCCAGAAGCAAAACACGTTTACAACAGCCATAGTTCATTTATGGCAATGTTCTGCATGGGCACATTCTGCACACTTGCATGCACTTTTTACATCCGCTTCCAGTGGGAGGAACCACATGATTGGCCTGCAGCCCTAAAAGTTTGGGCACCCCTGCTTTACCTAGTTCTTTCAAAAACTATTTTCAGATTCAAAATGCCCATGAATTGTATAATGTATTATCCAGAATAGTTTTCTTTCTCAATGGAATAATGAGAACACCACTAAGCTTCTCCTTCAGTGACAAACAGTGGGGTAGCTATAACTTCTAAATGAGGGGCTCATCATGACAGTATATGGATGGATGAATTTGTATGTGCATACACACAGTATAATACACAATTTATTAAAAGCAGAATAATTGAAATGCTACACATAGTTACCTAGAAACAGGCAGTTCATCATCAGAACATGAGAATGGGCAGATGTACCTCCATGCTCAGACTGCAAGCTGGCTCTACCTGGGCAACTTACATTAAATAATTCTTATATTTGGATAGTGCCAGTTCAACTTGTGGAGCCCAATGACCTTTAACAAAAGGTCTGGTGGAAAGCAGCTTAGGTAGCCCATGGGGACAGGGTGGGGGCAGGAACAAGGTAGATGATCCACTGGGAAGAGTAGGAACATCTTCAAAAATAGCCAAAAAAAGTTGTTGTTGTGTACCAATGATCTTCCAAAATATTCCATCCTTTTTTGGAGGATCATAATTGGACGGACAATTTCATGAAATATCTCCAAGGGAAGCAACATTTCTTCAGAAATTCTCAGAGATGGAATTCAACATTAATGCTGGTTGTAGCTCGGCTTTGTTCTGCCCCCACCCAACATTTTTATGTTTTATGCACTGCTGATGAATGTGGCAACCAACCACCACAATGATATTGGCAGCTTGGTCCCGGCTGTGCTTCCTCCCCAAGTCCCCAAGTCATTCTAGGGCATTGGTTCCCAACCATTTAGACTAAGATGTTTTTGAACTACAACTCCTAGAAACCTTCAACACCAGATGTGCTAGCCAAGATATCTGGGAGTTTTAGTCCAAAAACCTCTGAAGGTTCTGAGGCTGGGAACTATTGCTCCAGTCACCATGATGAATAGGCAGCCACTGCCCTTCCTGAAGAAAAGGTGGAAAAGTCTGGAAACATTTTGGCAAATTCTACAACAAGGCTATCTTCCATTTCTATGAAATTAAAGAAAAATCTCTTCCAGGATGCCCTCAACCCCAGGAAAAAGTCTTCAGAGAAACTTTAGATCAGTATTTCATGTTCATGTTTCAACATGTTCCCCATGGAATTCTAAATCATACATTTTCAGGATATCATATTTGAAGGCTCCATTTTGTCTCTCCAGTAGATGTGTAATATACAGCTTATTCAGTGAAAAACTGTGGTCAGTATGAAGCAAGACAGTGCTTTTTTGTGAGAAATTGTTAAACAAGTGCATAATTTATCCTCCAGTTTCCTATATGTTTTATTTCCCTAGATCAGAGGCTGTTGTTTCCTTCCTTGTTCGTGGGGCTGTTTAGACAGCTTTTTTTTTTACCGCAACATTGCAAAGTGGCTGAGAGTACTGTATTTTTTTTTATTTTAAAACTGTTACATAGTCCATCATTCTTCTACACAGCTTCCTTGGCAGCTTGAACTTCCTGATTCCTGATTTCAAAATGGACTGAGGAAGGAATTACCTCATGATACCTTCCCCTGGGCTTTAACTGAAGTGTGGCAATTTTGCAGGCAGGAGCAGGCTGTAATTAAACAGAGGGCATGTGGACACACTCCTCAGCCACATTCCAGGGGACATCAGCATAACAACCCTGCAACTTTTGAATTCGCATTGGAGGCTAGCCATTCCTTGCCATATAGTGGCTTCTGCTACCTCCTTTTCAACAACCAGTGGAAGAGATAAGGACTCTCCTGACTGTATTGTATTTTCTTGACTGTATTGTATTTTTATTTTCATGTAAGATTTGTTGACTGCATTGACTTTATTGTATTTGTTGTTCTATTTATATTTATGTTGTATTTATAGTGGATTTGTTGTAATATATGTTGCTCATGTTTTGTTAGCCCCTCTGAGTTGCTTTGGCAAGGAGAGCGGCATATAAGTCCAATCAATCAATCAATCAATCAATCAACTTGCCTATGAGTAATCCTCTGACATTTCTCTTCCCTTGAAACAACTTTATTAATTATTTTACTGAGAATTATTCAAATCCTCATGGGACAAACTGTCATCACAATCCTAACATTAAAAAAGAGATTTTTCTCCAGGCAGATAGTAATGATGATGTTGAGTTTTGCTCTGACTTGCCCCCTTTCTACCAGAGCAGTGGTTCCCAAAATGGGGCCCACAACTCACATGGGGACTTCCATTCCCAGAAGCCTAAGTCAGGACATTGGCTGATCAGTGTTTTGAGGAATTGATTTAGGCTTCTGGGAATTGAAGTCCAAAAACCAAAGGTTGCGAAACACTGTACTAGAGCCTCTTTAGAAGGAAAACAAAGCTTATGAAATTACTTTTAAAACTAATCAGGTGCCATTTGTAAACTACCCTTTTCCAGAAGTAATCATCAGCTTTGTAATTTTTAAAAATCTAATTGCAATTGATACTTTTAGTTGCTTTAAAAAAACCCAAATGCTCGAATCTCATAACTCAGTGATGGTGAACCTTGGCACTCTAGGTGTCCTTAGACTTCAATTCCCAGAAACCCAAGTTAGCACTTCTGCTGATCAGGGCTTCTGGGAATTGAAGTTCCAGAACACCTGGAGTTCCAAGGTTCACCATCACTGTAATAACCTATGACACAAAACACACACTTCTGTCTATTTCATTACCCACAACAAAGCACAGGATAGCAGATGAGCCAAAAATGGGAGCATGAGAAAGTCCTCCTCTAATGGTCATTGAGGCTGTACCTCAGAAAGAGGTAGGATGAGACCCATTGTTAGATTAAAAATTGGGGGTGATACAAATTAGAAAAGTTTACTTAGAAAACAAATAAGAAAACAATAAAACAATAAGTGATAGCAATACAGACGCACTTGCGCACTATTGCCGGCCACAGGGAGATGTTGAAATCAAATCTGCTGTTCTTTCATGTTTTATTTGGTGTGTGGAAGGTGTGCGGAAGACGGGGTAATCTTATACGGCGAGTATATAACAAACTCTATATTTTGAGTGGAAATGTTGGGGGGTCGTCTTATACGCCCAGTCATCTTATATGCGACATATATTACATGTTTAAGTCAATACAAAGGAAGACAAAGGGGGAAACTCATGGCCATTCAGAGAAGATAAATACACAGATCAAAAGATAAGTACTCAGTGGCGTAGCGTGGGGGGGCGGGGGGGGCAAATGCCCCGGGCAGCGGCTTTCAGGGGGCGGCAAAATGTCCCCTCCCCACCCTTTTGCTGGTGAGCGCCCCACGTGCGCTTCGCCGCTTGCAGGCGAGGAGGAGAAAAAGGGTTTTTTTAAAGGCGGAGGAGGAGCCCGTCCGCCCGCCCGGCTGGCCATCGGGGGCTGTCCTGGCGGCGGCCCGCGTGCGCGCGCACGCTGCTCGCCTCCGCCCACCCACTCACCCACCCAACTTGCCGTGAGATGGGGCGCTCGTCGGGGGGGGGGGGGGTGGCGCCGTGGCGGGGAGCCCCTGGTGGCTGGCTGGGCAGGAGGAGGTGGGCAGCGTGCGCGCGCACGTGGGCCGCCACCAGGACAGCCCCCGACGGCCAGCCGGGCCCCTCCTTGAATTGTCCGCTTAAAATAAAAACCCTTTTTCTCCTCCTCGCCTGGAAGCGGCGAAGCGCAAGCCGGGCTCTCGCCAGCAAAAGGGTGGGGAGGGGACAGTTTGCCGCGCCCCCTGAAAGCCGCTGCCAGCGAGCGAGAGGACGGGTTGTGCGGTCGCGCGCGCGAGCGGACGGGTCGCGCGGTCGCGTGCGCGAGCGGACGGATCGCGCGCGCGAGCGATCGCCTTCTGCCTGGGGGGCACCTTCTGCCTGGGTCGGGGGGAGGGGGGCGGCGGCAGCGGCGAGCTGGGGGCGGCGGCAAGTTTGTTCTTCGCCCCCGGCGGCTGAAGACTGCGCGACGCCACTGTAAGTACTGTATAGCAGATTAGTAACACAAAAGCAACAAAATGTTTCTTCAAGCACAAACAATACAGTAACAAGTTGTTAGCTGATATTTTGAAATTTACCCTTTAGTTTAAGTTATATTCTTTATTTTTAAATAAAGTTCTTTGAACCTTTCAGTTTCCCTTGGGATGGCCCCTGAAATAGTCATCACACAAGAGCACAGACCTTGATGGCAGACAGTGCCTGCATCAATTAACACCCAATGCAGATAAAGCAATGCAGATATTAAAAGAAGAGAATCTTTATCAAGACTTTTGTATCAAACCAGTTTTTCCAGCCATAGCCTTCCTACCACAAGTGGAATTCAGTACCTATTGTTGTGGAAATGCAGCTGGTAGAGAATTGTCCTTTGCATAGCATTCTGTGTGCAAGAGATCAAGAAGCCAATATTTACAATCTCTGAAGACTGGGATATTTAATTAAAAGAGGGTGATTGTTTTGTACAGTACTTGCAAAAACATTGTGTTGCTTTGTGTTACTGATCTGCAATAATCTGTGTAGTATCTTACTTGAATAGCCATGAACTTCCTTTCTTTGTTTACTGAAACTGTAAAGATTTAATTGAGTCAGTTAGTTTGGTGCCCCTGAAACATTATAAAACTGAACTCTGCGGTCAGTAGATTACCGTATTCCTGGCTTTACCATCTGCCTAGAGCAGGGGCGTAGCTACCACCGCATCTGCCATATCAATTATACGGGGGGGGGGGGACGGGCCACGGGGGCCCCCAACGTGTGTAAGCAAAAATTAATAAAAAGTTCCCAATTTTTTTTATTTCACAAATGACAAAAGTCAAAAAAAGCAATTTATTTTTTTCCCGCGTAAAGCGTGCATTCAAAAGTTGGCAACACCCTACATCGGTTATCGCAGGCTGTGGGATTTCCCCATTTAAGTCATTTACTTCAACGGGGGAATCCCACAATAATCGATGTACATACGATGAATAAATATTTCTTTTAATTTTATGCAATTTTTTTTCTTTTGTGAGAAATCTTTACCCTTCCTTAGGGCCCCCAAACAAATTTTTATACGGGGCCCCGCCAAGGCACGCTACACTTCTGGCCAAGAGATAGGTCAAAAAGCATAGGCCCTTTGCCTGTTTACATCTGTATTAATTATTACTCTGTGCTTGTGAACCGCCCTGAGTCGGCCCAACCAAGTTTTTGTTGTTCAGTCGCACAGTCGATTCCGACCCTCTGCGACCCCATGGACCACTGACCGCCAGGCACTCTTGTCCTCCACCATCCCCCTCAACTCGCTCAGCTCTGTGCCCATTGTCTCCACGATACCATCTAGCCATCTCATCTTGGGCCGTCCCCTTCTTCTTTTGCCCTCGACCCTTCCAAGCATCAAAGCTTTCTCAAGTGAATCCTCTCTTCTCATTTGATGTCCAAAGTACTTTAGCCTCATCTTTATTATTTGACCTTCTAAGGAACAGTCAGGGGTGATTTCTTCTAAGATTGACCTATTTGTTCTCCTCACTGTCCATGGGACTCTCAAAACTCTCCTCCAACACCACATCTCAAAGACGTCTATTCTTCTCCGTTCAGCTTTCCTAATGGTCCAACTCTCGCAACCATACATTGCAACAGGGAATACCATTGCCTTGACTATGCGAATTTTTGTTTTCAATGTGATGTCTCTACTTTTCACTATGCTCCCCAGGTTTCTCATCGCTTGCCTCCCAAGAATCAGTCGCCTTTTTATTTCATGGCTGCAATCACCATCTGCAGTGAGCTTAGATCCTAAGAAAGTAAAATCTGTCACTGCTTCTACTTCTTCCCCATCTATTTTCCAGGGACTGATAGGGCCTGTTGCCATTATCTTGGTTTTCTTGATATTGAGTCTCAAGCCAGCTTTTTCACTTTCTTCTTTCAACCTAATTAGGAGCTTCTTTAGGTCCTCCTCACTTTCTGCCATGAGGGTGATATCATCTGCATATCTCAAATTGTTGATGTTTCTTCCAGCAATTTTGATCCCAAATTGTGATTCCTCCATTCCTGCATTGCGCATTATGTGCTCTGTGTATAAATTGAATAAGCATGGTGACAAAATGCAGCCTTGTCTTTCTCCTTTTCCTATTCCAAACCACTCCGTCATTCCATTTTCTGTCCTAACTGTTGCTTCTTGATTCATGTACAGATTTCTCATGAGGCATATAAGGTGTTCTGGTATTCCCATCTCCTTAATTATTTGCCACATTTTGTTGTGGTCGACACAATCAAAAGCCTTCGTGTAATCAATGAAACAGAAGTAGACTTGTTTCTGATATTCCTTTGTTTTTTCCATGATCCAGCTTATGTTGGCGATGTGATCTCTAGTCCCCCTGCCTCTTCTGAAACCCGCCTGCACTTCTGGTAATTCTCTCTCCACATACTGTTGCAGTCTATCCTGTATTATCTTGAGCATCACCTTGCTAGCGTGAGGGATGAGCGCAATTGTTCGATAATTTGTACATTCTTTGGCATTACCCTTTTTGGGGAGTGGAACGTATACAGATCTTTTCCAATCCTGTGGCCATTGTTTTGTTTTCCAAATCTGCTGGCATATAGAATGAATAATTTGATTCCATCATCTTGCAGGGCTTTGAAAAGTTCAACTTGGATACCATCAACTCCACTGGCTTTGTTGTTTGCAGTGTTTTTTTAGGGCCTTTCTGACTTCACTCTCTAGAATGTCTGGCTCATGTTCAATGTTCTCATCATTGTGATTATCAGGGGTGTTGAGGTCCTTTTTGTATAGTTCCTCTGTGTACTCTTTCCATCTTTTCTTAATCTCTTCTGCATCTGCTAACTCCTTGCCATCTTTGTCTTTTATCATGGTCATTTTCGCTTTAAATGTTCCCTTGAGTTCACCAATTTTTTTGAAAAGATCTCTAGTCCTACCCCTGATATTGTTTTCCTCTATTTCTGTGCACTGTTCGTTCAGGTACGTTTCCTTATCTCTCCTTGCTTTTCTTTGAAATTCTGTATTCAAGTGATTGTATTTTTTCCTTTCTCCTTGGCATTTTGCATTCCTTCTGTCCTCCGCTATTTTAAGAGCCTCCTCGGATAACCACTTAGCTTTCTTACGCTTCTTTTCTTTTGGTATGGTTTTTCTTGCTGCCTCCTGCATGATGTCCCGCATCTCTGTCCATAATTCTTCTGGCACTCTGTCTATCTGGTCCAACCAAGTAGGGCGGTATAAAAATTGGAGTAAATAAATAAATAAAATAAATAAATTGTTTTTATTTTTAATTTGATTTTCAAGTAAACTTCTTTAATATGTATCAAACAATTGGTCTATGGCTCATTTTTAAAGCTTGTGAAACAGTTAATATTAAAAACAAAATGATTTCAGACTTCTTGGGCTGGATGCCTGCAGCTCTAAAGCCATGGAGTCTGAAATTCAGGTGACAAAGTCACCCTTTTTTAATTATGCATCCCAGCCTTCACAATGAAGGACAAATCATATCAGACATTGTAAAGATGAGCGAATCAGAGTTAAAATTTTAAAAAATCAATCAAGTTGTGACACATCACAAATGGAAGCCAGTTTTCCTATGAAAACTGGCCTCTTGACTTCTTGTAAATATATTGAAATGCAAACTGGCAAGTCTCTTCTGCCAGCTCTATTTCCACAAACAATAGTTGTTGACTTCCACATCTGATTGGAAAGGCTGATAATCCTGCTGGAAAGGCTGGTTGAAACAAAAGGTCCTTTCATAAGAATTCCCTGACAGCACAAGGTGTTTCCACCAGGAATCCTTCAGGTGATTCCCTTGTTAATATTGTGTTCTTCCACATATCTGCATTGATCTAATATCAGAGCTGTCCTTTTAGTTATAATTTTCCTTTCAAAGCTTCCGCCTGTGAAACATTCTATAAATATTAAAACAAAATAATTTCTCACTCCATGGCTTGGATGCATGCAGCTCTTGCATAGAGTCTGAAATTTAGGTAACACCATGATAGCCTAGATTTAGGAGAAATGAAAAAATTTAAAAAAATTCAATTTGTAGAATACAGTACAGTAATACCTCATATAACATTAGTATCGAATAACACTAAAATCGCATAACATTAAGGAATCTGGGGGGAAGAATTGCATCAGATAACATTAAGATCCTATGGGATGCTTCAGATAACAACCACTAAAGCCTGTGTGGTTACAATGTATCTCTATGGATCCCATAGGATTTTAACATGCATCGGATAACACTAAAAATCATATAACACCAAGACTTGTGGAACCAGGTTTTAGTGTTATATGAGGTTTTACTGTACATGCATAATACTACTTAACCAACTTTCAGACCAGCCAGAGAACAGGAACTGGAAAGGAATGAATTAATCTTAAAGATAAAGAATCTCCCAAGACAAATTTGTTCAAATAAAAGTAAATTCTTTAGTGCTTATCAAGGTACATGAAAGTACACCTTTCCTGCTATATCTTGAGGGATTTGAAAAATCTGGTCATACAAAATACTTTTTTTTTTTTTTTTGGCAGAATAGGCTTTTTTTCTATCAAAAAAGATTAGCCAACTAAATTAGATGGGGGCATACAACAAAGGAGAAAAAGCATGAAACATTAAAGGAAGCAATTAGGTACAGTCAACTAATTATGAGGTGCTTGAGAAGAAATGTGCAAAGTCAGATATGCATTTCCACATTCTTTGTCCTAAGCTTAGACCTTTGCAATGCAAACAAAGGGAAAAAAGCAGCACAATTCCATGTAAGTTGAGTAATAATACCCTTTGAGTAATAATACCCTGGGGATTCAATTGGTTTTGTTCCTATGCATGTGAATATAAGGATTGATATGTAAGAGAAGGAGCTCAACTTTCACATCCTGATAAATAAGGAAGCACTGACTTTGCCTCTTTGTCTTGTGGTGTCTAAAAAGTAAGACAACATGACATAAACTACTGCATTTGATTTTGCAATTTTCTGATCTGCTGGCATATAATTTTCTCTTTTTAAAATTGTGATAGTGATGTACTATAGAGGGGGGAACTGAAATGATGCTCAAGAAAACAAGCATCTAAGCAGACGGTAAAGGTAACAGTCACCAGTGCTCAAAAGCCAATCATATCTGACTCTAGGGTTCGGTGCTCATCTCTGTTTACAGCCAAAGACCCAGCACTGTCTGCATCTGCAGATGTTTTGGTGGACACATGGCACACACGCCTCAACACTGGAGCACACTGAATGCTATTTACCCTCCCACCGAAGTGGTAGCTATTTATCTATTTGCAATTTCTTGCTTTTGAACTACTAGGTTGGCAGTAGCTGAGACAGAGACAGGAGCTCTCTCCATCGTGCAGTACTTGGGAATTGAACTCTGACCTTCCAGTCATTTAGTTCAGTGTTGAACCACCATAGTCCCATCTAAGCAGTTATATCACCTGCAAAACTATAGCCCCTCTTTTAAAAACAGATCACAGAATCACTTTCCCTTGCACTCTCAATGCAACATTTCCATTTTACCTAGTGTGGGACCAATCATATATAGTAGAACATTTTGAAGGGCATGCATGGTTTTTTTTTTTTTTTTACAATATGGACCAGACAAGTGTCTCCCTTCATTTAAGCACACACAAGATTCTGGAATATGTAAATATCTTCCACCCTCCCTCATCAATCATGCCTCAGGCTTAGATACTAAGTACAGGGTACATAATCACTCTAGTACCGATCATGTATTAACGTATCATGAAATATTAATCTCACTTGTGCAAAGGTGGGATCTAAGTTACTTTTAGAACTATGAGATACATGAATGAAGTTACTGGAAAAACCAGTTGATAAAACGCTGGAGAATGTAAATCATCTTTTCAAATTAGTTCTCTCATCTAGAAACTTTTTTCTCCACTATGTAAACTGTTATTTGTGCTTGCCTTCATCTCAGAAATTGGGGAAATCATTATGCTGGGCCAAAGATCCTAAATCTCCCAGCAAATATGACCATTCATAGTTTTTTTTACAAAAAGAAGACTGTTGTTCTAATATTAATTAAATACCCTTGCTGGAGAAGGGAAGACAGTGCTTAGAAATTAGTATGTATACTAGCAAAACACTTGTTACGCTTTAGGCAGAATTTGCAGGCACATTGAAGCTTATTTAGGGTTAGCACTTTAATTGGCAGCTTGAACAGACATGACAGAACTCATCTGTCTAATTAAAAATGGTCTAATTCAGGGGAAGACAATATTTAGCTTTAAAATGCAACTTTGTGTGGCTATTAGGAAATAATAGTGACAGTTAATCAAAGTCAAGTGGCATATTATTGCCTCTTGGAGAGGATCATTAAGCTAGAACATCATCATATGATAAACAGTCATCGCCATAGTATTAAGAATGAACAGGCTTATAATATCTTCTCTGTGTTTGACTATCTCTATTTTATTGGACTAAACCAATTTAAAGATTTATGAAAGTCCCCCAAAGTAATACATTTACCAAAGCTTGAGTTGTTTAAATCCCAGCTAAATAGAGAACTTGCTAGTATACTGGAGGGAACAGTTTGACACAGGATAGGGAATAGACTTCAGTAGTCTAATGTATCTTTTTTAGTATTTCTTGCAGCATCTGATTCTGCCACTAAGAGATGAAATAGTATCTCACTTGAAGAGCAGTAAGCGGAGGAATGAGGGCCATATACACCCTCATATTTGTTCAATTAAAATTTTTAACACATGCTTTAGAAGAATATAATTATGCTCTTAGCAATGTGTGTTTCCCTAACATGATGTTCAGAAGCAATATAATAATTTTGTAATGTTTTCTTTTAATTATTCTAAAGTGATCCCCATTAAATGCTTACTGTGAATATCACAAAAGGAAATATCTTAAAACCTGTCAATGGAAAAAGCTACTAGATGCAACTGTTAGATTTTCCATAGGCTATCATATGACATAGTAGTGGGGTCCAATGACTTTAGCACTGCTTCCATTAGTAAGGAAATATTTACACTCTGTTGATTTCAATGGACTAGTCACGGCATGACTATACCTGGCTCCTGTGCAATGGCTGAAATCCTGTTGTGCAGTTATGCAAATAGCATACAATTTAGATGCAAATTACTTAAGTTTTTTTAATACCCTTAGACATTATCTGTTGCCTACTGAGTCACACACAGATACTGTCTACTGAAACTTCTTAACATATGACAATTTACTTCTGAAGATTTTACACCACTTGTGTAAACTGCAAAACAAGATTTCAGCCAACATATTTAGAACAGGTTGACTTTGTCATACTTAAGCATCTTAAATGCTCAGGACTTAGCCTTGGAAAAATAAATGTAGTTTTGGAAAGCAAAACTCTGAAGAAATGGTGCAATAAATATTTCTCTCAAACACAGTAGGTTTTCAAGGACATTTTGCTTCCTGCATGATAATAAAAGAAGAACTGTTTCCTGAATTCAAGAGAGAAATTAGGTCTAGTATGCTTTTGCCTCATTGCTCCATGGAAGGGAAACTGTATGAGTATCCACCCCTCAAAGGGAGACTCCTAATCTTGTGCCCATTATTTCACTGCTTTCAGGATTTGTCACACTATGCGTCACACAAAGGGAAGCCTGTCAGTATTGGGAGCTGCTTACATAATTCCCCTTCTGCTAACAGGATCACAGCATAATAGAATACCTGAGTTGGAAGTGGGGCCTTTTAGGTATAGCGGCCAACCGTCACGGATTCTCCGGGACAGTCCCGATTTGAGAGGGGGAATCCCGAGTTACCATTTTTAGGAAAATGGTCACGGAATTCCCCCATGACGTCCCGGCTGTCCCGATTTCTCTTCGGCAGCAGGCATTTTTTTTAAAAAAAGGAGCAAAAAATGGCTCCAAAAATTCAGCAATGTGATTGGCTCTCTATGTCAGCTGACATAGAGAGCCAATCACATCGCTGAATAGGGGAAACACCTATTCAGCGATGTGATTGGCTCTCTATGTCAGCTGACATAGAGAGCCAATCACATCGCTGAATAGGGGAAACACCTATTCAGCGATGTGATTGGATCTCTATGTCAGCTGACATAGAGAGCCAATCAAATCGCTGAATTTTCCCCCCTTCCCTACCGGAGTTTTAAAAAAAGCCTCTTTAGTCTCATCAGCTGTTAGTCGGGAGAGAAGGTAAGCAGAGTTGGGGGGTGTATTCTCTGTGTCCGAGCAGGCTGCCTGCTTATTTTCGGGGGGTGGCTTATATTTCTATATGAGTATATAGAAATATAAGCCACCCCCCGAAAATAAGCCATCAGGCCATTTTTGGCCATTTTGGGGGGGAAAAAAGAATATAAGCCATGCCATGGCTTATATTCTTCCCCCCCCCCCCAATGGCCAAAAATGGCCTGATGGCTTATTTTCGGGGGGTGGCTTATATTTTTAGAGCCCCCCGAAAATCGGCACATGGCTTATTTTCCAATAAACTGTGCATGCGCAGAAACTCAATCTGATGCATGCGCAATGCATCAGATTGAGTTTCTGCGCATGCACAGTTTATTGGAGCCATTTTTTGCTCCTTTATTTTTTGGCCCCGCCCATGACGTCGTGACGTTGGCCCCGCCCATGACGTCATGACGTTGGCCCCGCCCCACTATCCCGGATTCAGTTTTGTAAGGTGTTGGACGCCTTACTTTTAGGCCAATGAGTCCAAATCCCTGGTAATTGCAGGAATCCAGATCAAAACAGAACTGACAGGTGGTTGTCCAATTCTCCCAAATGCCTCCAGCATTAAAGTGCTCATCACTTCCTGAGGCTGTTGGTTCCACTGTCATACTGCTCTAACCATTAGAAAGGTCCCCCCCCCAATATTCAGCCTATATCTGGCTTCCTTTAGTTTCAGCCCTTTATTATGCATCCTGCACTCTGGAATGCACTCTTTATGACCATATTTCAGGTACAGTAATACCTCGGATAACGATTGCATTGGATAACGCTAGAATCAGATAACGATGCAAGTTTTTTGGAAAAAACTTGCATCGGATAATAATTCTGGATAACAATCTTTTAATGTTATCCTAGACAATTGTCTGGGTGTGTGTGGATTGGGTAGAACATCTACCCAATCCACACACACCCAGCAATCCATTGCTGCGGGGGTGGTGAATTGGACGCAAGAGTGCAGTAGAGTCAGGGGAAAGGCACTCGCTAGGAGTCCAGTAGGGTTGGGAGAAGAGGCGCATGCGAGAAGGCGCACCAGCAGGTGCCTCTTTTCCTGATCCTACTGGACTCTTAGCGCTCGCTAGCAGTCCAGTAGGGTCGGGAGAAGAGGCGCACTCAAGAAGGCACACCAGTGTGTGCCTCTTCTCCTGACCCTACTGGACTCTTAGCCCTCACCAGGAGTCCAGTAGGGTTGGGAGAAGAGGCGCCTGCTCGCATGCGAGAAGGCGCACCAGCGGGCGCCTCTTCTCCCGACCCTACTGGACTCTGAGCCCTTGCTAGGAGTCCAGTAGGGTCGGGAGAAGAGGTGCCCACTTGCACGTGACAAGGCGCACCAGCGGGCACCTCTTCTCCCAACCCTACTGGACTCTTAGTGAGCGTTTAGAGTGCAGTAGGGCCGGGAGAAAAGGCTATGGTTGGGGACTGGATTGGGTTGCCCTATCCACCCCCCAACCACAACGATGACTTTGGGGACAAACCGTGCAGTTTGTCCCTAAAGTCAGGGCTTTTTTTTTTTAGCATTGTTCGATGCATGCATAGGACAACGCTAAAAAATCGGATAACATCATGACTTGTGAAACCAAGTCATAACTTTATCCGACATTTGACTGTATTTGAAGAGTGCCATCATATCCCTCATCAGTCTCCTTTTCTCAAGGATAAGCATGCTCAGTTCCTACAGTCTTTTCTCACATGGCTTGATTTTCATTCTTCTGACCCTCCTTGTTGTCTTTGTACCTGATCTAATTCATTTTCACCTTTTTAAAAAATGTGGTGCCGATAATTGGACACAGCACTCAGCTGTGGTCTAACTAGTGCTGAATAGAGGGGGACTAATAACCTCATGGGTTTTGGAGACTATACTTCAGTTAATGCAGCCTAAAGCAGCACTGGCCTTTTTTGCAGCCACTGTTGATTCATATTTAACCTGTGATCTACAACAATTTAAAGATAGTTCTCGCTTATAGTATTACTGAGCCAAGTATTCCCCATCTTTGTGCATCTGGTTTTTGTTTCCTAGGTGAAAAATTTCCCCTTATCCATGTTAAATTTACTACCCTTAGATACTTGGCTACTGGATAATAGCCTTGATGTTCTGGCTTTTATTTAGAATACATAATATCTATCCCATACTTACAACCCTCTCCTTGTGCCCTTCTTTGCTTCCTTTCAGATAAAGACAAAGAATAAAAGATATCTTCACATATCCTATTTCTACAGATATATCCAGACACCTTCCTTGCCCAATAATATATTGTGATACATTTTACAGATAAACAAAGATATTATTGCATAAGGTAATAATACTTCATAAAGAACATGAGTTTGAAAAAATTTGCATATGGAAGACAGTAAAATTGAGAGATTTTCCCACTTTTGCGAGAAAGCTTCATACACAGTGATGGGATGCAACAGGTTTGCACCAGTTCACCAGAACTGGTAGTAACTTTTCCCAGTGCCCCGGACAAACGGTAGCAGCTTTTGGGGGGAACCACCTTTGGGGCTTATCTTTTCACTGGTTCCGCCACTGCGCATGCACGCCAAGCACTTGGTGTGCATGCACGCCTACAGTGCTTGGCACGTATGCACAGCCTCCTTGCTTTCCTCCCAAGCGGGGAGGAGGAAGAGAAGCTGCTAGCCTGAAGCTCCCTATAGCCTGCTCCCCAGGGTAAGTGACTTACCTTGGGATGTGGCATGTCTGTGTATATTTTAATGTGTATTTAATACCGTTACCTATACAGTAAAACACCGGATAACGATTGGATTGGATAACGCTAAAATCGCATAACGTTAAGTAATCTGGGGAGGAGAATTGGATCAAATAACGTTAAGGTCCTATGGGATGGATTGGATAAAACCGTTAAAGCCTGTACGTTTACAATGTATCTCTATGGAGCTTTAACGTTATCTGATCCATCCCATAGGATTTTAACATGGATTGGATAACACTAAAAATCGGATAACACCAAGACTTGTGGAACCAAGTTCTAGCGTTATCTGGTGTTTTACTGTATTGACGTACTATCACAGTTTCTAAAAAGGTCTGGCGGCCAGTAGGCCTGGCGGCCGGCAGGCCTTTTTAGAAACTGTGATAGAAACTGGTGGCCTGGCTTGGGGTTTTTAAGCAAAGCTACACATGTGCTGTTCCAATTGCTATTCCAATTGGAGAACCCTTAAGGAGGTACAGCTGTTTTACATTTACATTAAAGCATATTAACCTAGAGAACTGGTATGATGACCATATCGATCTTGCAACATGGTGCTGCCCAGGCACTTATACTAACAGGTGACGGGTTTGTGTTTGGGGTGGGTAGGTGGGTTGATTTGTGTTTGGGGTGGGTGTTTGGGTGGGTGGGTGTATTTTAATGTAATTTTTATTGTATTTATTTATTTACGGATTTGTGTTGTGGGTTGGTGGGTGGGTTGAGGTGTGTGTGTGCGTGCTTATTTTTATTTTATTTATTTATTTATTTTTCTTTGACCCTGCCCATGATATCATGATGTCAGCTCCGCCCACACTGTGATGACATCACGGTGGGGTAGTAATTTTTTTGACAACCCACCACTGTCCATACAGTTTCCACTTATCACATGAATGGCAATGATTGAAAATACAAAGCTGGTGTTTAAGGGGAACCTTGTGAAAGTACAGTAAGGGTATCATAATATCATCATGCTACTCACACCTATCACTATGTCCTATCCAGGTATATCTTCTGACCAATGTTGTTTGATGTTAGAACTGCAGAACTGGAAGGGACTCCATAGCAGACCTTTCATTTTAGCCCCTGCCAAGGGAAGCACAGTGGGGAACTGATCTCCCACCTTCTGGCTCCACAACCAGACACTTAAACCACTGAGCTATCCAGCAGTTTGAAAGTTGATTGAATTATTTCTGTGTTTAAAGAAGATGAAATAATATGTTCAGATTTGAATGCTATGGTGGACCTTCCTTGGACAAACAAATATAATAATTCTAATGTAAAGGTAATGTGATGACATCATGGCAATATCATCAAGCATATGTAATAACAACATGGGCAATAATATTATGGATATTGAGAAGCATTAGAATTGAAAGAAACATTGTCTCCATATTAAAGAGACTTTGAAGTAAAGGGGAAGACCTTTGTATGCTTTGCTCTCATCTAAAAGTGAGGACTCAACCTAAATTGGTAAAAACTAGGAATCTAGTAAGCATTCTATCCATTTCTAAATATTTGTCCCAGGATAATAGTACTGCTGGGACTGGAGTGGCTCAAGTGGCTAAAATGCTGACTGAAGGGCAGGATTCCCAAATACTGCAGGATGGAATGAGCTCCAGTCTTTGTCCCAGCTCCTGCCAACGTAGCAGTTTGAAAGCAAGGAATTGCAAGTAGATAAATAGGGACCACTCGGGTGGGAAGGTAAACAGCATTCCATGCGCTCCGGTGTCTAGTCATGACTGCCACATGACCACAGAAACATCTGCTGACGCAGACAGCATTGGCTCTTCACCTTTGAAACAGAGATAAGCACTGAACCCTAGAGTCAGAGATGACTGGCTTTTGAGTAAGGTAAACCATAATAGTCGTGCTGCTGCTGCTGCTGCTGCTGCTGCTGGCTAGGACTGCTTAGTTTTGGCTCATTTGCAGGGTGTGCAATAGCTGAGATCAAACCAAAGCAGCTTGTTGCTTTAATTTCCCAGCTGGTTTTAATTTCCCAGTATCATTAGTGTCGTATACTGACAGTTTAGTCAATTAATGATATTGAAATATTGGGAAATTAGAAACTTCCTTCCTTTGCTCCTCTGTGGAGGGACAGAAGGAGGAAGCAAAGTTGTTGTTGTAGTTGTTGTTTAAAAAAAGTCATGAGACTACTAGGACAGCACTAATACACAATACCTTTTATAAAGAGTTTAAAAAAAAAAAAAAAGAAGGCTTCCTCTTGGAAACAGGAGGAAACAGGAGGAAACTAGAAGGGGGAGGGAGGGGGCTTTTATTTTATTTTTCTTAAGGTAGGCAGGCCAAATAGGGTCACCAAATGACATATCAGACCTCCACCCGACCTTAAGTGACCCTACTTAGTTTGCACCTACCTGCTCTAAATGGGCCATAAAGCTAGGTTCTCAGATTGTGAATTGACTTTAATGTTTCTTCATAGTCAAAAGGTGGGATGTAAATGTAATACATACATACATACATACATACATACATAAGGTTTCCCTTACTCGAAAGCCAGTCGTATCCGACTCTAGGGGTCTGTGCTCATCTCTGTTTCAAAGCCGAAGAGCCAGCGCTGTTTGCTTCTGCAGACATTTCCATAGTCATGTGGCAGGCATGACTAGACACTGGAGCGCACGGAATGCTGTTACCTTCCCACTGAAGTGGTCCCTATTTATCTACTTGCAATTCCTTGCTTTCGAACTGCAAGATTGGCAGGAGCTGGGACAAAGACGGGAGCTCATTCCGTCCTGCAGTATTCGGGAATCGAACTGCTGACCTTCCGCCTCCCAGTCAGCGTCTTAGGCACTTGAGCCACTGCAGTCCCTTACTTACATACATACATACATACATACATACATACATACATACAAACAATCAAATAAATAGTAATCTTTTACAGCAACAATCATTTTTGGTCCGTTAATTTATAATATTCCTATCCACATCCCTGTGGCTGCAAGTCACATTGCCTTCTGGTTGACATGAGACCCAGGGATGAGTTGTTAAAGTCATCCCATCTATTCAACCCCTTTGGCATGCTACAAAACATTTTTTTAATTCACACAGCCATTTTAACAAGCCACAAACATTTAACTGTTACAGGCATTTATTGCAGTCTAATAAATCTCAGAACACTAGGTTGGAAAAAGCCAGTCCAAAGTAAAATTCCTCAGATTTCTCCATTCTCCAGTGCAGGAATAAATATAAAAGAAACAAATGTCCCTCTTTCTACTAAAAAAGGTATGAGATATATAGTTCTTTCTGAGGCATATATTTAGTTCTCCAAATCAACCCCAGTCTTGCAATCAAGAAGTTGAGTATACGGGACCATGAATAAAAACCCACTCATAGCAACTCACTGCAGCACCTTTATTCATTGTTCACATTATTTCCAGTAAGACAGGTATTTACTCCAAAATAGCAGACAGAAACCAACTGCATAAATAAGCACATTAGAGTTGACATATCCCTCCCCCCTCTTGTTCTATAAGAGAATTCATTCATAATAGACACATTAGGACTTTTATTATAGGCACAGCAAAAAAGAAAGCTGAGTTGGGAAACGCTGTCAGCCTATATGCTGACAGTCATGTTCAGTCATATAGTTGATTCTGACCCTTTGCCACCCTATGGATCATTGCCTGCCAGGCACTTCTGTCCTATGTGCCTAGTTCAACTCCCCCCCCCCTTGAAAGAATGCAAGAATGCCATTGTCAGGTGGTGGTGGTGGTGGTGGTGGTGGTGGTGGTGGTGGTGTTTCAAATTTATATTGCTGCCCACTCACCATGGCGACTCAGGGCGGCTTACAAAAAATACATTACATTACAATACAATATGTTGGTGTGGGCTCAGGGGGATGGACGGACTGGCTTCTTTTCCCCCTGGCAGTTGGTGTAGGCACAGGGTGAGGGGCGGCAAAGACCTCAACCTGCCCTGGCTTCTTCCTCCCCTGGCAGTTGGTTTAGGCAGAGGGGAAGGGGCGGCAAGGTCCTCAACCTGCCCTGGCTTCTTCCTCCCCTTAGTCTTTTTCCCTCTCTGGGCAAGCCTACAGTTGTCAATCGCTCTCTTTCAGCCTGTCCTCTGGGGTACACAGAAAGAGCCTCCTTGGAGATTGTGGTAGTTTTTGAACCACAATCAGGCCTATCCCGGGCAATGGCCACCTTGTGCCAGCTAATCTTTTTCACACTAGGTCAGGTGAAAGGAGCTGCAGAATGAACTCACCAAAAGGTGACTTCATTTGGGCAGTTTCATCTCTGGCCTAGACATGGAAGAAGAAAAAGAAGTCTTCTGAAGGAGATAAGCTTCCACTTCCACTTCTGCTATTCTCTCTGTGACAGCTTCTGGTAGATAGATATGTTTACCTCACTGTTAAGCTAAGAAAAAAGAAAGGAGAAGATTCATAGAATGTTTCCTAGCACTGGGTTTCTGCCAGAACAGTAATTGAGTTGCATCCCATTGTCTTCCAGGCACATCATCATCTTACGTTTGAGATGTTTTTGGGCCCTGAGAAATGTTTTTCTTTTCCTCAATTAACTTACAGCAGTATCTTTACCAGCTTCACTCCTGGGCCACTTTAAGGCCTTTTGGAAAGAACCATCATGACACTTTTTCCACTCCCATATTTCCGTTGATGTGCCAATTAAATTAGGAGTTCAGAATTCTCTGAGAAGTGCTTCAGCTAGATCCAAAATGTAGCCGGCCAGTCTTAGATATCACTGGACTCCTTTGATATAATGTCTCAAATGTCTCAAATGGCTCTTTTTTCTTTTTTGCAATCTACTTGCAGATCCTTATACAGAAGTCGGTAAATGGCCAGTACTGTATATGGTACTGACATGACTCTCATCCTGAGTCTGCCCTTATTCAGTGTGACATTTTGTTTTGCTTTCAGAAATGCTATTGAATTACAGTTGGGACCCAGCTGTGCTTGCTGAAGGATATCATACTTTCACAATATCAGCACATCAGCCATTGCACAGATTCCTGGCAGCCACTCCAAGTCTTACGTCTATCAGTTTTGAAAAGACCTCAAGAGGCAGGAGTCATGCCTACTGGCATTCTTAGCTAGTAATATCTTCAAAGAATGGGGCACATGTCATAGAATAACTAGATTCTTTGTCTACTTCAGTGTGCTGGAAGATATTTTGCACAGCATAGATTGAGAATAAAGTTGATTTTGATAGATCTTAACAGTAGATAATAGAAGTAGAAGCAGTGACAGATTTTACTTTCTTAGGATCAAAGCTCACTGCAGATGGTGACTGCAGCCACGAAATAAAAAGGTGACTGACTCTTGGGAGGCAAGCAATGAGAAACCTGGGGAGCATAGTGAAAAGTAGAGACATCACATTGCAAACAAAAATTCGCATAGTCAAAGCAATGGTATTCCCTGTGGCAATGTATGGTTGTGAGAGCTGGACCATTAGGAAAGCTGAGCGCAGAAGAATAGATGCCTTTGAGATGTGGTGTTGGAGGAGAGTTTTGAGAGTCCCCTGGACAGCAAGGAGAACAAATAGGTCTATCTTAGAAGAAATCAACCCTGACTGCTCCCTAGAAGGTCAAATAGTAAAAATGAAGCTGAACTACTTTGGACACCAAATGAGAAGAGAGGATTCGCTTGAGAAAGCCTTGATGCTGGGAAGGGTGGAGAGCAAAAGAAGAAGGGGACGGCCCAAAATGAGATGGCTAGATGGTATTGTAGACACAATGGGCACAAAGCTGAGTGAGTTGAGGAGTATGGTGGAGGACAGAAGTGCCTGGCGGACAGTGGGGTCGCACAGGGTCGGAATCGACTGTGCGAGTGAACAACAACAATAGAAGGTGGTTCCTTTTCTTTGCTCTATTTAAAGGTTTCAGACCTATGCATATTTTCAGTCTCCTTGCTGGTTTCCGATCACCACCATTTTGCTTAACCAGATGGTTTCTGCACTGACTGGATAATCTCCTATGTTTGCAATTCTTGGAACACTGGAAGACTTCAATTCCCAGAATCCTAAGTCAGTACATTGGCTGATCAGTGCTTTGGGAAATTGACTTAGGTTTCTGGGAATTGAAGTCCAAAAACCAAAGATTAGGAAACACTGAGGTATGGCATCATCTTTCAAGGAGAAGAAGCTGGTATACCGGAAACTCTTTCAACAGAGATCACACACAAACTGTGTACACTGCATCTGGTGAATTGAAGGATGTCTGTGACAGGCCAATTAGACAGTCTCCTGGCCAGAAATGAATGAATAACTGGGACAAATGTAGTGCTTCTGTAATGATTTTGTGGGTCTAACTTAGTTGGAATTGATAATTGAATCTGGGATTGTATGTCTATAGCAGTGGTACCCAAACGTTTTTTTCTGCTGGTAGGTCCCGCCCCTGACAGCTGTGGTGGCTGGTGGTGGGCTGTTTCCGCTGCTGAGCATTTCTCCATCAGTGGTGGCGGTGGCTGTGGCAATTGTGCTTTGTCCCTGCTGCTTCAAGCAGCCTCTGGCTTGGTCCCATTGCTTTAACAGCCTTCAGCACCATGGATAGCTGCATGGGGAAATTTTCGAGCCTTCTCCATTTCAAAATTCGCAGCAATGGGAGATCCCCTTGGCATGCCAAGGCTGACGTCAGAGCAGTGCGCCAAGCGGCTCTCCCAGTGCCATGGATTTTGAAATGGAGAAGGCTCTGAAAATTTCCCCAATGCAGCGATCCATGTTGCCAAAGAAGCCGTGGAACTGAACCAGAGGCTGCTTGGAGCAGTGGGGACAAAGAGTGATCACCACTGCCACTATAAGTGATGTCACGTGGTGGAGGTGGGTAGGGGACGGTTTGTAGAGGGCCCAGGTTCTCAGCCTGGGCTGGATTAATGAGATGTGCTGGCCTAATTGGAACCAAGGGCTGTAGTTTGGGCACCGCTGTTCTATAGGAACAATGTGACTTGCTTCTTGCATAAAGTTCATGGCAGGATCTCAGGCAGGTACAGGACTCCGGCCGTTAGGAGAGCAGCTCTGCTAAGGCTTTGATGAGCTCCACCTGAGAGCCCTGTAAGATGAGCTATATAAGAACCAGCTCCTTCCCTAGAAGATCCCTCAGCAACAAAGTTTGCTGGAATCTCCTGCTTTTGCTTCAACCCTAAAGGTATCCTGCTTCAATTGCTTCCTTGGTTTTTTGGCTCCTGGCCTGCTTGAAACTTGTGCTCTTGGTCCAGGCTTAAAGGTATCCTGCTTCAGTTCCTTCCTTGGTTGTTGACTTCTTGCCTGCTTGGACTATGTTTCCAGTGGTGGACTGGCCTATCAGGTTACTGGGCATTGTCCCACCCCACCCTTGCCTCTTGTGCCCCTGCTGCCCCTGCCCCCCTGGGCAGAATGTTATTATATTTATTTATTTATTTCATTTTTCTTTTCTTGATCAAGGGGTGGGCCTGAGGAGCACCAACCAGAGAAGAGGTCATAACTAGGGAAGGGTAGTCATTGATGGGTGGTGTCTGCTGGGTTGGTTGTGTGCATGCTCCCACCCTCCCTCCCTCCTGCCTGGGAGCTGCAATGACCGCCATCACAAGGCAGGCTGGCAGGAAAGGAAAGGTAGCTCTCCGGCCAGCTCCCTCCCGTCAGAATGATACCTACCCAGCCTGAGGAGCAGCCAGACTTAGTGCTACCTGGAGCCTGCCTTTCGCTGCCTCCTGGAGCCTGATCCTCTGTTGCTGTCCACCGGAGCCTGGTATTTTCCCCTACCCCCAATTCCCCCTGCCAGGCACCCTCATCACCCCTGTCCAGCACCCTTTCAAGGTGGCCAGCACACCCCTGTATCTTTCCTCCACCGAACTAGCCTTGATCCAATTTCTACTCACAGCTTGGGCTTGGTTTAGGACTTGGCTAGAGTTTGCCTTTGTCCTTTACCTTGGTTGCCCTGGACCTCAGTGCCTATGCTGGTAGTTGACTGCTTGTGTACTGGACCCTTTTCAGTGCATTTCTGTAACATGTTCACCCAGTGTATGGTGCTCATCCTTGACTAAGTCTAAACCATAAACCTCTTTGGGCTTTCTTTCCCCACCCACTACTTTTATAACATTTTGGCAGATTGTGAGAGAGTCACTATGAGCAGCCATACCAGGCTATTCTCACCTGTGCCATGGAAGGCCTCAAAGCAGCAGCTGGTGCACTCCAGGAGGTTACAGACATGGGAGGACAACTGGTGGGGGTGAATAGGGGCTAAGGAGTGTGACATATTTCAGCCAGGGATCAAAGTTGGGTTTCAGACAAAGTAGTTGGAGATAAAGGAGGAGGAAGGAGAGGAAAAAGTTTACATAGAGGGGTCATCACACTCAAATGATGAGGATTTGGATGAGACTGAGAACGAGCTGGACTCTATCCTGTATACCATCAGGGACATGGAATACACTTATGTATGGAACTCCTGGACAGGAGCCTGATAGAGGTCCAATGGTCAAAGGGGGAAGACATGGAGGAAAAGACATATGCAGCCTCCACAGAATTTGTGGAGGCTTCAATGACCAATATAGTGAAGGTATACTTAAGTATACTGGAGTAAACGTTTGTGGCTGATGTTCATCAATGCTTCAAACTGTTGTTTTAAGTCTACCTCAAACAGTTCTAACAGCCTGCAAGTTCATGGGAACCACTCTTGATAACAGAAGTCCTGTTTGGGGATGGCAGCTCTCACACTGATGCAGAAGAAATTCTGGAGCTTTCCACACTCTTCTTTGGCATTTGGTTAATCTTAACAGAGGCATTGCCCCTACTCAGTTTTGAGTATTACTGCATTTAAATAATAATAATAATAATATGAACATGGAAGATTTAAAACAATGCTCCAATCCACTTGCCCTAGCTAAAATAGATTGATATATACAGTAACAGATATACATTTATATTTCTGAAGACCCCTGATTTTAATGGATCTTTACAAGCAAAAAGTTGTCAGTATGCCTAGAATAATAAACTATTCCAAGTGAAAAGTCATCAGCAACAGCAAAGGTGAAAGAGCCTGTTTCCCCTTGTTTGTGTCCTTGCAAAAAGAACCCCATCCCACACTTGGTGAGTCACCAGAAGCATTAATACCCCTCATTAAATGCCTTTATAGTCTAATAAGTAAAAAAAAAATACATTACAGCAAAACTGTAAATAAATAATTGCTGACTCAACACAGCTGCCAGCCCCTGAGTAATTCCAGCACTTGAAAAGTTACAATTAATGCCAGTAGTTAATGTTCTAAGTGGTGGAAAGGGGACTCAGGCTGCAATAAACAAATACAGTCAATTACAACCTAAGGGCATTAGACAAACGACTTCACAGTCTTGGCTCAGATGTTCCATTCGTAAGCCTACAATTATGTGTCTGTTGGTCAAAGCAGCAGGGATGTCATTTGTCATCTCAGGGTGTGCAAGATTGTGCAGTTTGGGGAAAAATGCAGCTGTAGCAGAACATACGTATAAGCAGAACCATGAAATGAACTGGATATCAGCCAGCATGTTCAGATTTCTCTCTGCTCATTTGCCACCCCTCCCTGTTAAGCTAAGAAAAAAGTAAGGAGAAGATTCATAGAATACTGCACCCAGCACATTCTACGCAGTATACTCTGACCAATTCTAAAGGTCAGCATGACAGTAACTTGTCTTCTTTATGGAGCATCTTCATCAGCTTAGAAATGTTATTCTTGCCTCATGAATAATGAACTTGAGAGCTCAGAACTTTTCTACTTACTATGCTATACTCTTCTTTGCCTTCCACCTTTGAAAACAGGTTTTAATAATTTTTGAGGTTACAGCAAGCCGTCCCGTTATGCTTTGCATTTGTTTAGCACACTGTCATGGAGATGGAAAAGGCCAGCATTTAACAAACAAAGTCATTTTCTGTTTTGGTTTTAAACAGTCAGTCAGCAGGTTAAATGCTTTCCCATCCAAATCTAATTGCTTTCTTCTATATATATATGTTGAGTTCAGTGTGTAAGTGGTGTGTAGTTCAGTCTGTGTATTCGGTCTGAAGGTTCAGTTGTTCAGGCTAGTTCAGTCTCTTTCTGACTGAAAATGTGTTAGGCTCAGAAAATTAATAAATCAGTACTCTATTCCAACCATCATTTGCTTGAGAAATTATTCTTCTTGGGTTTTTTTGGGAACTTAGGTGAAATGAACTGTATTATATTTTTGCAATGTACCTGATAACTTTATTTGAACTCAAGCCTTTTAGTAAACATCTCTTTTTCATTTTTACTAAAGCAGTGTCTGAGTATTTGTTCAGTAACTGAGCTAAAATAAACGTGGAAGTAAGCAGGGTTTGCATTTCAAAGTATTCAACCTTAATCCCTGCACCACATTGCAAAGATTATCCAACAATAAATTATATATGTATGTTCATATACTATAGTGGATCTCAAGTTCCATTGTTTGCACAGCTTCTTATTTAGGATGATAGCAATAACAATTACACTTATATATAATACCAATAAATTGTCAGATTGAGCTCCTATGTCCTCAAACACCAATTATTGTATTTTATTTTAGTTCAGTTTATAATGTACTTGTCAGTTGTTTGTTTGATTTGCTGCGTGTTGTTATTTGTTATCTGTTTGTTCACCACCCAGAGTGGGATACCACTTAAATGGGTGGTATAGAAATACAATCAATCAATCAATTTCCCCATAGTGCTTAGTGCACTCTCTGTGTGGTTCTCATTTTACTGACTTCAGAAGGATGGAAGGCTGAGTCAACCTTGATCCCTGTCAGGACTGAACTCACAATGTCAGCAGTTTTGGCTGTAGTATAGCAATTTTAACCATTGTGCCACGAACCTCTATGATTATCACAGATTATGAGTTTGAATTTTTTAAAAAAGTCCAGTTCACGGCTGGTAATATTTATTTATTTATTATTTATTTATTTTTCACATTTAGTACCCCGCCCCAATCGGGTAGCCCTGACTCTGGGCGGCTTACAGCATAAATTACCATCATAGTAATCTATAAACATAGCAATATATAGAACCTTGATTCATAAAAATTCATAAAAAGTTTAAAAACATTAAAACACTAAAACAGCTAAAAGCCAATTGATGACAAATACAAATACCAGGTGTGTGGGGGGAAGGGTGCCCTTAAATCAGCCATCCTGGATGGGAACCTACATTACTGTGTCCCCACACTTGACCCGCCAGCCATGTCTTTAAGCCCTTCCGAAAGGGGAGGAGCTCCGTCTGCAGGCACAGTTCTGTTGGAAGGAGGTTCCAAAGGGCCGGGGCGAACACAGAGAAGGCCCTCTTCCTAGTGACCGTGGCCAATGGAGTAACAAGGGAGCCCCTCCGATCCGCCCTGGTGGGATGGGCTGACATTCTTAGGGGGACGCGGTCTCTTAGGTATCCTGGCCCACTACCATATAGGGCTTTAAAGGTAATGACCAGCACCTTGAATTGCACCCGGAGGCATACTGGCAACCAGTGCAGCACCCGGAGCAGTGGTGAGGCCTGAGCATAATGCCCACACCCCATCACTACCCGCGCTGCCGCATTCTGGACCAGCTGCAGCCTCCAAATGGTCACCAAGGGCAGCCCCATGTAGAGCGCATTGCAGTAATCAAGTCTGGAGGTGACCAAAGCATGTGTGACCATGAGCAACGCATCCTGGTCTAGGAGGGGGCGTAACTGGCGTATTACACGAAGTTGTGCAAAAGCCCTCCTGGCCACGGCTGCCACCTGTTCTTCGAACAGTAGTCTTGAGTCCAGGAGGACCCCCAGGTTACGCACCGGGTCCTTCTGGGGCAAGACTGCCCCATCCAGAACCAAACTTGGCAGCTTCCGTGATAACACAGGGCCCCTCACCCATAGCCACTCAGTCTTGCCGGGATTCAGTTGTAGCCCGTTGTCCCCCATCCAGACCCTCACAGCCTCCAGGCACCTGGAGAGGACTTCCACTGCACCGCTTGGGTCCCCACGGGCCGAGATGTACAACTGGGTGTCATCTGCATATTGATGATACCTCACCCCGTGGGAATGGATGATCTCACCCAGTGGTTTCATGTAAATATTGAATAGGAGAAGAGAAAGTACCAAACCCTGAGGCACCCCATATTGAAGGGGCCTAGGGCTGGACTTCTCCTTCTCCAGCCACACCGACTGGGTCCTGCTCCTCAGAAAAGAGGAAAACCAGGACAACACAGTGCCCCGGATCCCCAATCCTTGGAGCCTTCCCAGAAGGATACCATGATCGATGGTATCAAAGGCTGCTGAGAGATTGAGAAGAGCTAGAACGGACGGGTTGCCTCCATCCCGCTCTCTCCAGAGATCATCCACCAATGCGATTAGCGCAATTTCCATACCATATCCGGGCCTGAATCCTGACTGAAAAGGGTCCAGATAATCCGCTTCATCCAGGGCATCCTGTAGCTGCCGCGCCACAGCCTTTTCCAAAACATTACCCAAGAAGGGTAGGTTGGACGGTAAACATACCATAATGACCCCCCTTCCTTACCCTGCATAGCCTAGTTATTGCATTTAACATATGCACCTGCACTTCATATAGTAGGACAGGGGATTTTGTAGACTTTGGAGATAGATTTTGAGTCTTCAGGACATGGTACAAGCTACATTACTCAGTCTTGTTATTTTGCTTTATAAAAATACCAGGTTCTCATGGCGGAACTGTAGAGCTGCAAGGTCTAGATCTACACTTGCCCTGTTCAGTTGTTCACCTAATTGTTGGGAGGAGTAAAACTTGGTTCAGGGAGAAGGATGTTCACCTAAAGCCCCACCTTTCAAATGTCACAACATCCCTCAAAATTGGATGTTGAAGATCAGGAGGGCTCTGTGACTATATTAAATTGAACATGGTTAACAGAGCTTCCACAATTAGGAATGCTGAGAAGGTTGATTTCTAGATTCTGAGTGCTCTATAACTAAATGCAACCAAAAGTTCCACAACACTCTTTTCAGAATTTGGCATTTAACATAAAACGGTTTAATATACTTGCAGGCATTTGGCAACTCCCCCAGGCCCTTCCCTGGATTCAGCCCTGTGTATTAGCAGGTGAATAGGGCTCATGTGTTTGCTACAAAGACCAAATTTGTCCTCCAAATTTATATTGTTCTCATAAATAGAGGCTGAATGAATTGCAAGCCACATGCTAACAGTTCTAAATCAAAATATGCAGTTCTGGAAGAAATGTATTGCAATAATGGCATTTGCAATATTTTCCCTCTCTATTATGATAAAGTACAATGACTACTGGAGGAGTTAGATTGCAGCTGTGTGATAAAACGAACAGAGCTAGTGCTCTTAGAGAGCCAGAGCCAGGCAATGTTTGCACTTTCAAGGTTTCTCTGACAAGGCAGCTGAGTGGCTGAATAACCTAAATGGAGCTTGAGAGTTGCATTTAGGAAAAACACATTGAAGGCTCTCAAACAGCTGGTCCACGCCCATGTAAACATCTCTTGATATCCATGAATACAAACGTGATTATCTCTTGGAAAATCTTTTGTGTTGTTTTCAGCACTACACTTTTGAAATCAGAACTGTATGTACAACAGTGATTTGTTTCATGACACATAGTAGCTTTTGTTGTGTAAACCCAGTGTTTAGTACTTTAGAGACTCTCCTCTTGTACAGTTTTTCAGCAAAAACCACAGCCTATATGCATTCTCCTTAGCATTTTATAACTTTGGTCAGTGGTGGGATGTCAAAAATTTTACTACCCCACCGTGACATCATCACAGTGTGGGCAGAGCTGACGTCATGATGTCGTGTGCAGGGCCAAAGAAAAAATAAAAATAAAATAAAATAAAAATAAGTGTGCGCCCGCGCACATGCATGCACACACACACACACCTCAACCCACCCACAACACAAACCTGTAAATAAATTAAATAAATTAAATAAATTAAATAAATATTACATTAAAATATACCCACCCACCCAAACACCCCAAACACAAACCCATCACTTACCTGATAGTATAAGTACATGGACAGCACCATGTTGCAAGATGGATATGGTTATCATACTGGTTCTCTAGGATAATATGCCTTAATGTAAATGTAAAACAGCTGTACCTACTTAAGGGTTCTCCAATTGGAACATCAATTGGAACAGCACAGGTGTAGCTTATTGATGAGGTAGCTCCAAGACTTTGCTTAAAACCCTCAAGCCAGGCCTTTTTAGGAACTGTGGTAGTACATCAATACTGTATAGGTAAAGGTATTAAATACACATTAAAATACACACAGACACACTACATCCAAAGGTGAGTCACTTACCTTGGGGAGCAGGCTATAGGGAGCTTGAGGCTAGCAGCTTCTCTTCCTCCTCCCCGCTTGGGAGGGCAGCAAGGAGGCCGTGCATACACGCCAAGCACTGTAGGCGTGCATGCACACCAAGTGCTTGGTGTGCATGCGCAGTGGGGGAACCAGTGAAAAAGTAAGCCCCGAAGGTGGTTCCCCCCCCCCCCCAAAAAAAAGAAGCTGCTACTAGGACAGTGGGAAAAGTTACTGCCGGATCTGGCGAACTGGTGAGAACCTGTTACATCCCATCACTGACTTTGGTATAAAAACACAATTCTGAGAGGAACGGAAAAGACTGGCAGGATGGCCCACAATCTTCCCATATTGTTTCAAAGGTCTGAAGAATCTTTCCATTTATTGTGAAACCTTTTAGAATCCACTGGTATATGCAGGCATATTTTAAGATTTTATAGTGAATGCACTAAATTGGGAAAGTGAAGCCACATGATGGATCTACTGAAAACCTTTGAAATTATTAATTTCCAAGGCACTTCAGTAGACTTAATTTAGCCTGAGTCTCATCACCATCAGCTGCAACTAGGTCCAAGTCTACATTTTTCTTGCCCCGTGGTGCAGGGAGGCCTGGTCTTGGAGGCCAGATGACTCTGGGCCATCTTTGCCCTCCAAGGCAAGCTGAAAAAAATGCCACTGGTGTAAAGATGTTTAAGGTTGATCCCAGCTTGCTATAAAGTGACCCACACACTATGATCTCGGAGCCATCTCCTGTGGCACATATGAAATGAGACATGCAAGATTCAACACTAGGACTGCAATGGACTGCCACAGCCTTGAGGATATTGACAAGGTTTGCCTTCACAGACAGTCCATCTGGCATGGCCTCTTCCACTTCCATTACCGTTGGAAATCAGAATAGTGAAGTGGTTCCTCCTCCGCTCATTTTGTCATTGGGCCCAATATGATGGGTTCCAGTGGCATTTCCTCCACTGAGGGGACCATCACCCCACCTAAAGGAGATCATCCACCCATAGCCATTGGCCCCTTTATTTATCACCCCCCCCCAACAGTCAGTGTTGAGTCGCTGGCTGTATGGTCTACTCCATTACTGTAGGAGACAATATCTGAGTCTCATAGTATGTATAGAACACATGTTCAGCTAAAGCACAATTTTAGTCACATAGAGAAGGGTCAAAGTGGAGGGTCCTGTCTTAGCTGTTGCAGATTCAGGTTAGTTTCACAGAACCCGAACTGTTATGTTACAAGGAAAAAGAAGATGTTTTAAGTATGAAAATTATTAACCAAATTTGTTAGTGTCTTTCAGAAACATACAGTTCCTAATTAGATAAGCTAACAACTGCTTTCTTTGTCATTTGAAGCCAAACAATCTGTTGATTGTTGTTACTGATTTAATTAATAAAATCAAATGAGTGATCAGTTGTCCTCATAGTATTGCTTTGAGGCTATTGAGCTAATAAATGCTTTCTTTGCTATTCTAAGTCATATACTTAGAGTAAGCCATATGCAGATGCCTTGTTGCTAATGTTACAGTTATATTTCTAATTGCTGTAACATGCCAATTGCTATATTAATTGCATTTAATCATGTAAAAGCTAAATTTCATTTAATCTCATGTAGCCAAATAGTTAAGCTACCATAAAAGTTGTATTTCACTTATAAGATTTTGTTACTGATATATGTAAGCATAGTGTTGCATTATTCATTAATATGCATTCCTTTTGAACACATTTACCAATTTTGTTATAACTTAACTTTAAAACAATCATTATCTAGAACTGCCTTTTGGTTACATCTCATTGTTTAGTTAATCTCTGATTTTAAGCCACAAGTGCTTTTATAACATTGTCTCATTAATCTTTTAAGATGTATCACACATATACTAATAATCATGTTTAGTAAAATCAATGAACTTTTGTCATCATTATTGTATCTCAAAACAACGTACAACAAAGTGTAAATCTATGAATAGTTATGCAGATATGCTGGGTCATAAAATTGTTTTGAGGGTTTTATTTTTTTGGGTAAAGAATTTAGTTTTGGAGTTTTGTTTTTTGGGTAGAACAGCAATCTTTACTGTGCCTTTGCATAGGGTGGGTTGTTTCTCACTCAGGTCTAGTGCTTTACATAAAACTGTTACAGTAGTACCCCATATAATGAACACTTTGTATAATTAAAAATCTGTATAATGAAGCATTTTGGTGCTATTGGCAATGCTTCATATAACAAAAAAAATTGTTATGCGGTGTATTGCCAATATGATTTGCATAATGAAAAAATTGTATAATGAAAAGGTCCATGGAATGGAGCTTTTTCATTATACGGGTTACTACTGTATATTTTATGTCCCAGTTGCCAAAAGGAGAAGATGTGGTGGAGGAACAAACATCTTTAGCCTGCCCGCATAACCTACCTTACCATGTAGCCTGTGGAGACATCAATGTCCAGTGGGGGACTTGAAACCCACCCCTAGTCAACAAATGTACTGGAGATACAACTGCTAAAAGGAGTTCCAGCAGGGACAGCAGGAGGGGATGGGACCCCCACTTACTGATGAGCAGCAGGCTTTATAATCCCTTGCTGAAGAGGACAGGGTGTCCTGGGTCTGCACTGAAGACGGCGGGGAGCCCAAACCCAGTGATGAAAAATAAGGATTGGAAAGAGCCTGTACCTGACAAGGAGCTAGTAGAGCACATTTCTCTCCCTCCCTCTCTTTCTCTCTGTCTGCAATGGATTAAGTAGCTATTTTGCTCCAGTAAGTCTTTACCAAGCCTTGCAAATGCCTCCTTGAGATAACTGGCACTGCTAAAGAATATAATGCTTATAATCTATACATTTTTCTTTCATTCTGCCTCTTCCTCCTATTCAAGGCTCTCAAGCAGATTATCATCAGATGGGGACTTTGTTCTGTTCTCGTCAAAACTTTTACCTTCAGGTTTCTACTGTGTACTTTGGCATTTACATCTGTCAAAATAAAGTTGTGTTGCCCTCTGCCTCATTAACTACAGAACTGACAATTTATACACCCACATCCTCTAATTTTGCTGCATTTTCTCTTCAGAGCAGTGAAAACAGGGAAGCTCAAAACCTACAAGCTGTCAACTCTCTAAATGCAGACCCTTCAACAAAGGCGTCTGATGGATTAACCACTATCTCATAGGAAGTTTTTTGTCCACAGGGATTTGCTTTGGCTTTTACCGCCTATTAGAAAGTCGAAGAGAGGGAGCGAAGGTTACTGGTTACCTGGTTATGCTGAAAGAGCTTGTTATTCCCCAGACTTACAACTTTACAGTGGTTTTAATACTCAGCTCAGGTCATCATATGTCAAGCAAGCTTGGTTTTCTCTAGCACCATTGTACCTTTCATTTGAAATTGCCGTAGGCAACCTACTCTAACCAGTATAGCTCAGAAACTAAAAGATGGGAGGAAAGAAGCCATACAAGTCTGAAAAATAGTTGTCTATCAAAACTATACATTTTTACTAGTCTCTTCTTAAAACATGTGTGTGCGCATGCGGACGCATGCACGCGCTCACACACACACACAAGCTTTATAGGTCAGACATATGGGAAAATTTACAGCAGCAGTTGGCAACAATTTAATAGACAGTCAAGCAAGGTTTCTCTGGAGAAACCCACAGCTCAACAAACATTCCTGACTATCACTTCCATAAAAGTAGCATCCTGGCTTTGGAATGACTTCCCTTGGGAGGCTTGATTGGAACTGACAGTGATATTGTTTCAGTGCAAAGTCAAAAACTGCTTACTTTGTTGAAGCCTTCAGGGTGTCTTGGTCTGTGCAGGTTTTAATCCAATAGTTTCCAAAGTTTTAGTTTTATGTGTTTTACATTACTTAGTTTTAATCCTCAAACTGGCCAGGTCTGGCCAGGTTATCCTGCTATGGTAATAGACAGTTTAGTTCTGCTATATACAAGTCCATACAGGTAGCAGTCCAGTCCAGCAGAGTAAATGGAAGCTGTAATTACAGACAAAGCCAAAGAGTTCTACAGCTTCTGTCCTCCCAGTGGAGGCTTACCCCAAGTAGTCCCTCTTTGTCAGCAAGCACAGATGGCATATTAGAGAAAAACCATCATCAGGATCAGTGCAAAGATTCAGTCCTCGTAGCAGGTTCTGGAAGACGCAGGAATCTTCATCCAGACTGTCAGCAGAGGAAGATGAGCATTAGAGCTCAGGCAAGTTGAGCATTGTAGCTGGAAGTCTGCAATCCTGCTCTGACCTCAATACACTGGCCCATTGAGCACATCAGGAAAAAGTCCCACCATTAGGGTCTTAAAGGCATCACAGACACAATATGCCTTGCAACCAGTTAGAGTATGAGGTGAAGACTTACATCCCCTAACATATCTTTTATTCCTTTTGAAAGAAGATTATGAAATAATCATTTCATTTTCACATGAATGGAGAAGAAGACAATGGCTGGAAGGAAAATCCAACATGTTATCCTTTTATATTAAAACTCCTACAAAAGGGTTAAATATTTTAATGTGGCTTTGAATATACAAATGTCATTTTTGCCACTTAACTAGTGTTGTACTTAAGGAACCATAATTGTCCTTTGGCGATTATCCTAAATACATGAGGAATGAATTTGAATGTTTTCACCAGATTATATCTGGGACATTTTTTATAGCTAATTTCTGGGTCTGTGAATTATTCATAATACACTTCAAATTGGCTCTCTTGCATAAGGTAATTGACCTTGTCTGTATGAAGCGCCAACTGTCTTGCTCTGGGATAATTAAATCTGTGATGTGGTCCATTATTTAACGAGAATGTCTTTTCATTAGCTTAGGTGATGTATTATTGCTTAAACTGGTCATCTAATTCTGCAATTAGGACCCACATGTCTTCACAAGTTTGCAAAGGGATTGCAAATTCTTTGCAGCAACATCTTGGAGCTGAGGTGCATAGAACACACTTGTTGAACAGCCTTCTCAAAAGTGTAGGCACCCGCTGAATTAAATCACAATGCAAGTATAAGCCTATAATAATTTCATGTCAGAAATTATTCTGGGTTAAAAGGAATTTTGCAGAAGAAACTCCTCTCAGGGAATGCCCAAATGAAGCTCCTTTCATGTTCCCATGAGCTGGGACAAAGATGGGTGCTCAATCCATCCTGCAGTACTCAGGTCTTGAACTGCTGACTTGCCAGCCTTCCAGCTAAGAAGGCAAGCTTCTTAACCACTGAGTCACCACAGCCCGTAGTATAACCTTGAAAAGCAGTTATGCATAACGTGCTGTTTTTTTTTTAATCAGCCTCTTGTGTTTTTGCTTTCTATAGGCCTGCATCCTTCAATACAGGAGGGAAAGAGTGCCTTTTCCTATAGAAACCTATATTCCATGTAGTGTGGTAAATTTGTGCTGATTCTACAACTCTGCATTTCTTTCATTCTGGTCATTGCACGTGAGCCTTATGTCTCAATTATAGGATATATATTAGCCCAGATCTCATTCCTGCCCTTCCCTGCTTTACCAAAGTTGATTGAAATAACATCCATCAAAAAGGCACCTGTACTGAATTACATTTGACAGATGATTTCTGTAAACTGTTCTCTTTCCTGGTATGGCAGGTCCCTTCTTTGTTGTGTTCCCACAAGCAGGTTAAACACTTTCTAATATGTTATATCTTCAATTCTTTTTTGCTAAATATTGTATTTTCATTATTTGTAGCTTTAGGAGAGAGACTGAAAACAAACAAATTTTTGTCTTGGAAAATGGCAAATGAACATACAGTAAAACCCTGGTTTACGGACACTCTGGTTTATGTTTGTCATGGTGTATGACTGGAAATCCAAGGGAGGAAATTATGCCCTGGTTCATGATGATGATGATGATGATGATGATGATGATGATGATGATGATGATGATGATGATGATGATGATGATGATGATGATGATGATGATTATTATTATTATTATTATTATTATTATTATTATTATTATTATTATTATTATTATTATTTTGCCTTACAACCTGGGGGGTATATAAGACCACCCACAGCCATTTTGGACTCTGTGGGTGCCATTATCGCACCAGGGCAACCTTGCCTTGCACGTTCACAGTGCCTCTTCCAGAGTCAGTGCTAAAGCGTGAGATGTCTTTTAAATCCAGTACTTTAGCTATGGCTCTGGAAGAGGTGCTGTGAACACACAAGGCAAGGCCACCGCACTGCAGTTGATTGCCTCCCTCCCCCCCTTTACACAGCACTGACCCAAGAACAGAAGGGAGGGAGAAGTGATTAATCGCAGTGGGGTAACCCTACCTTGCACATTAATGGTGTCTCTTCCAGAGCTGTCACAAAAGCTTGGGATGTCTTTTAAATCATGTGCCTTAGCAATGACTCTGGAAGAGGTGCTGTGTACGTGCACAGCAAGGTCGCCCCACTGCAACGATCACCTTTCCCTCCCTTCGTAACACTGATCTGAGCAAAGAAGGGGACGGAGAGGTGAGCGATTCCCCTCACCCGGCTGCAATATATTCAGCTGGGGAGCCCTGGACGTGGCCGGCCCTGGTGGCTTGCCCCGGTGGTCAGACAAACCACTCCTCTTCATTGCCCCATACCAACCCTGAGGAAGAAGTGCCCAGTCAAGGTTGGGAAAGACAGGGAGCTTAGCTTTCTCATTTATATTCCCCTTTACCATGTGACCCACTTTTTGGGTAGGCTGCACCGCCGGACCACCACCACTTACCTGCTGCTGCTCCCCAAGTACCCGACCCAAGCAAAGGTAAGGAACTTTACTAGGGTTTGTTTTCTTTCTGTCCCGGGGGGGGGTATTTTATGTAGTGTATTTTTATTTTATTTTATGTATACTGATTCTTTATTTTTATTTTATTTTATTTTATTTTTTTACTTTGGCTCCACCCACAACGTCATGATGTTCATAATGTTGGCTCTGCCCATGACATCATGACATTGGCTCTGCTCACGACGTCATGATATCATGGCATTGGCTCTGCCTACGACATCGTCACCACCCACAGTGTGGTAGTAAAATTTTTGACAGCCCACCACTGCTTATGAATCAGACGGATACATGAAGTGCAAAACAAACACAGTTTTAACCTGACATTAACCCTCAATACATTAGATCTATCTTGTTCTCTCTCTATCACTTTTTTTAACCCTCAGGCATGAAGAGTAAGGATGTGGACTGGAAACTGCTAAGCCTAAACATGTCTACTCTCAGCCAAGTTCAATGATACCAGTGCTGAGGTAAATATATACAGGTAAAGTCTTCTAAGAAAAGGATTAGGTTCCTTTTCATAATCATTTTGTTCTGTTTCTCTCAACAGTATGTTGAGGAAAACATAACATTACTAGGCTAGACACAGCATTGGTTTCATATCCAACCACACATATTAATTACATTTATAGATCTTAAGTCTAAAATATTTATCCTCTTTGTTTCAGGACACAATAGACACATTTTGGTACTCTACATAATTAGATTGGTGTCAGGTTTATACAGTTAATTCTAATTTGATTTCACCACACAGTTTTGATTTCCAAATTATATACAGTCAAACCTCCCATAAAGAGTGCCTCGCTTAAAGAGTGACTCGCTTAAAGAGCAGAATTTTCTCTGAATGTTCGCTTCGCTTTGCTTAACAAATAAAACCAACCAAAAACTCGCTTAACAAATACATTGGGGTTCACAATCCCCCCCACACACACACAATTGGTCATTTACAATGGTGTTTTGCATAAAGAGCAAACTCACTTAAAGAGCAATCCTGTGGAACGCATTATGCTTTTAAAGCGAGGTACAACGTACTCTGCTTTGCAGTTGATATTTTACCCGGGTGGAGGGTGGGGGGACAACAAAGTATGCAAAATAAAACAGTGTTAATTAGAATATTTTATACTGAAAACTGTCATTTAATCCATATTCATTCCTTTCTAGAGGGTTGAGTAAGGTATTCATGATTCAAAAAAAGAAAGGAAAAGAAAGGAAAAAAGTGGGAAGGAGTTTTCATCAGAGTAACTATTCTGTAAATGACAGGAACTGGTTGTTGTTGGGTTTTTTATTTTTATTTTTATTTTTATTTTTTTGCAAAAAGTGCTGCAGTCCAGCAAAAATTTATTATGTCCCTAGAAATCTCCCATGATAATATTCATGCTATTTCCAGTGGTCCTCTAATCTAGACAATTTTTGGGGATGCAGGGACAGCAAAGGGACTCTAGTTAAATACTCCTTCTCTCCTTCCCAGAGTGAGGTAGTCTGTAAGTGGAATTCTGCTCACAGGGCCTGTGGGTATGTAAATTTGGATTTTAAGGCTGAATTTCATTGGCTTGAATTGTCAACTATCCATTTCAGTGTTTAATTTTTATATGAATCAGATGACCTTAATTATGTTTTGATTTTGTAATTGTTTTAATATTTGTATTTCTAATTGATATCTCATAATAATAACTCAACTGTCCCTTTCTATGATAGTAAAAAACCATGGGAACAAGGATGTCATTTTTAAGCTTTGTAAATTAAGCTTCAGCAAATATTTGTGCTACATTGCTGTATTGTCACTACATAGAAGATTGCCTAATGAAGTAACAGATTATAAGGCCAGGATCCTATTATTTGTTTCTATGTGTTCAAGCAAAGCCAGAGAAATCATGATTGCTAATCGAGACCAATTAAGATTATGTCAGTCATATGCATGGGTTGCATCTATGGCTTCATGATTATTGCGTGACCAGGTACATGATAGACACCTCATTAATTAGCTTGAATTAGCCCTGGAGACTTTCCTTCCATATGTGGAAAAGAACAATAGGACAGTGACATAAATGTGTTAGGCTTAATTTTTTTGTAATTGTGTTTGTACATCAAAGCAACTCAGGTGGCCTCTTACTGAATTGGTCCATCTAGCCCAGAACTGCCATCTCTGATTGACAGTTGCTCCCAAGGGTTTCAGGCAGTATTTCTTATTTGAGACCTATTTAAGATGCTACACAACTTAGTGAGGTGAACATAGAGAGGGGTGGCTTGTATTATTCATCACAATACCATGTCTGAGAAGGAGAAATTCCAGTTGCATGTATGCTCTGCAAGTGAGCAAGAACCCAGGGAACCTGGAATTTTGCTCCTGTGAGCAGGTCTCTTCTTTTCTTTAAGCCAAAGGTTGCAACCATGAAGAAAGCATTAATTGAAGGTTCCCTTTGAAAGTTTTATCTTCACCAGATTTTATAATGCACAAGTAGGGTACATCCCTCATATTACTTGGGGGTTACTTACTGTAGTACTCACCAGGCCCAACCCTGTTCAGCTTGCAAAAACCACAAGAGCAATGCCTCTGCAAATTTACATACTACTTTCCTTCTGAAATTTAAATCCCATTTCCTGTTATTTGGGCCATCTCATACTTTTTCTTCTCTCTCTCTCTCTCTTTCTCTCAGTCTCTCTCTCTCTCTCTCTCTCTCTCTCTCACACACACACACACACACACACACACACACACACACACACACACACACACACACACACACACTATGAAGAAGGCATCATGGGAAAAGATAAAGAAACATACCAATTGTGTGCTCTTCCCCTCCCCATGCACAATTTCCCCTTCTACATAAAATTGATGTTAATTATTGGTGGCCATGATCTGAGCAGACCAAGCTCCTCCATTCTATTTCTGAATCCCATTATTTTCCAAACCTGGCTATCTCTGTGAAAGCCAGGTTTCATTAGTAAAGAAAACTTGTCAGAGCAACATTAAGCTTAGTAATAGAAAATGGAAGAGGGCAGGGGAAATAATGTACACCCCACAAACTATTATCACCTGAGCTATTCCATCTGCAAACTGCCACAGCTAACATTATGACCTCATTAACTGACATGGGCTGCGGAGAAAGAAAAATTGGGGGGAATGGTTGCCTATTGCAGACAAAACTGCCAAGAGCCCTTTTCCATGCACAATTAATGCTAACGTGGAAGAAGTGCTGAAGCTTGTTAATTGAATGCATAATTTTTAACCTTTACGTAAACTGTCGGTTTGGGAGCACTAAGGATGAATAAGGAGATATACTTATCCCTACTTCTCCAAAACCAAATATCATTGTATTTAGCTAGTTTAGGGTTCAGATATTTTTATTATCAATTTGTTTAGATATATGGAAGATCCATTTGCACTACTGCAGTAAAACCAGTTATTTTGTGGCAACCTAATCTGAAGTCTTAAAAGCAAATCAAGTCTGAGATGATTAAATCAACCAGAATGTTGCAGTGTCTGTCTAGAACAGGAGTCAGCTACCTGCTGATCAGGGCTTCTGGGAACTGAAGTCCAAGAACATCTGGAGTGCCACGTTTGCTGATCCCTAGTCAAGAGGAACATAAGAAGTGGCTATATATTGAGTCATCTCATTTGTCCATCTAGTTATGACAGGGGAACAACTCTCCAGGGCTTCTGACAAGGTTCCCTCCTGGCTCCACCAGGAAATCTTCCTATTCCTTCAAGGCTTAGCCAATAACTAAGTAGCTCATTCTTACTCAGCTTCTGAAATCAGCATAGAATGATGTGTTCAGCGAGGTACATCATGGAGGGTGATATGACAGAGGAATAAGAAGCCAGGGCCATTTTTTATCCAATATGTGACAGCTCAACTTATATACCATATTTGCCAGTGTATAAGATGCACCCTGTTATTATCAAAATAGCCCATTATAGGCAGTAGCGGAGCGTGGGAGGGTCCTGGGGGGAGGGCACCCCGCCCCAAGTGGCACTTTTTGGGCGTATGGGTGTTCTTGGACAACAATTCTCAGAAGCCGTAGTGGGAGCCAATGTCCTAGGCCCCCACCAGAGAGCAGCAAATTTGGCTTACGCCCCAGGTGGCTGAATCCCACCTTACGGTACTGACTATAGCCCACTATACACAGTACAAGACACACTCAATTTTTCCAGTATATTTTAAGGGGGGAGTGGGTCTTATACACCAGCAAATACAGTATTTCTTCCATCTTATCTCTCTTAAGGAGGCCAGTGACCATAGCATAAGTAGTGATGTGGCAACATGACAATTCAAGCTTGCAGTTCAAGACTGACAAAGGCATAACTCCCTTTGATGAGTAAAAGTGTTCAGGGGCAGATGATTTCCATACAAGTCTAGAAATAATTATGTGCCCCTGTTTGTGATCTTTCAAGAGATAGAAGCTGCCATAAGACTAGAGACAAACAGTGATTTCTGTTAACATTCCAACAAGGGAGAAAGGAAGACCCATCAAACTTTAGAAGTGGCATGGTGTTTTCTCTCCAGTGTGTGTCAAGTTGAAGGCCTCCTTCAATCTAACTCTGGATACACTTTCCCACAAAACCCTCTGTCAAAAATTGGAAAACCAGTGGTAACAAGGAAGAGTCATCTTTGGCTTATGGCAGCGTTGCTCTGTGCACCCAACTTACTTTTCGGGCTGCCCTCACACTTCAGCCAGGGGAAAGTTCTCCACCCATTCCATTCCTTCTGCACCCTGCTTGGAGTGCATCTCCCAAAAAGGAAATACTTGTGGGCTAACTCTTACGGGTACCTGTCCTTCTTTTAGGTAGCTGTTCCTAGAAATATCTGCTGCATCCAAATGCTTCAAAACTTAGCACTCCAGAACACTCAGTGAACACCAATGTGTTGAGTAAACCCGGCTCAACAATCGACACTGAAGAAATTGAGTCAGCAATCTTATCCAAGTGAAAAAAGTCTTTATTCTCCACGTCTGGAGAAAACCTATGGAGTCTCTGCTGTGATCTGTGTGCTAGCTAGCTGTCTTGCTCTCTTGTAGACTCTCCTCGTAACTCTTGATACAGTCACACACACAAAGAGATTTTTTGGCCAGGAGAAAAAAGGAGGGGGAAGGTGGGGAGAGGAGGAGTGAGTGAGATATGGGTCTGAAGAACACAACTATATAGTGTTCTTATTAACAAACTGTCGTTATCTCTAATGCTGGCCAAGCTAGGCTTCAAGGACATGCATGCATTCCTTCAAGAGGCCCTTTTCCAGCAGCTACATACAGTATTGAAATCTAGCATAAAAAACCTAGTACAAGTCTATGATCTATAACACAAGTATATAAAGGCTTCATTAAGCTATAAATGAATCCCAACATGTCTACTTTCCTAATTTTAAATTTTGCAAGAGAGGTTGCATCTCTTGTGAACAATTCTGGCACATTTACAGGAAGCAAACAGGTACTAAGCAAATAGTTCTGTCCCTCGTGGGTTAACAGCATCGAAGGGCAGAAATATAGGAGACTGTGTACAGGAACGGTAGCAAGATAATTAGAGATGCATTGAATAAAAACAACATAACATGACACATATCACTACAACCGCAATTACAGCAATGAATAAATTTCTGCCACTCCCACCCAGGAAGCAAAGGCAGCTGGAAACGATATCTCAAGCCTGAGACATAGGAATGGAAAATAGTTTATAGCACTACTTTTGCAGATTGGGGAAAAGCATCGTGACTTGCAAATAGGATCATCAAATAAAGGAAAAGTCTCAGTAGGTGCTTTCAGCGCAGTCTCGAGCTGCTGAAACAGTGTAAGGCAGAATCCATAGAAGGGAACATATAAAAAGCAAGCAATTCAGCAAAGTTATGAAAGGCAAGGATTACATCAGCCAACTCCGACCTTTGAGCAGACGTCTGAGTACCTGCCATGTTAGGACCCCACGATCCGGGACCAATCTGTGAATAAGGTCAAAGCATTATGCAAAGGAAGGGGAGAGCCCCAAAGATTAGTGATGGCAACCTGGAAAGTCTCTGAATGCTGATATAAGGCTGTAATCTGTTCCTGGGAAAAAGGAAACAAACATAAACCCTGTGAGTTGCACAAAAGATCAGAAACTTCCTCTGGAAGGGAATAAAGATGTCCATGATGGCTATGCTGTGCCAAGTAGCTGTTGCAATTGCATCAAAGTGAAGGCTTCAGAGGTCTTGGTGGCTGGCATGACTGGAATTGAAGCAGTAGCAGAAAGTTTATGTCCCAGGTACTGGTAGGGTGGCATCCATTGTACCTTTTCTGGGGCTACGATTAGCCCAAGGGCCAGTAGCCCTCACCCATGAGTACCTCCCTGGGCACTGAAGGATTGATCCTCTGGTATGCAGCAGCAAAATCACAGCACCCATTTGCCTCTGCTGGGGGGAGCAAGTCCTTGATTAGCATATGCCAGTCCTCTGGAATCATCTTAAAAATGAGCAGGCCTTCAATCACTGCCCTAGTAACAGGTGTGTATTTTCTGGACTCAGTCACAGCATTTTTAAGTTCCTTTGCTTGCGGAACCCATTGCTCAGGGACCGCAGCCACTCCAGCCGCCGCTGGAGTGCACTGGATGACAGGAGCCTTTGTTAGTGGAACCCATTGATCAGGGACCGTGGCTGCTCCAGCCGCCGCTGGAGTGCCCTGGATGACAGGAGATGCCATAGCATGAGTGCCAGGAGTTTCTAGCATGACCTCCGCTAGAGCAGACGAAAAGGCTGAACGTTGCTCAGGCTGTCCTCCAAGCTGAGGAGGCTGTGAGCCAGCGGCCTCAACCTGGGGTGAGGTGGTAAGGTCTGGATACAGTCTTTTAACCTCCTGCCCCGGGGGGTCTGTGGACTTCACCTCCTGCCCAGGAGGTTCTGTGGACTTAACTTCCTGCCCCGGGTGGTCTGGGGACTTCACCTCCTGCCCCGGAGGGGACTTCTGCCTCTCACCCGGGGCTTCCCTGTCGTTGTAAGGCGGAGGCGCGGTGGGCAAGGCAACCAGAACTTCTGCAGTGGGCAGGGGCAGAAGAATTTGTGGCAAGTCTTCTGGAGGCATTTGGTCTAGGAGGATGTTCTTCGGGGTGAGACTTTGCAAACACACTCGGAGCTTACACCATGTGTGTTGCACCAGAATGGTGACCCTGGGATGGTCTTGGAAAGCAGTCCCGATTTTATCCCAGGTTTTTAAATCAAGAGAACCATGTTCAAGGAACCAATAGCAGATATCAGTGATGGTTCTAACTAAATCTTCAACCTCTGTCTGCGTTGCCTTATGGCCATTTTTGCTTAGCAGAAAAAGGAGGTCGCTGCAATATTTCAATTGTAGGGAAGACAACCAATTACCCATGGTGTGTCCTAATGTGTCTACTTCACTTGACAATCTTCAACTCACCAATGGGACCCTTGAAGAAAGAAGAAAGATTCAAGGATGAAAATGAGAGCTCTAGACCTTTACGGTCGCGGTGAGTGAAGACGATGGAGCGCAGGCATTCGTTGGTGGAGCGCTGATGTCCGTTGGTCGCGATCTGTGTCGCCTCACACAGCTGTGAGCTTTGCCTCAAGCCTCACAGTGTCGTGAACTTTCCATTGCCTCACACGGGGCGCCAACTTGTTGAGTAAACCAGCCTCAACAATCGACACTGAAGAAATTGAGTCAGCAATCTTATCCAAGTGAAAAAAGTCTTTATTCTCCATGTCTGGAGAAAACCTACGGAGTCTCTGCTGTGATCTGTGTGCTAGCTAGCTGTCTTGCTCTCTTGCAGACTCTCCTCGTAACTCTTGATACAGTCACACACACAAAGAGATTTTTTGGCCAGGAGAAAAAAGGAGGGGGAAGGTGGGGAGAGGAGGAGTGAGTGAGATATGGGTCTGAAGAACACAACTATATAGTGTTCTTATTAACAAACTGTCGTTATCTCTAACGCTGGCCAAGCTGGGCTTCAAGGACATGCATGCATTCCTTCAAGAGGCCCTTTTCCAGCAGCTACATACAGTATTGAAATCTAGCATAAAAAACCTAGTACAAGTCTATGATCTATAACACAAGTATATAAAGGCTTCATTAAGCTATAAATGAATCCCAACACCAATGCCCCCAAAATTGGCTTTTAAAAGAAACTTGATTTGCAAAATAAAAAAAAACTAAATGATGAAACAACAAGGCAAATCAGGGTGTTACAAAAAAAAAAAAGGAATTTTACTCACACACAGACTCTTGTGTGGAAGATAAAACAATCAAATTAAACCAAAAGAAAGTAGAGAACAAACTTTTCCATCCACAAAACCTGTCCAGCTCAAAAGGGACCAAATGAGTGGAACCATCCAACCTTGGCAGCTGATTGCAAGCCAGACTAAAACATCAGTCTTTCCCTTAGTTACTACTCTGAAACTACCCAGAGTTACATAAGGGCTTAGGTTAGTTAGTTGACATGACACATCAGCAATCTGTTCAGGATACCCCTACTCCAACCGCCACCATGTTGTTCCTTGACTACTATTATACTCATCTTCCCATCCCCTAATCTTGCTCTTGCCAATGGGGAATTAGGGTGCCATGGCTGTGAGGTCATTTCTCTCCAGATAAAGCCCTCCCAGGGGTCCAAGTATTTCTCATCCCCAACTGTTACAATTCCCCAAAGACTATCTCGGGGATATAAGGAGGCTTCTTCTGAGTCTCATCCACTCACAATCATTCCCTTCTTCTGGGGGATCCTGGGACTGTGCAGCTTGCCCATAGCCACACAGGCTGGCTCTACTCACAGGAGACACAGTAGGTAATTGAACTCCAAACCTCTGTGGCTTTGCAACCAGATACCTGAGCTACTGAGCTATCCAACCAGCTGTAGGGGTAACTGATGAGAAAAATTGTACGTGATGCTACTCTTACTATGTAGCAATAGCAACTGCACTTCTATACTGCCCCATAGCACTTAGTGCACTCCCTGGGTGGTTCACAAGTTAATTAGCATTTTGTCCCCAACATGTTGGGTACTCATTTTACCAACCTCAGAAGGTTTGAAGGCTGAGTCAACCTTGAACCCTGGTCAGGAACAAACCCACAAACTTTTGGCTGCAGTCCAGAAATGTAATCACTGTGCCACCAGGGCTTCTATGTAGAAAGACTTTTGGCTGTAGGATAGAAGAGCTCCATGGCTAAATGGTTCTCCATTAAGATTTCACTCCCTCCTAGATCAAAGAGTTCATGAACACATTCAACTCCAACACTCTTCCTTTTTATTTCCATCCCTAATCTTCCTAGCCTTGCAGACATTAAACCAAAAAAAAAATCTCTAAGGGGATCCTTTTAAAGACCTGTTTTGTTTAACCATGTCAAAGTCTTTCAAGATCCTTTGTGGGCCTCAAGAAGATCATTCCAACATCTGATTGTGAGGGGCAGATTTTGTCTATTGTGTTGTTAGATAACTTCATGAAAGTCAATTAAAGTTTCCACAAAGTGCTGCAAGGCATTTTTATATGCACTTGTAAAATTTGCTTTCTCCTAAACTTTTAAAATAAGACAAAAAAAGAAGAAAGGATGGAAACTAACTTTAAAAAGCATTTTGCAGATTGTTATGTATAAAGATCTTCAAGCCAACTAGCACTGAATAAGACAGTTAATCCACAAAAGGAATGAACAGTTTGCAGATCTGTCCTAGTATTATTTGATCTGCAATGTTCAGGGTTTTTTAACCTAACAATATATATATATTTATCCTATCTTAGCATTTCATCTTATAGTGAAGTTGGACCAATTAAGGAGATATTGCAAAATGCGAAAAAGTAACAATGTTGAAAGCAGCTCCAGCAATTCCAGCCATCCATGGTTAGTGTTCATTCTAGGATTTATACTCTGAAAATGTTACTTTTCCAACTCTAACCTGAAATGCTCTATCAAATATTATTAGGAGGGCCTATTGTAAAATGGACTAAGTCCACTGCTCATCCCTCCCTGACATGACTGTAGCATGAGTGATCTTCCAGATTATCACACTCATAATGCCTTGATCTGGGGACTCCTTAGTGTTGGGTATCTGGAAGTAACTTGCTCTCTGTAGAACTGATTCTATGCACAGCCACAAATATTGTGTGTGTCTGCTTGCCTGTTCCTGTGCCTGTTCCTGTGTGTGTTTATAAACACTATCACAATCACAAGAGAGAGCAGCACTGCCACAATAGTGGCATTTCCCATTTTAGATAATAGGAGCAGATGGGCCATCTCTGTTTGTTAGCAATTTCATAAGTCAAAGAAAGCCAATAGGGAGACCTAGACTTGCCCTGCCTTGGCTTCAAATTGACAGGATGGGCTGAGAGCAATTTGTTCTCTAGCAAGCCATCTTCTTCTCATTTTAAACAATATTGGAGAAAAGAAGAGAAAAGGCCAGGATAATTAGTGATGTTGTGAAGGTGAAATAGGAGAGAATCCAGAAATGCACAAATTCTGGCACAGATGTAGTCAAGGATCAGGCTGCAGTATCTCCAAAAGGGAACAGCACAAGTTGAGGGACTAGTTTTATATGTTTATTCTAAAACATGTTTGTGTACATTTTTAATTACACTTTAAAAATAATCTGATGCCAGTTTCTTCCAAAGATTGGCAAATAGAAAGATTTAAAAAATCTGTTAATACCCTTCTATACCATAAACTGGCTACATTTCTAAAAATGACTATTGTGAATTCTAGGTATGTATCAGAAATTATTTGGAATCCAGAGAAAATTATGGGTAATTTTTAGTGTCAGAAGAAATTCCAGGTTAAATGAGGAAGCCCAAAGTTGTGATCAAATCAAACCAGGACTGTTTGAAATACAGTACAGTACTTAATATTGTTTTTATGTTTAAGCAGTTCTTCCGTGTCTAGGTCAAAACTGCCAAAATGAAGGCACCTGCATCTCCTTTCACTTGACCTTGTGTGAGAAAGACTAGCCAGCAACACAAGCTTGCTGTTACCAGAGTATATCCAATTGTGATTCAAAAGTACCACAATCTTCCAGGAGATTATTTCTGTGAACCCCGTTTCAGCAGTTAAAAGAGCTTAAATGAGAGAAAGGAAGGAAAGGACAAAGAAATTGGTGGGAGCTTTACCTGCAAACTGGAAGTCAAACAGTAATTGACAGCACTGAGTTTCACCCACTGTCCCAGGTCAGAAACCTGTATTTCCCCCCATTTTTCATTGTTTTTCCACTACTTACACAAATAAAAAGGCTATAAAATATTCAGACACATCTCAAATAGGAGGAACTGCAAATTGCCTCAAAGTAAATTGTTTTGAATGTGTGAGAAAAAATATTTCATGTTGGATCAAAGTGGATGGTATTTCCACACCTCAAGTGACTTTTCTTTCTACTCCTACTTGTAAAAGCCTTCTTTGTTCCACACTGTTACCAGCCAGCCATTTTGCTTTCCCCTGTACAGTAATACCTCGGATAACGTTTACCTCGGATAACTCTAAAATCGCATAACGTTAAGTAATCTGGGGAGGAGAATTGGATCGAATAACGTTAAGGTCCTATGGGATGTATCAGATAACAACCACTAGAGCCTGTGCGGTTACAATGTATCTCTATGGAGCTTTAACATTATCCGATACATCCCATAGGATTTTAACATGGATCGGATAACACTAAAAATCAGATAACACCAAGACTTGTGGAACCAAGTCTTAGCGTTATCCGAGGTATTACTGTACTTCCTTTCAGGCCCTGTTTCAGTGGCTGTGCCTCCTGTTTCCACAAAGATTTGTCTTAGGAGTGAGCACTAAAACTGAACCATCTCACTTACCTTCCAGTCCTCATCCTTGCCCTCCCTTCTCCTACAGTTCCTACTTGTAAATATTTAAATATTGATGTGACATTGGATAGTGGTCCTGTACTGCTTCGGTGTGGAGAATAGATGCATGGGCATTGGTCTGATGGATGCACACTACAGCCATTACTTGCCAGCAGTACCTGGGTCTCAACCTGCTGACTTGTTGGCCTTCCGGCTAACAAGGCAAGCTTCTTAACCACTGAGCCACTGCAGCCCAGAAATCCCCAGCCAGCATGAACATGGGGGATTCTGCGAGTTGCCAACCAAGAAAACAACCATCCTCAAGCTCTGGAGTGCTGTGTAGAGAATCCTTTTTTGTGCCTAAGCTTAAAAAAAAACCCTCACAACCCACAGTTAAAACCCTGTTATGACTCATCTTTTTTTAAAAGCAGAGATCTAATGGTGGGCTTTTATTTTGATTGACTTAACCTCTCCCCACTTTTTTTTCTTTTTGCAATAGAGTGTTTGGATTGTGAACTGGCTTCACATTAGGGTGGATGCTTCCCATTTATATTGGATTTATTTGCCTTAAGGGATCTCCCACATTTATTTTCTGAGCATACTCTGTCAGCAACTGCTCCATATATCAAACCCTGAAATTTCTAGAGGATTCTCAGACCAGATGAAAATATTGCCAAGGAGCAACAAATTAGATACTTTCAGCCAATTATTTAGCTACAGGAGGAAAGTGAAACCCCTTTCTCTAGATCTAGCTGGCCAGGAGACGTTTATAAACATGCTCTCATTTTATACATAATTGAGGGGTTATTTCTTAGATTAAGGACAGTGGTGGCTTAGTGGTAAAGATGCTGAAGTTGATGACTGGCAGGTCAGCAACCCAAGACCAGAGAGCGCTGGTTCTTTGACTATAAATGGGGATGAGCACCACATCCTAGAGTCGGATAAGATGGCTTTTGTGCAAGGGAAACTTTATTTTTCTAGAGTCGAATTGCATTGACAAATACATCCAGATTTATTCCACAATTAGCATGATTGAATTTGAAGTATGTTTCAATGCTAACACAATGGAAAGATCATTATAAATTAGCCTAGCTCCTTTTGCCTGCAATTTGGATATTTTTCCTCTGCTACTGGGAGGTTCTATTTTTTAAAAGCCAGAATCAGTTGAACAGTGATTTTTGATGTGTGATTATTTAGTTTGCTGTACAAAAGAAAGGAGGGGCATGACCGTGGGTGCTTTATTAAGCTGGGGCATGATGTTTTGAAACTGAGAAAACACACATACCAGCATTCTTTCTTCCTTGTTGTCTTGAAGTAATTCTTCACCCCAAAGAAACTATTGAGTTTAGTGCTAAATTTTATCTACTGAGACAAAGACAAGATAGTAGTGCCTGGGATTGCCAGGTGGTTAACATCAAAGGAAGGGGAGCCATGAACAGTGGGTTTGTATCAGATCACATTGGCGAAGTGATCTGTCTCATGGTAGTGCTCTGTGGCAGTTCAGTATCCATGACACTTATATTAAGGAACTCTGGTGGCTAAAGTGGTTAAGATGCTGAACTTGACAACTAGAAGGTCAGCAGTTCGAAACCTGAGTAATGCAAGGCTGAATGAGTTCCTGTCTCTGCCCTAGCTCCTGCCAACCTTGCAGTTCAAAAGCAAGACATTGAAAGTAGATGAATAGGAACCACTTTGGTGGGAAGTTAAAGTGTTCTGTGCACTCCAATATCTAGTCATGCCTGCCACATGTCCATGGAAATGTTTGCAGATGCACACAGTGCTGGCTCTTTGGCTGTAAGAGATGAGCACTGAACCCTAGAGTTGGATATGACTGACTTTAGAGGAAGGGCGACCTTTACCTTTACCTAGGATATGTTTGGGGAAAGCCTGATGCTCTGGCTCTGTGAGCAATCAGCTGTAAATGACATTTACAACAGCCACAGATGCATTTACAGCAGCATTATGTGCATGTGTGGGCATGTTTTACTTCTGCTTCCAGTGGGAGGAACCACATGACCAGCCCACTCAATCACGTGACTGGCTCATGGCCCAAAAAGTTTGGGCATTAAAAAATCCACAATAAAAAGTAGTACCCACAGCAGATTTGCATAATATATATTAAATAATCCTGTTGATAGCTCCAGAAAGCATTATAAACTATCATAAGGTAAGGAGGGAGGGGGAAATCACAATTCATCATCTTTGTCTGTAAGGATAACAGAAGTAATAATTTGCAAAGACTTTGTCTTGATTTACTTTATTTAGTGCTACAAAAGATTCCAGCTGCTATTTTTTTTAAAACATTAGATTTCCAATTCATGATATATTTTCTTTCATAAATACCTCCAACTTGTCTTGAAGATATAATCCTTGCATTTTATTCTTTCCCCCAAGTGCTAATTATGTGCTGATTGGCAGTAACTGTAATGATTCCTTGTAATCTTGGAACTTCTCCACTAATAACTGCAGTTCTGTTCTCCTGTTCTGCACCATTGATTAGTTTAAACGAGCTTTAATTCTACTTTGACAAGACATGGCTAAACTAGCAGCAGGGAGTAAGCTAGGGAATGGCATGGCTTGATTAGAACAATCTAATCAAGCCTGACTGTTCATACGGAAATGGCTCCTGCCAATATAAAGAAGTGGCTTAATAAGCAAGCTGCTGAAGGATATTGACAAATTAACCTCTTCCCCTGCTCTCCAGAGGTCAGGGGAAGTGAAAATATTTTTGTTTACTATAGATAACCTTAATACACTACATCAGTTATTTAAATAAATATTTTTACCAGACCATTCTCTGGTAATGGACCCAAGGTGGCTTTCATCAGTACAAAAACAATATAAAAGCTAAAATCACTTATTATAACATTAAATGATAATTTAAAACAATATATTAAAATTAGCATATGCAAAGCCACCATGCACACCAGTTTTAACTGTGCAAATGCACTCCTTGCCATTGGTGAAACCTGGGCATCCAGGTTCAGAGATGAATCAAAGAGCACTTACAGTATCTGTTTCCCCCCTAAGGAAATGAAAACCTTCCAACACAGACTGGATCCCTATTCTTTAATCTGACTTTCAATTTCTATCAAAAAAATTTACTACCCCACTATGACATCATCACAGTGTGGGGGGAGCTAACATCATGACATCATGACATCATGGGCGGGGCCAAAGAAAAAATAAAATAAATTAAAAATAAGCACACACACACACACCTCAGAAAGAAATGCATAAGACTATATTTTTTGGCACCCAATTAACTACAGTGATGAGTCAATGGTGCTGCAGTTTTAGCTCTCAATCTTCAAGTTATGGAGTCTCTACTTGTGTTTTTTACCCGAATGAATAATATAGAATGGCATTTGCTGGGTAAAAAAAAGGTGGGTTTTTTTTAGAGTGAGGGTTTTTTTTTCATACTTCAGTTGATAGGAAATACTTCTCTTCCCACTGCAAAATGTTGTGGCCACCCTTTATCTTTCCCAGACCCACAGGTTCCCAAAGGAAATCCCAGACCTACAATATTTTGCCTCAAAAGGGGATCCCTCCTAAAACATTCTATCCTGCAAGGAGTTTCTCAATCTGAAAATCAAAACTTGTCATGAATTAAAAAATTTACAGTACTACAATATCTACTCCCCCTCACTTCTCCTTGACAGAAAATCCTAGCCACAAACCCTCAAACCCACCATGTCCTACAGATCCGTTGCCAAAAGTCAATATTCCTGGTTCTGTGATTACTGAGTTTCACCATATCTTTAAAATTAAGTTATAAAAAAGAAAGTAAGGAGGAGATAGTTTTTTTTCATACTCAGTGAAACGTGCTCTCACTTATGGGCCATCTGAAGATAGGAAGACCCCCACCATAGCCTGAGGAAATAAGGATACTATGAACATGGAGAACAAACATTTAGGACAGCACAGAGCAGGATTCAAAGTATAACTGAGGTTCACTGTAATATATATTTTGAGCCTTGAATGACTGAATGAATGAACGAACAAATGAATGAGCACAACTATATAAATCATTGTGCATGCCTTAACAATGAGGCTCAAAACAGATATTACAAAAAATTTAGATAACATTAAGTCACTAGAACTTCCTTAAGAGATTAGTTTATGTCATTCATATACATTTAGTTTCCTGCCCCTGTACATAGTCCAGCCCTGGAATTACAGGAAACTGAGATAAGCAAACCAATCTATATAGGAGAAAATCTTTTAAAAGCTGACATTATTTGCAATCTAACAAATATTGCTCAGAATGACACAAAATCTCATACAGAACTATGACCATTTTAGAATACCACAGTACCAGGTTCTTGCAGATAAGAATAGTCTTCCTTGACCAATAAAAGCAACTATACATTCTAAAAACCCTGCACAAACACTGCCTCAGGGCTTCTCTTTCATTTAAAGGCCTCTTTCACATAAGTGAGGACAAGCTGTCTCAGAAACCTTATATGTTCCACAGTTCATACAGTTTATTTCAGTGCAAGCTCTGCATCTTTCCAATATCTAATGCCTTGGGCTAAACACTAAAAGTTCAGGATAGCAAATGTCAAACATAATTAAAAACAAAAGATGCTAGCATGGGGAGGCTGAGATTGTAGGAGTAAAACTCATCACACCTCAGACGTGCCAGTTGAATCCTCATAAAGTGCAGCCAATTCTCTGGTTCACCAAGGAAATATAAGCTACAGAAACAGACACCAGATATTGGGAATATGTTGCAGAGTTCTGAATTTCTGGCAAAATTCCCTTTTGTTGTTCAACATTTGCAAATAACACCTGTGCCATGGTTGGATCACTGTTTTGTGACTCTGGACTTTTGGGGCAGGACACTTGACTGTAGGGAGGCTGGGCCGATTAAGTTGGCCTGCCCTCCGTGACTGATGGATCTAGATGGTTTCCGAAGGGAACTGGTTTTTTCCCCTCTGGACTGGTTACGCGATTCATCTGAGGTTCTTGTCAACCTCTGGTACGAGGAGGTGATGGTGGCCTTGGATATAATCGCACCACTACGGCCTCTCCGCATATGGCAGCGCCTCTCTTCCCCTTGGTTTACAGAGGAATTGAGGGAGCTTAAACATGCAAAGAGATAGCACCGCTGAATGAAGAATCAGAGTGATTCCAACTGAACACTGGCTAGATGACTAATTCCCAACACCTTCAAACTGGATACTATGGTTGAGAGTATCAAAAGTAAATGAGAAATCCAGGGAAACAGGATTAAATCCCCACAATCAGACTTCCTTAAAAAAATTATCATGCAGCACAAAGAGTGATTAGTCCTGATTTAAAGCAAGAGTACCCTACATTTTCTGAGGGAAGTACACTAGCCTTGCCCTTCTATTTTCTCTTTTCTCACAGAAACTCTGTAGAGAGGGAAGCTGCTGCTTTCAGATAGCTGCCTTTCCACAAATAAAGAAATACCAGAAGAGGTGCAGCTAAGGAGCTTCTCTCAGGGCACCAAACACTTTAACTGACAGTTGAGTAAGACTTCATTCTCCTTTATATGTTATTTCATCTTCCTTAATGTTAGTGTGGTACTGAGAAAATAAGTTTGATTTTAGATATGGGAGATTCAGAGAATTGGTATTCTGCTAAGTCATATCCTTATCTTTTGTAAGTCACTTAATTCAACATAATCAGCGATCAATTTAAGTCCAGCCTCATTTACAAAGGAGAATTAAATCTCACCCCATCTTAAAGTTAGTGTGTGATGTAGAAACTGTAAAATATTGTCTTCTGATCATGCTCAATAAATAAAGTTAATTCCACTACTGTATCTATCTGTCCATCTGTATACTTCCCTCCCTGCCTGCCTGTCATGTTTCCTTTTATTCTTCCCTCCCTTCTCGTAAGACCATCATCTCTTCCAGTACAGAATTAGTCGTTTTAACAATACATCTAAAACAGAGGGAAATGCCTGAGAAATGTCAATATTTTCAAATAATATTTGGTGACTCTATAAAGTATCAACTTTCTTCACCTGAAAAACAGCTAGGACAGATTGATGAGAGGAAACAGATAGCTTTGTCCCCATCTTGTATCCTACTCTAAATGGAGGAATTAAACTTTTATCTATTTTGGATAAAGTCATATGGTTGTTTTCTGTGTGTGATAGTGCAATTACAAAAGTTGCATTGGGTAATTGAGACTAATTCATGATGCGGTGGCCATATGCCTGGCCACATGCCCAACTAAAATGCCAATACCTCCCCCATATCAATCACCTTTCCCAGCTCCCCACAAAAATAAGACTTCTGTCTCACTATGCCCTTTGGAGGTTTTCCTGTTGTTGTTTTGTGCTGTCTTTCATTTAATCCTCCATAGGAAAGAGGACATTCATAGGAATTGCAACAATCCTGCACATGTTTGGTTCCCCACCTTATTTTGACTTGAATCCCACAGAGTTAGGATGACATTCTCAGTACAGGTTGTAACAACTTGACATTTCTTCCAGGGGAGAAAAGATGACAAAATATAGGAGAAATTCTGACAGATTTTCTGTGAAATTTCTTAGGAGAAAATAATCTTCCACAGAGAAATTTTGCTATGAGGAGAAAAGAAGCCCCTCACCTCCACCTCCACCCCCACTCAGAAAGATTCACATCCTACATAATGGTAGATAAAAGCCAGGATGGAGGCTGAAAGTGGATCCACATGGGACAAGGTGAACGGAGGGGAGAGGACTTTTTATTGATAAATACTGGCTGGGTTGGGAGAACAGCATATAACAGGATTAGATGAAGGCATTGATATCAGTTTCTCCTTTTTTTCTGTTACAGTTAACTACTCAGTTGGTTCTAAATTTTCTTTTTCAAAAAGAATTTCAGCCCATTGCTATCACCAAACTTAATGGAAAACTTAATTGTTTTGAATAGTTTTCTTTGAGACCTTGTTATTCATACCTTGCCAAAGTACTACTTGGCACTTATTAGTACAGAGGGTTAGCTGGATCAGCAATTAAGCTCCAATAGTTGATAGGTTGGTTAAACAGGAGACATATGATGACATAATTAATGATGAGCAAAGCAAGAGTTGGGTCAGCTGACCTGATTTCCTACCACCAAAAGTTCAGACTCCAGTACATGCTGTCCCCTCTCCTATGGTCTCATTACAGTTTCTTGCCTTTTATCTGTTTACAGTCATACAGGGTGGCACTCTGCTTCCTATCAAAAGGAAATATTTTGTGCTATAACTGCCTCTCTCTCTCTCTCTCTCTCTCTCTCTCTGTGTCTGCTGTGCATTCGATAACAATTAAGAAGAAAAGATTTGTCTTTATGGCACTTACTTGGAGTGTTGAGCAGACGTGACTTTTTGCAGTGGTACGCCGCCTCCTGTTCACAGTATTCAGCACTATTTATCATTGCCTCCAGCTGCTCCATACTGCTGTTGTAGTTGAAGCTCATGGTGTATGGTTTTCCAGGATCAGCACCACGGACTCGGGTCAGCTCAGTGTTATTGTGCTCAATGATAGTCCAGCTCTTATCTTCTGTTTAAGGGGAAAGGAATGGAAAAGAGATAAGCAAGCTGGAAAAATTCAAAAGGAACTAATGCCTGATGCATTTTTTCCTGCTAAATACATTGGGATACAGTGTGCTGAAATGGGTGTCATTCAGTATAGTGCTAACTTAAAAACAAGAGGGGAGAAAAGGCAGTTCTTAGGCTGAGGTATATACTATATTGGGAATGAGAACAAAGCAAGCTTCCCTGCATCCAGGACAGTAGACATTTCCCTGCCTGATTATTTTCTAGCTATGTGATTTAGGATTGTTTGCTGCCTGATATCTCTCAGCCATAACTGCTATTTAATATTTCTCAAAAAGCTCAAATCATTGCTGTTTTCTGGCAGTAAGAATGTGTCATCAACATATCTTAAATTATTGGTGTTTCTTTCCCCTTCATCTGAATCTAGTCCCTCTTTATGTATGATATGTACCACATAATGATTGAACAGGTAAGGGGATAAAATGCATCCTTGTCTGGTACCTTTGTCTATAGAAAACCACTCTGTCTCTCCATATCCTGTCTTAACAGTAGCTTCTTGTTTGCAATACCAGTTGTTCATCTGCACATTCAAGTGTGAGGCATCCCCATTTCTTTCAGTACCACACATAGTTTTTCATGATCCACACAGTCAAAGGTTTTGGTGTAGTCTATAAAGCACAGGGTGAACTTCTCCTTAATTTTTTTGGTATGATCCAGTATCCATCAAATATTTGCGATATGATCCTATTCATTCATTCATTTACTTCCTTACATTTATATCCCACCCTTTTGGTGCAAACAAAACATAGAAAACAAAGCCAGATTGCATGATCTCTAGTGCCTCCTCCTTTTCACAATTCACCTTGGACAGCAGGCATCTTTCCCTCTATATAAGGTAAAAACCATTGTTGCAGCACTTTAATCATCACTTTGCTTGCATGGGAAATTAAAGCAGGGCATGTTGAGGACCTTCCCACCCCTCCCTCTGTGCCTATACCAACTGCCAGAGGAAAGAGAAGCCAGGGCATGTTGAGGACCTTGCCGCCCTGTGCCCACCCCAACATATTGCATTGTATTGTAATGTAATGTATTGTCTGTAAGCTGACCTGAGTCGCCACGGCAAGTGGGCGGCAATATAAATTTAAACTAATAAATAAATAATAATAAATAAATAAAGCAATTGTCCTATAGTTACTGCATTCCCTGGCATCTCCTTTCCTGAGGAGTAGAATAAATATACAGTAATACCTCATATAACATTAGCATCGAATAACACTAAAATCGCATAACATTAAGCAATCTGGGGGGAAGAATTGCATCGGATAACATTAAGATCCTATGGGATGCATCAGATAACAACCGCTAAAGCCTGTGTGGTTACAATGTATCTCTATGGCTCCCATAGGACTTTAACATGCATTGGATAACACTAAAAATCATATAACATCAAGACTTGTGGAACCAGGTTTTAGTGTTATATGAGGTTTGACTGTATTAGCATTTTCAGTCTATGGGCCATTGTTTTGTTTTTCAGATTTGTTGCATATTCTTGTTTTGTCTTTATGTTAATTTTTTGTCTCGAGCCCTAGTTTTCATTCAAGCAAATTTGGGAATAGACCATTTTCTGGTCTTCAGTTTGTAGGTGTTAAAATTATAGTAATTTTACCCATTAACAAAATAGGGTTTAAGAGAATCCAAAAGGAATTTGCAGCCTATTGCTCTAAGCAACTTCTAGTAAATTAATAAAGATCAAAATTCTAGTTTTCACCAAAAAGTTTGCCAATCAGAAATGGCAACTAGATGGGCACAAATCAAGCATCATAAATGTTTAGCCATAGTTTTTCAGGCAATTGGGCTCTGGAGAGATTGTATTGCCATGTTTTTGAAATGATCACAAAATTATTACTGCCACCTTATTCTCATTTCATCCCCTTATCTACAAAAACTAAATAAACAAACAAATAAACAAATGTGGACACATATTGTCTGTACTAAAAATCTTCCAAGGAATGATACTAGCCTAACCTTTTACAGATCAAGTATATGTATACATAAAACCATCTTCCTTCTTGAAGCCATACAGTCTAAATTCCTGAGAAATGTTTTTGCTGTACAAAGAAGCTGGATAGTCACATTTAAAGTAAGAACTTGGCTTCAAATAATCAGTCCTCTTAGATTAGCATCTCTGATTTTAATAAACAACCATTTGTCAGGTAGACCAAAAGTTGTGGAGGAGAAAATGTTGGCCAACAGGTAATTCCCTCTAGTCTTTTTACATGTGGATTCCGGAAATTAAAAAGATTATTAGGAAATGGATCAGAATACAGTACTTCAACAAGTGGTGGGCTGCTGCTGGTTCGGACCGGTTTGGCTGAACCAGTAGCAGAAATCCGGAGGGGATCGCCGGGGGGATAGTAAATCCCCGGGTGTCTGGTTCGGTCACCTCTCCAGCCGCGCTCCGGATGTCTTTTCCTAGCAGCCCAAAATGGCTGCTCAGAAGTGCGCAAGTGTCAAAACTCCTTCTTTCAGTTTGCATGCATCAAATGGTATTTTGATACATGCACACTTCCAAGCAACCATTTTCAGCTGCCTGGAAAGGATGCAGTAGCATCCTTGGAGCAGTGGCGGCGGCAACCGCCAACGCTGCTCCCATGGTGGCACCGCCAGGCCGGACATGGCTGCACTGCCGGGCCTGGCTGTGCTACTGGGCCTGGCCAGGACAGGACAGGCTAGGCCACGCCACCACACCGCTGCCACCTACCTGCTGCTCCCCGAGTCTCCAACAGCCCAACCCCAGCAAAGGTAAGGAACTAAGGTTTGTTTTCTTTGTGTTTCAGGTGTGTGTGTGTGTGTGTGGGTATTTTATGTAGTGTGTGTTTATGTTATTTTTATGTGTACTGAGTCTTTATTTTATTTTTATTATTTTTTTATTTTTTTTATTTGGCTCCACCCACAATGTCATGACATCATGACGTTGGCACTGCCCATGACGTCATGACGTTAGCTCCACTCACAACATCATGACGTCATGATATTGGCTCCACCCACAACATCGGCCCTGCCCACAGTGTGATAGTAATTTTTTTGGCAGCCCACCACTGACTCCAACTCAATAGTGTGTTCTACATTATTCAGTGGCTGGGAATCACAGCAAGATCTTTATCCCAGTGGATTATCTTTATAACTTTGAACTTGCTAATAACTCTAGAGCTTTTACCCTGACCCATTTCAATGCATTACCTTCAGCTTTTTTATAGGGAAGATGCTTATGTATTTATTTATTATTTACACAATTTATTATGCATCCCCTATGACCAATATTTTTGCCTTGCCAATCTGTCACGGTGGAAACTATGAAACATGTCCTATTTTACTGTGTATTTTGCAAGAATTCCCACAGTCTACTTTTTTTCCAATTTTAAAACATTATTCAAGTAGACGGACATATTTCTCTTCTCCCCTCTAATGTCTTAAGTAAAACTATGGCTAAGGTTGCAAAATTTTGTGTAGCAGTAAGTACTACACGGAAACAGATGACCCAATTGCTTCATTAACTAGATTAGGAATTCACACTCAACTGAAATTTAAATTTCAGTTTGCTTTGTTTTGACTGTAAATATTACATACTTTGCTGTTGTATTTTAATTTGGCAAGGATGACTTATAGCTGCAATAATTAAGTTATGGTTAAAGTTGGTAACTTGACATTTCTAGACCTTCTCTTTGTCTAACTTCAACTGCATCTCCCTCACTGCCTCCTTTATTATAAAACTACACTAAGCTCTGTTCTTTTGGGAAAAGGCAAAGTTAAAACCACCTGGCAAATATTTAGCACATATTATATACTGCCAGTTTTGAATAGATAGTAGAGCCCCTGTGTTTTATTCTTCACACCTAGGTTTGGTTGTAGTTCAAGTGGGAGGTGGAAGCCAAAGCAAACATATACTACTTTTAAAAAGCATCTGCTAATCCACTGAAGTGCCTCTCACTATAATCCACATTTTATCAGTGGGAGTTCCAGCTTGCTGTGCTATTTGAAAGACTCTTGCTGAGTTACCCTCATTAAGCTAAAGATATTTGCCACTCTACATATCACTAAAATTGCTCAAGAACTTTTTAAAAACAAAACAAAATGTCCTACTCACAGTAAATCACACAGATAACAGGCTTACTCTAGGTCAAATGGTTCTGCTGAAGGATACAAATGAATGCTCTTTTTTTACTCCCTACAGGGATAGTCTTTTCAGAGGCTTATGGGCTATACACTTAACCAAAATTCATTTCGAGCACCCAGCGGTTTATACACTTGTCTAATATAAAAACAAGCAAGCTGTGAAAGCAGCAGAAGAAAGAAAGTGGGGGGAAAGGAGAGCAGACTTTTAAAGCAGATTGATTTCATAGAACAAAAAAGAGATTCCACAGGATCAGTATCTGGAAGTATAAGCCTCTGGAAAAAATAGTTCTCATCTGTAACTTAAAAGTCGGCTACATGGGAATGACTACACAGGAGTTTACCCTGCTCTGTAGCCCCTGCTGGAATGACTGGAAGCACTCTGAAAAACATCAACTACACAACATTTTCATTAAAGCATTAACAGCCATACCTAATGCATACTGACTCATCCCAGGGTAGCTTAGAGCAGGAGGCTACTGTTTTCATTTTTTGAAGGAGAAAACACACATTATTGTATGTATTGTATTATTCTTCTATGTCACTGTTGGCAAACCTATGGCATGCAGAGCCCTTTCTATTGGCACGTGCACCATCGTGAGCAAGCTCCATGCTGCCCCACACCAGCGGTGCCAATGGCAGCACCGTTCCCCCACCCACCCCTCTCTCTTTGCCTATGGGGAGGTGAAAGGGGAGGCTGAAACCCCAACCAGGAGGTAGCAGGTGCATGTGTATGCACGTGCATGCACATGTACCAGTTGAGGCATGTCAGTGGCATCATGTTGGGTGCATGCACATGTGCAGTGGGTGGGTGCACATGCACCCACATGACGTTGCTGCCACACCTTGAGCATCGCACCTATGCACCCATGTGACATTACTGGAGGTGTGCCAGTGATGTCACGTGGGTGCCTGTGCACACACGGTGGATGCATGCATGCTTCCTCCTCCAGCACTCAATCTCTAAGAAATTCACCATCACTGTTCTATGTAGTCTTCTCCTATGTCAACACTGCAAAACTGGACAGCAGCAAACATTTGTAAAGGTGAAGCTGCACAGCCCCGATTCGATCTTCAGCCCTATATTTTATAGTAATTAAGTGATGCAACACCATAATTGGAAAATGTTTTTAATCATCACAAGAAGCAGGTTTTCTTGCTGTGCAATCACTTGCATACTTTCAGTGTGGAATTGGGGAATATGTGTGTGTTCTTCCTTCATGTCAGTGTTGATGCATAGAGGCAATAGTTGTCTGGATGTAACTGCAAGTTGCACTTGCCACTCTATTTTGATGTGAAAAAATACTATTTTGTTTTAATTTTATGGTTTCAATTCCCCCTGCTATTGCATCACTTACTGGTAATAAAAATAGGTCTGAACATTATATTCTAGCTGTGCAGCTTCACCTTTACAAATGGTTTACTGCCTGTACTCACAGCCAACTTTCTGCACTTCTATATCACTCTTTCCTTGATTATCACTGGAGATGTACACCGTCCCCTTCAACTCATAATAAGGACATACAGATTAGTGCCTGACCCACCCTGTGACCTTTTGAAGACATGCTAACCTGATTCTTGTCACTGATGCATTTCTATTTTGTCATGAGAGAAGAAGAAGAAGAAAATCATGAAAATGGCCAAATGCAAATTGCAAGGTCAGGCCTGAAAGGCAGGGCAGGTGGTTACACAGTGGTAGGTGCTCTGCTTGTGTGTGTTCTAATTGCCACTTGGTTTTTTTTTTCCAGCTGCTACTTTGATACTGCCCATGAGCAGAGTGACTTCTTAGGGCAGGCAGAGGAAGAGGGGTGGACTTCAAAGGGCAAAATGCATGATCTTTTTCTCCTTCTCAAAAGAAAATTGGAGCTAGTCTGCTCATATTCCTACCACTTCATTCCTGAAACTAGTGGTGTCGTGGCCACAAGTCTTTGATTATTTAACCTATAATTTTACAGTGGGAAAGGCAGGGAAGGTTCATTTTCAAGGCTACATAATCACTTGATGCCAAATGAGTATCTTCTATAGTTTTACTTTCTCTTTCTAATTATGATTCATGAATGCTGTAGTTAACCTGAGAGGTCTACAGAAGAGTTGTTTTGTTGTGTTAAGACTCTAGGCTGTTCACTCTACATTCTTGTTGTTGTCCTACAAGCACACAAATAACCTTGGTTCAGTTTGCATTTATCCATTTGTTGAAAAATACTGGGCATTTCTAGTTCCAACCACTTGAATGTCCAACATCATCAAGTGAAAAGTTTCTAGATCAGGAGGCCATTACATGCCAAACATAACAGGCAGATGTCTGAAATACAAATTCCACATTACAGAGATTGGTGCAGAAGTGATAGCTCACAGTGTCACACTTCATGCATTTAGCATGAAACACCTAGGAGAATATGCCAAATTCCCCATGAAACTGGAGAAACTGAAAGACTAACTTGGTGTTTCTAAATCTGTTTCAATCAAGGTTTAGGCCACCCTATAGCATTGAGACATTGTTCATCCTGCACAATGACCTCCTAAAAGAAGCCAGTGGGGTTACTGCAACCCTATTGGTACTCCTGGATCTCTCAGTGATTTTTGATACTATCACCCATGGTATCATCCTGGAAAGGATATCAGTCTGGGAATAGATGTGGTGATTCATTAATTCTGATCCTTCCTCAATGACTGTTCCCAGATGGTTCAGCTTTGGGATGGTGTTTTGACCTCTTTGATCTTCATTACTGGGTTCCATTGGAGTCAATCCTTTTCTGAATGCTTTTCAACCTCTATTTGAATCCATTAAGGAAGGTCATCATGGATCTGGAGTTTGCTGTCATTGGCTTTTTTCTTCTGAAGAGGATGTGGTCCAGCTTCTTCACTGCTGCTTGGTATTGATAATAGTCTATTGATAATAGGGATCAGCAAACCTGGCTCTCCTGATGTTCTTGGACTTCAATTCCCAGAATCCCTGATCAGCAAGTGTGCTGAATTGGCCTTCTGGTAATTGAAGTCCAAGAACACCTGGAGAGCCAAGTTTGCTGACCCCTGGTCTAGGCCAGGGAACAGCAAACCTGGCTCTCCAGTGTTTTTCAGACTTCAGTTACCAGAAGACCAAGTCAGTATACCTGCTGACAAGGGCTTCTGGGAACTGAAGTCCTAGAACATCTGGATAGCCAAGTTTTGAGGACCTATGACCTAGGCAAGGGCATGTTAATTGAAAATGAATCCTGTCACTTTGGAGATCCTTCTGTTTTGGAGGGGGAGTCACCTGAACTGTTAGGAGGCAAGTTATCTAGTCTGGATGGGATGGGACTATGTTCCCCTTGAAAAATCTGGAGCTGGCACTTTCAATGGAGTAGCAACTATCTGCTGAGGTCAGGATTGATTTTTCCCAGCTTCAGTTGGTTAAACAGTTGTGCCCCTACTTGGGTAAGAAATCCCTAGTAATTTTAGACGTGTATTAGTAATTTCAAAACTAGACTACTGTAATGCTCTCTACATGGGATGGCCCTGGGAAATGATATAGAAAGTACAGCATATCAGAAAAGCAGTGGCCAGGGTGATTTCTGGAGTAAGTGAATCTGATTGTATTTCTCCAATCCTTACTCAGTTGCAAAGGCTCCCTGTTTGTTACTATGCTAATTCAAACTAATAGTTTTGACTCACATGACTCTGAATGGTTTGGGACCCTGATACTTGTTGGAACGTCTCCTTCAAAGAACAACTGCCTATTTCACCTGTTCCTCCTAGTCTTTGCTTGGGCACACCAAGAGAGGTGGAAGTTTGTCAAGGAGAAATCAGGCTTTTTCAGTGATGGCCTCATCTCTATGAAATAAATTTCCATTGGAGGTGCATCAGGCCTTGTCCCTTTGAGCATTGAAAAAATTCGTAAAAGCAAAACTGTACTGTTAAAGTATATTTTAAGAACATAAACTCATAGGTTGGGACCTAGCAATTTGTAACTTTAGGCATTTTCATTTTTTTACATTGTCATATAGTTATTCATTGTTATTGCATCTTTTTGTTTTGTTGTTATTTACAATCAGCACTGATGGTTGGGATGATATTCGAACATTGGTTTGTTATGTACACCACTGAGAACAGTAGTTTACCACTAACTGCATGGGATAAAAATAAATAGATAGATAGATAGATTAGATAGATAGATAGATAAAGCACTTCTCTGGATTTTTTTCTCTCTCCTTATGGGCCAGCATAGCTTTGTTGATTTCTGTGGTCTTTTTTAAATTGGAAATCTTGGTTGGTGAATGTGCGTTTTTCCACCTTTGCAAATGACAATGATTCTTTTTGTGTGGTTGGGCAGACAATCTCAAACCTTTGCAATGGTCAAATATTTCCTTCAGAAATAATTAATTGGCAGTGGTGGGATTGCAGGTGCTGGATCAGCTGAATTGTACGCCTCTGTGCATTGCATCTCTGATGAGCGTGGAAAGGGCCTTGCTTCACTTCCTCATTTCAATAAACACGGTAGAACATTATCACATTTATGTCCAATTTTTTCCTCACTCTATTGACTTTAATTAATTGGGTCTCCCTGGATTTGCACACATGTGCAAAGACTAAGGAAACAATTCTCCACATAGTTGTTTTAAAAAAATTTCCTCCCTCATTTTCCACAGACTGTTTTATTATTTCATTACACTCTTGGATATGTTTCAAACCGGGGTCCAGTAAAGCTGGTGAAGGGCAACTCATGCTCTTTTGCATTACTGCTAACCTAGAAAAGTTCAATTAAGCCAGAAAGAGCCAAATATCCTAAGTGCTTGTTAAATCGTTTTATAATGCATAGGTCACAACATTTAAATTTCAACAGCTTCATTTCTTGGCAGCTGTTCTATGGTCCCATTTATTACAAGCGTATGCTGTGCTGACAGCCCAACAAAAAAGTGGTCCTATGAAGTTCAGATTTTGAACAAGTGTTATATAGCCCAGCTCCATTTCTTCTGTGATGTGTTGTCTCAGAAAATCAAAGCAATGTGCTTTCACTGTCTTTTTTTAAAAAAACTTTTCATGCTTTCGGCTCATGAGACTTCCCTTCTACTTTGATGAATTCACAGCTGGAATGAAGAGCACCCTGTATTGTTAAGAAATTCTATGTGTTCTGCATTCCAGCCACATATAATATGTGTTCAAATGCTGTCTTTTAGAAGCATGAAAACCACTCTCATGAGGACACTTACATAGCCCAAGACTGCACAGAGCTCAACTTTAGGAACAAAGACTAAAAATGATCAGCCTACCGGTATCAGTAGGTTGCCATAGACATCTATGGATCCTTGTACATGCAAATGTTTGAGAAGAACTATAAAAACTTCAGATTGTAGTCTATATTTTCAAACATGCTCTGCTTTGTTACAGAGTTCCATTCTATTTCTAATGCTGTTTAATACCTAGATACGAATACTGACAAAGATCTTTATAAATTTCAGAGTTGGGTGCCATCAATATGCTGACAACACTTAGCTCAACTTCTTATCATCAGGGTCAGGGGAGGTGCTGGACCAGTGTTTGGAAGCTGTAATGGGCTCTCCAAGGGCATAGGCTGAAGATGAATCATGTCAACATAGAGGCTTTGTGGATCAATGGTTACCAGATTCAGGAGCAGGGCAAAAGACCAGTTCTGGATGGATTTGCACTCCCCCCAGAAGGAGCAGGTGTGTAGTTTGGAGGTACTCCTAGATACGTCTTTGTCATTGGAGGCTCATAAAAGCCCAGTGGTTCAGAGTGCCAGAAGTCAGATTCATTCCTGGGCAGGGGAATCTGGCCACAGTAGTCTATGGCCTGATAACGTTCTCGTTAGACTACAAAAAAGACAGTATTCAGCAGTTCAACTGTCAACAGGAACATCCTTCAGAACCTACATGGCACAAGTTCTGAAGGAGTTTGCATTAGCTGCCAATACACTTCTCGTCTGAACTCATGACTTGTAAAGCTCTAAACAGCTAGGTACCTGGGTATCAGGAGGAGCACCTGCTCCTTTATAAACCTTCCCAGTCACTAAGGTCTGCTGGGAGGAATACTCTGTGTCCCACTATTGAGAACAGTTAGTTTTGTGAAGATATGAAGCTGAGGCTGCCCTATTCTGGGCACATCACGAGAAGGCAAGACTCTCTTGAAAAGACAACAATGCTGGGAAAGATGGAAGGCAAAAGGAAAAGAGGAAAACATGAGATAGATTTAGTTTCATGAATACCTTAATTTGTTTAAAGAATATACCCAGAAAAGTAATGTAATGAGAATTAGAAGACAGAGATTTTTTAAAAAATCAACAAATTGTCCCTCAACACTCAATGTGGTAAAGAGAAAGCACAGAAGAAGTCAAATTTTCAGATGAAGGGGACTTGGTCCATGGAAGCTCACATTTAAATACAGAAGTTAGTCTTTAAGATGACACAACATTTTGTTGTTGTTTTGTTTACTTTTTGATATGAGATAGATCAACTCTGTCAGGGAATTCCATAGACTTGTATTTGGAAGAACTGAACAGGGTTGTTGAGGACAGAATATTTCAGCGACCTCTCATTCATAAGGTCAGTAACAATCAGAGAACACTTAAATAAATAAAATAAATATAATAATGTTGATAGTTTCATTTGGAACTGTGACATAAGACAGCTGCAGCTGGAAAAAATATTTATAGTAAGCTTACTTAGCATGCTATTTGTATTTAAGTATTATATTTTAAATTCAATTTTTCTATTTTGTTATTTTTTTATACTATTTGAAACTACCCATGGTGGGAAAAACTCCCAAATGGACAGCATAGAAATGCATTCAATAACTCAAAAACTCAATCAACCAATCAATCAATAAAAATTCAAGCAGTGGCAGCATAACAACAAATAATTCATCCTAAATTTTAGAATAATTCAAGTAAAATGAAAATAAAGGGACAAATTCAAGGTCACCTTTAATCCCAGTAGTACTGTACACAAAATAAGTCTTAAAAGTGTGAGGAATTAATGCCTTACCATCAAGAGCAAGATCACTTTGACACTGACACTAGGAAAGGGATAATTATAAATAGATGATAAATATGGGAGTGTCATATGTTGTGATAAAGACTAAGGTACTGTGATATTAGAAAACAAGATTTTCTGTTTTGTAATGAGCAGAAAAATCTATTCAGAAAACAAGTAGTTCAGAAACAGGTATGTGGATCTCTTAAAATTTCTAAACCTGAACACACATGAAAGCTAGCAAAACTGAAGAAAAACATACAATGTTTCTCTTTCCATCCCTGCAAGACTCTTATCACAGATAGGTATAGACAGATGTGGATTATTATTTTTTCAAAACAGGAAGAGACCGCAAGACCTTTCACAGTTCCATCATAGTTCTGAGCAGCTTATATTGACAGCAACTAAATTAAACAGGGCAAGGTGAAGAGAATGCCATCCTTCTTTCTAACCCTGGAAGTTCTCAGTTCTTTGTCTTGTTTGAAATATCCCTGTGGAGAATTATTTGCTACTGGAAACATTATTTCTCTTTGATTTAGAATGTTTCCCAGCAAAAACAAGATTATTCAGAACGATTACAATTCAAACAAGTCAAATATATGGCAAATGCTACAGTAACAAGAGAGGGAAATGGTTCTGCTGATAGGTACAATGCAATATTCTTCTAACATTGGTTTGCATTACTCCCCAAATGTTTAAAGTTGTACCTAACCATTCTATAAATACTACATTGAGATAGTCCATATTTTAAGGTATAGATGGCATTGAAGCAAAATAGAAATAAAGATCAGTCAACTTCATGATTTCAATTCAGTTTGCCTAGATTTCACATCTCTCCTACGTAGATCAAACCTAACAATTTAATGTGATATATCTGTGATGAAGAACATGTGTCCCTCCAAATGTTCTTGGACTGCTACCTCAAGAATCTCTTACCATTGGCTATACTGACCAGGCAGACCACAGTTGCAATCTAAGAACATGGGGGGGGGGCATTTTCCTCACCCCTGGTGTAACAGGGAGCATGTTTAATTAGAACTCAGGAGGTCTTGATTTAAATAGTGCTCAGGCATGAAGCTCATTTGTCTTACATAGTTTCTACAGAAGGCTAGATGGTAGTGGTGGGAGGAGAGCCAATTATGCTGTATCTTTGGGTGAAAGACAGGACTGCAATATAATCATTGTTTGGATATTCCATACAAAGGTCCTGATATCAATTTTGCAAAACAAACATTCTTATTATGATTCTGCTCTTCTATCACCAACTAATAATTATACCCCTTCATTTGGCCAGTAATAACAGAAAAGAAGGATCCATATGCTCATATAGAATTTTTAACACCTTTGATTATTCTGCTTAGTTCAGGTGCAAAGCTACTAAACGTGTTTAGTTAATCCTTATTTAGAATTCCCTGTGCAAGGCTACTGTGACTAAATGCAGTTCCCTATGGCTTCAATATTATCCAGGTTTCTTCCTCCTTCCCCAGGGCAAAATCATTTGGTTCAATATCCAGCTTGATATAAAAGTTTTAGAGATTTTGAAAAGTGATTAAAAAATATTTGACTTCTGTGCAAGCCTGATAAAGTTATCACCCTGATATGAATTTTGCAAGGTCATAATTTCTTCCTTCCTTCTGATTTCATACTGTTCTTTCTGGGTGATACCTGTTCTTGTCCCTTACGTGCTGCACTCATTTTTCTTGCTGACTTATGGAAATTTTAGACATGGTTACACCATGTGGATTATTTCTGTTTTTCTCTTGAAAAGATGAAAGCAGAACTGTTGCACGGCTACAGTGTATTGAGTACAAAGTATGGGGTCCAAAATGAGAATATGAGAGACCTAATTCTCAGCAAGGTGAGAGGGTTGTGGGTGGGAAGGCCACAGTATTGCCAAATGTCCCTGTTTCCCCTCATTCTACTGTACCCAACTCTCAAAGAAAATGACAACAACACTTTCAGAAATGGATATATACCTGACCAAGAGAGAAATAAACAATTATCATGTTATACCAACCTTGAAGTACAAACACTGGCAACTTTGAAGTGTTATTGATTTTTGAGGGCTGATGTCCACGTAAAACAAAACTGCAATACTGCCCAAAACATAGCAGCAGAATCACTTTGGGTATTGGAGCCAAAGCATTCAGGAGCTGAGGATATACCACAGTTGCTATCTGCCCATGAACTGCTCATTTGAAGCTTTCTTCATTGTACAGAAACAATAAAGACAATGGCTAAGAATGTAGTACTGAAGAAAATTACCAGTAGCATCCCTGACACTCTAAACACAACCCCCCCCCATGCATATGCTTTTTATATACAGTAATACCCCGGATAACGATTGTACCGTATACCGCTAAAACCGCATAACGCTACAAGATTTTTGGAAAAATCTTGTATCGAATAACGTGATTTTTAGCGTTATCCGGTACAATCGCGTGTGGGGGGGTGGGGTTGGATTGGGTAGAACATCCCGTTATCTGGGAGACTAAATGTGAAGGAAAAAACTGAGTTTACTAGAGCATATCAGGTACCAGGATTTTTATCCTGTTAATTGTAGAAATCTTATTAAATACTTGCTAAATTTAAAACATCCTTAATAATTGACTGCTAAGTGTTTAATTCATGTACAATGACTGCCTAATTAACTCAAAATGAAAATTTAATCTGAGGCATTATGAAGAATCAAAAACGAAGCTGTTCTTTGCGGTTTTTGATGTTGTAAATAGATGAGGACTTTTACTTTTCTTCCATCACTGTGGCGGCTCCATCTCCCCTACATCCCATATGTCATGTATTGCAAGTGGATCAGGATAATACACAGAGAGAGAGAGAGAGTCAGGGAGACCATCACTCTTACTGTTGGAGGCTGCAGTATTCTCTCACAACCATCACTACGATATCTGGGTGGCCAGATAGACGCTAGGCTATGCTTTGATGAGCATTTGCAAATTGTGAGCGCTGGAGGGCTGGAGCAGTAAGTAATGCATTGACAAGGATCATGCCAAATATTGGAGGCCCACAACAGACTTGCCGAAGACCCCTCTCGAGTGTTGTTAGTTCCATGTTGCTGTATGCACCCCTGATTTAGTCAGAAGCCACAGCAGAGACATTGTACATGCGACAAATAACTTTGATATACCATAGGAGTGCCCCGCGGGTGGCTCGGGCATTTCAATGTCTCATATGATACCGTGTGTCATTGTCGATATGATGCCGATCCATCTGATGGCAAAGGAACAGGGGGAGAAAACCAGGTGAAGAAATGACACACAATTGCTATAGAAGCAAGGATAGAGAGGATAGCACAATGGCAGCAGATCTGGGATACATCAAACAAGGGACAGTGGACTCATTGCCTTATCCCGGACATCAGTGCATGGTCAACAAGACAGCATGGAGAAGTGGATTACTACCTCTCACAGCTGTTGACAGGGCATGGCTCCTTCAGAGCCTACCAACACTGCTTTAGGCTGGATGATGATGTTCCGTGCCCCACCTGCCCGTTTGTGTAGGAAGACGCAGAGCACGTGTTTTTCATTGTCCACACTTTGATGCAGAACAGGAAATTTTACAGAGGCATCTTCGACAACAGCTGTCTCCGAAAGATATCATCCGTGAGATGGTGAGCAGGGAGACTACCTGGGTTGCAATGTCCAATTATGCGGCCAGGGTCATCTTGGAACTTAGACGTGTGGAGAGACTATGAAGAGGGCAGCCAGAGGCACAGAGGAGGAGGGTGAGTAGCCAAATTGGAGGATGCTTTTTAACAGCCATTCTGTCCCCTGTGAAGTAATGCATGATGGCAGTCCCGCAGAGTGGTGAGGCGTAATGGGAGGTGGTTTTAGTGGGTAAAAATCTCATACACTGTGAAGCTGAAGCAAGGACTCACAGTGTCTTTTGAAGATTTCCACCTGCCCTTAAAACACACACACACAAACACAGATGTGCATACACACACATGCACAAATGCACACACGTGTACACACACATATGAATAATATCTATAAATATCTATAAATATGAATATAGATATTCACTCACTACCAATGTACTTAAAGCTTTGACAAAACACTGGCATGAAACAATTTTGATGTGACCCTGCATATAACTTCAACACAATTTTTTCTTCGAGCATACTGTTAATGTTCTCATGCTAGGCCTGATACCTGCTCCCACACAACTGGAAGGGGAAGTCTCTCTACTAACTCAATAAAGAGGCCTTCATATTTGAATTTATTGGAATAGTAGCCATGTTAGTCTGTGGTTCAGACATATCAGAAAACAAAATAAAAAACACTGTAGCATGGTTTCTGGAACATTATCAAAATTGATACACAGATTGCTATATGCTGCTAGATATTTTATATATTATATTTTGGTGTATTACACCCTTCCTGCCAACAGGAAGTAACCAAATACAGTGTTTTTCTTTGTTTTCTGACATGCAAGTAAGAGGTTAATCAGAAACCATAATGGGCTTTCTCCACACCTTTGAGATTGAAAGGGAGACATTTAAAACTAATCTGAATGATCTATTATTGCTGATAGCTGTAGGAAGCTGTATTATTATGGTTGCTTATCTGTCATTCTGCTTGAGCAAACCCTTCTCCCGCATTTGGTGTATATAAACCATGCCTGTAAGTTTTACTCCTTGTTTGAAGAAGTGGACTTGATCCACAAAAGCTAACAATAAAAATATAGCAGTTAGTCTTTAAAGTGCTACAGTTTTTTTATTTTGTTTTTTGATATATCAATAAAGAGGATATCTTTGAAGCTGCAAATGTTGGCAAAGCAATCTGTTATAAAGAAGAGAAGAAACACAGACTTTTTCATGTGACCACACACTATCACAAAGATTGTCCAGGTATCAGAAACTTGAATTCAGCCTTCTGACAAAGATCATGGGTGAAAATGATCCATAGCTGTGAAGGTTGCAAATGCGGCCTTGAAGCAATGCTAATGGGGCAGCCTCTCCCTCGCAGCTGGCTTATATAAAAGGCCATTTGGCTTTTTATTTTCAGTTTTTAATTTATTATGGCTGGGAGGGTATTTTAATGGTTTTTAATCGTTAAATGTTTTGGTGATTTTATTGTTGTGGGGTTTTATATTTGATTGTTTTTATGGTGTTTGTGAGCCGCCCGGAGTAGCTTCAGCGAGGGGGCAGCAATAGAAATCGAAATAAATAAATAAATAATGTTTCTTACAACTTTTAAACAGGTTCCTTTCAATTATCTTTGATTCTTTGTACAGTGGTAAAAATGGACCACAGCTCTTCACTCGTTTTCTTCAGTTTTAGTATTTATGAAAATAATTACCTTAAATGTAAATTACAAAGTTCTACTCCATTCTGCTGAGTGGACTTCTCTCAAGAATACAACAAACACTAACATTAATGAAATTTAATATCTAAAATTAGATCTTACTTAAGTTCTGTGTTTGCTTGGTCCTTTTTTTGACCAGATGGTCATTACAGCACCAGAAGGAAGTTTTAATAATGGTGCTTGAGGCATTTGATCTTTGTGAATCTCTTTTTTTTCAAAAACTTGATGTGATTTATACTTTTAATATTATGTAGATTACAATTCAGATACCCCCTGGCTTTCACAGTGCCTGAATGTTCTTGCATCCATTTTGGCTCAAAAAGACTTCCAGAAAATATTTATTGTAAAAAAGATATCTTAAGAGCAAACATTGAGAATTTTGTATTTTGAGATAAAATAATTCAAATGCACATATTTGAATGTGAGGTTTTTGGTGTTTGCATTTTAAATGGCCAAGTTATGCAAAAAAAATAAACAGATGCATTTATTATGAGCAATCACATAAAAATATAACATGGATTTATCCCTCTGTATGTTTAGCAATGGCATTCCATCCAGCATTAAGGACTTCTCAGTTGTATTGCTAATGAGACCTGACATACTGTATATGGGAGAGCCCCATATACAACATCTAAATTGGATGAGGGTAGAGTTTGCTTTGAGTGTTATAATTTCAAGCTACAAAAACCAAAATGCAGATATAACAGGCTCCTATGACTACTCCTTTAACTTTTTTCAACTTGTTCTAAATATTTGCTACCTGAAAACCTTTTTCTACCTCTTGATTTATATATTAGTAGGGTATAATCCTGCATGGAAACTGTCAGTTAGATATCCCTGATTTAGTGTATATTAATCAAGTTGTTTCTCATTATTCTACAAGAGAGTTTACAAAAGGATTAGAAATATAACACCACTTCCACCATCCCCACCCACCCCACATGAACACAGTTTGTTAGAAGCTCCTATTCATGCTCTGTCACAAATACAGTAAACTCCAGGTTTATATATGCTTTGGTTTATGAAAAAAACTGGTTTATGTATGAAATTTCATAGGAAATGATGTCCCAGGTTGCAATTTTTTCCCCCAGTTTACATAGGTGCCGGGTGAACGTCTCTCCCCTTGCCCAGCACCAACTTGCTTGGTGGGGGGAGGTGATCATCTATTAGTGATTTTTCCCGCCCACACCGTCAGAATTCATGACATGTCATTTATCACCACTGCTGCTGTGCTTTTTTCGTGGTGTTTTGGACAGCCTCTGCCACATCCAATGGTGGTGGGAGGCTTCTCTGAGCACGACTGGTTCATTTTAAAAAATTTTTGCTGCTTACCCTTTTTGTCCCAGGGACTAATCCATGATGCTTGAAGAATTCTGTTGGTGCACAGTGCTTACATCATCAACTGGTCGCCCAGCGGTGAACCAGAAAGTATCCAAGTGCCATAGATTAGCTCCTTGGACAAAGTGGGGAAGCAGTGGGAATTTTTTTAAAATGGTCCGATCACACTCAGACAAGCCTTCCACCGCCTTGGGACACCACCATGTGCCGCCAATGATGACAAAAAGTGGGGAAAGGTTGTGAAAGCCTGGACCAGGGCATGGGCTCCCCAGCAATGGACATCAGTGAGGAATGCGCTGGCAGGCAAGCAGCGTTGTGGCCAGTGTTGAGCCAGCAAAAGGAGGAGCATCTCCCACCAGTCCCTTCTGCAGCAAGATAGGCCAGGGTGTGGGCTGCCCCAAATAGTGGGCATCAGCAAGGAAGGCACCCCCAATACCCACCACGAGGGGAAAAAAACCCAGAGCCCAGGAAAGTCAAGTGGTGAAAAAGGTAAGGAGCTTTGCATCGTATTTTATTAATTTTAATTGTGTTTTTGAGATTTTTCAGGAACATTTTTTTTAAATTTCAGTGCATCCCTATGGGAAAATCTGCTTCAGTTTATGATTGATCCAGTTTCTAACAAAAGTGTCAGAACGGACTAAAATAGTAAACTGGGGTTTTACTACATCAATCATTCTTTATGGTTAAACAACACAGGAATGGTCTTCCTTTGCAGCTCTATACCGAATATCCTGATAAATAACTCCAAGTTATTGGGCTGGGAGGGGAAAGCAATTAAAAAAACCCATGCAATCCACTCCTAGTAAGTGAATCTAAGGTTGGACAATACCTGTATTGGTTGTTATGTACTATCAAAAAGCATCTAATTTATGGTGACCATAAAGATTGTGAGATGTTCAGGATGTTTACTGTTGCCACTCACTAGTGAGTTTCCTTGACCAGCCAGGGATTTGAAACCAAGTCTCCTGAGCCCAGTTTCAACAACCCATTCACTACAACACACTGGTTGTCAAATGGAATACTAAGAGTTTTCCATCACTCTTTACCAGGCAAAGGTTGTTAATGTTGGTGTTAAGGCAAAAAATAATAATGACAAATGTTCTGTTGGCAGCCTGGGTTCACAAGTCATGGACTCAACATGGGGCTCAATTTTTAAACTTTTTTCTATAATCACAAATTTTATTCTATCTTTGTTTGATTAAGAGTTCTGGAAACTTAAAAACTCATCTAGGTGTAACTATTTGGTGATCCAGCAAAAGTAGAATCCAGCCCCTGATTTATATATATTACTACATAATCCCATCTAGGCTCTGAGATCTTTGGGAAAGATCCTCCTCTTGGTCCCTTCTCTTACCCACAGAGGCATACTTGGTGAAATGTGAAGGAAAACCTTTCTTGTGGCTACTCCAAACAGCCACAAGTCTAGAGCCACTTCTATGGGAGGCTAGGTTGTTCCAAGAACAGTGTATGCCTTCTAGGATATCATTTGTTCTTCTGCTTTGTATCCAGGCAGGCTTTTGACAATTGACCAGTCAATGAGAAACTACCTTTTCATGGGTGGGTGGCTGCCTTCCCTTTTTATTGATATACTGTACTTTCAAATCAATTATATTTTAATGTTATAATTTGCTTCACTAAATTTTTAATTTTATCACTTCTTGCAATTTTATCTGTACTTATTTTAAATAACCCTGAATTTTGGGAAAAAGATGGGATATTTAGCAAGCAAGCAAACAAATCAGTCATAGTTCAAATAAGACATTTCTCTCCCACTGAAGGGGGAAAAAGCAAAAGGTCAAGTACTCTGAATCACTACTATGTTCTTGTCAGTGTTTCTGCATCGTAACTATACACACTGTTTATGTATATGTAAACAACTGGGTGCTTCCTAATTTTACAAGAATTAAAAAATTGAAAGCAGCCCAAACAGTCCAAACAGTAGATTAAATACCCCATCAGTTCCTTTCTTGTTTGCCACCTGCAGTGTGATGATCAATTGAAAAGCTGATTGCTCCTTATGGCTTGTAGCCAGCCCCTTCTCTCCAAGGAGAGTCTAAACATGAAAGCTGCAGGATCAGACCACATCAACAAATGAGGAATAGGTCTTTCATTATGGGCTCTTAAACGCAATTACAGACTCAACCAGCTCCAAAAATGTTGTGCTTCAGCAAGGATAACTTAATAAAAATGGTATCATCTCCCTCCTGCATTTGTTTGAATTAATAAAGATGTTTTTCCCTTCCAACTACTGTGAGAATTGAAGCTAAACTGAGAGAGAACAGAGAAGCCTAATGGTGGGAGGAGGAATAGCAAAATAAAGTCATAGTCCCTCTTACTCAGCATGTTTCAGAGTTTAAGAATCTATACTACTCTCTGCCTCATATTCCAAAGTCAGAACAACAAGTATTTTGAGGGTACAGTAATACCTTGGATAACGCTAAAATCGCATAACGCTAAAATCGCATAACGCTAAAATCGCATAACGTTAAGTAATCTGGGGACGAGAATTGGATCGAATAACGTTAAGGTCCTATGGGATGTATCGGATAACAACCGCTAAAGCCTGTGTGGTTACAATGCATCTCTATGGAGCTTTAACGTTATCTGATCCATCCCATAGGATTTTAACATGCATTGGATAACACTAAAAATCGGATAACACCAAGACTTGTGGAACCAAGTCTTAGCGTTATCCGAGGTATTACTGTATTTCAACATACCTGGGACACACTATATAACCCAGTTGTTTTTAAATAGGCCTCTAAATTTCAGTTTTAAGAAATGCATTTCAACAAGAAAAAAAATCAGCATGTAACCCTCTAAGGTCTAGTGATGAACAAATACCACCCTTGGACCACTGGAAACTAGCCATCCTTGATTTAAGACATTTCATGGCCTGGGAAGTCTGATCATTTTTCCCTCTAAAATCTCACACCACTGGAGATTATCTGGAGGTTAAGATTAGACAAAGATTTTTCATCAGTATGCATGTGAAACTCTGTTCAGCTATGGTAGACAGACATGGATAATCTTGTGACCTCTAAATGCCTATTCAATGGCTCCTGTTCAGAAAATCATAACTGTTTTCATCTTTTGTATATCTCTTGCCCTACACTCCCAGCCATATGCACAAATAGATGGCCACGTAGGCAACTCTTGGAACACTTGGCAAAGTGGAAGTGGGTTGCAATCTACAAAAGCACATGCCAAAAGCACATGCCAGATTTAATTTTTAAAATGTCACAAGATTACATTATTCTTAACATAGTCAGCAGCAGCATATAGAGTCCCCTTGTTTTGCTCTTCCACCTCATTTGGACAAGCACACAAAATAACACAGAGGTTAGGCCATACATTTTATAATGGGGAGAATGTTATGACTGGCACTAAATGCAGATGTGAAGAGGGAACATATTCTTACCAGTTATGTTGCAGTAGACCAACAGTGGTGCAAGTGGACCGCTTGCATCAGGATCAATGTGAAAGAAACCAGATGTTCTCCCTTGGTGCCTATAGGCTTCACATGATTGCTCATAAATAGCTGAAAAGAAGAAAAACAGCTATTTACAAAATGCACACACTGAAAAAGCATTTCATGTAGGTCAGGACAATATCTTTCTGTGCAGTAACTCGCCCTCTCACTGCATGGTAGCTGCCACTATGTGAGAAGCCAGTTATCAGCATTTGATGGTTAAGGAGTAAAGCTGACCTTCTCATGCATTTGCTGCCTCTGTACCATCACAGACTAGTTGGTAAAGGCACATTACCTGCATGAGCACACAAAGATTGTCCTGTTTTTGAGAAAGCAAACCCAGCAGTGTTTCATTGAAGAATATCAATGGAAGCACCGTCCTTCCCACTTCATGCTAAGAGATAGGGATTATGTTGCTTTCTTCCATCAAAACATGGGGCTATCTGCACTTTCTTCTCACATACTGTATAACATTAAACAAGATCTGAACATTTGAATGGCCAGATAAGAAAAAGGAAATATTAGGGAGCAATGAACTGAGGCTGTCCAAGGAGTAATTGCTGAATTTCAAATGGAAAGAGGGGGATATTCTTTTTTTTAAAAAAAAAAAACCCCACTGTAGATGCTTTAAATAGATTTGGGGAATATTTGTCTCTTTTCTGTACCTTTTCAGTTCTGAATCTTTTAAAAATCTTCTTCATGGGTTTGTTCAAAACTTGGAAATGTATCTCAGAAATAGCTAGTTACTTGTAATTATTTCCTTCTTCCAAAAAAGAAAGTATTATTACCTTGCATTATGATTATAGCTTGGAAAAATATTTTATTTACACCTATTGCAGTAGAATTGTTAACTTATTCGGTAATTTTGAAGTTGGTGTGATCTCACTAAATCAGGGGTTCTCAACTACTTTGCTCCACAGGCCAGACAACTCCCCTTCAGATGACTGAGCAGGCCAGACATGTGATTTCCCCCTGCTGTAAATGCTTCCATAAACCACGGTGGATGCATTTGTGCATTTGCGAGTGCATTTATGGCTGTCGTGAAAACTCCTGCTTCTGCTTCCAGGACTCATTGCCACAGGCTGTATGATTTACCATTGCAGACTGAGTCTGGCCCATGAGTCATAGATTGCCAACCCCTGCATTAATCATAATAGAGCAATATCATACAGTTCATGCATTGATTTCTGTTGACACTTGAATAGCTCCTTTGGGGGAATGGTTAAGGTACTGAGTGTTTCTGTACCATGTTGAAGCAAGTTGTAACATTCAGATAATTTTTCAAAAGTAACTAGAAAGCAACTATTTGAGGTAATTTTGGAAACAGGAATAGCTATAACTGCTTAACTAAGCCTGGGAACTATGGCTGTAACATTATTTTTTAAAACTAACATTCTACGCTCCAGAACCTCACATAAAGAGCACCACACTTAGAGACTAACTCGCTTAAATAACAGAATTCTATGAATGGTCGCCTCACTTAACAACTAAAACCAACTAAAAACTTGCTTAACAACTAAATTGGGGTTCACAATCCCCCCCTCCGCCAGAAGTCACAATCAGTCGCTTACAATGGTGTTTTGCTTAAAGAGCAAATTTGCTTAAAGAGCAATGTCATGGAACACATTATGCTCTTTAAGTGAGGTACAACTGTACATAAATTAAAAACATTATAATAATACTGTGGCATTTGTCTGTCTTAGTCTTTGAATTTGCACATGTTGGCTCTCTTAGCCAACCACAAATTCCTATTTTGCCTTTCTGTACTATATATATACACACCTGATTCCATTTTAGGAAGATGGAGTCAGCTCTTACCATAATACAATTAATTTCAGTTCATTAGCTATAACAGATTGCTTACTATTGTTGTTTATCTTAGCTAAGTACTAAGAGGCACACTCTGGCACACATAGCCAATTGATCAATATATCTTTCACTTCATAGGAGGAAAAATATTTTGCAAACACTTTACAAGCATGCAAACAAACACAGATGTTTGCCCTTTGCAATAAAAGAATAAAATTATTGGTGTTCCTGTTAACATATTGTAATGGAATTAGGGATCATTATTCACCTTTCCTAGGCCAATTCCATATTTTTCTTGCCTTTGCAATTCACTAGAAACAGTAAACCTCTAACAGGCACAACCAGACAGTATGCAGGCTGCTCAAGGGAGACTTGGGAAACTCTATGAAATCACCATTTAGTCTGTTCCTGGCTCTGAAACACTATCAAAACTGAAATATATTAGCTGCTTAATTAAAGGGGTAAAATAGCAATAGCAATTACACTTATATACTGCCCCATGGCTCTTGGTGCACTCTCTGGGGGGTTTACAAGTAGTTAGCATTTTGCCTCCAGCATACTGGGTACTCATTTTACTGACCTTGGAAGGATGGAAGGCTGAGTAAACCTTGAGCCCAGTCCGGAGCAAACTCACAACCTTTTTGGTTGCAGTATGGCAATTTAACTACTGCACAATAGAGCTCTTTTAAAAGGAGGAAATAGGTTTGATTTATCTAGACATTTTTAGAAAATACAACAGATTAAAAAAACATGAATCCCAATTTTTTATTCTTCCAACAGGTCTGGCAGAATACAGACACTTGGGAGAAGCTCTGCTGCATCCCTATAATAGTTTCATTTCTGTGTAACTGTAGAGTTTTCTTTTTGTGCAACTACAGATTTTCTTCTTCTGATTTTGAGAAATCTATATTATACTACCAACTGGTTAAATAATCTTAATAAAAAAGGGTTTTTTGCATCTACCAATTAATGTCTATGGTTTGCTGGATATAAACTATATTTCTTGGATCCCAGCACTTTGAGAGTGCTTTCTTCTTGTTGTTGTGCCATATCTGATTCCAAATATTGGCAATCCTCATGGCGATCAGCCATGAAAACTGTCCTGTAAATATAATGTCATGGCCTTTTATATGCCTTCCACATTGCAGCATGACACCCATACCCACTGATCCAGCTCTGTGAGACATCATTTGGTCCTGAGCCCTTTTGGCATGCAGAGTCCTTCTCAGCCCCAGGCCAGTACTGATAAACCTGCTGCTTTCCATCAAGATGGATTCAAGTGGGACTTAATTCACTTGGGGACCAAGTGGATTTCGCCAAGGCCGCTAGTTCTCAGGGTTGTCAGGTTAGTTAACTACCGCCTTACGCTCTGCATTGAGTCACTGGCAGTATGGTCTACTCTATTACCATAGCAGGAGAACCTGGCCAGACTTAAGTCTGACCAGAATGTTTAAATTAAAAAAAAATATTTACATGACAGTTGAACAAAATATAGATGGAGAGCATGTGAAACACAATCACCCTATGGATGAGCTCCCATTCATTTGTCTGCACACAGAAATCTGCATTAAAAGATACAGTAATACCTCGGATAATGTTTACCTCGGATAATGCTAAAATCACAACGTTAAGTAATCTGGGGAGGAGAATTGGATCGAATAACGTTAAGGTCCTATGGGATTTATTTTATTTTATTTATTTATTGAATTTATTACCCCGCCCCACTCGGGAGAACCCGACTCTGGGCGGCTGTATCGGATAACAACCGCTAAAGCCTGTGTGGTTACAATGTATCTCTATGGAGCTTTAACGTTATCTGATACATCCCATAGGATTTTAACATGCATTGGATAACACTAAAAATCGGATAACACCAAGACTTGTGGAACCAAGTCTTAGCGTTATCTGAGGTATTACTGTACTAGTTCATGATTTGGAATTCCACAATAATTTGCATCAGCTTTGACTCAGAAATAATCTCCAAACTAGAAAGAGAACTTGACCAGTGGTGGGATGTCAAAAATTTTACTACACCACCGTGACGTCATCACAGTGTGAGCGGAGCCGACATCATAACATCATGACATTGTGGGCGGGGCCAAAGGAAAAATAATTAAAAATAAAATAAAAATAAGCACACACACACACCTCAACCCACCCACAACACAAACCCGTAAATAAAATAAATAAATAAATAAATAATACATTAAAATACACCCACCCACCCACCCAAAGAAGTTAGGTACTAAGTCTTTGCCTAACCAGTTCTCTAGGATAATATGCCTTAATGTAAATGTAAAATAGCTGTACCTCCTTAAGGGTTCTCCAATTGGAACCAGTGAAAAGGTAAGCCCTGAAGGTGGTTCCCGCCAAAAGCTGCTGCCGGTTCTCCGAGACACTGGGAAAAGTTACTACCGGTTCTGGCAAACTGGTGAGAACCTGTTACATCCCATCACTGAACTTGACACATTTCCAAACCTACAACAATCCCCAATAAAGGTGACAGATTCCTTTAGCCCACAAATCATTGCCTTGTAATCCTGAAACTTCTCTCCTTGTTCACTTTCAAAAATATCATCTGCAAAGCTCAATGGCCACCTGCAGGGAGACTGAAAGAGGGAGGTTTGTTCTAAACCAGTGTTTCCCAACCATTGGTTTTTGGACTTCAATTCCCAGAAGCCTAAGTCAATTCCCCAAAGCACTGAACAGGCAAAGTACTGATTTAGGCTTCTGGGCAATTCTCAACCACTTCCCCCTTCCCCCCTCCCAATCCATGATGAATAGCATTCACGGCTGTTGAGAATACTAAGGATAAGTAGTCCCAATGGTTATTTGTTCCCAGGGTACAATGTGGGGGTTGTCATGCATTTTGGTGGACTACCCAGAAGTCCCAACTACAATTCAAGGAAGCTTTCTGTCAGAGAATTCTAAGAACCTCAACAAACTCCAGGCTGAAGTCACAGCATCTTAAAGAATAATCAAACTTCTGTAACTGTTCTGTTTTCCTTTTGCTGCTGCTTTTCTAGAGAAAGGAAAAGCAATGCTCTCAGCAGCTCTAGAAATGTATAGGCTGCATCCAAAGTGAAACAAGAACATAAGAGGAGAACAGACCTATATAGGAAATTATCCATGTTGGGGGACAGCATCTAAGTGAGTCAATATGCTAGTAACAGTTATACTGTATATTAGAGGGACATTATCTCTAATTAAGTTGGAAAGTTGACAGAAATTAGTGAATTTCATTTTTGCGTTTCCAGTTGTCCTACAGAAAATTGAAGAACATTGCATCTGGAGGATCAGATAAAATGTTAGTATAGTTGCATTAAGAATGACTGGATGAGTCTTCTTTCCACAAAGGACAACTGTGTAGCAAGAGATTCAGTGACTGGTAATTCCATGACCATAGCAATTCAATGTCTCTTTCAACAAAAAACAAGAAGACACCCTATAATAGTGTTTCTGCAGCAAAGGTCCATAGGTTTTGTTGGATTAGATCTCTTAGAATTCCTAGCCAACATAGTCAGAAATGAAGGTGTCTGAGAATTGTGGTCCTGCTGTATCTGAGGACCCAAATTTGAGAACCACTCCCTAATAATCAGACTATTGATCTGTTTAGCTCAAAACTATGAACTCTCAATTTAAGTAACCCTTGTGGGCTGAAAACATGAGCCTTTTGCAGCCCTGTCTGGTAACACAAAGACAATAGTTCCATGCCTGGGTGCTCTGATACTTTAGTTTGCAACTTCCACAATCCTTAAGTGTAGGCCAAATTGGCTGGGATGTCTGAAATCTGAAGTTCAATAGCATATGGGAAGAGAAGAATCCTGTAATAGGAACTTATCTAAGAACTTTCTACATGCAAGGAAAATGCTGAATCACTAAAATATGACTCTTGCACACAGACCAAGGGAACATGTATCACACAGAAAAGGAATGGACACATAATAGGATAGTAATTACTGGTTAAAAATATCTGGGTTAACAGGTTTTGGCCATATACTGTGTATATGTATATATTGTGTTTAATGTCTCTTTTGATGCTTTGTTAGCTGCCCTGGGTCTCTTTGAGGAGGGCGGCATATAAGTCTGATTGATTAAATAAATAAATAAATAAATAAATATACCCTATGAGTGCCTGCTGAGCAGGAAGTTCTACCAATATAGTGAGACAGGACCCATGACATGTCGAAACACTGATGTCATATAAATGGAGGGTGTGTGTTTTTTTCATGGAGATCGTAGCAACAGCTATGAAAGTTCCCCATTAATATGCTGGCAGGGCTTTTCACTCAGCAGATGCTCAATAGTATCCTGGCATCTCAGTTTCCTAACATCTTTAGTGAAGGACAACCTACATTTCTGCTCACTAACAGACAAAAGGAATCAGAAGGGTTACAGAAGCAAATAAACTGGATTGGATGACAGAGAAAATGTTGTTCACCACCAGCTTTTTTAATCACCTTGTTTGCCAGAGCAATCATAAAATTTCTCTGAATTAACAAGGGAAGATGTGAAGCCCTACTCATTAGTAATGGAGGCAGATGGTATCATGTAACATCCATGCCAAAAAAAGGGTCTTTTAGAGGTTACCACACAAATTGACCGGGGAAAGAAAAACATCCTGGAAATCAAGGCATACATACTTGGATTAAAATGCCAAAGCTGTCTCTATCCCCTTCCTCCACTACCACCAAGAAATGTTCCTGTTTCAAATAGATTAATTTAAACAAGAAATGAAAGATCAGGCTTTTGAATATTCACACTTTTCAACATCACATTTTGGGCCCATGCTTGGTTTCTTTCTCCTTGATTTCTGTCACTTCTGTTTCCTTGATTAGTTTTCTGGCAGCATGTGCCCTAACATCCTGTGACTCTGTAATAGCTGCAGGCAAAGAGAATGTGCTTTTCAGTATGTTTTATTCAGAGCCTTTCAGCAAGTGAATATGGCACATTCCTCACATGGCAACATCTTCTCAATGTGCATGTGGTGGTAGGGGGACTGAAAAACAAAAATCTTTTTCTACAAATTAAATAGTCCTACATTTTCCCTACAAAGTGGCAAGCAAGTTGTTTAGGCGAGCAGTGTGTACTCTTTCTATAAATGCTGAAAGCGGCTCTTAGTAATTTTATTATTTATTTGTTTGTTTGTTTATTCAGATTTATATTGCCGCCCATTCGCTGAGGCGACTCAGGACGGCTTACAGTCAAAAAAGCAACAGTACAGTAACAATCATAAAATACAACCTCATTTCCCTGCTAAACCATTTTTGCCATGATTTTTAAACACACACACACACGAGGTATGTATGTAGGTACATATATGTATACCTACCTACTGCCTACCATCCATCCATCCATCCATCAATCTATCTATCTATCTAACATAGAGATGATTTTAATATGGTGGATGAGAGATCATTCCTCATCTTATTTCTACAGTGAAAGTTGAGAAATGTGGTACAACAGGCCTAGTGAACAACCAGGTGATTAGGTAGAACTAGCTTTGCCATTGATTTCTCCTTCTCTTTTTATGCTCATGTTCAGACTACCACCAAGTTATGCTACTTCTCCTTATGGAACAAAGATACACCCTCTCCTCCACATGATCTTGGACAAAACTTGAGTTAATTCTTTCATCATTCCCTGCTGGACTACTGTAGCTTTCCTCTCTTCATTGTTGCTGTCCTCAGTCATATAGTTATTCAGAGCACCTGACACTCAGCCTTTCAGCACAGAGTTCTTGTTGATTCCAATAACCAGAATAAACTTTCTGCCTCTCTTACCTTATTTCTCTGCTCTCAGATTTTTATCATAATTTCCCCACAATGCTTCCTCTTTTATTGCTTCATCCTCAGGTATCCAACTCTTTCCTGCATCCAAGAGAATTCCTCCCTTTCTGCTCATTATTGATGAAAAAGGACACTCACATAATGTTGCTTTTTTTTCCTCTATATATCTTTCTCAAAGCCCGTCTCTTCTGTGAAGTCCTCCAGATTTTTTGAACTTCAACTCTTAGAACTACTAACCAGCATGGCTAACAGTCAACTTTCTAAACACATTTAGTTCTCATTCCTACTTTACTTTACTTTAAACATGAATAAATGGAACTAAATTAAGCTATTCTTAACTCCTTTTGCAGTTTCACCTAGTTTGGATTGGAATTATAAATTGTTAGTTCCATGTATTTTTCTTTGTTACTATCCAATGTTTATTTATTTATTTAGATTTATATTACCGCCCACTCGCCGAGCTGACTCAGGGCGGCTTACAGTCAAAACAACAACAGTACAATAAAAATTATAAAATGCAACCACATAAAACAACCAAACCAGAACACAAACTAACTCCCGTCAGGCCCAGAGGAGGGTTATGTTCATAATATATTGGAATTGCAATCAATTGGGGTGGTGCAAATGGGTGACAATTTAATTTGCTTTGCTATTCAATTCATCCAAATTTACATTTTTTTAAAAAAATGTTTGGTGGAAAGCATTTGAATTTTTTTTTTAAAGTGGCAGAAAGTGCAGCTGATACTTTTATCCATCCTTGATTCTAGATTTTGTCCCAATTCCAAACAATTTTATGCAGGCTTTAAATTGTTCAAAAGGGAACAACTGTTAAAATGGTGCTGTAGATGTCATCTATAAATAATTGCTAGATCTCCCTGATAAAGAATTCACCAATCTGGTATTATTGACAACTTTCATCACTAAGTAGCCAGGCATAATTAGATATTTTTGAAATAATGAGTGCTAGATGAAAAGTTCTTCCCAGCAAACCATAGGAAGAAACCTTTTCCCTCTCTCACTCTCACTGTTCTAACAGCAGACATGTTAAGAGGCAGGCAGTGAACTTAACAGAAGTGACTGTCATGTTTGCCCTTATAATACAATTGTCATGTTAAATGCCAGAAAAAAAATGAAATCTGTACTACTGAAAACCTGACTCTGACAGGCCACACTGTTGACAAACTAATGAAGTCCCTGCTGTGATGTTCTAGCATGACAGATGGCTGGTTTTCTCCTTTTTAAAAATACATATTTACTGATATGATACCAAAAAATAATAATAGCATCATGGGAGTTTTGTGAGCAAATATACCTTTCACACATCCTGAATATTACAGCTTAAAATAGAATTTAGGATTTTTTTCTTGTCACATTATAGCCTTTCACGGGAGATAGTTGTTAGTCTGATATATAAGATAGAAAGAAGAATCTTGTGACATTTTGAAGGCAAGCATTTATTATGAGAAAAACATTTATGCCTGGTTATTGCAGAAAAGTATACATTTTCATGATGTTATTTAGAATGTCATTGTGGTGAAAGGAAAAACTGTCAATCCAAGTGTTTGCTTTCCCCATTATTATTTTCTTTTTGTTTTGTTTTTTCTTCATCCTAGGGAAGGTCATGGCCAAGAAAGCAGAGTTATCCCAGTATCCAAAAGTTATTATACAAATATGTAATACTAATACTGATACTACCGATGATGATGATGATGATGATGATGATGTGCCATTAAGTCATTTTTTGACTTATGGTGACCCTTTCCAGACTTTTCTAGGTAGGGAATACACAGAACTGGTTTACCATTCCCTTCTTGTGGGGGCATTCTGAGACTATGCAGCTTGCCCATGATTGCATAGTACAGTACAACTCTTTTCCCATGAGACACAGTGGAGAATTGAACTCGCAACCTCTGGCTCTGCAGCCAGATACTTAACCCCCCTCCCAAGCTATCCAACCAGTTATGTTTTTAAAATACAGTCATAACTCGCATAACGAATTTAATGCAGTCTGCGAGGCTGCTCGCTATGTGAAAAATTCGCTATGTGAGTCAAACTCGCATAACGAATTTTTTGCTATGCAAGTCGGACTTTTCCCTATGGAAAAACTCGCATAACGAGCATTTCTATGGGGAAAACTCGCATAGCGAAAATTCGTTATGCGAGTCGGACCGCTTAACAAAAAACTTGCTCGTTATGCGAGGTTTGACTGTACATATTTAATGGAATGTAATTGATCACACAAGCAACTCATCGATTTATTTTTCAAGAGTGATTCTAAATGCACATAGACCATGTCTCATATTTTAACACTTACAAAAGCAGATTCACAAATTCAAACCCTGAACTGAAAACTCAGATTTTGAGAAATACCATGGGGCCTCTGAGGGCATGTTTAGAATCCAAATACCAAGAGAGAGAAAAGGAGAGAGTGAACATATTTCGTATCTGAAGATGTTGTCTCAGATTAAAATACTATTTTATTTTTTATTAAGGATGAAGTTGCTAATATTTATATATAAAAAAATTATTTTGAGGCTTATGCAACACACATATCTCAAAACAGATTCTATACATTTAGGTCTACAAGGCAAGGTCTACAAGGGTTTCAGTTTATTAAAAGCTCAACATGTTTTGAAAATATCAATGTGTCTGTCCCTACCTTTCCAATTCTTGTTACACAGCAAAGTCTCAAGAAGGGTCTTATTTGACTTACATGACTGGGAACTCCAGTAAAACTAGATCATTGATTGCAAAGAGTACTTTTCTCATATTTAAGTGAACACAAGTAGAGTGCTCCTATAAACAATGATTCTCAGTGTTAGGCCCTCTAGATGTTTTAATGCCACCTCATTCTAACATATGGACACTGACATGTTCATGGATTTACATGAATCAGGCTCAAGTGTTTCTACAGCTGAGATTTATATTACTTCTCCCTCCTCTATAGGAAATATCTTACAGTTCAGGGACCATATCTGATTTAATGACTGCTTGCTTTAATGGTGTGGGGAAATAAGTGTTGTGGTATTATGGTTCCTGGTCTGGAGCCCTCAGATTCTGAAGATGATGATGTGATGTTTGAAGGATGGTGACAAAAACAGTTTCTCCATTTACTGAGGCTTCTTGGAGAGTTCAGATTGGTGCTAAGGATAATTTTCCCCAGTTTGTTCTTCTATTTTTGAGTCAATGGATTCATTCCCTCAACATGGGGGATGAAACCTTTGAACCATAAAGCATGCCATATTTTTGTGCCATATTAAGTTACTGCTTCTGGAAGCATACAATAGGTGCAACAGGAGTAATTGGGAACAACAGGCTTGACAGAACTGTGTGGAAATACCAACTGTATATTATATTATATAGCACCTATCTAAAGTATTTTTCTCTGGGTGATTCATACAAATAATAAAATGGTCGGGCGGCCGCGGCGAATGCCGTGGCCGCGCACTTTGCCCCAGTGCCTGTCAAAGAGACGGGCCTGGGGACGAGCGCAGGGGGCGTGGCTGAGCGCTGCCCTTATAAGGGCGGCGCGCTCCCTGCGCTCGTCGCCAGTCCCGTCTGACAGGCAACGAGAGCGGCTGGTTTGGGCTTGCCTTCGGCTGTCCTTCTCTGGCGGTTTTTCCTGGGCGAGAGTGGTTCCCTTCTTTGCATTCTCTTCCTTCTTTCTGTAGTGCCCTGGGTTTGTGGGGAGGATTGGGCTCCCCGGGTAGCGCTCCGGCTGCCTTTTCTCCGGCTTCGGCACTTGCGCCCGCCATTTTGTGGCCTGTGCGAGTGGCGCCCGCCATTTTGGGGCCTGTCCGAGTTGCGCCCGCCATTTTGGGGACCCGATCCGGCCTTCCTTCCCTTTTCTGCTCCTTGTGGGCTTGCTGCTTCACTGCTTCTGGGGGACACCGGGCCGATTGGGTCGGGATCCCCCTCGTTGCAGTGTCCGTTGCACTCTCTGCCTTCTTGGCCCCGGGGCACATGGTTGCCTCAGCTCCCACCTGTGTGCCTCTAGGGGTGGCCTTGATCCGGAGGGCTCAAGGTCATCTAGCTTGTCTCATTTCATAGTTTTCAGGTGTTGTAGGCCTCCCCGAGCGGGTCGTTCATAGTAGGGTTAGGAGTTTCTTTGGTTGGCACGGTATTCACTTGGGAGTCATGGCCCCCAAGAAACCTGCTGCCCCTCGCCCACGCTGCCTCCCCCGGAGGGTTAACACCATAGGGGGGTACCAGCCGCCGTGCTCAGGGGGCAGAGGCTGCCCCCATCACCCCTGCGGACCTCCTTGACCGTGTGGCGGCCTTGGAAAGGGCCACCGGCCTGGACCTTGTGCCGGATACCCGGCGGTCGGCCCGCAGGGCTGCCCAGACGGTGACAGATCCACACAATGTGGACTGGAGTGGGCTGGTGACAGTCCTGCACCAGCGGCTGGCCCAGCTCGAGGCCAATATGCCACCGGTCCGGCCTTCTGATTATCCGGCCCCGGCCGAGGCTGAGGGCCAGGCTGAGGATCCTGCTCCACCAGTCGAGGTGGAACCCGAGGCTGGGCCCAGCGGTCTTGAGTCGGCGCCCGTCGCTCCACCTGTCCCGGCTGTGCGGGCCGGTGGTGAGTATCCGGTCGAAACGAGCACATTACCACAACATTTGTTCCAGCACCCACCACCACTCCCTCAGCAGCCATTGGTACAATGGCCTTGGCCGTACCAGCAGGCGCCTGGCATGGCTTCACCATGGCCAGCGCCTGCTTCGGGGCAGTCGTGGCTGCAGCCTTCGCTTCCGGTGCAGGGGCCGGCCCACACTTGGCCGGTGCCTGCCCCGCCTTTGACGGTGCAGCCGGTGCCTGTCGCTTGGCGGGCTCCTTATCCGCCGCCCCCAGTGGCCGTCCCTTTTGGTGTGCCCGCTGTCCCGGCCCCGGGCTGGCCTTGTTTGACCATTGGGGACATGGGGTATAATTCGGTGTCCCGCTTTGCACTGCCATTCGGTGACCAGTCGTTGCCGCTTGGCGACCACCTACTCCCGGCCACGAGGGATAAGATTCTTCGCAGGGAGTACGTAGACCTCTTCTCCCTCCTCAATCATGATTCCACGAAGGAGGAGAAGGAGAAGGAAGACGAGAGGGACAAGGAGCAGGCTAAGAAGAAGAAGCCTCCCCGCACCTGGGCCAATTGGCTCCCAGGTTTCTTAATATATGTGGGGGTTCTGTCCCGGGCTTTCCTGGAGCTTGGGTCCTCCCTTTTCCAGTACCTGGACATAATATATAGGGCGTATGTGGACTTCCCAGGCCAGGCGTGGCTTACGTATGATGAAACTTTTCGTATGCGCGCCGCCATACGCCCCGGCATGCGCTGGGATGAGCTCCACTCCCAACTATGGATGCAGCTCATGACCCCGTCCCGCCCGGCCCTAGGTGAACGGTACGACTGCGGACACCTGATACAGCACCCTACTCCCTCTCAGGCCCCCTGCCAGCCGGCGGGGCAGGCGGTTCCGGCACGCTTGCTGTGCTGGGAGTACTCCGCTTCAGGTCGCTGCACCAAAAAAGAGTGCAAGTTCAAGCACGAGTGCTCGATTTGCGCTGGTGCTCACCCCGCCACCTCCTGTTTCCGGGGAGGAGCTGGGAGGGGCAGGGGCAAGGACCAACAAGGGGCCAAGCGGGCCGGGGCTGACAACGCCCCTGGAAAAGGGGCCCAGCCCAATTAGGGTTGAGGTCCTGGACCGCCTGCTGCAGGACTAGCCTTCCACCACTGACGCCAGGTACATATCCGAGGGTTTCACCTTTGGTTTCCGTATCCCCGTAGTGGGATCGCGGGGGCCTCAGGATGCACCCAATTTAAGATCTTTAGTGGGTATGGAGTCAGTGGCCAGAGCACAAATTTTCAAGGAAGTAGCGGCAGGCAGGGTGGCGGGCCCTTTTGACAGCCCGCCTTTCCCTAACCTTAAAGTTTCCCCGTTGGGATTGGTTCCGAAAAAGACCCCGGGGGAGTTCAGGTTGATTCATCACCTGTCTTACCCCGCGGGGTCTTCCGTCAATGACGCCATCCCGGACGTTTTGTGCTTGGTCCGGTATACGTCGTTCGACGAGGCCGTGAGCATGGTCCGCTCCTGCGGCCCGGGTGCACTGTTAGCCAAGTGCGACATTAAGTCGGCATTCCGGCTGCTGCCGGTGCACCCGGAAGACTTTGAACTACTGGGCTTTCGTTTTGAGGGTCAGTATTTCGTGGACCGGGCCATGCCTTTCGGCTGTTCTATTTCATGCGCCGCGTTTGAGTGCTTTAGTTCCTTTTTACATTGGGCCTTAGTTAGGAAGGCAGGTTCTGACTGGGTGGCACATTACCTGGATGATTTCCTTTTTGGGGGCCCTGCGGGTACTGGGGATTGTGTTCATTTGCTCCATTCATTCCAGCACCTGGCAGAGGAGTTGACTGTTCCGTTGGCGCCTGAGAAAACTGAGGGTCCGGCCACTACCCTCACTTTTCTGGGCATCGAATTGGACACGGTGGTCATGACCTCTCGCCTCCCCCTGGACAAGGTGCAGCGCCTGGTAGACAGGATAGAGTCACTCCTGCCCAAACGGAAGGTCACCTTACACGAGTTGCAGGAGCTCCATGGACATCTCAACTTTGCCTGCAGGGTGGTGGCCCCTGGCCGTGCCTTTGCCCGCCGTTTGTGCGATGCGATGGCCGGCCTGACCAAAAAGTTTCACAGGACTAGGCTGACCCGTGGGATGAGGGAGGATTTGGAGGTCTGGTTGGCGTTCCTTAGGGACTTCAATGGGGTATCCTTTTGGCGCTCTGACCTTTTCCTCTCTTCCAGTTTTCAGGTCCACTCCGACGCCTCTGGGTCTTGCGGTTTTGGCATCTACTTTGATGGCCGTTGGTGCACGGGCACCTGGCCGCCACAATGGCGGGACTCCGACGTCGTGAGGGACCTGACTTTCCTGGAGTTCTTTCCCATTTGGGGGGCAATTAACATGTGGGGACATCATTGGGTAAACTCTGTTGTCACCTTCTGGTGTGACAACGCCGCGGTTGTCCAAGTGGTCAACTCGCAGACGTCCCGCTCCCCCCGGGTTATGTCCTTAGTCAGGCCGTTTGTCCTGGCTGCGCTGCGACTTAACATCGTTTTTCGCGCACGCCATGTACCAGGGGTGGACAATTCCATTGCTGATGCCCTGTCCCGCTTTCAGATGGAGCGGTTCAGGGCGTTGGCTCCCAGTGCCAGGGCACTTCCTTCGGAGTTGCCGGACGCGGTCTGGAACATTGGAGGGCCGAAGTGAATCGGGCCATTGGCCTTTCGCTATCAGGTCGCACCCGGCATGCTTACCGGCTTGCGTGCTCGGCTTTTACCACCTTCCGAAGCCAGCAGGGTTTGCCTGAGGTCTGGCTGCTCCCGGTGGATCATGTGCTGCAGTTCATGGTCCACCTGCGTCGGTCCGGCCTGGCCCCACGAACAATCAGGGGGCGACTGTCTGCCTTGGCCTTTGCAGGCCGGGCTAACGGTGTGCCCGACACCCTGGGCGATTTTCGAATCCACCGGGTGTTGGAGGGATGGTCTAGGGAGCGTGGCCACTGCCCGGAGGCCCGTCAGCCGGTGTCCCCGGTGGTGCTGCGGCATTTGGCCGCGGTCTGGCCACGCCATTGCAGGGATGGGTTTGAGGCGGCCTTGTTTCATGCCCCTTCTTCCATTGCCTTTTTTGCGGCCCTGTGGGTGGGTGAATTAGTGGTTGCATCCCGGTGGGATGTATCTGGCCATGCGCTACAGCTGGCTGATGTCATGCTGGCCGCATCGTCGGTCCGGCTGACTATCCAGATGTCCAAGACCGACCAGCTGGGCAGGGGGATTTCCTTGCTGCTACTATGCTGCAGTATTGTGGCCATATGTCCGGTGTGGGCGCTGGAGCAGTACATGGCATTACGTCCCTCCGGTCCTTTGCCCCTTTTTGTGCATCAGGACGGGTCCCCTTTGACTCGTTTCCAGTTTTGGAGGGTGACGGGGGCTGCCCTGTCAGAGGTGGGGATTCCTGGTGCCCGTTATGGCACTCACTCATTCCGCATAGGGGCTGCTTCCACAGCAGCCTCTTTTGGGGTATTCCGATGTGGACATCATGAGGATGGGGCGCTGGGGGTCTGCTTGCTTCTGGACGTATGTGTGACCGCTCCTGTCATAACCTGCCTTGCTGCCGTTTGTTCTCTGTTTGTTTTCTTTCAGAACGTTTCATCCAACCGAACGTGGCCCGGGTTTGGATAATTGGCCACAGTTTCGTTTATTGGGCTGCCCGCTTCGCTGGAGCTGCAACCTGCGGGATCCACCTCGGCTTGAGGAATCGGGCTTACCTCATGTGGCGGGGGATACGGGGGATGGTGTGGGGCCAGTTAATCCAATTCATTTTGGCGAACTGGCAAGTTGTGCCCCCTGATATCCTCATGGTGCACCTGGGGGGTAATGACCTGGGACAGCACACGGGGTTGGATCTTGCAAGGGCCATCTGCAGGGATTTTGATCTCTTGCACCAGCGTTGGCCAGCGACCAGATTTATCTGGTCGAGCATGATACCGCGTGCCCGGATGGTGGCGCGTTTCTTCGGCGCCTATGGCCTGGGTACTGTGGTGGATCATCCGGTTTTCCATTTGGACTCGGACCACCTGTACCGGGATGACGGGGTGCATTTGTCACCCGATGGCCTGGCGTTGTTCTTGGGTGATCTGCAGCAGGGCCTGGTGACCGAGTTGTCGGTCTCGGGGTGGGGTGGGGCGGTGTGTAGTTTCACTCCCCCCATGTGGCGGGTAGCACTGGTGTGGAATAAATTTGGTCCCAGTGGAACCTGGTAGGAACGTGTTTTGATCGGCCACTCTGTGAGCACGATCAAAACGCGGACCGTGAACTTGGGAACTGCCCAGCTCGGCAGCAGGCAGCCCCAATATGTAGTTCGCCCGGTTCGGGGTCAGAAGGTGTTAACAACTGGTTACTTCTGACCGGGACAGTTAAAGGATGTTTCGACATGGTTGTTCGATATCCAAGTTAAGTTTATAAGGGATATCGTGGACCTCACCAGTGCTACTGCGGCCTTGCTGCAGTAAGTTATTGGTTAAAAATGGTTAAAGTTAATCAAGTTCAACTTAAAATAAAGTGGCCCAATGTTTTTACCAACAATACTGTGGTCAGTCTCTTTTGTGCGGGCATGTGGGGCAATGGTCAGGCGGCCGCAGCGAATGCCGTGGCCGCGCGCTTTGCCCCAGTGCCTGTCAAAGAGACGGGCCTGGGGACGAGCGCAGGGGGCATGGCTGAGCGCTGCCCTTATAAGGGCAGCGCGCTCCCTGTCCCGTCTGACAGGCAACGAGAGCCCCGCCCTCCCTCCCTGGCTGCAGTGTGACTATTTTTGGGTCGCTTCGGGGCCAGATGGGAATTTTTGCTTGAGACCTTGATTGGCCAGTAGGTCTCTTGGCGTTTTCGCCCATCCCACACTGCGGAGCTGGGTTGAGCCGGAGTGGGTTAGGTCCCTTGGCGGGTAGCACTGGTGTGGAATAAATTTGGTCCCAGTAGAACCTGGTAGGAACGCGTTTTGATCGGCCACTCTGTGAGCACGATCAAAACGCGGACCGTGAACTTGGGAACTGCCCAGCTCGGCAGCAGGCAGCCCCAATATGTAGTTCGCCCGGTTCGGGGTCAGAAGGTGTTAACAACTGGTTACTTCTGACCGGGACAGTTAAAGGATGTTTCAACATGGTTGTTCGATATCCAAGTTAAGTTTATAAGGGATATCGTGGACCTGACCAGTGCTACTGCGGCCTTGCTGCAGTAAGTTATTGGTTAAAAATGGTTAAAGCTAATCAAGTTCAACTTAAAATAAAGTGGCCCAATGTTTTTACCAACAATACTGTGGTCAGTCTCTTTTGTGCGGGCATGTGGGGCAACAGGTGTACATATTTAAAGCCATAAAACCACAAAAATAAACATAAATTGAAATAAAAGGCCAAATCTCAATTACAGTAATAAAAACATAACAATCAGTTGAGAAGAAGAAAAGATGTTATCAAATGACTCCTTATATGGATTACCCACTTGAGAAACATCTGGAGGATGTCGTGGGAGAGTCTACATTCTTTAACAAAGAACCCAAATATGCCAGAAAGAACAATATTTCTGATGACCAAGCTGCACGTCAATGAATATTGTAAAATATCAGCAACATATTTCGATTCAGTGAACTATCAGTGCTAACATCTGCATATCCTAATATTTAATCTTGTACCAATACTCCATCTATATCTATTGGTATCAATCAGCGGAAAATGTATCTGTATTTTCTATGTGACTATGTCTGTCCGTTTCTCATTGTGAAACTCAGAGATATGAAACTTGACATGGATACCAAATGCAACCAAGGAGTAAGTGCCTCAGAATTATTTCTAGTTTCTTTTCTTACCGAGTATTTAGTTTTAGTTAATTAAAACATCTATAGCCTGAAAGAACATCTTCCATCATTAGGTTACAGACTTCTCTCACAAACAGAAAGGAACACTTTGGTCTCGGTGCAGGTATGGGAAATCTGCAGCCTTGAAGGGATCCTGGGCTTCTGGGAATTGAAGTTCCAGAACACCTAGAGGACTAGCCTGTTTCATCACAACCATTCTCAATTTTGGGCCTCCAGGTGTACTTGGACTTCAATTACCAGAAGCCTAGGCTCCCCATAAGGCTGAAGGTTCCCCATCCCTGTAAATAAATTTCCACATTTCCTTCAGATGATTCAGTGCTGTTTCTGCAGAAGCCCTGAATTCTTGCTCCCCCCCCCCCGAATATCTAGTAATGCAAAGGTCAATGCAAAATAAATGAAAGCATTTTCATCTTTTAAAGACATTTAGGAAAGCAGAAAGTTCACTCTACCTGAACATTGTTGCATTTAAGCATTCCACTCCAATGTGGGGCCAAAAATGAATGTTGAATTGTTGACATTTCATTTAGGATGAAGGTTCCATTTATGGGACCACTTTAATATTCTGCATATGTTAGACTGGAAATTGCCTGACATTTTCTTCTCCCCCTTTTACAAGGAATATCCCTCTGGCAGCAAAGAAAGCTTTCTAAGAGATATCTCTTGTATGCACAAGGCACAGCATGTACTGAGTCAAATATCAGCGGTTGTGGTATTTTTTGTTAAACAGGAACATGTTTGGAAGTGTTGTTATCTTTCAGAATATAAGGACAACACTTCTTGCCTTGTACTGCCAGGAAGGAAGAAGGTTCAGGAAAGACTCCAGGGATAGTGGAAGATCATTACAAGAAATGAAAAGCAGTGGTAGCAGGACAGAGGAAACAAGAACAAGAAATGGAAGCTAAAGAAAAGAAATACAGTGGAACCTCAAACAACAATTGTCTCATATAGCAAAGAAATCACATAACAATTAGGTTTTGTGGGGAAATGGTATCCTATACAGTAATACCTCGGATAACGTTTACCTCGGATAACGCTAAAATCGCATAACGTTAAGCAATCTGGGGAGGAGAATTGGATCGAATAACGTTAAGGTCCTATGGGATGGATCGGATAACAACCACTAAAGCCTGTGCGGTTACAATGTATCTCTATGGAGCTTTAATGTTATCCGATCCATCCCATAGGATTCTAACATGCATCGGATAACACTAAAAATCGGATAACAACAAGACTTGTGGAACCAAGTCTTAGCGTTATCTGAGGTATTACTGTATAACAATTTTCCCTAAGGAAAAATTTGTGCAACAATTTTTCAATGGGAAAAAACACTTAGCAAAAAAAAAAAAAAAAGCATCATTGTACTATGCATCCCATAGGGAAAATCGCTATACAATGTATGCATTCTATAGCAATTTTTTCATACAACAAGCCCTGTGGAATGGATTAAAATTGTTGTATGAAGTACTGTACTACTGTAATTTGAAACTAGATGGAAAGGTTGTAAAAAGGGAGTCTTGAGTTGTGTGGGATGGCAAAAATAAAGAAATTATAACACTGAAAATAATTTCATATGTTGTAAAGCATGATTATGTGGTATAGAAGGAAGAAAGGAACTGTTGTTGTTGTTGTCGTCATCATCATCATCATTGTTCATTCATTTATTCAATTTGTATCACCACCCTCTCACCGAGGTGACTCTGGGCAGCTTACAAACAACCATTAAAACATTGAAGTTAAAAAAAAGTCCCTAGAACAATTAAAATCATAAAAACCATTTAAGATTTAAGCCATAAAATACCCTCCCACATTCACAGTAGGTTAAAACTAAGCTGAGACCCAAATGACCATTCATATAAGCCAGCCCCCACTGGGGGGAGGGGGTGCCCCACCAGCAGCACCCCACACCTGCTGAGCCAGCTAAGCTTTTAGGCCTTTCCTGAAGGTCAATAGCTCTGTCTGGAAGCATAGAGGTTTGTTTCATTTCATTTTTTGACTTATATGCCTTCCCACTCACCAAGTGACTCTGGGTGACTAACAAAGATAGAAAATATACAGTAACAAAAAAAATATATCACATTTCAAAACATCCTCAATCACAGTTACAAAATATCAAGTCATCATAAAAACACTTTAAAAATACTTCAAAAACAACGCACAAAAAAACTTAAGGTTCCATAGAGCTGGGGCAGTTTAGCATTCATTCTAGTCAATGCAACCCTTGCTTTTTGATATCACATTTACCAATGAGTTAGATTTGATGCACCACAACTAACAGGTTGTTATACGCTGCAGTTTTACCTGGGTCACTCACACCATTGTCAATAGATGCTAACTCATTTGCAAATGTGTAATGCCACAATATTTGTTGCCAACCTAGCAGTTTGAAAGCAAGAAATTGCAAATAGATAAATAGGGACCACTTTGGTGGGAAGGTAAACAGCATTCCGTGCACTCTGGTATTGAGGCATGCCTGCCACATGTCCATGGAAATGTCTGCAGACAAAGACAGCACTGTCTCTTTGGCTATAAACAGAGATGAGCACTGAGCCCTAGAGTTGGATAAGACTGGCTTTCAAGCAAGGGCGACCTTTATCTTTACCTTACTATGCTAGAGTTAACTGTTGTGGCTTAGGAGTTAAGATGCTGAACTTGATGACTGGAAGGTCGGCAGGTCAGCAGTTTGAGAGCTGAGTACTACACAACAGAGTGAACTCACATCTCTGTCCCAGCTCCTGTCAACCTAGCAGTTTAAAAGCAATAAATTTCAAGTAGACAAATAGGTACTGTTTCTTTGGGAAGGTAACAACATTCCATGCACTCCAGTGTCAAGTCATACTTGCCACATGACCGTGGAAATGTCTGCAGATGCAGACAGCAGTGGCTCTTTGGCTGTAAACAGATATGAGCATCACACCTAGAATCAAATATGACTGGCTTTCAAGCAAGGGTGACTTTTACCTAGAGAGATAGAGACTCAGGCAAAAGAAGACAATTTAAAAAAACCCACTCATTTAGCATTATTATTGGAAAAAATGGATGAAAAAATATTTTCAAATTTGTAACATGAAGCTGTTAATGAGCAAAATCCAGTTCCTCTCTTTCCCCTCTGAATCATGCTATCCTACTGATTTCCTTACATGGTGCCATTTTACAACATTTTGGAGACATTCACCTTTCTATTATTGTCCAAAATTCCCAAATCACACCAATGTATTCTAGACTGATCCAGATTGTACTTGATGTCAAAGTCAATACCATCATCATCAGTCTTTATTGTGCAGCTAAGAAACCATGATCCTATTTTATTAAAGGTCATACTATTGAATAGTTTTAGAAAGATGTCAAAGGATCTGAGTTGTTTTAGTGAATATTATACCTGGTATTATTAGATTTTTTTAACAAAATGTTTCAAGTCACATCCTGTTTTGAAAAGGCCTATGGTCATGTACTATAAAGACTGATGACAAAGTTTATAATACAGTATTTGATCTTAATAATGTAAATTATGGAAAGCTTACTGCTTTATTTTTTTCGCTGTTACTGGCAGTTATAAACAAGAAAATGTGATGTTCCTTGACTTTGAATTTCTGAACAAAGATGCTGCAAACTTCAGCTGCAGGTGTGAGAATGCTTTGGTTCGAATATTATGTTACCTTTTAAGCATATTGTCAAAGAACTTAAACAAAGTTTAGTACAGTGGTACCTCACTTAAAGAGCATAATGCATTGCATGGGATTGCTCTTTAAGCGAGTTTGCTCTTTAAGTGAAACACCATTATAAGTAACCAATTGTTACTTCTGGCGGGGATGGGTGGGTGGGATTGCAAACCCCGATTTAGTTGTTAAGTGAGTTTTTTGGTTGGTTTTAATTGTTAAGCGATGTGAACATTCAGATAAATTTCTGCTCTTTAAGTGAGTTAGTCTCTAAGCAAGGTGTTCTTTATGCAAGGTTTTACTGTACAGTAATACCTCGGATAACGTTTACCTCGGATAACACTAAAATTGCATAACGTTAAGTAATCTGGGGAGGAGAATTGGATCGAATAACGTTAAGGTCCTATGGGATGTATCGGATAACAACCGCTAAAGCCTTTGCGGTTACAATGTATCTCTATGGAGCTTTAACGTTATCCGATACATCCCATAGGATTTTAACATGTATCAGATAACACTAAAAATCGGATAACACCAAGACTTGTGGAACCAAGTCTTAGCATTATCCGAGGTATTACTGTATGTTCCTTACTAGTGACAGCAGAAAAACTAGAACAGCTATTGTTCTGATTACAGGCTCTTTTTTGTAACAAATGTCAGATATAGACATGCTTCCTTGAATTTAGTTGGCAACTAGTCAAAGTTGACTTTTTTCAAACCAAAAAGCTATTCTAAATGGCAAGAAGGGACATCTTTATCTTACTGTATATTACAGGGGTCCTCAACCTTTTTAAGCCTGGGGCTGGGTCATGCTCCCTCAGACTGTTGAGGGGCTGCACTGATGGTTCCCCCCCCCTGCTGATGCCACCTTCAGTGGTGGCAGCAACCACCCCAGTCTCACCACTCCTCAAAAAAGCACCCCACCCCCAGCCCAGCCCACTCCCCCTGCTTACCAGCCTAGAGGAGCTGCATCGTCTGGGTGAAAGAAACACGGTCACTAGGAGTGCACCTGCAGCCGCTTCTGGTTCTGCCTCTGGCTCAATCCTTGTCTCCTCTGCTCGGCTTAGCATGTACCTAAAGGTGCTCCATAGCAGGACAGATGTTGTAAAGCTTACAACATCTGCCTTGCTACAGAGTGCCATTAGGGACACACCAAGCCAAGTGGAGGAGACAAGGATTGAGGCAGTGGCAGAAGTAGCAACTGGAGCAAGGGTGCAGGCCAGATGATTTGGAGTTGCAGACTGGATCTGGCCCACAGGCCATAGGTTGAGGGTCCCTGGTTTATCATATTAAAGCTTAAATGGAAAGGGAGCTAAAGTGTCAATTATATTGAATACGTTTATACGTTCTTATTTGTAAGAAAATATTTTTTATTAACTATACTGTACATTCATTTATAACTAATGAATATTTTATGCTTGGTATCAGATTTGAAACAGAGATGAGCTCCGAACCCTAGAGTCGGATACAACTGGCTTTTGAGCAAGGGAAACCCTTACCTTTACTATCAATAAGCTCAGTTGTGAACTTTTAGCTTGTTAAAGTCTGTAACATGTGGTTTTGTCAGTCTTCTTCCATGCAAAGCTGTACTTTAAAAAAGTTCACTAATGCCCCAAGATGATTTAAACTATATAACTTGTCTGCTTGCTGTGTCCTGGTGCCTTTGCTGAAATTGGACTTGAAGGACAATGTGATCATGGTCTAAAATAAATTTCTGCCTGTTTGGAGAACAGCCCTGTTTGAGATTTATTATTTTAAATATTATTATTTTTAACGTGTAGATAGCAAGCCAATAAAGATAGACTACTTGATTAGACTAAACATCTCATGATGATGTTTATATATATGCTAGTACAGCAAGATATAAGCCAAGGTCACACTAATGAGAATTTGAGGAAACAGAAAGATATTTTGATTAACAGCAAGTATTGAAGAGATCTGTTTAGAAATTACTGCTATACAAGCACTTCATAACAACAGTATGATATTGACAGATAAGGCCAGGACAGCAAGTAGATAAACTTTAGTTAAAAGATAACAGTATGATAAATACAGTTCATTTCATATACCATTGGTAGGGGAAAGGAGAAGGCAACAAAATGGAGAAGGCAATATGTACAAAACAAGAAGTTGGTGCTACTAGGATCCATTATTTGGGATAATAGATCTCCAATTTTTGATGTGTGCCAAGGTTGCAACTTCTTAAGGCTTTGAATTACCATATTTGCTAGTGTATAAGAAGCATCAGTATATAAGACACATCCCATTTTTGCCAAAATAGCCCACTATAGGCCACTATATACAGTATAAGACACACTCCATTTTTCCAGTGTATTTTAAGGGCAGAAAAGTGGCTCTTATATGCCAGTAAATATGGCATATTCTTTGTTTTTAGAACATGGTCATAATTTCTTTTGACTGTATTTCTTTGATTCCAAGTTTCAACATATTTGGAATGATAATTTATTTGTATTTTTAAATTAACACATAAAAAAAAGTATCAGTTTGGATGTTTCAGTTTTCTGCTGAAGAACAGCAATACGAGACAAGGTACCTGAGGAAATTACTCAGGGTGCAATTAAACAAAGAAATAGGCTCATGTTTTTGGCAATTTCTGGTGTGATATGATATATTTTCTTGTGTTTAGTAGATTCTGTAGATTTAGTAGATAGTAGATTGTGAACCATACTAGACCTCTTCAGTCCAGAAAAAGAGTTATGCATTTTTGGACCTGGGCTGGAGCAATTCCTGTAGTGGTGTAAGGGTTGCTTTATGGGAGATTGCTCCAGGTAAAACAACCCTTTCTAGCACAATCAGGTGTGATCCTTTCTTTCCTTCTAATTATACAATAAAACCCTGGTATACGACTGCCCTGGGTTATTTTTGCCATGGATTAAGACAGCACATTTCATTTTAAAAAACTCCCTGGGTTACAACTGATTTTCAGTTTACAACCAAAAATTGTGCTATTTTAAAATCTAAAATGGTCTCTTCCTCCATTTTAGAGCTTAAAATGGCTGTCACCCTCACCCACCTGAAGTTCCAATGCCTGGGGGAAGTGCTCATTTTTTGCTTTACCCCTGCCGAGGGAGCTCAGAGGAAGGTGGGAACTGAGCAGACAAGGTCCCCAGACTCTCCCTGTGCCGGCAGGGGTGGTAAATGGGCTCAACACGTGCCTTCCCCAGGTCAGAACAGAGTGGATAAGGTCCCCAAATGGTGTAGAAAAGGTAGGGAGACTGCTTTGTTGCTTTTGTGGGGATGGGGGACGATCACAGCTGGCATTTTTGGGGGTATTTTTGGTGATTATATATATATATAAATATGTGTGGATAGCCTGATCTGTTTTCATTTTAAAGCGACAAGATCTGAGTTCTGTGCAAACAATAGAACTTTTACCTGTGTGGAGAAATGTCTGTTTTGCTAAAAATATAGGTTTTTTTCCTTCATGATCCCTCAGACTTTACATGCAGAAGGTTGTATGGGAGAACTGAGAATGGAGTAAAGCACTGGGATCATAAACCTGCAACTGATCTTCTTTTGACCATATCAGATCACTCCATATCCTTCCTGTTTTTTTTAATGTGCCATCAAATCACCTCCAATTTACTGCTATCCTATGAGTGAGCAACCTCCAAAATGTCCTGTTCTCAACAGCCCTATTCAAATCTTGCAAACTCTTTTATTTGGTCTTCATATTTTCCTACTGCTTTCAAGCTTTTTTTCAAGATTTTTACAGAAAATCTTGCCTTCTCATGATGTGCCCAAATTAAGGCAACCTCATTTTCATCAACGCTGTCATCAGACATAGTTTAGACTTGATTTGTTCTAAAACTGATTTGTTTGTCTTTTTCATAGTTCAAGATGGGTAGCCCTACCCCAACATCATATTTCAAATTAAACATTTTTTCCTGTCAGTTTTCTTTACTGTTCATGGTTCACACCCGTATATGGTGATCATGAATATGAGTGTATGGATAATCTTTCTCTTAATCTCCAGTGACACGTCTTTACACTTGATGATCTTTCTAATTCAGTTCCTGCTGCCCTGATTTCTTGGTCTCAATCTCTATTTGGATTGATGATTGAACCAAGGTACTCAAAATCTTTCAGTAATTCAGATTCATCATTGTGAACATTTAAATTGTGTCATATTATATTCTTAAAAGTCAAATACAGCTGTACTGTGTTACTTTTTTACTTCTTTCAATTTGACTAAAAGTTGTTTCATGTCAATGCTGCTTTCTGACATCTGCATTTCCTAATTTATTGATATTTCTTACTTCATGTTTCACTCCTCCTCCATCTAATTTAATCTGGTTTTCCATATGATATGTTCTGTGTACAGACTAAGTAGTTAAGATATTGCACCTTTATCTGACTCCTTTGCTATAGGAAATCATTCTGTCACTTTTATTCTATTCTAACGGTAGTTTCTTACATGAATAAATAGGAAGAGATGGTATAAATTTCAAAAATTACAGTAAGTAAATCAAATGAGACATATACTTGACATAATATCTCAGTCTAAATTTTTTATTATGGTTTTTTATTATGGTTAAGTATGGAAATGTATACATTTTGCAGGAATCCTAGATATTCGACATAATAAAAACAGATTAAAAACATTGAAAAACCTTTTAAAAAATCCACTCAATTTGGAAAGCATAGAAATATCTTTATTCTGTCAATCTCTCCTTTACAACCAAGGGTAAAACTGGAGGGCTTTCCAGGCACTTTGAAGCACAATTTATTAGTAATTCTTCTTCCATGTCTAGGCTGATGTGAAACTTCCAAAATAAAGGCAACTGTTGGTGAGTTTCTTCTGGAGTTCCTTTTGCCCAAACTAGTGTGAGAAAGATTAGCTGGCAATACAAGGTTGCCATTACCAGGGCATGCCCAATTGTGGTTTTAAAATACCACAATCTTTGAGGAGGCTCTTTCTGTGTACCCCAGTTTATTAGTAATGAAACAAGTTATTAGGATAAATGTTTGGTTAAAAAAGATGGGGAATTAGAACAAATAAAAAAAGATGTTAGTAATGAGAGGATATTGTGGTTTAATTGTATTAATTTGTAAAACCTGAGTTAGAAAAAAGATGAATGTAAAAAAAACCTCACAAGATCTGAAGAAATACCGTATTTTCTGGTGCATAAGAAACAGTGGAGTAAAAGATGCACCTCACTATTATCAAAATAGCCCACTATAGCCCTCTATATAATGCACAAGATCTACTCCAATTTTCCAGTGTATTTTAAGGTGAAAAAAATTGGGTCTTATACACCAGCAGATATGGTAATATTACAGTTTTTAAAAAGGAGTTGAAAATATATACGATAGTGAAAAGGCAAAATCTATAAAATCTTATTGGCAGATGAAGACCAACATGATTTTCTTAAATCTCAATAAGAAGATTATATGGGAAAGGAAATTTGTACAGTGATGTGAAAAAAATATATACAGAATGTATATTGACATTTATATCTACAAGGATAAAATAATTTTTATAGCCCAGTTTGGAGATGATATTTAACTTTGGCTAAATTAAATCAAATAAATTTGATTCTGGAGATGATGCCAGGAGATTGGTATTTAAGTTCATATGTAGTGGGAACGTGAGAATATATTGAGAAGTTTGGCAGTCTGTCTTTAAGGAACTAAAGTATATAACCGAAATATAGAACTATGCCCTAAATTCACATGTTTATCAATACTTAAGAAAGAGCAATGGAGTTGAACTATGTTGAACTTCCATTTCTTTCAGAAACAAACCTATAGTTTCTCATGTTCCACACAGTCAAAGGCTTTGCTGCAATGAAGCATAGACTGATCTTCTGCAATTATTTGGTGTGTTCCAGTAGCCAGCAAATATTTGCAATATGGTCTTAACTCCCTCTTCCTTTTCAGAATTCAACTTGAACATCAGACATTTCTCATACCATATCAGATTAAATTCTTAGTTGCAATAATTTAAGCATCACTTCAATTGCATGGGAGATTAAAGCAATGGTCCTATAGTTACTGCATTCCTTGCCATCTTTTACTTGGTGTTTGCAATGTACTGTATATGAAACACTGGCAGTCTGTGATCCATTGTTTTGTGATCCATATTTGTTAATATATTCTTATCAGGGTTTTGACATATTCTATGGCTTGAAATAGTTCTACTGGTATCTACTCTAGTGATATAATTATTCCTACTGCTTTCAGAGCAGCTTTCACTTCAATTTCTAAAACTGCAAGTTATTTGTCATAGGATTCTGCTTCATAGAAGTCTGTCTTTCTTTTATCTCTCCTGCACTGGTCTTCAGTATACTGTTTTTACCTTTCTTAAAGACTGGAGTGGTTCAAGTGGCTAAAATGCTGACTGGAAGGTGGCAGGTCATCAGTTCAATACCCAAATTCTGCAGGAGGAAATGAGATCCCATCTTTGTTCCAGCAACTTCAACCTAGCAGTTCGAAAGCAAGAAATTGCAAGTAGATAAATAGGAAACACTTTGACGGGAAGGTAAACCGTGTTCTGTGTGCTCCGGTGTCTAGTCATGCCTGCCACATGACCATGGAAATATCTGCAGACACAGACAGTGCTGGGTCTTCGGGTTTGAATCAAAGATGAGCACTGAACCCTATAGTCAGATATGACTGGCTTTTGAGTAAGGGTGACCTTTACCTTTACTATTATCTCTTGGTCAGTTAGGGTGCTTTCCTGGTGGCCATTCAACATTCCTAACCTAGTCTTACACTTCCATCGATTTCTTGGATCTTCTGGAAATATCTCTTGATTCCTCCCCCCTTTCAGTTGTTTTGCTCTATTTCTTTGCACTTATTATTGTAGCAGTTTTCTTTGTCTCTATGTGGCAGTTGGTGAAAAACTGCCATCAGGTTTCTCATCATATTTCTGTCACCTTTTACTTTTGCTTCTTCCCTGACCCCTACAATTTTAAGTGTTTCTTCTGTCATCCATCTAGGCTCATCTTTTGTTTTGAGCATAACAATCATATTTTTGCATTTTTCCATAACGATACTCCAGTTTTTAATACACATTTATTTGAGCTTATGATGAATTGAGTTTTGTAATGCAAATCAATTCCTTACATGGACTTCAAATTTAACAGGAATGTTGTTTGAATTATATTCTGGTACTACAAGTCTTTTAGTGTTCTTTTTCAGTGCTCTAATGTTGGAGATTAACAGTCAGTGATCAGTACCACAATCCTCTTTTGGCCTTGCTTTGGTAAAGAGAATATCATTTATCCATCTCCCACTTCTAATTATGAAGTCAAAGATCCTTCCTATAGTGAGCCAATCCACATCAGTTCTGATTTTTAAAAAAGGAGTGATTTTGGCCTATTTTAACTTGGGCAAGTTATCTGCACAGCCCTAGCACATGCATACTCTTTCCAAAATGCAGCCATGTCCTAGGACAGAATGGAGAAATCTTGAACCTCCAGAAGTTTTGGATCAACTCCAATAGCCCTCTCTTATTGGACATGCTAGGTAGGGAAGTTAGGAGTCATCTTCTTGTTCTGCCGTATCCGAATCTAAATGTAGGGCAGTCTCATGGTGATCAGCCATGAAGACTGCCCTGAGAATATAATGCAGTGGCCTTTCATCTGCCTTCTGCATCGCAGCATGACCTCCATAACAATGATCCAGTTCCACATGTCACTTTCTGGTCCTGGGCCCTTTTGGCACACAAAGTCCTCATTGGCCCCAGGCCAGTATTGATGAAGCTGCTGCCCTCCATCAAGATGGATTCAAGTGGGATTTAATCCACTTGGGGACCATCACCCTTCCCTGTGGACTTTGGCACCCAAGGGTGTTACTCCTCAGAATTCAGGGTTGTCAGGTTAGTTAACAACCATGAGTTTAGAAGTGTTGACCAGTGTTGTTAAGGGTAAATTATTTTGGATGTTGTTCATTCACAAGGTCACCATAAATTGGAATAGTTTGATGATATGTTAACAATAAGACCAGCTCAAAGCTAAAATTAAACCTTTGCATAATCCTCTTGCACAAAGAAATAAGCAAATAGCAAACAATTCTTGGAGGAACCCTGTTTGCTTAATTATTTCTATTTATATAATATTTTTGCCCAGCCTCTCTCCTAAAAAAGCGACTCAAAGCAGCATACATCATTAAAAAATGCACAATTATCAACAGCTAAAACATTATGTTACTCATATATTAGTTATGTTACTCATATATTAATATTTGCAGTAATTGCAAACTGGCCTAGAGACTGAGATTTAACTGGTCAGCCCATATGTACAAGCCCACTTGTTGTTTTTTTTAAAAAAAATTCTGCAGATGTACATAAAATTTACATGTTGGACAATTAAGTAGTGCCAACAAAATAATTAAGGAAAACAGGGAAATTAAAAACGCTTCAGAAACCATGGGTGACAATAAAACTGAATGTCACATTTTCAGATTCCAGCAGGTTATGTAGAACAGCAATTAGCTTTTTCTAGCACAACAATGATTCTTCCCCTTCTCCCTGCAACACACTGAGACGACATTCTCAGGAGGGGAAAAAAATAGCCATTCTTTCATTGTAGCAAAGGTTGAACTGCAGCAACTCCAGCTTTAAGAATGTCACCTGGAAATGTGTGACTGTTTCTAATAAAATTAAACTATCACATGAAAGGTCAGGTCTGAAATGCTCCAGTTTAGATCTTGTTCAGATGCAGAGACCGGTAGATTGCTTTGACAATTGAGGCAAGGATACATTTCTGAATCACAATGCCTTAAAAAAAAAAACTAGGCAATACTTTATGTAATGCTACAAAAGGGGAGAAAAATATTGATTCTAAAATTTCAAGTAAATGCCTAGAAGCATGATCATACCTGGTGCAACACAATATATAGAATGGCAGATGAGGGCTCAGGGGATCTGGGATCAAACCCCAACTGAGTTGCTACGGCAAGTGGGCGGCAATATAATTTTGAACTAATAAATAAATAATAAATAAATAAACTTGGACATGGAAATTGGTTCATATGTGTTTGTGTGGAATTGGTAAAACTACTCCTTAAATATCTCATTTAACTTAAACACCCTAGTAGGTGGCTATGAGTATGAGACCTGGTAGTACAGTCATTAAATGTGTGAACTGCAGCCAAACCTCCTGCTGACATTGTGAGTTCAATCCTGATGGGACTCAAGGTTGACTCAGCATTCCATCCTTTTGTGGTAAAATGAATATGCTGCACGTTGGGGGCAAAATGCTAATTACCTTGTGAATTACCCAGAGAGTGCACTAAGCGCTATGGAGTGGTAATTTCTAATTGCTATTACTAAGTCAGTTTCAACTTGAAGACAACAAGTATGACCATTAAACATAAATGTTCTGAAATATTTGGCTTTCATCTCCTTCCATTGTCACTGATGTCATCCCTACCAAACTGAACATTGACATCCAAGCTCTCCAACTGGAGAGCATTATTTTGTCCAGACAGAAGGCAGAAAGTATGAAAATATATTTATGGAAATTTACATGACAAATCACTGGAACACCATTGCAAAAATTAAATTAAAATAAAATTCACATTGTTATATCAGTTTTAAGGGAAAGATGTTCTGAGTCTGATTCATCTTTATCTCTCACAAACTCATATGTTTTCTGACATTTTACCATTACCTCCTGCTACTCTACAACAATCTTCTTTTCTTTCAGGGCAAGTAGTTTTCTAGAGTAGGAGGAAATCCTTGTTGAATCTGACACATTATCTTTTTAAGAGTAGACACCAGCTACTACCCTGAAGCCCTCTAAAGAATCATCACAGGGTTTTTGATGCACTGAGATAACCTGCCAAAAAACTGCTATCCTCTATTAGATTTCTTCTGTCCAGGGCAAGGGCAAAGCAAAGAGCCTTTGTAGATGTTTGTATAATTTGTGCAAAGTATCTGTGCACAAAAGTAGGTTCTTCTTTGGTATAGAAAAATTCATGTGTACAGTAAGCACATAATAAGTTGGGCAATGTGTTGTGGCAAATGTGAGAACTGTCACTAAAACTAGAATAAAACAAGTGAGGAGGCCTAAACAAATTATCCAGCGCTACATTAAAGCTTGACTACACCACCATTTCATCCTGCTTTTACATCAATTACAAACACGTTAAAATTGCAGCAGTTTCAATACAGATTGTTGAGGGATCCCATGATTTATTTATTTCCTTTGTGAAAAGTTTCTGTTAAAAACCTTACTACATAAATCCATAAAAGAAATACCTCTTTGTCCCATTTAATATATAAAAACACATACATTCCAATTTAGAATGTTTGTATTCAGACAGGAAGATGCCTATTTCCTTGGTGTTGTAGTTGAAGCATTATAAATAAAGGTGCATAATACGAAGGCTGCAATTTTTGGCATACTTACTTGTGAGCAATTCAGTCAAATTTACTTCTCAATTGCACATGACTTACCGTAGCTGAAAGCAAACTTCTCAAGGACCCAAGTAACTTCCATGTCCTACATCAACCATTGTCCCATCTTGCCTTTTAGTCTAATAGTTATTGACAGAAAATTGCCATGGATTCAGGCAGGGTTCTTCTCTAGCCTGACCCAATTCTTCTTTGTTGTCTATGGCAAGATGTGAAACTGCCAAAATGAAACCACCTTTTGGTGAATTCATTATATAGTTCCTTTCACCTGACCTACTGTGATAAAGATTAGTTCGGGAAAGGTGGTTGTTGCCTGGGACGTGTTCAATTCATCATCATCGGCTGCAACTCGTATCTGAGAATGCATTTTTTCCTGAAGCAGGAGAAATGCCATTGGCATGAATTTGTTTAAGGTGGACCCCAGCTTGCCGTGAAGTGACCCACACACTATGATCAAGGAGCCATCTCCTGTGGTCCATATGAAATGAGACATGCAGGATTTAACACTGGAACTGCAATGGACTGCTGTAGCCTTGAAGATATTAACAAGGTGCGCCTTCACAGCCAGTCCATCTAGCATGACCTCTTCCACCTCCATGACCATTGGGAATCAGAGTTCCTCCTCTGCTCATTTTGTGGTTGGGCCTAATATGATGGTTTCCAGTGGCATTTCCTCCACTGAGGGGACCATCACCCCACCTAAAGGAGTTTATCCACCCATAGCCTTTGACCCCTTAAGGGAGTCAGGTTATTTACTGCCACCCAACACACGGTGTTGAGTCTCTGGCTGTACGGTCTAATCCATTAATGTAGCGGGATGTCCGGCCAGACAGAATCACACTTGATTATGGTTAAAAAAATGCCACAATCTTCAAGGGGGCTCTTTCTGTGTACCCCAGCCTGACCCAATGATACCAAGGACAGACTCTGGAGTCTTCTGCATGCAAACCATATGCTTTACAACTAACCTATGATCCTTCCTAACTTTACATCCTCAAATTTAACTTACTCACTCTTTATGCATTACAAAATGTCATTCCTGATTTCACGTTATGGAACACTTTGACCTCTGTTATATGGGCTACCTCATGACTCTTTGTTGTCATATTTCCCTTGAGGTGATTCCACTACAGCTCTTTCAATGTACAATCCACTTACAGTTATGGCAGGTCGTTCCCACATAACCAGTGTCACTGCAATCACAATGGAACGTCATCCAGGACTGGAAACATTTTCCCCCATGCTCACAATAATTTGGCAGACACCTGATAAGGAAGAGATCAACAAAAAGAGCAGCTTTGTTTTAACTAGGTGACATACACAATGAAATAAGAAAATACTGTCCTTTGCTCCACTGGTGACCCAGTAGTTAAACTGTTGTACTGCAACCAAAAAAGTTGTGAGTTCAGTCCTGGCCAGGACTCAAGGTAGACTCAGCCTTCCCTCCTTTCAAGGTCAGTAAAATGAGTACCCACAGATTTGGGGCAAAATGGCCAGAGATTGTACTATGTGCTATGGGGCAGTAAATAAATGTGGTTGCTTTTCTTTTCTTTTCTTCCATGTCTAGCCAACAAAAATGTTGTTTATTATAGTCACATATACAAAGAGCAACTGCTATTTTTTTTAAAAAAAATTAAGGAAATCATTCAGAAAAAAACATACTTAGATCACACTTTTCTTTGTACAATGCAATCAAGGTTACTAATTTGTCTATGTAGCTGTACTTGCTCACCAAACACAGAATTCATGAGTAAGGAGTAAGCCTGTTTACAAATATAGAATGGTGTATGCTTATCATTTTCCCCTTACCAGTTATTCTCACAAGCTTGATTTAATAAGGATATGTGAAAGAAAGACACCAACACAAATACAATGAAACACCAAATATTGACTACAACAGAAACAGAAAGTAGTTGACTAAAGATAGTTTTGCTTTCCACCACATTCTTTTTTTAAAATAATAATAATAAAATATCCTCCTTTTCCTCTTATGAAAGCCATTTCTACAACATTTATGATTTCCCCGAAAATCTTGCAAAATTCATACAAGAAATAAATGTAATTAATTTGTTAGAAATTATTCACTGACCAAATTAAAATGTCACAGTTTTTATCATGCAGAGAAAGATGAAGAACTTGTTCAGAAAAAAAGTGATGTAAGTGATTCTAGTTCAATGCTATAGGAATGATTGAATATAAAAAGATTAAAGGCAGACATCTAAGCACTCAGAACTTGCCACTTGAATGGACAGATCTATCAGTTTTGCATTCTTCCACATTCATTTTAAATCTCCGATATTTTCATGAAATTTATAATGACATTTATAGAATTAATTTGTTCATTTGTTCATTTGTTCGTTCATGCATTAATTCATTTATTCTGAGCGATCCTTATATTTAAACTATATCATATGCAGCAATGATCTCCTGGAAATAGTTACACTTTTAAATTTTGTCAGTCCAAGGAGTACAAAATTTTGCCTATTTAATTTATATCCAAACTTTTCAAAATTGCAGATGTCTTCAGGAATTCAATGGAAAGGACCTGATATTTTTATTTCCATGGTGGGAAAATATCCATTGTTAGAGACAAACAGAATGGCCCATCTCTAACATCAGTTGCTACTTGCAACGGTGGGCATCAAAACTGCCTGACTAGTTGCACTTTGGCTTGTACACACAGTCTGGCTTTGGTTTGAAAGTCCAGATGTGAACACAGTAAAGACAGTCCAGTAAATACATGTCCATCAGAATGGAGTCTGCTTTTTACTCTTCCTGTGTTGTCTCACTCATGCATGACTGTGCCATCTGAACAGCTTGCAATAAAATAAAAACTGTTTTAATGCATTGGATCACTTGTCCATCTTTCTGAAGAAGAAGAGTTCTGACAGAGTGGCATGTCATCTTTTATTTCATTCTATGCTCATCTCCATTAGAATTCATTTTCCAAGTTTCTTAAGTCCTACTTACTCTATTCCTGCAAAACATGTCTGTACAGAGGCTTTCCACAGAGGATTCTTTTTCTTCCATGTGAAGGCCAGATGTGCAACTTCCAAAATGAAGCTACCTTTTGGTGAGTTTGTTTTGTAGTTCCTTTTGCCTGATCTTGTGTGAGAAAGATTGGCTTGCACAAGGTGGCCATTGCCTGGGGTATGCTCAATTGTGGTTAAAAATACCACATTCTTCAAGGAGGCTCTTTTTGTGTACACTCTACACAGGATGAAACAAATAAATATCTACACTATAGACAGTAATGGATTGATCATAAAACATTTAAATTTAATTTTGCTGTGGAGGAGAAATAAATACATAACTAGAAGAAACTGGTTATATGTATTGAATATAAAAGGCAGAGGTGTGATGACTGACTGCTGAACAGATAATCTATTCTGCATTCATTATTTATAGATTACATTCAAAGTCCAAGGTGATTACAACTTTCCTGCTCTGGAAATTACAACATCTTGGTTATGAGTTCATCAAATCAGGAAATTAAGTAAACACTGGTTAGTGCTTCCATCTCCCTCTTTTCCAACTAATGCCATGGAGTGGTGAATATGCTCCAGTTTCCAGTCTAAAGTTTACAGTAGCTATTCTAGGTGCTAAATGCTATAGCCTGAAAGGTTCAAAATATTCAAAGTTTACCAGGGACGAGAATGGATTCACCACTGCAATAAGATCAGAAGCAGAATCTTTTATTGTGTTAAATACTTTAATTTCTTTATCTACTGCATTGATGCTCTGTTTTTCTGAACAAGCACAGACTGTTGAGTTGCACAGCTCACAACCCCTTGGGCCGCATGCGTGCCAGGCTCCTCTGTCATCTGTCATCCTCTGGAAGTTGCCCAGTTCCATGCTTACTGCATCAACAGTGCTATCTAACCATCCCATCCTCTGCCAGCCCATTCTCCTTTTGCCTTTGATCTTTTCTAGCATCAGGACCTCCAGTGAGTTTTTTCTTCTCATTTGATGGCCAAAGTATTTGAGTTTCAACTTAAGTATCTGTCCCTCCAAGGAGCAGTCAGGGCTGATTTCCTTTAGGATTAACTGGCTGATCTCCTTGCAGTCCAAGGTCAAAAGTCTTCTCTAGCACCACTGTTCAAAGACATCTATTCTTCTTCACTCAACCTTCCTTATGGAAGGTTGAGTGAAGCCATACATTACTACTGGGAAGCCATACATTACTACTGGGAAGACCATTACTTTAACTATACAGTCTTTTGTTGGCAGGGTGATGTCTCTACTTTTTATTATGCTGCCAAGTTTGCTATAGCTTGTCTCCCTAGAAATAAGCGACTTTTTATTTAATGGCTGCAGTCTCTGTCTGCTGTCATCTTAGATCCCAACAAAGTAAAGTCTCTCACTGCTTCCATTTCTTCCCCCTCTATTTGCCATGGAGTGATGGGGCCAGATGCCATGATTGTTATTTGTTTGGTGTTGAGTTTCAAGCCAACATTTGCACTCTCCTCTTGCACCATGAGATCTTCTTCACTTTCTGCCATTAGGGTGGTGTCATCTGCACATCTGAGGTGGGTTTTTTTTTTTACAAGTATCAATGGCCTTCCAAAATTATTTTTTTCTTTAAAAAAATCAATATTTCAGCTTTTGAAGCCCTGGATTCTTTATAAATGAAAAAAAGCAGGTGGTGTCAACAATCCTCTTTCAAGATAAGCAAGACTGGTATTTTCAATTTATATGAACCATTTTTAATGTGTGGACATTTAGAGCCACTTATTTCTGAATGGTGTATACAAAAGAGATTTACTTTTAAAAAATATCATAACTTGAAGACTCAAACCTCCTCAAATTAGGAGCAGCTCAAGAAAAGTATAACTGCTTTACCTGTGCCAAACTTGATGCTAATCCAAAGCCCAATTTCAAAGTTATAGTTTCTTTTTTGGGGTGCTGACCACATTTCTAGAGTTGCCTTGTAGAATGTTGATTTGTTCTGTTGCACAGAATACAATACTGCAGCTATAATTACCAAAAATCACTGCTGCGGTTGGAGCAGTTTCCGGAAATCAAAGACTTTCCTAATCTAGCAGCTAGCAGAAGTTTCCCAATAGAACCTTATGATGTTCAGGAGAGGAATCAAAAATATTTACTTTTTTAAAAAAGAAACAATAAAAAAAAACAACCCAACAATATGGCTGATGATTTCATCAACCTTATATAGCATAAGCTGCACAACAGGATGTTAGTCATTGTTCCATCGTGTTTTGTTTATTGTGGTATCTTCTTTGCCATCTGATGAAGATGCATTTTCCATGTTTATTATTATATCTCCTATCAAACATTTTAAAATGTAAAAGATCTGTTTCTATTTTTAACTGCTTACCCTTGTTTTCCTACTCTTTATACTGGGATTTTCAATTTTCTTTGGGTATTCATTCTTATTATATTTCCTTTGTTCAGATATGATGACTATTATTACAATTTGGCCATGTAATTAACACTTCTGTTTTTAAGTAATGACATTTTGTGTAACTGCAGTTCTTCTGATGAACACAGTTCTAGTCGTCACCTGACAAATACTCAGATAAATTGTGAATTCATTAAAACATTTTAACTCATGATTATGCAAACAATTAGCTTACAATTATTGGAGAATAAAGAATGCATCTCTACTCACAAGCTAAAACCAAACTCCAATGAAGCTTGAATTGCATCATTCCTCTTCCACCCCACTTGAATGTTTGTATGTACTTTTAGATGTACATAATTTTGTGAGATATTTTTTTCAAATCTACATATTTTTGCCAAGGTATATTCCCATAAATAAAGAATTAGACCTACAATATACATTTATGGGTAAGGGGGTGAGGGAGGGGGAGGCAGACAATTTGCATTCTCTTTCAGAAAATGAAAAATTGAAACATCATTTTGAAATGTGAACCAAATCTCCTATCTACCCTGCAGCTGAATTCCCTGAGACTCATGTGTCATGGAAAATGCATGTTCCAGGAATGCTGTCTTTTTAGCATATTATGCTCCGTGGATGCCATGTTCAATTACCACAATGCATCCTGAAAATTCTGCCAATTCTGTTGAATGTATGGTGGGGCTAGGGATGAAAATAATACCCACTGCATTAGTCATTCCTGATAATTTAGGCTATCTCAACACCTCAGTGAAGGACTATACATTCTGTAAGATTCTTCACCTCTAGCCAAGAAACAGAACAAAGAGATATTCCCCTTGTCATCTCTGTAACCCAGAAAAATTGCTATAGTGTTCTCTTATGTCTTTTCTCTCTAAGAAGTAAAGCATATATACATAGGAGCCCTGGTGGCTCAAGGTTGACTCAGCCTTCCATCCAAGGTCAATAAAATGAGTACCCAGCATGTTGGGGGCAAAATCCTAATTAGGAGCACACTAAGCGCTATGGGGTGGTATAGAAGTGTGATTGCTTTGCTTTACACCGCACAAGCACAGAAAGACTAGCAATTATTAAGAAAGATTCAAACAATCTGGCCAGCACTTTAGATTCTTAGCTAAAGCAGAAATCATTCTAATGCAAATTAATTTGCATTTTAAAAATTAAGCAATTTTGTGCACACTACTATTCAAAATCTCTATTCTGTTGAGAGTGTCAGGGAATTCCTGCCAGTGAGAAAAAGAATGTTGTAGTTTTTCATCTTGCATGTCAGGAAAAGATAAGAAAAGATTTATATCCCTAAATGGGATCCACACTTTTGGACAGTATGGAACAGGTATCTCACACCACTAACTACAACAATATTTTGTCTCACTTGTAGAAAGTCTCCCTGCTCAGCCATACCACATACCAGTTAGTTTATTGTTTAATAAGCAGAATATTCACTTCTCATTTTAGGTCCTAATCTACCATTGTTGCTTCTCTTCATACGTAGAGATGGTACTGTAGTTAAAGAATGTTGATTCCTTGGGGAAAGGCTTGTAGTGAAATTAATTAATGGCTGATTGACCACTGAAATGTCTCTTTTTGATCTGAACCTCTACTTCAAAAAAAGGTTCTAAATCTACAGTATCCCCCAGAGAAGAAAACATGCAATAAAAATATAAACTCCCAGACTTGGCATAACACACTACCTCTCAAGCCTGCTGCAGTTGCTTTGCCAGCTTATTCTAGCATGATTGCCTAATTCTGCCGCATCCTTGCTGTTGATAAATAATGAACCAACAGTTGCCAGATAATTATCAGAGAAGCACACCTTGGGTCTTCAAGAGCTGGCACTGCTATTTCTCGGTTTTATAATGCTTCCCTATTAGAATGTTCTAGGAGCAATCAAATATGGAATCTCAGCTACCAATAGAATGACCAAACCTGTGCATCAGAGGTGTACATAAGCTCTGAATTTCCATGGAGTACTAGCATAAACAAAGGCAGGTAATTGTCCAATAAAATATGTTTGTTCTTTTCTGCTTTTCAACCATCTTACATCTTTTCTCAGAACACTTGCATTGCTGGTGGCAATCATGTCTTCCAGGTCAAAGAAGAAAACATGTTAATTTTTATGACTTCATCAGATACTAAGCTTTGGTTCTTCAAGATGGGCTGAATGACTGTCTCTTTCAGGCAGAGGGGCATATAATCCTCCCACAGAGATGCATTAATTATCTCCATGAGGCAAGGTATGGTTGTTTCTCTAATTCAATCTACCAGCCAAGAAGGCGAGGTAAAAGCAAAGATGTAGTAGTTCTACAGTGTAGAAACACCTTGTTCAGCTGGAAGACAGTGCATTAGACATCTCATGATTAACTGTATTAAGACTGCAGACCAGGTCCTATTGGATGACCTCAACTGTAGTTCTGAAGTATGTTGTGAGCTGGTGATGGATGTATCAAATTGAGTCAACAGTTTTGAGTGTCCTGTCTCAATGAGATTTTTAACTATATAAAACAGCTTGGTCTGATAGTTCCCTGCTTCATTAATCAGTTTGATGTTACAGTATATGTCTTTCTTGTGATTTTCAGCTCATTGGCATATTTATTGAACACCTTTCTCACAAATCACAAGTTGTCATTCAAGAAAGTTTCCCTTCACTTACTCTCTAGCTTGTTCCTTAGCTATTTAATTGCCTGAAGTTCAGCCATGAACCATGAAGATGTTCAGGATTTGAGATGGAGAGGGTGATCCTATTACCCACCCAGGTTGCCTCTGAATACTATTTGATGTTCAGGGAATCAACAGGAGCACCAACCAGACCTCTGGAAACCCTCCCAAGACATCTATAGTCTGAAAGGATGACCATTCTAACAACCCTTGCCTCCCGACAAAGTGATCTGGCTTTGGCAAAGGAGTGGGGTGGGGGAAAATACCCCCTGCTTCAGATCATAATCTCCCTGCCCAGATAGGAGTACCAGGTCCAATGTGTGCCCTGCCACATACACAGGACTAATAACATGTTGGCATAGGCACATGGGAACTATGGTTTTCATTAACTCCACAGCCATTCATCTCAGCATAGAAGTCTCCCACCAAAAATAATCTGGGAGAACCTCAGATATCTGCTTAAGTCTTAAGGGCCCTAATCAGGAAAAAAGGAGGAGGTAGAAATGTTTCAGCTACACAAATCTGTGGAGTACACTAGGTTAATATCCAATGTCCATTGTATGGAGATGAGACCAAGTGGAATAGGAAATGGTAAACATTTGCATCTGAACACCTGGTAATTAATTTGTGACCATGACATTATTAACACAGGTAGTGAACATTGATATAATTAACATTCTAGCAGCCTTGGCAATAAACAGATGCAAATGGCTTGATTTTTCAGGAATGGATTAGTTGTTCTGAAATGTGAATTTGATTTTTTGTGTAGGTATAAGAATAGTGATTGCAGCCATGAAATAAAAAGGTGACTGATTCTTGGGAGACACACTATGAGAAACCTGGGGAACATAGTGAAAAACAAAAATTGTAAACAAAAACAAAATTACAATCAAAAATTTGCATAGTCAAAGCAATGGTATTCCTGGTGGTAATGTATCATTGTGAGAGCTGTACCATATGGAAAGCTGAGTGCAGAAGAATAGATGCCTTTTAAATGTGGTGTTGGAGGGGAGTTTTGAGAGTACCCTGGACAGTGAGAACAACAAATAGGTTGATCTTAGAAGAAATCAACCCTGACTGCTCCTTAGAAAGTCAAATAGTAAAGATGAAGCTAAAGTTCTTGCACATCAAATGAGAAGAGAGGATTCATTTGAGAAAGCCTTGATGATGGGAAAGGTGGAGAGCAAAAGAAGAAGGGATGGAAGAAAATGAGATGGCTGGATGGTATTGTAGACACAATGGGCACAGAGCTGGGCAGGTTGAGAAGGATGGTGGAGGACAGAGGTCCCTGGGTGGGCAACGGTCCATGGGATCACAAAGGGTCGGAATCGACTGTGAGACTGAACAACAACAATAAGAATGGGATCAAATGAAATGTGAAACAGAAGGTGTCATCTGTGTCATCTTCATAGCCCACAAAAACACAAATTGACATAGATGTGTTAATTTAAAATGTGCCACAATACTGTCCCCTCCTCATTCTTGCTCAACTAATTGTTTCACAGGCAGAGGAAAAACATCTTACAGTTCAGTTTATAGGAAAATCTTAATAGACTCGTCCACTAAATGCCTGCGATCAGATATTACTTAAAAGCTAATTTATCCTCGGGCTCTGTTGGCACTCTGGGTGAAACAATTTTAAGATTCAATCTAGTTATTTAACTTGGGAAATCAGTAGCATTTATGCAAATTTACATGTCTAGCTGCTACAGTTTCAGAAATCCTTCTGGACAAAAACAACCTTTTAAAAATATTTATAATTATTTGAGTCATAATTATCCAGAAGCAAAGGATCTTGCAGTTGCTGTTTAGGATGAGCTCTACAGAAGAATTCAGCAGTGTATTTGATCTGGTCCCACAAAAAGCTAATTGTCAATGGGCCAAAATGGTGCAATTTCAAGATACAGTAATACCCTGGATAACAATTGTACCGGATAATGCTAAAACCGCATAACGACGACAAATTTGGGGGGAAGATTTGCACCGGAGAACGTTCTTTTTAGCGTTATCCGATGCATCGTAATAAAGAAGTAAAGGAGGCCAAAGCTCCTCTCCCTGCCACTTCCCTCCTTTCCCCCCCACCCCCAACAGTTTGGGGACTCCCCACCCCCACCCCCCACCCCACCGCTGTGACTACAGTAGGATCGGGGAAAGCGCCTTTCCCCCGACGCTACTGCAGTCTTCCCTCCCTATATTTACCAGTCTTCCCTCCCTGTATTTAAACTACAGGGAAGGGGGAAATAGAGAGAGAGAACCAATCACCTCTCTCTCTTTCCCCCTCCCTGTAGTTTCAATGCAGGAAGGGAAAGGAAAAAAAAACACAAGCCTTGCGTATTTTTTCCTCCCTGTATTTAAACTACAGGGAGAGAGAAGCTTTTTTTCCCCTTCCTGTATTCAAGCTTTAAAGGCAGGGAGGTCTCTTTCTTTCCCTGCCTGCCTTTAAAGCGGTTTGTCTCTGAAGTCAGGTTTTTTTTTTTTTTTAGCATTGTTCGATGCATGCATCAGACAATGCTAAAAATCAGATAACGTCATGACTTGTGGAACCAACTCATAACGTTTTCCGGGGTATTACTGTATAATCAACCTAGTTATTTAAGGGTGTGACTATACTATAATTTCCAGTCTCTTACACTATTGTATTAAGTTTAGATTATTACACATACATTCTAGATTGTTTTAGTGCCAAAGTCCACAGTGGCCCACAATCTGATGTGATTTAGCATATGCCCACAGGCCTCTTTCTATTGATACTTTTTCTTTCATGTCTAGGCCAGACATGAAACTGCCAAAATGAAGTCACTTATCAGTGAGTTCATTCTACATTTCCTGCCCATCTAGTGTTGCCCAGCTGTCCTTTCTTATATGTATTTTCTCTTTTCTCTGCAGAGATGCTAAACTAAGTACCAATGCACTTCATAAGGTGATCTAGTGCTAAACTCAATCATTTATTATTTTTAAAATTAAAATTACAATTACTTCAGGACAACTAGGGAGAAAGATCATAACAGTGGGTGTTCCTTTTGTCCCAAAGATAGTAGGGGTGGGTGTCACTGGCGCCACAGCCCTGCTTAATATACCAGTACAGCACAATCCAGAAAACATCTCTCCACCCTTTTGTAGAATGAAACAATCACACAAGGAAAACACTGTTTGAATTGTTCCAGCTTTAGCAAACTAGAGGCTCCCAGTGGCAAGGGGAAAACTGTCAAAGAAGAACCAAAAAGGGCTGAGCTGATTTTTACTGGCTTTTGCATTGTGTAATCATCAAAATACATGTAATTCATCCGTGCTGGTTGTGGGGCAAATTTCAAATTATATAGTACTGTACAACTTGACATCCCAATGAATGATTCTTCATATTTCTTTATAACATCTGGAATACCACATCTTGCGTATCCAGTTGGTTTGAAAGTAGCCCTACTGATTGAAAAGTATGATATTATGTCTGTCAAATTCTGTGATCCTTGGCATTTTGATTGGAATAATGTGATTGAAGGATGGCCTTATTAGCAAGCTTCCACTGATTTACACTCACACAACATGAGTATGGGCTGTGGTTGCTCAGTGGTTAAGAAGCTCACCTTGTTAGCGGGAAGGTCAGCAAGTCAGCAGTTTGAGACCTGAGTACTGAATGACAGAATGAGCACCTGTCTCTGTCCTAGTTCTGCCAACCTAGCAGATTGAAAGCCAAGACACTGCAAGTAAATCTATAGGGCCCACTTTGTTGGTAAAAAAAAAAGATCTTGGGGACATGACAGAAGCTTCATTTGGATATCCCCTGAGTGGAGTTCCTCCAGCAAAAATCATTTCAACCCAGAAAGCACCTTTGTGTGCTTCTGATTAAAAAACAAACAAACATGAAATGCACAAGCATGTCTTGCACAAAAGAAATTTTCCACAGCAGTCATTTTGCTATGCAATAGTAGGACATGTACAGCTATTAGCAATGACAGTAAATAGGTTTATGGGAATCAGGTGCCTGTTGTTGCTTAAGCATAAGGAGAATCACACTAAAATATTTGGTACTTTAGCTTATGGAAGCTGTTTTTTTCTGATTTTTTTCCAATTTTTTAGTACAGATTTCCTCTATTTTCTGGTTGTATTCTAATGAAGACATTAAGAAATAAATATATATATTCATTATACCATTGCTAAAACAACAATTCTAATGGTGGCCCAAGACTTTCCTACAGTACTGTATGCCAATAGAGTCACAACTTAGGCTTTCAGAAGCATACATATACATTTTCAAATGTCTAGCTCTTACTTTTTCGGAAATCTTCAGGACAAACAACCTTTGAAAATTATTTACAACAATCCATTGATGCAGCTGAAGTTCTATACCAGTGGTTCTTAATCTTGTTGGAGATACTGAACCCCACACGTTTCCTACATGTATTCACCAAACTCTTCATATAATTTGCCATAAATATCTCGGTGAATGGAACAGACACATACACACACCTCCGCCGAACCCTTGAGAATGACTCACCAAATCCCTGGGGTTTGATTGAACCCAGATTGACTCACCAAACCCCTGGGGTTTGATTGAAGCAAGATTGACTCACCAAACCCCTGGGGTTCGATTGAACCCAGGTTAAGAACCACTGCTCTATACTCTATCTGTAAGTAGCAAGAAGACAAACTAATATGCCTGTTCCTCCTCAAAGGCTTCAATGAGTTTAGTCAGAAAAAAACCCAACAACATTTTGAGATGATATTTCAGACAATTCTTTTCTCAGAAAAAGTGAGTCCAGCTTTCGTCTGTGACTCAATCCCACAAATCTTCAGCTATTTCAGAAAACAAAGCTGTAGAAATTATCTTCATGAGCCATTAAATATGAAGTCACCAGTGGAAATACTTCATATTAAGTAGCTTTTTAGACAAGGGCAAAGTGTAGTCATGAGCAGCATGTGAGCCTACCATAGTTTAAAAAAACAAAACAAATTAACCTCATGTGCCCTAAAGCTGTCCCATTCTTGAAAATGTTTGACAAATAAATTTAGTTTCCATTTCTGGAGGCCTCGGAATGGCAGGTTCATAGTCAACGTTTCCATTCCCCAAAACAAAATGCCCCATCACTTTGTTTCTTGTTTGATTTCTTTTTGGAACATTATGGGGTAGTTCAGTTGGGGGTTGGAAATCAACCTAAGGGTTTCCCAAGATTTTCTTGCCTCTGCTCTAGACAGGATTTGGTCTCATACATATGAGGCAAAAATCATAACTTTGGATGCTCATTCCCTTAACCATTTTCCATTCTGGGAAGGCACAGTAGGTTTTTCTCACTTACCTACATTCACTAGGTACCAGCCAAGGCATGAATGTCACCCAAGATAGCCATCCAGGTCCTATTAATATTAGGTCAAACAGTAAGTCATTACTTCTAAGACTCAGTGGTCATGAGTGAATGGTTGTGTGAAGGGCAGTGATATTAGACATTGTATGTGAGGAAGGGGAGGAGAATTGTAAATGAATGTTCCAGACTTCAAGGACATCATACTAAACACAGCTAAGAATAATGCAATTGCAAGGTAGCCTCCTAATTGACAACCTTTGCTACTTCTCTGCAGGTTAATTATTTCAAGGCAAAGACAATATTAAATATGCACCTCTTGTGTCTCAGGAAGTGGATTTGAGCTTGTTATAAAACAAATAAAGCTGAAACACAAAAGGCATAATTAGAGAGACAATTCTCTCTTTTCTGTGGAAAATTTTATTGAAAGGGAAGGAATTAATTTGATTTTATTTCTACACATTGCTAATGTTGGCATTTGTAAAAACAACCTTCTATTTTCCATTTCCCCCTCTCACTTTCTTTCTCTTTTTAAAATACTGCAATAGCATCTAATTTCCCAATGGTCTATTTCCTGTAAATCAACACATGCAAGCAATACAAGCTTGGGCAGCCCGGGCCGGTGGGGGGGGGGGGGGAGAACAAGTGTTATGGCCAAAATTAAATTTCAAAGCAGAAAGCTAGGCAGGCAAACAGAAAAACCAGACAGGCTGACCCAAACAGAATCACAGATTTTAAAAGTCCTCTCTGATTATTAGCCAATTTACTTCAGCTAAGCTTATTCATTTTAAAATATATTTTAATCCATTTTAACAGAAGAATTGATAGATTTACAACAGGGAGATGGGCAGACACAGTAGGGTTTGTAAAGTTACATGCTTCTCACTCCAACAGCTTTCTATGAGATAAATCTTAATGCGTTCTTTGCAAAATGAAGTTATATCGTCTTACTTGATAATAATTTTCTGTCAGAAATTATTCTGGGTTGAAAGGATTTTTGCCTGTACTTGCACTGCCAGTATCTGAAGCAATATTCTCCATGGAATTTTTACATTGATTTTTTTTGTCAATTTAAAGCTCTTACACTGGTCCATTTCAAATGGTTCTGCATAATTAATGTCCTGACTGATGTAATCTTTTTAAACTGACCAATGTGAGTGACTGAAATCAACAAAGGGTACAAAAAGGTAGACCTAGGCAACATGGGACTATCAAACTTAATTTTAGGCAACACTGCTCTGGAAAATCTCCCAGTCTCCATGGAGATACTGGAGTAATTCCTTATCATGGAAAAATGTCAAAAGCTTCTGGGATCAAACAGTTACTAAGTGCTCATTACACCCCTATGAAATAGTATGAATTGGCAAAGTTGAGAAGCTAGATCAAAGCAATTGAAGGTTTAAAACAAAGGGAATTTGTAGAGTTCAGATGGAGGCAAATTGTTTGGAAGAAAACATAGTTGTGATCATTGAGTTAACAGTGGGAGAGAAGTTGATCAAAAGATCATTAGTATCATTATTGACTACTGCTATCATTCTCATTGTTTGATTTTTGTTTAAGAGGGAGGTTTTATTCTGCTTTCTTTACATTTGACGAACAAATGCTTTGTAAGGATTTAGCTAACTTTCATTCTGATCTAGAAGATTCCAAGGTTGATTCTATCTCATGCTGGTTGTGCTTTATTGTAAAACACATTGCTTCATTTTGCATCTTTTAACTACAGGATTATCCAAGAATCATATCAGATTGATACACTCATTCCCAATGGATTAGATAAAGCACATTTGTTGAAGGCATAATGTATCAAATGTATGCTAAAAAGGTAAGAGGCTTTTAACAATAATTTGTTTTTAAACAAAACTGGTCATGTTGGGAATTCAATCCTGATGGGGTCAAAGTTGAATCAGCCTTCCATCCTTCTGATGTTGGTAAAATAAGGACCCAGTGTGTTGGGGGGCAAAAATGCTAGTTACAGTGTGAACCACCCAGAGAGTGCTCTAAATGCAATGGGGCAGTATGTAAGTGTAATTGCTGTTGCTGCTACTTTGTCACTATGGTATGGTGTCACTTTAGAATGATAGGTGAGCCAATCTCCTTTTGTACTGAGACCAGAATTTGGGATTAGTGCATTAAATTAACATATAATTATCAAATTTGCTTCTTTTTTTTTTAACAATGGCAGAAAAGGGTTTTAAGAATCTACTTAACAGGAAGTTTTCCCGTTTCTTTATCCTAAAAATTTCCCTGCCCTGTTAAGAGCCACTTGATCACTTCCTCCTATACTCTTTTAGCACAACACAACAAGAAGCTTTAACTGAAAGTGTAAGCCTCCCTCACACATAGGTTACCTTTTCCAAAACAGATATTGAAATCAAAATAAGCTGTTCCTATTAGACCTAAATTGATTTAACTTAACAGTCTAACTAGGGGAGGCTTGGAAAGCTGGCATCAATCTCTTGGGGATAATATTTGAAGAACAATGTTATTTGGGCAAACATCACAATCCAACAGCTTTTGTGTAGGATTACATTGGATGCTTTGCATAACTTCTTTTCTGGATTTGTCTGCAGATAGGGGAAAGACGCCAAATTTCTTGTAGAAGGACTGGCTGTACTGCTCATCCCACAGATGACTAGAAATCCAACTGTTTGAATAGAATAGAGACTGAAGAAGAAAAGGAGGAAGACTCCACTCGAGGTAGGGGTTCCGGTTCTTTTTCTTTTTACTTGCAAAAATAAAGGACTGTTCCAATTTAGGGTCACAGAGGTTAACTTGTATTTCACACTTCTGCCATCACTCAGGCCTCACTCCATAAGCCAGGGACAGACAGTTTTAGTGGGCTGATTTCCAAAGCAATAACTTCTATAATTAATTCTAGAGTCTACATCTTAACATGAAATGGGGCCAAGCTGGGCTACTTACAATAAGTCTAATTTTAAAAGGGTAACTTCTTCTTTTGTGTCTTGATCAAATCCCGGATTGACAAAATGAAGCCACTTTCTTGGCTTTGTTATTGGCCAAATTTGAGTCCGCATTAGTGCATGTTTCTGGCAGTAATTGGCAGACTAGTAAATAAGCTATATCTTGTATCTCTCCACATTCATACCGTGTTGTTTTCCACCAGCAGCACCCATTTGAGCATGTTGGTCTTACATTAAGGGACTCAAACCTTCAGCCTATTCAGGTTCCTCCAAATGACATAGAAGAGGTTGAGTTCCTCAGCTATATCCTCATTTAATGTTGTTCCTTGTCCAGTGAGCTCCTTCCTCCATCTTCTAATTTGGTTTTGCTCTTGTGTACCCTTAAGAATGTTTTTTTCCTCACCATAAAGCTCTTCTTGGATATGTGCCAGTGGACTTGAGGCTCTTATCTGTTCAGACAGTGATGAGGGTCATTCTCTTGCTTAGTTCTCTTGGCAACTGCTGCTACTTCTATCCTGAGCTTAGGTGGAACGATAACAATAAGAGGGTATATGTTTTCAACTGGTGTAGGTTTATGGCATCCTGTCACTGTATGCATGGCTTCATTAACAGCGATGTGAACTTGTTTTGTTATATGGATGTGTTCCATACTGGAGCAGCAACTTAACCACTAAACCACCGCTGCCCATCTATCAATCAACATAGCTCCGTGTAAATTAGTATATCTAAAGATGAAGGTAAATATATGTGGAACACACTGTCTTGACCTATTCCAAGTTCACTGACCAACACCTAGGAACTCACAAACCAATATTCTCGTATCTTCCCAGCAATTGGGAGAAGTGTGCTCTAAGAAGCTGGGAGAGGAGTTTAGTGAACTCCCTTTGGGAAACAAGGAAGGTTTGTTTCAGACAGGGAAAAAGAGAAAATAAGATGTTTTATCTTATCTCATTGGATTATATAGCTTAGCTTTGAACATAGGTTATAAGCAGGAGTTTCAGAGCTTTATCGTGTCATAAAAGGGAGGAAGTTTTTGGATACACATGGTCCATTGTTCTAAAAGAAGGCAAAAGATAAAGCTAGGGAGTAAAGAAAATACAATCACATTTTGTGGGCTAAAGCTGCAAGAGATAACTGAGAGGATAACAAAACCAACTGTCTGGAATCTAGTGACTGTTGTTATTGGGACATTTTGTATTTTGTTGCAGAATTCACATAGACCTAAACCTCCAATGTGGTCCTTCAGTTACACTGTCAGCTGAAAAGAATGGCACTGAGTTTTAGCTACTGGCTACATAGATTTTACAGCAGTTTTAAAAAAGGGATAAAAATTGTCCGAACAAATCTATTGCTTTTTGCCACTGGACACTTTTTTTGTTCCTGCCAATGTTATATGTTGGAACGGAAAATGTCCTATGCCACTTTCTTTGCAAAGTATGAATCTAAGAAGTAAAAATGACCAAATCTGACAATCTAAATCCAGTTTCAATGAAAAGGCAGCACTGGGATTCTTGATAACTTTAGTAAACTCAAAATATGTAAATTTAACCAACTCACCACCCAAACTCTACATTCTTAACTGTAGGACTAGAGCTAACCCTCCAGTAGGGACAGAAAAAAAATCCATAAATCCACTCAAGGCATTTAAAAAAAATCTGGTATGTGAGGACTAACTTCACTCTTCAGCATTGCAGGAGGAGATAGATTGTATTTCATCAACCATGTTGAAATCTGAAACATCCTCTACTTTTCCCCTCTCTGCACTGCATGATTTTTGCATTTTACACCACTGATGGCAAAGGAAAGGGAAAGTACTGAAACTTCTATGCATCATTTCACCACCTTCCCCAATTGCCCTTGTGTATTTTCATTTATTTGCTGTTAATTGTTTCCATCTAGATTTCCACAGAGACTGTGATGATAAAGTCCATCACCCAGTAATCCACCAACTCCCTTTGAAACTTCCTGAAATTGCTTTTTGTAAAAGTAGTGCTTCTCTATAGCTCCATTGCTGCTTAAAATATCCACTATATTTTCATCAAAGTCATCCATTTGCTTAACAGAAATTAAACTGCCCTTACTGTGGATTCTGGTAGAAAATAGGGAGATAAAAATGTCTTTCCTCTGAATAGCTACAACATTCTCATCATCCATTTTATCAACCAACCACCAAGAGATTTACTACAGAAGATTTTCAGGACCTTCATGAAGGATTTTGAAGTTGATTTCTGTTCAAAACAATGGGAATGCTTTTCAAAGAAGTTGGAATACTACATTGAATGTGAAAATCTGTCAGTTGACATTTCTCAGAATCCTACAGTATTCTCACCCCATCAAACTATGTATTAGTTTGCAAGACTGTCCCTTCTCCCCATACAAATCTGTGAGGATTTCCTAATGTATTCTTTTTTTCACACATTTTCCCAACTGAAGAATGATTGTATCCATATTTTGGTGTGATTGGTAAATGGGAAGAAAAATGATTATACAGTAGTTTCTTCTCAATGACAGGGAAAAAAACCAAAACGTATATCCTTCCTTTTGTTTAAACTATTAATTTGTTGTTATAAAAATATACATAGTTCATCATTTTAAATTAGAACACTTTTGAAACAGCCCTCACTCCAGCTGTTGCTTCTGCTGCTGCTGCCAGAAGCGGCCATGAGTGTATTGCCGATGGCTGTGGAGGTTTTTCCGACAGCTGCGGAAGCATTCCTGGTGGTCACTAATGCATTCCTGGTGGCCACAGAGGCATTCCTGGCAGTTACAGATGATTTCCTGGTGATTATAGGGGGGTTTCCTTCACCCACACCATGCAGCTATTAAAGACCAGTAAGAAGGGGAGCAGTGGGGAGGATGGTAGGCTTTTGGGTGTGGTAGGCTCAGGATGGTCTTGCTGCCACCACCAAAGGCAATGGGGGGGGGACACCAGCCCAGCCCGCAAAACAGTCTGAGGGGGCGTGATCCAGCCCCCTGGCTTAAAAAGGTTGAGAACCCCTGCTTTAATCTAACATAAAAATAGAAGTAGAGATAGCAGGTACAAAGCTGCAGTACGGTTTCTTGATATTATTTCTTTCTGCATCTGCACTGTGATGTGCTGAAGGTCATATTTATGTCACCTGATAAAAATCAACATCCCAAGATGTTCTCCCTGGAGCAGAATAAGAGGAACTGAGGGATATAGTCATGACAAATTTGGGTTTGCATTCATCAGATCCACACCTCTCAGATTAACATCCAGATCAGAAAGGGGCTCTCCAGTGAATTCTAATGTTGTACATTGTAGCTCTGATAATGTGCACATCTGCACACTCACAAACCAAATACTGTATGCATGCCCAATTTTTTTTTACATTAAATGCATTTGGAAACTCATAGCAAAAAGGCACATATGTTAGACAAAAACATATGTAAATGTGAACTTTCTTGAAGATATTTTTTTTCCTCAGAAACGTAAGCAGATTGACATAAATGAATGGTGAAATGTGTTTCATGCAAATGTGACACAGACTGGAAAGTCACTCATTCCTTGAGGCAAGATAAGCAGGAGACAAGTTTAATTTCTGCCATAAAATTTCTAAGAAATCTCATTAGATTTCTTGGAAGGAGAAAAGGAAAAGAAAAAAAAAACTTTACACATAAAGATCATCCTGTGAGGAGGAAAGCCTGATATTTCCCCCCAAAAATGTTCTTTGTGACAATATCTGTATCCTAAACTACTGCTGCCTTTAGATATCTTAGAGCAGGGTTGGACAATGCAGGGCTTGTGGGTCATTCACAAAACCCACCGTCCAAAATATATTTCCAGGCAAGTATTGGCTTGTAATGAACTATGTTACATGGAAGAAACTTTACCATGTCTTGAGCAAAAAATGGCAGATTCCTTTAAAGAATTAATTAAAACACTAATAATCCCTCAGACAACATGAGCATTGGCCAGAAGGGCTCTGGGATAGGACAAAACCAATTGATACCTGAAACTATTGAGCCTGTTTATTTATTTTATTTATTTATTATTCGTACTTACTACCCCGCTCCAATCGGGCAAGCCCGACTCTGAGCGGCTTACAGACTAAAATATCAATATCCTAGACTTGATGTTAAAATTTTAAAAAATTCATACAAGCATAAAAAATCACACCAGATGAACCGATTGTTGCTAGGAACCAACAATTGAAATGGGCAACACTTTCTTGGGAATATAACAAAAGTGATAGCAGTTACAGTAATACCTCATATAAGATTAGTATCGAATAACACGAAAATCGCATAACATCAAGGAATCTGGGGGGAAGAATTGCATCAGATAACATTAAGATCCTATGGGATGCTTCAGATAACAACCGCGAAAGCCTGTGTGGTTACAATGTATCTCTATGGATCCCATAGAGGATCAGATAACACGAAAAATCATATAACACGAAGACTTGTGGAACCAGGTTTTAGTGTTATATGAGGTTTTACTGATAGATTTGCCAATACATAGCAATGCATGAGCTCTAAGATCAGGTTTGGACATGGCACCAAGTGTTATACTTCCTGAATTAGAAATAGATGCTTGAGAAGCTTGTGATCTTTCAGTTGAATGCAATTGAGTATTACAACTTTATAATTCTCTTATCTGGCTTGGATAAAAACTCAGGCCGCTCCAGTTGCCATAGGTAAAAATGAACATTACAAAGCAACAGGGTAAAAAAGGAGACGAGAGGAATTTTCAGAAGTTTCTGTGATGTAGCTACATGAGTTACAAGAGTGATGATCCTGTATTTGGTTTTTTGAACTTTAAATCCCAAAGCTTGCATTTCTCTAAGAAAGCCCAAGGAAAAAAATAGAATGCTTTTGATAAGTTTATCACTAGTCAGGTTAATTGAATTAGTGACCTATTTTAGATCTTCCATAAAGATGTGACCTAGTTAATTCTAATTACTTCCCCTTTGCTTCCTTCCAGAAAATAGCAGCAATAACTTTACAGAAACTCTTAAAATTCTCTCTCTTTTACATCACAAACCCATACATCCATCCTGAACAAAGACTTTAATTGGGAATTAAATGATTAAAATAAAATTAAAAAAGATCAGTGTGGAAAAATTCAGTAATTATTTTATGAGGTCATATTTTAGAGCACAGATTCAAGAAGTGACCTTCTCCAACCTTCACTATAAACTTTTAAACCTACATGCATTAATTTCTAAGAAGTAATGCATGCTAGCAAATTAGTCTAGCTCACAAGCACTTTTAGCCCACCTGCCAGACATCATTACCTTAGCCATCTGTGAACTGAAATAAAATAAGCACCAAGTTTCTCTGTTTAGTCAGATGAAGATAATTCTTCCTCACTGCCAGCAATCAGATGAATGGCAATTTACAAATATGTGGTGGTGAATAAAGAGGAATCCTAGTTGAGTAGAGCAGACTGGTTGTCAAGATTACAGCAGTAACTTTTACAGAAACTCTTAAAACTCATTCTCCTTTATATCACAACCCATATATCAACTCTAAACAAAGACTTTAATTGGGAACTAAATGCTTAAAAAGTGAAAAATAAAAGTTTAGTGTGGAAAATTTGCTAATTCTTTTATGAGGTCATATTTTAGAGCATAAATTATTGTTAGGTTTCTTTCATTTGCACTGCTTCAGGGCAACCAGAGGATGGGGCCAACAGTTGCCATGGGCCCAAGAGACACTGTCCCTTCACCAACCCTTCATGTGCAGTTAAGAACTTGTGAGGTTACATTTTTCTTTTCCTTTAAAAAATAACACCAGCTCCTATTATAATAATTTCATGTCAAAGGTTACTCTGGGTTGAAAGGCTTTTTGTTGGGGAAACTCCGCTGAGAGGGTGCCTGAATGAAACTCCGTTCATGTCCCCATGCAGCCCACAGATATCGAAACCTGACCTTCTGGTCTTCAAGTTCAGCATCTTAACCACTAAGCCACCAGGGGAGCTGCTCCAGTTCCTATATTAAGTAAGGGGGTACACATAAAGAGCCTCCTTGAAGACTATGGTATTTCTGAAACACAATTGGGCATACCCTGGTAACAGCAACCTTGTGTTTTTAGCTAATCTTTCTCACACTAGGTCACGTGAAAGGAACTGCAGAAATAACTCACCAAAGGATGCCTTCATTTTAGCAGTTTCATGCCTGGCCTAGACACGGAAGAAGATATGAAGTAATGTTTAGCTGGCATCAAAGGAAAAGAAGAATGATACCTCAAATGCCCTGCTCCCATAGCCTGAGACCTTTTCTGGAGCTTCTATTGAGGATTCACCAGGTGCTATATAGCTCCATTTACCTTTTTTTTTTCATGCACTAGACCAGCATTTTTTAATGCACTAGACCAGCATTTCACAACCTTTGGTTTTTGAACTTCAATTCCCAGAAGCCTAAGTCAATTTTCCAAAGTACTCATTAGCCAATGTACTAACTTAGGCTTCTGAATATTGAAATCATCCAGTGTTCTGCGGAACATAGTTTGGGAAACACTGCACTAGACATTTCTTTCTAGTTATTATCCAGCTCAGTTTAGTAAAGTTTTTACTGCAAGGACTGAATGTGTAAGACTGTGAATGAAAGTCAGCATTCTTCTTCCATGGATTTTGAATAGCAAGGCCAGAATTGGTGTGCCTGGGTCTGTCTACTTTTTATAAATTATTAGCATGATGGCATTTGCTGGCCTTTGTGCTATTGCCCAGAAGGTGACAGTGAATATTTAAGGCAGGGGTTCCCAAACTTTTCAAGATGGGGGCTGGGTCATGCTCTCTCAGTCAGCTTCAAGGGTCAGAAGGCCATTTTGCCCTGCCTACACAATGGGGGTGGCCATTTTTTCCCAACAGCTTCAAAAGGGTAGTCATTTTGTTTCTTGAATGCCTTTGGAGTGGTGGTGGGGGCACATGAAATGGCACCATGGGCAGGATCTGGCCCATGGGCCTTCAGTCAAGAACCCCTGATTTAAGGTCTACTACAACCCTGAATTTGATGGCCATATTTGACCTTGCCCCTTGAAAGTCCTAATAGCCATTTGTGTCCTCCCACACACACACACACACACACACACAATTCAAGGGAATAGAGCTTTCACAGAGATCTCAAAACATACAAATAATATGTATTTGCTAAGAGTTCTGTTTAGATGCTATCTGGAAGTATATATCTCTTCACATCTCTTACATGGACTCATTTGGTGGGATGTGTAAAATCCTTGAGTTCTAATTAAATCCCCAAATTACTAAGATTTTATATCTCCACATTTGTTTCTGTCCACTATGGTTGTGTCAGTTATAATGAACACCGACTGATTTTTCCTAGAGCTCTATAAAGCTCTCCAGGACTCTTCAGAAAGTTGTTCAAGTGTGAGACATTCTTACTTGACACCATCACAAAACTAGACAAGGATTAAACTGGAATGTTACAGAAGGGCAAACTGTGGGCCAAACACTAATCTTCATGGCCTTATTCAAGAATGGATCCAGTCAAGGGGGTCAATCCAGAATCAGAGCATTGATAATATAAATACAGTAAAACCTCATATAACACTAAAACCTGGTTCCACAAGTCTTGGTGTTATATGATTTTTAGTGTTATCTGATGCATGTTAAAATCCTATGGGATCCATAGAGATACATTGTAACCACACAGGCTATAGCGGTTGTTATCTGAAGCATCCCATAGGATCTTAATGTTATCCGATGCAATTCTTCCCCCCAGATTCCTTAATGTTATGCGATTTTAGTGTTATTCGATACTAATGTTATATGAGGTATTACTGTAGTTCATTATTTTGCCTCTAATCAGGAAAAAAAATGCTGATTAGACACTAGAGCATCCAGTCTAGAAGAGATATGCTTACATAAAACAAGTGTCTCAAAGAGATGACGCACTTTGGAAACAGAAATGATGCTTCATTTCCTTTTCTCTCCATTAAAAATTACAAAACTATCAAATGCAGCTTGAGCATAAAACCTAATTTGTGCACAAATCTGTGGTTTGGTTTAATTTGCATACTCTATTTCCCGCTAAGTGACATGGAGAGAGAGAGAGAGTCTTGCCCATGTTATTGCTTCCTGGATTTTCACAGCAATATTTCTGATTAGTAGTTCTATTATTCCTAGTGCCATTAACATTGGTGGATTATATTTTTCACATGTAGCAAACTGTACTTATGAGCCACCTGTCTGCAAGAAAACAAAACACAGAAAAAAAGCAGAGAGAATAATTACCTGTCTTTGATGCCACAGAGATCAATACGCAGATCACTAAAATTCCCCAGGGAACCTTGCTGAACTAAAATGAGGTCTTTGGGCTGGTTATCAATAAAGATGAGTCTCATGCAGCCTTGAAAAGCCGTAATGGGATTTAAACATTTTGAATCGGTAGAATTGTCAGGGCACCCTGTGGGACAAAGAGAGGAAAAAAGAGGGAGATGAAGAATACTTCAGCGATAATTTGTTTCCATGTGGATTCACCACTGGAAGGCCTAATTATTCTTACTGTTTCCATCACCTGCTCAACATGAGCATTTGAGTTACAAATTCTATGGAAAGAAATAAAAATTCAAAACCGCAAATAGGTGGTATTGGTGGCAGGATACAGATACTTGAATCTGTCCAAAGTTAGAGCCTTTTTTAGAAGTTTGGATAAAGGATAAACTGGACATGTAAGCAGAGAGTTCTAGATCCACCCTTTCCTGCCCCTCCATTTGCTACAGTGAGTGACAGTATGAAAAGAAAAGTCTCTGCTAAATATGGAGTCTCTCTACACTCATGGCCTGTGGGCCAGATATGGCCCCAAAGTCATTTCATCTGACCCACTACACCCTCACCAACCAGGGAGTGAATATGGATGCTTCTACTCATGTGCAGATGCATCCGTATTTACTTCCTGGTTTGGTGCAGACATGCTCGGATATGCGAAGAAGCATCCATGCTAAACCAGGAATTAAATATGGCCACTTTCATGCATCTGCAGAAGCATCTGCACTGAACCAGGATGTAAATATGGCCGCTTTTTGAATAGCTGAAATGAAGTGGGGAAGTGTTGGACAACTATCCAAATGGAGCAAAATTGCTACCACCCTAGGGAGTGATGGAGGCTGTCCAAAATCCCAGAAAATCTGTGTGATTGCCACCGCCGCCATGGTAAGTAACATATCATGACTTCCAGCGGTGGGGGACAGGTGGGGGGGGGGTCTAAAGGTGCCTGGGTTCTTACCGAGTACTGGATTAATGATATCCATGGGCCCAGTTAGGTACACAGGCCATAGGTTGTGAATGCCTGATCTAGAGCCATTGAACAGCTAGACCCACCCTATCCACTTCCAATGAATGAGTTGCCATTATTTCCCATGAATGTAGGTGGATTTTGTTGAGCATATTAGAGTAACCCCAGCATGCAATGGGTTATGAATGTAAATTCTATCCCTGAGCAAACCAGTTAAAAAGTATTCTACTTTCCCACCTCCAGGGTCACCTGACATGGTGTTAAGCTGCTTATTGTCCGGGGCTGTTATTCTCCTCAGGTTATTGTCCTCAATTCTGCTGTTTTGCTCTCTCTTTCTCTCATTGTTGTTGCTATTTGCTTTGCAAGCAAAGTACTGTACAATATATATGTTTATCACATGGAAACTTAGTGTAAGTAAAGAACTATTTTGTTATGTTTCTAAACATAGTGTGGAGAGTTTAACTGCTGGTCTAGTGTGGTGAGTATAAGGCTAGGATAACTTGCAAATTCAAACTAGATCTATTTGTAAATCTGTCCCGCTTTACTCCTGCACAAAAAACCTTAAATATTTGACATGCAGGGCAGAACTCACCTGGAGCATATGCCACAAAACAATCCCTTTAGGTAAGAATATCTACCTAGCTTAGTAGATATTACTAAATATTACTGGTAGAAACTTATCCGGGTCTGACGTTGGGTACACAGAAAGCTTCCTCAAAGATTGTGGTATTTTTGAACCACAATCAGGTCACCTTGTGCCAGCTAATCTTTCTTACACTAGGTCAGGTGAAAGGAACTACAGAATGAACTCCTTAAAGGCGGCATCATGGTCTTGGCAATTTGATGTCTGGCTTAGACGGAGGAGGAGGAGGAGGAGGAGGAGGAGGAGGAGGAGAAGGAGAAGGAGAAGGAGAAGGAGAAGGAGAAGAAGAAGAAGAAGAAGAAGAAGAAGAAGAAGAAGAAGAAGAAGAAGAAGAAGAAGAAGAAGAAGAAGAAGAAGAAGAAGAAGAAGAAGAAGAAGAAGAAGAAGAAGAAGAAGAAGAAGAAGAAGAAGAAGAAGAAGAATTGTCTAAGGGAGAGGTTTCCTCTGATTCTTTTAGGGATGAAATTCAACTTTGTGTGTGCACAATATTCTAGTGAACTACCATACCATCAATTGAGATGAATCCAATCCATTGACATGAATTACCTAAGAACATGTGATTGTGCTAGCAGTATACACATCATATATATAAGCAGCCGGAAGTTTGAGGGTGGGCAAACTGCTAACTCAGGGTGGGAGATGCCCACCCTGACAGCCCCATGACTACAGCCATGCATAGATTGGAGTGGAATAGAACAGGAAAGGGTTATGATCAGGTGTAGTGGTGCTGCACAGCATCCTAACTATATGACCTATCCATTCAAAACCCATTCAGCAATAGTTATGTCACAATCTCTCACACATCATCCAAACAGTGTAATGATATTTCAAAAGAGTAAACAAAGCTGAGTCAGTGTACAAAGAAAAGGAGGAATATTCCTGAAGGCAAAAAAAGGTGTCAATACAACAATGCGGCTCTTTCATTTTGCCCTACAGCTCCAAGAAATGGCAGACAGAACAACTGTAAGAGGATATACGTGCACCACATGCTTGCCTCAGTATGACTCATCCTAGTACCTTAGTGGTTGGAAAGTCCAGGGGAGATCTTAGGCTGTGTTGTTGAGTTCAGCTGTAATTTGCCTTTTCCTCTGGCACCTGAAGCTTAACCTCCTAAATGGTTTTTTTGATTACTCCTTTTCTTCAACTAATTTGCTGGACATCCTTTTATCTCCATGAATACCAGACAAGATATGGAGGATTCATTGTGCAAAGTGAACAGAATCTCCTTGCTATACCTTGTGATTGCTCTGGAATCTCAAAATAGCCTTGACACAGTGTTTCTGCTCATTTGTCTGAATGAGTAGGACACATGCCTACTTAAAGCAAGAAGAAAACTGAAGAGAAAGAAATGCATCATTGGAGTGCTGTTGAAACAGTACAACATATAAACAAACTGAGCAATGGCTGAAATAAATTTCTTACTCATTACTGGCTGAAGTAATGATGCTGAAATCCTTACTGTGCCTTCCAGGAGAAGAGCATGCCTGAATGGCCCTAGGAATGTTACATAGTCCAGAACACCCACAGAAGAGGAAACCACTTCTCAGTGTTTTATACATAGAAAACTCCAGGAGAGATCACTATAATTCAGGATCCAATATGAGTATGCAATTAATACTTTTCTTAATTAACAGGTAATGTGACTGAAGATGCCCACTGTAATGTAATGGATAGAGTGATGGACATGAACTCAGGAGGCCTGGGTTTAAATATCCATTCAACAATAGAAACTTGTTTGGATGTAGAGATGGTAAAGCCACTCCTAAAATATCTAACTTATCCTGAAGCCATATTGGCATCACTAAAAAGTGACTTCTGACTTGATGGCACATAACAACAATATGAATTAACAGTCAAGAAAGGGGAAAAAAGATAGAAAAACTATGTTCTAAAAACTATAAGGTCAGACATGAGATAGTATTCGCCTGACTTGTTGTACCTAATCCTAATGACCAATTTGTTTGAACTGCATATTGAATGCTGGGCCAGCAGAGTACTTTTTCCTCTTCCCTCTCTCTGTTTCGCTAATAAATGAATGTTGGCATATTAGGGCTTTGTGGACCACAGGCTTGCTGGCCCTACAATAGTTCCAACAAGCAACCTGAAAGAACTGTATCAAAGCATCTGTGCATCTGGCAAAGCCAAGGGATGGCCATGAACCAACAACAATTAATTACCAATAGCAATGAAGCAGATGTTGATGCATTCCCTTCATACCACCTGCTGAACAAGGTTTATCCTAGAAACACTAAACCACATTTTGCAATATGGTGATTGAATTGCTCTCAACTTGATGTCATCTTGTTTGGCTTATGTCAGCATCTGAGTTAAAATGATTGCTATGCTTAGGGAGAAATACAGTGGGAAATTGAAAATGTCATCCAATAGCCTCATGAACCCTGGAGATAATCAAGGAGTACTGAGTAAACTCTGTAAAATATCAGCAGTGCAAAGATCAGATCAAAATGAAGAGTTTAATGTCTCCACACTGTGCAAGGTTTTAACAGAAACACTGCCACAAATATAGGCAGTCAGCAAAACCAAACAATATTAAACTGAGGTAAACATCTTTCTAGTTGCATGGATAGTTTAATGGCTTAGGTATCTCATGGCAGAACTAGAGAATAGGAGTACAGTTCCCCTCTATCCTTTCACAATAAAAAAACCAGCTGGTATAGACCTGGTCTAACTGCACAGTTTCAGGGCACCTCCAGAAGAAGGGAATCGTAAACCACTTCTGAACATCATCTACCAGGAAAACCTTATAAAGGGTTGGCATATGTCAAAACTGACCTGATAGCAAACAATTATTAATTAAACATTATTCTAACCTTTCTAACAAAGCAACAAAAGATGACATCAGGAAATACTGTTAGAAAACTGCTTAAAAATAAATATGTCCACAGATTAGAGTTGCAGAGGTTGCCCAGTGATCAAAGGGTTTTTTTTTGGACAAAATGAGCCAATCAGCAAAGAGAAAATATGCAAAACAGGCAACATCCTCATCCCCATGACTTCTCCTGGGAAATTCCTTGTTGGATGTAGCTATGGGTCCTACACAGACCCTTCTTTCCCACAAATTCTTCACACATGAGAGAGCATGCTGCTCTGTTGCTAAGCAGTATAGTTAGTTCCTTACTATGAAAGGGGTGTGTAGTTTCCTTGTCCTATAAAATTAGGGAACAGCAGGGGCAAAAATGCCTGGGGCAACTTAATGTATTGATGAAAATTATAGTAGTAGCCGACTAGGAGCCAGCTTTGTGTCAGACCAATAGAGAGAAGTGTTTACACTCACATTCTTTCCCCCTTGCTGATTATGTTTTCTTCCGCAGGAACAGAATAGCCAAATTTGAAAGAATGTTATATGGGGGCTAAACAGAACCAAAACACAGAAAGCCCGTTAATTTTGTTTTCACATGAGTGTTTAAATTGCTTATGACATTACTGTTGCTCCCTTTGCAGACTTTAATCACAAGAGCTTTGAATGACAAAATACCTGTCAAGCCTCCAGCATGACATTAAAAAAAAAAAAAATCAACACAACAACAAGATTCAATTAAAAAGTGGAAACCAAACCTTCACAATTATGAATAACAACTTTTTTTGGGAGAAACCACCATTAGACATCAAAACTGAAGAAACAATTTATCTATTTTCAAGCACATACAATCCGTAGAATATTTTATATTTAAATGGTAATTGTTCTTATGCTGAATTCTGTTTTCAGGTTTCCTTGTTTGAAGAACCAGCACATGATTACATTCCAAGTACAGATACAAATCCTTACTGATCTCATTCTTCCATGGGGGAAGGGGAGATCAGTCACAACTCTTGCTTAAATACAAATACTTTGGGTGCAAATTGTTCAGTTACTAATTGCACATAACTACAATAATTTCTGGGTTTTTTTTCACAGACTTTTCAAAAAGTGAAGGACTGAATGAGTTATAAATTTGTTACTCAATTCCTGAGGGCTTCCCCTGGCCACAAAAAAAGCTCTTTAGCTTCAAAGAAGGTCATCTGGGAAAGTAATATGCAAATACCTGGCTTCCTGTTTTGGGATTGCAAAAGGATGCAGTTTGCTGTCCCCCGTCCCCCAGTGGGCCATCTGAGACAGGGGGTCCCAACCTTTTTGGGATGCAGGTTGGTCATGTGTTTGAGCTGGCCAGTCACATGGTTCCTCCCACCCGGAAGTGGAAGTAAAAAGTGCCCATGCACAGAATGCTGTGCAGGCCATTTAAGGCAGTGTTTTGCACATGCATGGGCACGTTTTACTTCTGCTTCCAGGAATGGCGAGGGTTGGATGAATTAGTGTTGGGGCCAGATATGGCCCACAGGCCATAGGTTGGGAAACCCTGATCTAAGATATATAGTCTGGCTGAAACATCATGCCATAAATTTCTGTTACTTTTCTTTGTAGTTTCCCTACACTGCCTGAAGAAGTGAACTTGAATCATGAAAGCTCTCTATGTCTGATTTTTTTAAGTGATCCTAGAAAAGCTATCACCTTCATCCTGCATTTATTTGATTTTATGTATGGGTCACATGGCTTGTCTTTGCTTTTCAAACTATCAGCAGGCTCTCTTGTTTTAGTCTGTCCCAAGAATAATGCATGCTAGGAAATGTCAGAATTTAAACTTGGCATAAAAAACTACCTCTTTACAGCAACTTTTCCCCATATGAGCTAAAATTTAGCTGCCCCTATAGAATTCTTTTGCTTTCAACCTTCATAGAATGGAACATCTTTTTTTTTTTTTTGCCCTTGAAATTCTCATATTTAAGGCCTGTACAGAAAACTGATAGTACAACAGGGGTTCTCCCCAACCTTGAGAAATATGCACCTCTTGAATCTGGCCAATATAGCTGGGTGATAATTTTATTTTAGCTCATCCCATAATTCTCAAAACAAAAACGAACCCATAACCAAGGAAACAAAACACAATCCATAATTTGTTCATATTAATGTTTTTTTTTAACGTGGAAGAGAACAAAACTGACATATTTTTCTATTAACTATTCTGCCTCTCTTGACTCTGACACTATAACCCAAACTGACAAAACTCATAGTCAGTGGCAACCTAGGTGAAAAGCTGTGTGCCAAGAAGACTGCCATTTTGTAAGAAGGATCTTTCCTGGAAGAAATATTTCCTAGCAGCCTGGCACCTTTTTCTGGTAACCTCCTAGGATTCTAGCTTCAACTTGTGCTGTTCCTATAGGTCAGTGGTGGTGAACTTAGGCCATGTGTGCCAGAGAAGGCACTCAGAGCTCTCTCTGTGGGCACGCGCACCATTGTGTCAGCACAGAGTTCACCCCGCCCTTCTGCTCAGCAGCCTGATGGGAGCGCTTGCTCCCTCTCCTGTTGCTTGGCACTTTGCAATAAATAAATAGGTTTTTGATTGCAGTTTGGGCACTCGGTCTCTAGAAGGTTTGCCATCACTGCCATAGGTTAACTGAGGGTCCATCCTTCTGTTAGGATTCAGGACCTAAACCTCAGTTAGCTACAATCTCTACCTCACAGATCCCTGACAATCTAGAATCTGAAGGACCTGGCACGTAGTGATGGGTCTTTCATGTATTAATGAAAAAGGAAAACACCTATGAGGACTTTTTTTTTTGAACTTTCATATTCTTTTGTTGACAGCTGAAAAAGACCTTTTAAAACATGAATGATTCATATTAATGAAAGAGTGTGTGAGGAAGATTACAGTGGCTACTGCAACCATTGGATTAAAGAAGAGCCTAAGGAGTTTTTGACTGTTTCCATGTTAACTTGGGAGATGTCCAGTTGGAACTGACACTAGGAGAACCATGACAAAAGGGTCCTAGGGCTCAAGAACAAAAAAACACAAACAGAGGAGGAGGAGGCCTAGGCAGAAAGCCTAAGAAGGAAAGCAACCCCTAGGTGCAGTGGTGGGCATCAGCAGGTTCGCACCAGTTTGCCAGAAGTAGTAGCAGAAATTCTGCCTGGCCCTGCCCATACAAGTTTTGAAATAAAGTAGCCCTAATTTGGGTGCAACACAGGGCTTTCCCCCTGGCCATGCCCACTATACCATGCCCACACTGTGGTAGTAATTTTTTTTTGAGCTCACCACTGCCTAGGGGAAAGAAAGGAGAAAGTTAACTTGGAACTGGAGAATAGAAAATGAAGCATTTGAGGTGGGGAAGGAGAAAGAAGAGATGGAACAGGCAGGAGATGGAAGATGGAACAGGAGATGTGCAACTGAAAATTCCAGTAGAGGTGGAGGCAGAAAAAAGGGCATGGGGAAAGTAACTACAGAAGACATGTTGAGTTTACAATGGGCAATTCCATCATGCTTTGTGTTTGTTTTGCATACTAACATAGAGATGGGAAGGGCTAGCATTTAAAAAAAAGCAATTGCCTGTTCTGAATGTAAACTGACAATCAGAAAGCTAAATGTGTCTTCTCTCCAAAAGTAACTTCATTCCATTCTGTATATAAGCTGAAATATGAGTGTGAGTGGTCTAACAGGGAACCAATGAAAGCATGTCAGAACTAGAAAATGTTTTGTGCATAACTTTTACATTTGTGTCTATTTTTCTTCTGAAACATTCAGATTGAACAGATTGTGAGATTCACTCTGTTTTCATAGCTAATCTCACATAGAAATGAATGTATATTTCCATAAGGAAATGTCAACTAAACACATTTATTTTCCTTATCTAGTAGTATTTATAGTATTCTTGAGCTATATGAGTACAGTACAAGAGACACTTGTATAGTTTATTCTACTGAGTCGCCACGGTGAGTGGGTGGCAATATAAATTTGAACTAATAAATAAATAAATAAATAAATAAATAAATACTCATGTCTTGTGTGGGCAGAAGACTTAATGTTATTTCATTCATCCTCATACAGGATATCAGAATTTGTTAAATAGAGACATTTACCAAGATCACTCAACTGTACAGCAATACACAAATTACAGGTAAGCATTCCGAGATTTCATATCTGGTAGGTTGAAAATCAGAGTTCAGAAAAGATCTTCTTATAGACCACAACTCTAGTGCCCAAATGAGGCTCCTTTCATGTCCCAAAAGCTGGGACAGAGATGGGGGCTCAACCCATCGTCCAGTATCAGGTCTCGAACTGCTGATTTGCCAGCCTTCCAGCTTCTGACAAGGTGATCTTCTTAACCACTGAGCCACCACAGTTCCATTTAAGTTCACTAAAACCATCTGACCTCTACATTAGAAGATGTTTCTTTATATTAAAAACAACAACAATCAGCTTCTAAAAATACAGGTCTGTGCCTTCACTTAAAGAACTTAAAGAACAGAGAAGCAGAGAAAAACTCTGAGATACTTGGAAGGGTGAAAATTTAGAACACTGTCATACTCCAAAGTACTTGAGTGTCATATTGGATCGAATCCTGATGTACAATTTTTTTTTTTTTTTAAATCAAAATGAAAGTTGTGCCAGAATAAATAACAACTGACAGTCAGACTGGGGTGCATACCCAGACAAACAACAAGAACAGAGTCTTTGTTCTTATGCTACTCTATAACCTAATATGTTAGTGTCATATGGTATGAAACAGCATGTGCCAAACAACAGGATCTAGTTCTTAATGAACCATGCAGGATTATTACAGGCTGCCTCCACTGAAAATTATAATTTGTTTGCATTGCCCCTCTGGGAGTAAATTGAGAGGTGCTAGCAAATAATGAATGTAATAACAAAATACAGCACCAAAATTCTGGGACACCAAATTCCTTAGTGCTAAAATTGAGGAATTTTTTTTGCACACGTCTTAATATCGAAATCTAAAACAAAAAACCCTAGGCTAAACCTGTGGCGAGCAAAAACAACACATCTTGCTGAAAGCCATATAGCGTCTCAAACCTTTGGACAAGATACTGGCTGGACCATCTGGAGTGAAGTAGGAAGACCAAAGACTAATAAAATAAAATGGGGCTATTTGGATGTAGGACAAATTTTCTGTGAGTGAGAAGAAATTCAATGAATATATCATTTATGTGCATGCAATTTCTGTCCTATCATGTGTACAAAGGAAGATCTAATAAATGGCCAATATGATGCTATTGAAGTAGCATGCTTCAGATTAAAATACTATAATTATTTTAACATTTTAATTTGTTTTGAATTTTACCTCTATTTTATATACATCCATAATTTCAAATTGTGCAAAACTCTGAAAGAAAGAAAGAAAGAAAGAAAGAAAGAAAGAGCCAGTGGGATGTGGTCACAAATGAATAAAGATGCAATCATAGTTTCTTATTTGTGACAAAACAGAATGCCTTAATGCATTAAGACAGCCTGCTAACAAAATGGGCAACTCCTGGAAGATTTTGCACTTGAATGCAAGAAAAAACACCAACACATTTTTTTTTGTCAGCAGCAACATTTGGGAAATATAATTTATGAATTTTTTTCAACAGCTGAAAAAAAATCTAAACTGCTATAACTGCCTGCCTGCTTATATTGCTTTGTTTAAAAGAAGTCTGGAAGGAAGAATGATAACAATTAGGAGTCGAGTAGGGAGAGAGACAGGATGCTACTTTTTAGGAACACCATGTTTCTACTGCAGGCCCCTTAATAGCTTTTACTATTGATCGCGCGCCGGCAGGAGCTTCCTGTCGGCGCGCGCCTTGCCCCAGCGGCGGAAGAGGAGGCAACGGCGGGCGGGCTCCGTGGGCGGAGATGCGCAGCCCTTAAAGAGGCTGCGCGTTCACGGAGCGGCACCATTTTTGAACTTGACGAGCGTCGGCAAGCGGCGTTTTTTCTTCGGCTGTGGGCAACAAGTCGGGGGAGCTTTTGGCGGGCAATTTAAAAAATGATACTGCCCGGCTCTGCTTTCCCCCGACTTTTAGCTGCGACGCAGCCCGCCGGTCTCCGACCTTCGCCGCCGCTTTCCCTGCTGCCCAGGCTGCGGCGCCCAGAGGCAGAGCCACATGCTCAGAGGGCCCGATCCACGGACGCCGAAGAATGGACCCACGGCTCGCCAGCGCTGGTTTCCATTCTCCAGCAGGGAACCAGACACCACCCGCGGCATGGCTCCTAGGAGGGCCACAACCAAGAAGGCAGCCGTGCCAAAGAATCGCAGGACCACGCGGAGGAGTCTCGCAGCCGCTGGCCTGCACTCCACCACGGCGGGGCCACTGCCCAATGCGGACGGCCTGGCTGACCGCGTCACGGCCCTAGAGGGGACTGCAGGCCGGAACCCCGCAACGGCCGTGCGCGCCCTGGCCCGCCGGGCGGCACGCGTTACACCAGAGGCCAGCGACCCTGACCTGGGGACCCTCCTCACGACCCTGCTCCAGCGCCTGGACCGGATGGAGGCGGACCAACAGCCGGCACAACCTCCTGGTCCGGACCCACCAACCCAGACCGAGGGACAGGCGGCAGACGACTCCAGACCTGCGGCGGTTGCGGTTACAGCGGAGGAAGGACCGATGGAGGCCCCTACAACCTCGGCGGCTACCCTGGGTGAGTGTACGGCGCCACCAAGCGCAACTACGGGGGCCCCTGCTGCGACTACTGGACTGCCGGTCCAGTGGCCGTGGGCACAGCAACCGCCCAACTTCGCATGGCCACCGCCCCCGGCCCCTGCCTGGCCCGCGCCCTCCGGTCAGCAGGCCAACGCGGGGACGGTACAATATTCCCCCCATGGCCGGCCGACACTGTACCGCTCACCCCGCCCATCTTGCCAACGGGGACCACATGGCCCCCGCCGGCCGGGCAGCAGGCCACCCCATGGCGGGCGCCATACCCGCCCCCCCGACGGACACCACTTTTGGCCATCCAACGCTCCCGCCACCGGGTTGGCCTTATGGCACGGTGGGTAATACCGGGTACAACTCGGTCCCCAGGGCTGCCCTACCGTTCAGGGATCAGTTCTTACCGCTCGGTGACCATTTACTCCCGGCAACCCGGGACAAGATATGGCGCCGAGAGTATGTGGACATCTTGAGTCTCTTAAACAGGGACTATACTAAAGAGGAGCGGGAGAGGGAGGATGACCACGATAAGGAGCTGCTGCGGCGTAAGAAGCACATGGGACAACTGGCTCCCGGGTTTCATTATCTATGCGGGTGTCCTTACCAAGGCATACCCCGACATGGCCATCCCCCTTTTCCAGTATTTGGATATTGTTTACCAGGCGTACGTAGACTTCCCCAGCCAGGCATGGATGGTTTATGATGAGACATTCCAGATGTGCGCCGCCATCCGGCCCACCATGCGCTGGGATGAGCTGCACTCACAGCTCTGGCTATAGCTGATGACCCCATCTCGCCTAGCCCTCAGCGACCACTACGATTGCGGGCACCTGGTGCAGCGCCCCGGCCCAACACAGTCTCCCCGCCACTTGGCGGGGCAGGGGGTTCAAACCCGCCTGCTGTGTTGGGACTTCTCATCCACGGGGCGCTGTAACCGAAAGCCGTGCCGCTTTCAGCATGAGTGCGCTGTCTGCGCCGGCCCGCATCCTGCCACGTCCTGCTTCAAAGCGGGCGCGTCCTGTGGACGGCGCAGGGACCAGTCCGGTGGTAAGCGCCCCGCATCCGACGCAGCCGCTGCCAAAGGGCCCCAGCCCAATTCGGCTTGAGGTCCTTGACAGGTGGCTGCGGGACTACCCAAAACGGGCGGATGCGGCCTACCTGGCTGACGGTTTTGCCCGCAGTTTTAGGATCCCCTTTACCGGCCACCGGTCACCTCAGGACGCGTGGAACTTGCGCTCGCTCGCGGGCCTCGAACACGTGGCCAGGGAGCAGATTTTCAAGGAGGTGCGCATGGGTAGGGTGGCTGGACCCTTTGACCAGCCGCCATACCCCAACCTTAAGGTGTCCCCCTTGGGGCTGGTGCCCAAGAAGTCCCTCGGTGAGTATCACTTGATACATCACCTCTCTTACCCCGAGGGATCGTCAGTCAACGACACTATACCGGACGCACTCTGTTCGGTCCGGTATACTTCGTTTGACGAGGCCATGACCATGGTCCGTTCCTGTGGGCCGGGAGCTTTGTTAGCTAAATGCGACATTAAGTCGGCGTTCCGGCTCTTCCCGGTCCACCCGGATGACTTCGAACTACTGGGCTTCCGTTTCGAGGGCCAGTATTTCGTTGACCGGGCCATGCCATTTGGTTGCTCCATATCATGCGCCGCATTTGAGCGCATTAGCACCTTCCTACAGTGGGCATTAAGCCGCAGGGCACGCTCAGACAAGGTTGCACACTACCTCGATGACTTCCTTTTGGCGGGCCCGGCACGATCCGGTGACTGCGCACACCTGCTGCGCTCCTTCCAGGAGCTGGCGGCTGAATTGGCTCTGCCGCTAGCCCCCGAGAAGACCGAGGGCCCGGCCACCATCCTCACGTTCCTGGGAATAGAGCTTGATACTGTCGCCCAAACTTCCCGGCTACCGCCGGAGAAGGTTGAGAAGGTCGCCTCTTTATTACGGCAGCTCCTCTGCAAGCGTAAGGTTACGCTCAAGGAACTGCAGGAGTTACATGGCCACCTTAATTTCGCTTGTAGGGTGGTGGCCCCGGGCAGGGCCTTTGCGCGACGCATCTGCGACGCCACTATTGGCCTGACAAAACCCCTTCACCGCACGAGGGTGACACGGGGAATGCGGGCTGACCTCACGGTATGGCTCGACTTCCTTCGCAAATTCAACGGGGTTTCCTTCTGGCGCACTGACCTGCCGTTAAACTCCCGGTTCCAGGTACACTCGGACGCATCGGGGTCTTTCAGGTACGGCATCTTTTTTGAAGGCCAATGGTGCTGCGGCGAGTGGCCGCCGCACTGGCGGGATGCTGAGATTAGCCGTGACCTCATATTCCTGGAGTTCTTCCCAATACTTGGTGCCATCACCCTGTGGGGGACGTTGTGGGCCGATTCTGTCGTCACATTTTGGTGCGACAATGCGGCTGTGGTCCAGATTGTTAACATCCAGACCTCACGTTCCACCAGGGTCATGGCACTGGTACAACAGTTTGTGCTGGCAGCGCTCCGGCACAACATTGTCTTCAGGGCACGTCACATACCTGGGGTGGACAACTCTATTGCTGACGCCCTGTCCCACTTACAGATCTCAAGGTTCAGGGCGTTGGCACCCGGAGCCCACCCAAGCCCCCTTCAACTTCCGGAGGCACTGTGGAACCTTGGAGAGCTGAGGTGATCAGGGCCATGGGCCTCTCCCTTTCCGCCCGAACCCGTCGGGCCTACGAGCAGGCCTGCCAGTCCTTTTCAGATTTCAGGACCCGCACACAAATCCCAGACGTATGGCCCTTGCCGGTCGACCATGTATTGCGATTCATGGTTTACCTGCACGACACCGGCCTGGCACCCCGGACCATCGGGGGGCGGCTTTCGGCACTCTCGTTCGCCGCCAAGGCCAATGGATACCCCGATACATTGGGGGATTTTCGCATACGATGGGTCTTGGAGGGGTGGAGCAGGGAAAGGGGCAGCAAGCAGGATTCCCGACATCCGATTTCCCCACAGATATTGCGGCGGTTGGCTGCAGCCTGGCCGCACATCTGTAAGGACCCCTATGAGGCCTGCCTTTTCCATGCAGCAGCCTCCGTGGCATTTTTCGCTGCCCTACGGGTCGGGGAACTAGTGGTTGTCTCCATGAATGACAGGTCAGGGAGGGCTCTGGCCTTTGCTGATGTCAGTCTTCTCGGGGAGGCGGTGCGCCTCACCATACGTTTCTCTAAGACGGACCAACAGGGCCGGGGTGCCACCCTTTTACTACGCGCCTGTAGCTTTGCGGACATCTGCCCAGTGGGGGCGGTGTCCCGCTACCTGGCGGTGCGCCCCGCCGGTGCGGGCCCCTTTTTCATCCATGCCAACCGCTCTCCCCTTACTCGCTTTCAATTTTGGAAGGTAACGGGGATGGCGCTGTCAAGGGTCGGGCTGCCAGGGGTGCGCTATGGGTCACATTCCTTTCGGATCGGTGCCGCCTCCACGGCGGCAGCACTTGGCTACAGGGAAGCGGACATTATGCGGATGGGGAGGTGGGGGTCCTCCAGGTTTAGGACCTACGTGCGACCGCTTTCTCATTAACTGTTTAGCTGGCACAGTGTCTCTTTCCTCCCCAGACCTATCACCGCCGCCGGTTCCTGCCCGTGTGTAGATCGTCGGACACAGTTACATCTACTGGGCCGCCCGTCACGCTTCCGCCTCCGAGTGCGGCACCCACTTGGGCTTAAGGGGCCGCGCAGACCTGCTGTGGTGGGGAACCAGGGGCATGGAATGGAACGGGCTGTTGCGCTTCGTGGAGGCTGCTAGCGGGTCCCCGCCACCTGATGTCCTTGTCATCCACCTGGGGGGCAACGACTTGGGACGTCGGACGGGCATTGATCTATCCAGGGCGATCTGCCAGGATTTGGCATATATCAGTGCCAGGTGGCCCACTACCAGGCTAGTATGGTCGGCCATGATACCGTGCTTGGTCTACCGGGGCGCTGGTGACCCACGACGTGTCGATCGCGCCCGGCGGGGCGTCAACCGAGTTGTTGCCCGTTTCTTCCGGCGGGAAGGTTTGGGCACAGTAGTTGAGCACCCGCGTATAAGGGTTGAGGACCCGCGTTTGTACCGCCGGGATGGGGTGCACCTCTTGACGGAAGGCCTGGCGGCGTTTCTTGCGGCCCTGCACCTAGGCCTGCGGGCGGAATTGTCGCCCTGGGTGGGGTGGGGCAGTGTGTAGTTCGCACTCCCCCCCCCGTGTGGCGGGTAGCACTGGTAAGATACCGAGCCGATCCCTGTTAATCTGGTTGGGACGCAGCTCATCAGTCAGCGCGGGGAGAAGCATAGAGAGAATGGCAGCACTGGCTGATGAAAGGCGGCCCGGGAACAAGGGAATGCCAGTCTGGACAGACTGCATCCCCACAAAACTGTTCACCCGATTTGAGGTCCGAGGGCCTACGGAGCACTCGGACAAGGGATCTTGAATTTGGCAATCTAGTGAAAGTAACAAGCCAAAACGAGGTTGTTAACCTAAATCATCTAACCAGTGCTACTTCGGCCCGGTGCGGGCATGTTAAAGTTTAAGAGTTGAATGTGTTCAGTTAAGTTAAGTGAATAAAGTGGCCCAATTTTTCAACCAACAAATGTTGTGTGACTCCTCATTTCGCCTTATGGGGCAATGAGCTATTCATTAGCTCAAATACTTACAATCTCTAGCTTATCATGGTTAATGCTTAGAAAATACAAAATAAACACACAATGGCTAATTACACACTTCATGTTATTGATAGTTTGTTCACTATAATAAACAACAATGCTAGGAAAGGGTAGAGGTAGTAGGGGGGAAAGTGAGGCCAACTATAAAATGGATTGACTCAGTTAAAAAGGTATGATTTTAAGTCTGCAAGAGCTGAACAGGTCTATTAATGACAGAACATTCTGAAGTTCACTTTCTCACAAGGTTGTCATAAGCAGGAGGCAACCATATAGCATTTCACAACAACAGTTTGGTCTTAAAATTATTTTTTTAAAAAGATTGTTGTTGTTCAGTCACACAGTCGATAGAATTTGTTTAAAAATAATTTGAGGGAAATTCACCAATAACTGCATTCAATTATGTGAATTTGTACCAGGGGAAGAGGAGGCAGACAAACAGACCGAAAGTGTTTTGTTTTCATTGTTCATTCTCAAGTTTATATGCCACACCCTGAATATTACCTATTGCAAATAAAACATTTGAAATACAATAATAATGTTTAGTACAACTAATTCCCAATAAAAACAATGAGAATTGGCCATTGGCTATCTTCTTCCCTACCAGTGATTTCAATGGGATCTGAATAGGACAAGTTTTCTATAGATACATTGTCGACTGCAACTCATATCCGAGAATGATTCCCCCCCCCCCCCGAAGCAGGAAAAATGTCATTGGGGTGATTTTGTTTAAGGGGGATCCCGGCTTGCTATGAAGTGACCCACATACTCTGATCATGGAGCCTTTTCCTGTGGCACACATGAAATGAGACATGCAGGATTTAACACCGGGAGTGCAATGGACTGCTGCAGCCTTGAGGATATGGACAAGGTGCGCTTTCACAGCCAGTCCATCTGGCATGACCTCTTCCACCTCCATGACCATTGGGAATCAGAGTTACTCCTCCACTCATTTTGCCATTGGGCCAAATGTGATGGTTTCCAATGGCATTTCCTCAACTGAAGGGACCATCGTCCCAACTAAAGGGGCTCATCCACCCATAGCAGTTGGCCCCTTTAGGGAGTCAGGTTAGTTAACCACCACCTGACACTTTGCGATGAGTCTCTGGCTGTACAGTCTACTCCATTACTGCAGTGGAATGTCCCACTCTCTGAGGGAAGGGAATCTCCAATCCATAGATCTAGTGAAGTCCACCAGCCCCAAAGTAGCTCTGAATTATTCCTGCCTTCTCTCAGATAGAAAAATTCCCTAATAAAGCAAGGATTTCCTGAAAATTTGCAGGGGAATACTGAGTGTTGAAGTGGAGATAGCAAGAAGTCCTTTTGCCAATATCAACCAGTCCAGCACATAACTAACTCATGCAAGCACTACACTTATATATCACCCCATAGCACTTAGAACACTCTCTGTGCAGTTCACAATGTAATTAGAATTCCCCCCCCCACACACACACACACACTCATTTGACTAAACTAGGAAGGATGGAAGGCTGAGTCAACCTTGATCTAGGTGACAATAGGTTTGTTCCTCTCCCTTACTCTGATATGGGAAACAGAAGGTTTTCTCTGAGCTGGTGCTTCCAGGAATTGCTTAGGAATGTTAATAAAGACTCCATCATCTTCCTTTCCAAGTAGGAAAGCTCTCTCAACTGGTTGACCCAAGTATGAGGAAGCACTGTTTGACAGCTTTTTCTTTCTCCCTCATTCTTCTCCACCAAGGGATGAGGACAGGGTGGTGATAGCAAAGCCCACTTCCTGGCCAAAATCCAAAGTGGACAAGCTCCAATCATTTCTCTGTCATGAGGTGTGTGGACACACATGGGATGGGAGAATGTGATCCTAAACTCTATTTTCCATCCTATCCTCTGCACCAGTGGTGCCCAAACTTTTTTCCTTGTGGACCAGTGCCACCTCTGACACACAGCTACAGGGGCTGGAAGCGGGCTGTCCCCACTGCTGACAGTTTTGACATCAGCAGTGGTGACGACAGAGGCAGCGACTGCGCTTCTTCCAGGCTGCTCTGAGCAGCCTCTCACTCAATTCTTTCCCCTCAGCAACCTGTGCTGAAGCGGATCGCTGCCTTGGGCAAATTTTCAGAGTCTCCTGCAAGTCAAACTTCATGGGGCTAAGAGAGTCCTCTGGCGCTCACCGCGGGCCGCATTAATTATATGCAGGGGGCCAATTAGGCCCACAGGCCAGAGTTTGGGCACCCCTGCTCTGCATCAAGGTTTCTCAACCTTGGGTTCCCGTATATTCTTGGACCTCAATTATCAGAAGCCTTGATTATCAGAAGCCTCAATTATCAGAAGCCTGACTTGGGCTCTGGGAACTGAAATCCAAGAACATCTGCATGCCCAAGGTTGATAAAGCCTTCTCTACACTATCTTAGTTTTCTCAGTCTTTCTCCAATTTTCCCCCACTGTTTTATTTTCAACTTTGTCAAGCTGTTTACAAAACTGACATATTTTTTAAACTGGAGAAAAGGATACATTTTAGTTTCTCCATATATTGCAACTCTTCATTTCTTCATATGCTTTGTTAACTAAAGCCCTAGAGCATTTTTAATTCTCAGTCTTTCAGAAGGCAATATGATATAATTACTTACCAGCAGAATGCATTAAACAAAAGTGACAGTTTTTTTTAAAAAAATAAACACATATACACTCATCAACAAAAACATAATCTGAGAGATTTGTTGACATTAACCATTGTTTTGCAGTAGAAAAAACATACCTCCAAAATAATAGCTGTGCCCTGAATAAATCTGTGAAACAGTGGTTGCATGAACAGCAGATGCAACATCATTATCCAGAGTTAGGGTAATGCGATGTCTTCTGGCATTGATGTTGACTGAATGCCATAGGCCATCATAGAGATTGCTTCCTGGTAACCAGAGAGTGTAAAACAGATGAATTGCAGGAGACAAGATGGAAGAAAAGGAAGAGGAAAGGTTTGTGAATAATTATTATGCTTTGAGAAAATAACAACACTACCAAGTAGGTGATGCCAAAGAGACGAAAACACAACAGGCATAGACAACTTTAAATTGTCCTGCAAAATTGTCAATGTTTACATGGATCTGATGCACATGTTGGTACCTTCCCCATTCTGTTCAATTGAGGTTATGGACATAAATGTATCTCCCTATTCCATATCACTGCTAGTAGGAGTTGAAAAACCTGTTTCACTTTCTCTTAAATTCTTTTTAAAAAATTATTATGCCTATTATGGATATAAAAACATTTGTAAATTTTAATAGTTTTCCAGATTAATTAACACAAAATGACCTTCCTTCCCCATTTGCAGAACATACAAGGTAGCCCATTTGCAGTTTTAAATCCAATAAGTATAGTTAGTGTCAATATGGAGAACACCACACTGTATCTGCCTCTCATATAGATTATAAAAATGCAGAGATGGTCAGAAACAAAAGCGGTGAAAACCTTAACTTAGCACTAATATGGCTAAATGTACATAAAGGAAATGGAAGTCTTATTTTAAACAGTTAACCACTCAAAGTTCTGTGTCTCTACTGATTAATCTATCAGCTGGGTTCAGGGCCGTAGCAAGAGGGGGCAAGGGGGGTGAAAGCTCTCCTGAGCTAACAGCCCCCCCAACCCAACCCACAATACCAATATTATATATGTGAGTGTGACATTGTTGCTCCTCCCAGAATTTTTTTGCCCCTCCTGACCCCCACCCAAAGGAAGGAAGGAAGGAAGGAAGGAAGGAAGAAAGAAAGAAAGAAAGAAAGAAAGAAAGAGTAGAATCCTGGCTACAGCACTGGCTGGATTTCATTAAAACAAATTTCTCTTTTTTTTCAATCCCGAATATGTAGTAAACTGTGAATTTCATTGACTTTTGATAAAAGAAAATAATGGACATGGAATTTTCACCCACCCCACTCCATTACTGCTAAATGAAATAGGATGTCTTTCTTTAGGATTGTAGTTAAAATCTAGTACTGTAGTAAGGTTCAAATTGAATAAGTTCATTGAAACAGCAGAGATTTGGTGAGCCAACTCCTCCATAAATTCCATTGATTCAACAGAACTTTCTCCAGTTGCAACTTACTACTGGATTTCAGCTACTTACAATTGTGCATTCTCCCCATCACCATGGATTTACAGAATACTTTTCTTTCCATAATCAAGAATAATAACCAAACATTAATATATTTTATGCCAGATAATTTTAAATGTTATGCTTATTGTACATATATCCTCATCATTCACAGACATTTGATATCACATAGAGCTATCTAATTAGGAGGATCAGATGGCAAGTTTAAAGGTTGGAAGTGGGTGGATTTTGCCTTGAATTGTGAACAACAAGAACTTTCATAGCATCTGTGCTTTAGAAGATATTTTTTTTGTCTTCTAACTACATTGTGTTGTTCTTGGGAAATTAGTTATAATTCTATCTAGTTTTGTTACTTAGGAATCTAATTGTTCCCAGAACACACCACGGCATGCAAGTTAGACCCATATCCAGCCTGGCTCGTGAAAGCGGGCAGGACCGTGATGTGTGGTTGGATTCGAGCGGTGGTCAATGCTTCGCTGAGGGAGGGGGTGTTCCCATCACAACTCAAACATGCCCTGGTATACCCCCTCCTAAAAAAAAAAAACATTGCTTAATCTGAATATACCATCCAATTTCTGCCCTGTCTCAAACCTGGGTCCTGGAGGAAGCACATTATCTGGGCCCTTTCCAGTCAGACTTCAGGCTGGGTCATGGTACGGAGACTGCATTTGCCATGCTGTTTGATTATCACTGGTGAGAGTAAGATGGAGGGTAGCCCTGCATTCTCGATCTTCTTGTCCTTTCAATACTGTCGACCACGGTATCCCTCTGATGGGGCTGGGGATCCAGGGCACTGTGTTGCTTCCTGAGTGGCTGGAACCATTCAGTGTGTGTATGGGGGGTGGTGGTGCAGGGTTGAGTCTGAGACATCTCATGTGTGGGATGCCACAGGACTCGGTCCTCTTGTCCTTACTCTTTAACATCTACATGAAAACACTGGGTGAGATCATCCAATCCCACGGGGTGAGATATTATCAGTATGCTGATAATACTCATATGTATATTTCTGCCCGTGGTGAGCCTAGTGATGTAGTCAAGGCCCTGACCAGTTGCCTAGAGACAATATTAATTAATATTAATATTAAACCATCAGTCCCAATGAACTATAGTATTACCCTTACCCAAACTAAATCTGACAGACTGTCTTTATTTTTTTAATCATCTTGCACTCCCAGGTTAGATGTTCTGTTAAAAGAAAGGATGCATGAAGGTTCACACCATTGTGTAATAATACTTGGAACAAAAGTAGGGAAGGAAAATGGCTGGGGATGTGATGTTAGGCATGAGATACCTGCAGTGATGGCCACATATTTCTCTGCTGCTTTCTGGATGATGAGTGCCAACTTTCCATGCTGGAGGTATAAAATGAGCAAGCCAGAATCTTCTGACAGCTCCGTGTACAAGAGGAGACCATCCTTGTTCCATGTTCGAAACTGGAAACTGACTGACAGGCCATCAATCTGGGGAGTGCCTGGTAAAAGCAAGTAACTGCTGTTGGAGCTGTCAAAGGAGATGGGAGTGATTTGCGGTTCTGAGCAGGCAAAAGTCACATTCCCCTGTAACATTAAAAAAAAATAATTGGAGGTGAGGGTGGAAGGAACACAACAGACAGTGATCCAGATGTTTCCCATTTAGGTACACTGAATAGTTTGTAATCTACCATCAAGGCAAAACTGGTTAATAGTGACCCTTATAAGGCTTTCAAGGTAAATGAGATGTTTACTGTTTCTATCCCTGTCATGAGTTTCCAGAAAACAGGTCCATACTGTGTAAAGATTCCCATCTATGACAGGGATGAGGAAATACTCAGAGATCACACTGTCTCCTGACATCTGCAATTATGTGATTGGTAGGGCATGAAAGAACTTCATTCTCAGAGACTCCACTGGCCCCGTTTCTCTTCCTCTAGGTAGAAAGAACCACAGGACAACCATGGCTCTGTCTACATGGGAAAGGGTCTCAGTGTTTCAAGGAAATGACTGAAAGTGCAGGTAGATTTACTTTGGACAGAATGATGGCCCCTTCATCTATTAATGCATTGATCACACACAAGGCTTCGTTCCATTCAGCTGGAGCAGAACACATCAATGGGTGGAAAAGCCATCTTGGCACTTCAGGTGGACATCTCGCAAGTCTAGAAAAGGGACCTTTTCTTTTGTCTTGACCAATATGCTGTACTCTTATATCTGATCACTGTTTGGCACTAAGGAAAAGGCATCTTTAAATATGGGAGAGATGCTGAGTCTTTTGGGAGACATGCTTTCCCCTGTGGTCTGGATGGAAAAAGTATCAGTTCCTCTTGTGACTGAATGCAGGAAGATTGTATGATTCCACAATCAATCCAACATGAAACAACCTAGGAACTTATTTTACTTATTTATTTGATTGTGTGGATAAACTGAGGGACATAGCACATTTTTTTAACTAAAATCTTCAAAGGCTTCTGTGTACATGTCTGGGAGTTGATTTCCCATCTGAAGAAGACATCAAAGCCAACCAACACCTGTACCTTTATATTCTATCCAAAAGGGCATCAAAGCAATGCCAAATTATTGTAATACCTCAAACCTTTCTTTTCATCAAAAGCCAGTCTGCTGCCTTCCTGGAAGACATGCTAATAGATGGTGCTTATCTGTGTAAACAATTTAAGCATATTCAACATATTAATTAAATAAGGCATTTCAGGTTTAAAAAGTGTTAGGAAGCTAATTAGCTAGCTCAGTCTCATTCAGAAGGTGGGGACTTTGCACATGAGCTGAGCTTGCCTCACAGAGCATGCTGTCTGATTGCTGTTCTTCAATGCTGTCCTACGAAGATTCACATACAACAACAACAACAACAACAGATGATGATGATCTGGTATCGAAACCAAACTTTCCAGTCTCCAGCTCAGGGTCTTAACCACTAAGCTACTAGGAAAGCTGCATTCACAGACTTTGCACATACAGTAATACCTCGGATAACACTAAGACTTGGTTCCACAAGTCTTGGTGTTATCCGATTTTTAGTGTTATCCGATGCATGTTTAAATCCTATGGGATGGATTGGATAACGTTAAAGCTCCATAGAGATACATTGTAATCGCACAGGCTTTAGCAGTTGTTATCCGATCCATCCCATAGGACCTTAGCGTTATTCGATCCAATTCTCCTCCCCAGATTATTTAACGTTATGCGATTTTACCGTTATCTGAGGTAAACGTTATCTGAGGTATTACTGTACTAGACTTAAACCACCTCTCCACCAGAGTATGAGTGTTAAATAGAACAGCTAGCTATTTTCTGGTGTCTTCTATTTGAATGTTCATGATACTGCCTCTGTAAATTGCTCTGCCATGTTGAGAGACGATTGTTATAACTGATTAGAACGCTTTCCCTTTTGTATGTTTAACTTTTTTCTTTTAATAAAATACAAAAATCCTTTCAAACAACTGCTTAGATTTTTGGCTTTGATGGTTTGTGGTACTAAAAAACAGGTCTTGCCTTGAACATTTACTGGATTATGTATGTGTGTGTTTTTGTTGGGTTTGGTGCCAGTAATACCCTTGCTTTCTCCTGCCTAACTTTGTGGCTTTTGATTTTGAACTCTCTGGAGTACTGATAAGTCAAAGGTAGATTGGAATATGGGGGAATGTGTAGTTGCCAAGCAGGGGCTTACACTCTTTATCCCATTTGACTTTCCTTAGCTCAACCATCCCTTGGCAACAAGGTAGTAAGGTTGTGTGGCTAAAGAGGGGGAGATCTTGAATGCAGTAACCCCATGACATATTGCTTGAATAATTTCTATTTCATCTTTCTAACCCTAAAATAAAAACCAAAATGGCAAAAATAAAACAAATTATATAAATAAATGTTGCAACATAATGTGGATTAATTAAAGCAATACTTAATAGCAAAATAATATTATTATAGATAACAATTAATTTAAAACAAAATAAAAATAAAAAGGTCGAATTGAAAACATCTTTATTTCACTCCCTGAACTGCCAAAGGCCTGCTTTGCCTGTTAACAGGAGGACATAAGAGAGGATACCATCCTAATCTCGCTTGTCAGTGGCCAAGTTTAGTACTTCATCTGGCCAGGATGCCAAGCTATTTTTAAAAATGAGAATAAGTCTCTATTTCTATAGACGCTAGTATAGAAAACAAAACAAGGAGTCAGGTTTTGCAAACTGTTTTGCAAGAATTAAGATGTTTCCTGTGATTAACCAATTAATGAAGTCATAACTTGACCAGATCTCATACATGTATAAAGTCAGTGTCTAAATTTACCTATCTTCTGGTGCAGTCGTTTTGGAAAATGCATCTATAGAATTGCAAAGAAAGCCATGGAGGTATGAATGGGAGACTACAGCAGCAGTAATCCATAAAGAAAAGTTTCCCAGTCTCTAATATTATGCATTGTACTTGGTTTCCAGAAAAATCAAATTCAATATTTTTTATCATCCACAAATGCCTGAGACCCTAGTAATGTGCTGACCAGGAAAAAAAAGAAAGAGCTAAAAAAAAACCAAGCAGAGTGGAGGAGGAATACAAAGTACAGTGGACCCTCGATTAACAAGTGGTTCACTTAACACAGAATTCACAATAAAAAAGAAATCCATAGAAAATAGTGGCTCAGTTAACAATTTTTCCCAGAACAGATTAATTGGTTTTCAATGCATTCCTATGGGAAACTGTGTTTTGGTTAACACATTTTGGTTTTCAATGCATTCTTATAGGAAACTACATTCAATACATTCCTATGGGAAATTCACTTTACAAAATTTTCATAGTACAAAAGGTCCTGGAGAACGCATTGAATTTGTTAAGCAAGGGTCCACTGTATTAGAACCTTCATCTTTATCTGCTTCTTCGTATGCTTACTGAACACATGGTTGATATGAATGTTAAATTACAGATAGGGTAGCTCAGTGGGTTGGAACACATGACTGTGGAGCCATGGGTTGGAAGTTCAGATCTCCAATGTGACCAGGGGAAGGGGACAAATGAGATCTCTTGTGTGGCTGATGGGGTGCTTGCCATCTGTGCTACCTTGAGCAAGCTGGATGGTTCTAGAACACAGAACATTATCATTGGAAGCCCCTGAATATGGGAAAATATAACCATTTCTTCATTAAAAGGCACTACTTCTCTTCTCCCCACATTATCCTAAAACCAGCCTTTATCTCTTCAGTGGTAGAGGCAGTCTCAGTTTTTGACAAATCCATTGCTGCTGATTCAACCAAATTGTAAAACAAGCAATTAACAATAGTGAAGGAGACACATGTTCACTTATCTCTAAGAGAAAATACAGGGGGTGGCAGGGGGGGTGGGGGTGTTATAACTCCTTACTTTTGAACCAAGGTGCTTGTGACATTTCACAACTGAAATCTGATCAACGCACACAAGAAAAAGGCTTTCTCTGTTGCAGAGCCCTCATTAGAGCAGGTATCTCATTCTAACAGGATCATGAGAATGAACAAAAGACGACCTATGCATGAGAGATTATATGGTGTTTGGTGATCCTCTAAATGAAAGGCTAGAAGATAATGATTGGTTTATCATTTTTAATAGCCTTCCAGAATTTTTGGTTGACAATGGAAACTGAAGGTTTCTGGAAAGTGATTTAATTCACTGCTAGAGGCAACAAAAGCTCCAATAGGATCTTCTTCTATTTACCCCCCCCCTTTGATTACAAGATAAAAACAACAACCCAGAATATTTATTTATTTAATTCATTACATTTATATGCTACCCATCTGGGCAGTGTACAGCATTAAGAAAAGCAACATTAAAAGATAGAACATTATCATGCTTCATTTTTCAGGACGTTTGTTGTATTACAGTAAAACCTCACATAAAGAGTGTCTCGCTTAGAGAATAACTCACTTAAAAAGCAGAATTTTCTCTGAATGGTTGCCTCGCTTAACAAAAAAAGAGAAAGAAACAAAAACTCACTTAACAACTAAATCGGGGTCAAAATCCCCACCATCAGAAGTCACAATTGGTTACTTACAATGGTGTTTCACTTAAAGAGCAAACTCACTTAAAGAGCAATCCTGTGGAACGCATTATGCTCTTTAAGCGAGGTACCACTGTACTGGGTTAAAATTATGGTATATCACTGGAAATGGTTTAAACACCCTTATCCCTTATAGCTGCATTTTGCTCTCTTTGGAAATTTGAGAGTACTGTAACTGGTTATTCTGCAGCAATTGAAAGTTTGTTCTTGCAGGCTTTAGGATAATCTTGCTGGCTCTATATCGTTCAAACTGGTGGTACACATAGCAACTTGCCTCATTTAATCAAAACAAAATGGACAACATCAGTTTGCCAGACTATTTGCTGACTGCTTGCAGTTTTGCTAACTTAAGGACCAAATGAAAAATCAGTATGTCGGCAACATAGAACATGTCTTGCCAATCTTCTGAGAAACAACAATAATAAAAATAGCAAATGCAACTCATCATTTTCTTTTTTAAAAAAACCCCAAGGGAAATGTTGTGACTAATGTGAGTAAATACGCTGTATTTCCTAACATTTGAATGTTTTAAAATATTATTAAATCCTTAATACCTGTGTGTTGGTTATGTTATTCCTTATTCTTCTGATATAATAGACCACTGCTGCATAATTCCCAGGAAAGTATCGTTTGTGTGCTTATCTGCTGTAGTGCTAAGCTGAATGTTTCAATGTTTTCTACTTTGTTTGGGCACTTAGAGTCATCATTGTTAGTGATCATTTAATAGGTTTCTATAAGTGGAAAACTGATGAAACTATATTTTTAAAGTGATAATGCTCTCCTTTTCTTTTGCTAACATATACCATATCACACGCTATTGAGAATACTGGATATAGCTATATCTCATATATGTCTATATTCGTTATGGCTGAATCACATCCAATATAGATATGATTGAGTGTATACACTAAAGTTGGCTGAATATACATGGCACAAAAATTGTAGCAATGCAATTGGATTCATGTTGTTGCAGTCAGACTGTTCAATCACCTCTAATAGCATCAGACTTTTCTTTGACTCCGGAGATGTGTTTAGAAAGGCTGCAGGGCAGGATCATTTGAAAAATGGCATCAGGTCTTTTCTGAAGCAGTGAATATTATAACTAAACTCACTTAAATAGAAAACCAAACTTCTGTTCTGCTATGAAATAGAATACAAAGTTTTTAACCTCCAGAGGGGAAGCAGAAGATCAGACGTGTCTAGTAGCTAAAAACTCCATGTAGCACTCATCTGGCATTTGAGAACTCCATTGAGTCCAGTATTTCCAATCTGATTAATGATTCCTATAACAGGTAGTGAAATCTACTCCAAAGGGGCTTTTGCTACTTTTATTACAATTTGAACTTCCTCAATTCAGACAATTAAAGGGAGATATTTAACATATCCTTGGTAGATACTGTTCTGACCCTCATCTACTCAGATGAGAGTTCTGCCACTATCTATTTTCAGGAGTGAAAAGACAAGAAAGGAAATTGCCTTTGTTGCAAGCAGATTTTTGTAAGAATGAGTATCAAAGTCAAAACAAGTTGTTTCAGCAAAATCATTACAAGAGAGGCAGGGCCCCTTTTAAGCCTGCCTTTCCATTATGTTATCTCCTTCATTATATATATTTTCTTTCCTAACTGTTCTTCTGATTTAACTTCCTTGTTGATAACTATTTTTAATTAGGAAAAATTTGGCGCTTGTCCGGTGTAGGTGATAAATACATAATTAATGCTGCAGGATCTAGAGATACAAAATGAGTTTTATTTATTTATTTATTATTCACACTTATATCCCCACCCCCCTAGGGGAAAATCATTGCTACTCAGGGCAGCTAACATCATAAAACCAGTCATATAACGCTCAAAAGGTAAAAATGACACACAACAAAACTCCCAATAAAATCATCAGTTTAACCACAAACATTTTCTCTTCTCAAAGTCTCTTCTTATGAATTCTCTGAAAAAGAAATAAACATGCTCTCCTGAACTAATCCATTTCACCAATAAATTTCTTGAACCCACTAGCCTGGGTCTTCAGAAAGGAGGGCTGTATAAATAAACCACAAAACAATGTGTGGGCTTCTTCTCATTTTTTGGAAATGAGCTACCCCTAGATAGCTGGAAATATAGTCAGAGTGAGGAGCATGTTACAAAAACTACAGCTAGTAGGATAGCCACACATCTAATAGATGCTACTGAAATTCTCCCTGAAATACAAGAGTCCAGTTCCAAATCTTTGGTCTCAGTATCCTAAGCTTCCATTTTCTGTGGATGTGTTGTTGTAAGACATATTGTACTTAAGCAATATGGATTCAAAAGGCATGTATGTGTGTATGTTGGAACAATTATAAATGATACCTACATGTGTATACACAATCTTCATTATTAAAATCCTTCAGAGCAGTAATCCAGGCTTTTAAACATTATACAGTAATACCCCAGATAACATTATGACTTGGTTACACAAGTCATGACGTTATCCGATTTTTAGCGTTGTCCGATGCATGCATTGAACAACTCTAAAAAAAAGCCCTGACTTCTGCAGACATTTATGTGGTCATGTGGCAGACATGACTAGACACTGGAGCACATGGAATGCTGTTTTCCTTCCCACCAAAGTGGTCCCTATTTATCTACTTGCAATTTCTTGCTTTCAAAATGCTAGGTTGGCAGGAGCCCATTTGAGAAATGACAATTTCCCATTTATGGTCTGCAGAGACAAAGCCAGGATTTGAACCTTAGTGATCAAAAGGAAAGGTCCCAGAGCAGTGGTGAGCTGACCCATCAGTCAACTGGGATTCAGCCTGGGGCGCACCCCAGACCCCCAATACCATGGTGCTCCCCTTGGGTGCCAATCTAAAGAGTCAAGCTGAGCTGTGATGCCCGGAATGATCGAGCAAACCAGTGGGGCTCCATGTTCTTTTGCCTGCGTTCCTCCTCCTGTGCTGCCAAAGATAAGATTACAAAAGCAGCTCAATTGACAGCAGAGCTGCTGTGGCTTAGAGGTTGCAATTTTACCTTGTAAGTAGGAGAATGTTGGTTCAAATCTCCAGATGGGAGTTGAAATTAGAAGGCGAGTGGGAACATATATATTTTGTTAGGGTTAGACGCCCTCATCACTCCCTGTCAAGCATCCTTTTAGCATAGCCAGCACACCCTTGTCCCAGAGGTCCATTTCAGGACCTGTATATGCTTGATATAAAGAATTTATGCATTAGGACCACCTAAAGAATAGACATACATAAGCTAATTATGTTGAGTGCAAAGATGGCCTTCAGTGGTCATCAGAAGTCTAGGTGCTCACAGATGAATGCTTTTCTCTGAAAATGTACTCCCCTGAATATAAAAGGATCAAATAACAAAAAAGAAAAGTGCTCACAGGAGTGAAATTGCATCCTTTTGAGAGACTTGAAAGATCATATGCTTGGGTAAGCAATCTTGAATTTTCCTTTATCCAAGTCTCCTAAGCTTTTAGGTCACTGGCCAACAGTGCAACAAAAGATTTTACAGCCTTTGCTCCTGCAGTAACCATCCATTATCACTTCATTACCTGGTCCACTAGCTGAGACATGGCTGTAGAGGACAGCAGCACTGAATGTCAAGCATCATCAATCATTCTACTAAGAAAAAAAGAGAGTAGAAACCAGGAAGGGGAATTATAATCAAAACACAATTAGATTACTGCATATTTCTGTTTTGCCAATATAGAAGAAAGTAGATCAGAATCCAGGCTTTCAAATTCATCTTTCCAGAAGAGAACAAGGTAGACTTCACTGAGGAAAGTGAGAAATTTTCAAAAGCATGGAATTAACCCTTTGTGCCAAATCAGAGGTATGATTATCAAACACTCATCAGATCTTATTCTTCAGAACTTTTTAAAAGTTGTACTGAAACAGAGGGGGAAATGATTTACAGTAATACCTCGGATAACGCTAAGACTTGGTTCCACAAGTCTTGGTGTTATCCGATTTTTAGTGTTATCCGATGCATGTTAAAATCCTATGGGATGCATCGGATAACGTTAAAGCTCCATAGAGATACATTGTAACCGCACAGGCTTTAGCGATTGTTATCCGATACATCCCATAGGACCTTAACATTATTCGATCCAATTCTCCTCCCCAGATTACTTAACGTTATGGGATTTTAGCGTTATCTGAGGTAAACGTTATTGGAGGTATTACTGTATACTAGAAGTTTGTTTGCCTTCTACTTTTTTTCAAAATTCAATTTTCCAAACTTCTTTATTTCAAACATTTTACTCAGAATACCAAAGCAAATCTTCAGATTCACAAAACCCTATTTCCCTCAGCCAGCCACCGGCCTGGAGGGAATGAGGAACAGCTGTTGCCGGGCGACCAGGAGGCTACAAGAGTGCTGCCTCTGCCACCGGACTTTCCCTCGGCCAGCCCTCAGCCTGGAGAGAATGAGGAATAGCTGTTGCCGGGTGACCGGGAGGCTACAAGAATGCTGCTTCCGCCACCTCTGCCACCGGACTTTCCCTCGGCCAGCCCTTGGCCTTGAGGGAATGAGGAACAGCTGGGCAGACCGGCGGGCGGCTACAAAAGACTGCTGCCGCTGCTGCTGCCACGAGACCATCCCCGGACGCTCTCCCCAGCCAGTTATGTAGAGGACTGACCGAAGACAATGAAAGATGTATAAGAGACAAAGACTTTCTAGATTGTTTTGTACTATATTTTCTTGACCGTAGTGTATTTTTTTGACCGTAGCATATTTTTTTATTGTATTGCATTTTTCTGATTGTATTATATTCTTATTTTTAATGAAAGATTTGTTGACTATATTGACTGTATCATATTTGTTATATGTATATTATGTTGTTTTTTAATATTTGATATTGCAACACTGTAAGCTGCTCTGAGTTGCTTCGGCAAGAAGAGCAGCATATAAATCGAATCTAATAATAATAATAATAATAATAAATAATTACAGTAGTGCCACTTTTTCCACCTGAATTCCATTGAAAGCAGGAGAAGAAAAGAAAAAGCAGCAAGCAAACCAAACAAACAAACAAAAAAGCATCTATGCTGGGCAAATCAAGAACTGCTCTTTTTATAATCAAAAGAGCTCTTGCAGATGGTATACACCTAAATTTAGCAAGTTCCCCTTAGAGAAAGATGAAGTTCCTCATAACTGATGGCCTTCATTAGAAAGTAGGCATTTCTTGATATACTTTGATGATACTTTGATACTTGAGTGGCAAAATTTCCATCAGTAAGTTTAAAGAAATAATATGATACACCTCACTCTTGCTCAATTTGTTGCTGAACTAAAAACATGAAACCAACTGTGCTAATATATATTACTTAACCAAGCAGGTAACTCGTCTTCTTTCATCATTGCAATTATTGTTTTTTTGTTTTTGTTTTCTTTTTCAAGTTATAAGTTAGTAAGAAGTACAAGATACTGGTCTATTTCTTTATCTTGCTTTTTAATGAGTAAATGCTTTCAAATAGAAAACCAACCAATTTATTTGTAAATAAATGTTTTCCCAGAACTCAAATAGTAATAATGTGGCACTTGGCAAAACATAGTCAGCCTATATCATACACATACCCAACCATAGCTAGGACATAGACAAATGTTGGACTTCCTTCTCATTACTCATGCAATGGATTATAGACAGCAAAGTAAATAAGAGGAAATTAGAATTAGAAAGCAAGAAGTCTTAGGCAAATGGAGACAAACAATTAATTAAAAGATGAAGAAACTACACATAACACAACGGGAAATGAAAATATTATCATCTTCCATTTTAGCACTCAGCTGATTTATCAGTATGGTCCAGCCATCTTTAGATATAAAGACCAGTTATTACACCTGGATTTCTTTGTTCCTTTTCTCTCTCTCTCCATCTCTTCTTGCACACTCTTAAAGCCCTCTGTAGCCTCCAATACTTCAATCGCCTTCTTTCCAGGAAGAATACTAACTATGTTCCTTTTTTAATATAAATCACCCTACTTATAATTAGGGCTTTTCTCTTCCCTTAATTTCTCTCCTCAGATTTACATGAAGCCCTATTTACTTCATTTCACTGATAATCTGTAATAAATTGCAATGACAGTAGTGGAGAGCTGCTGAGTCAACTCCTCTGTAAATTCCACTGATTTAATGGGCCTATTCTAGTTATGAATTTCTACTGAATTTCAACCAGTGTTTTGCAAGTCTCATTCATTTTCATTAGCTCTTTCCTCTTCCATTTAAGCTTGATTATCACTGCTTTATCATATCCCTCTTAACTTCTATCCTCCTCAACAAGAATTCAGAATGAAAGTGGGTGGCATTATTTTACTTTACAGTATATTTATTGTCCTTGCTGTGGAGGCTTTAGGGTACATTTTCCAGCTCCTTTCCTAGGCTCTGGCAGGCCACACTAGCTTCTTTTTAAAAATTAAAAGTTTTTTTTTTTTAAAAAAAAGGAGCAGGGGTGCCTTAAAGGAACTGCAACTCTCAATTATTGCAAGACTCAAAAAGATGTTTATAGGATGGTGATGGTCCAGAGCCTTCTGTAAAAATGATCTTGAGGCACATGGACTCTAATAATAGCAAATTTTCCACCCAGTATGGCATAGGGAGAATCCTAGATGATAATTTGGAGGACTTGGGCTCAAACTGCTACTTGGAGTAGATTTAGTGAGCTAGACATCAATGGACAACCTTCTGCCACATACTTCTTTCAGTTGGGGCACCTCACAGGATTCTTGTGAGGATAAAGAAGGGAAGAATAACCATGTATGCTACCTTGAGATCACTGGTGCAAAGATGAGATCAAAATGCAATAAACCTCAATCCAAATCTTAGGATTCTGCATGATCATCTCAAGAAGAGGAAAGTACAGTACTATTATTTAACTGCAGTCTAGTTTGGCCTAGAACAGTCATCTTGAACTTAATAGTCTATGAGCTTTTACTGTATTTCAATTTAAAGCTGAAATTAAAGAAAAATGAACAAATAAACACTCTTGTAAGTTTCATTGAGTCAGTCGGTCCACAATAGTTTTTATTGCATTTAGACCTACCTATTATATCATCAGTAGATCTTTTTTTCTTTAGTGTGATAACACAGATTTCAAGACTTCTCATTTTGCATCAGAGGGTTCTTAAATTCCTGTAGTAATAGTGTGACAGTAAGCAGTGTCTAGTTTTACTGTTGAACCTGATATTTTGTTAGGTTATAATGGTCTGGATCCAAATTATTCAAACTACTGCATCACAAACAGAGATACTCTGGCATTGTTTTTCTCACATTCCCACTCTACTTTTTTGAAACAGAGGAGAATGCTATTTTTCATCACACACTATGTATGGCATTAAGTTCTGTAATTCAATATCAGTCAGGAATTCCAAAGCCCATAAGCTTGTATAAAAGAACCCAATTGTGACTTTTAAAAGTCTATCTACAAATGTTGCCAATAATGAGGTAAAGTAGCATATTGTACCTCTATAAATCGAAGGAGAAGGATGCAATTTTAGAATCTTCAACCCTGCACACAACTATATAGTATGGATGATAGTTTATCACACCTCATTTATTTCTCTGATATGCTGTTAATTTTATGTGTTGTCAAATTGCCTCTAAGTCACAGCAACACTATGAGTAGGAGATCTCCAACATGTCCTATCCTAAGCAAACTGATTAGCATTTGCACACTTAAGCCTGTGGCTTCCTTTAGGTATTCAATCCATCTCTCATTTAGTCTTCTTTTCCTGCTGCCTTCAGCCTTTCCTAGCATTATTGTCTTTTCCAGAGAATTCTGCCTTCTCATGATGTGCCCAAAATAGGACAGCTCTGTACATTTCATTTTTGCCTCTAGAACAGTGTTTCCCAACCTTTGGTTTGTGGACTTCAATTCCCAGAAGCCTAAACTTTTGAAAGTTGAAACTCCCTCCCCCTCCGGACTTTACCATCTTAGCCCGGAGGTCCATAAAAAGACCGTCGGCTTTAGGCAGCGAGAGGATGCTCCCGCTGGCGAGAGGACGCTCCCGCCCTTGCTCCGGGCCTCGCCATTTCGGACTCACCTTCTCGGCCCGGAGCAGAAGATTGCCGACAGCTGTGGCTGGCAAGAGGATGCTCCCACCCCCTCCGGGCTTTACCATCTTAGCCCAGAGGTCCATAAAAAGCTCTGAGAGGATGCTCCCGCATTCCCCGGGTCCTTTCCATCTCGACCCAGGGATGGACCAAAACGGCCGCAGCTGTGGCCGGTGAGGCGTCGCCTCCACCCTCCCTCCGGGAGCCTTTCCAGCTCGGCCCAGAGGCTGATTAAGAACAGATGTTGGCAGGCAGGGTGTTATATTTGCGTTATATTTGTGACTCTTGATGATATTTTGTATTTGTGATATTTGTATTCATGACACTTGATTATATTTGTAATGTGGACTGAAATTTTTGCTATGTTTATTTTGCTATTATATTGTTATATTCTCATATTGTGTTTTATTTTTGCCTCATTGTTGGACTTTGCTGATTGTATGTATACTTATTATGTTGTACACTGCCCTGAGTTGGTCGCACCAAGTAGGGCGGTATAGAAATCTAAATAAATAAATAAATAAAAGTCAATTCCCTAAAGCACTGATCAGCCAATGTACTGACCTAAGCTTCTGAGAACTGAAGTTCCCCTGTGGGAACCACTGCTCTCTATATAATTCATGCTTGATTTGCTCTAGCAGTCACTTGTTTGTATTTCTAGAAGTTCAGACTATCCTTAAAAGCTCTTTTCAAGCACTATATCTCAAATAAATCATTTTCCCCATTAGCTTTCTTTACTGTCCAGTTTTCATATCTATAAATGGTGACTAGAAATATAAGAGTGTAGATGATCTTGAGCTCAGTCCCTAGTGACACATCTTTACACTTGATGATTTTTGCTAAATCTTTCAATCAGCCTTCTGAAATCTTGGCTATAATACCCATATGAAATTATTATTGAGTCTAGGTATGCAAAGTATTTCAGTGTCTTAATTATTTCATTGTCAACTTTAAAGTTGTGCATTTCTTCTGTAGTCATGATTTTTGTCTTCATGATGTTGAAGCAAAGTCCTGCTTTGGTACTTTCTTCTTTCACTTCCACTTAAAGTCATTTCAAGTCATTTCTGCTTTCTCCCAGTAAGATAGCTCATCTGCATGTCATAAATTATTGATGTTTCTTCCACAAAGTTTCATTCCTCCATCTAAATTTAGTCCAACTTTCTACATAATATAGCCTGCATGCACATTGCACAGATAAGAGTACAAAATGTACCCTGGTCTGACACCTTTGCCTATGAGAAACCATTCTGTTTCTCCATATTCTGTCCTGATGATAGCTTCTTGTCCACATTACAGGTTACACATAAGGACAATCAATGCCATCTGACAATAATGATTGTGCTGAGGCATACTTATTTCTTTGGATCCATCCATAGTTTCTCATGGTCAACACAATAAGAGGCTTTGCTATAGTCTATAAAACACAACCTGTTCTTATTTTTATGCCAGGGAAATTTAGAAACACGATTCCTTCTCTGGTAGTCTAAAGTAGCATGGCAAATCTGCAACCTCAGAACCTTATTCCAAACTCATTCTGCCACAGTTCTAGGAAATGTATTTAAAGGGGTGGGGGGTGGGAGATAAAAAAATCAGTGGGCCAGCATCTTTACAGCTAAAAGAGAGTGGTTTCTTTCTGCCATAATGTTTACATACTACAATCAATTTGGTTTGCTTTGATAATAATAAGGTTATTAATATAAAAGGTACTCAATCTTTGAAAATGGAAATTTATCATCTAAGCAATACCGACATTGCCTGAAAGCACTTTACAAATGCAAGTTGTTTGGAATGCACACACAAAAAGAGATTTGAGTCATTAGCTACTCACTTCTCCATGGCAATTTTTCTTTACTCTGTTGATGCTACCATTGTGTGTTTATTTCCCAAAACAGTTCACTGCACTGCTACAATGACCCCTGAGTCTGAATTTTCACTCCTGCACTCTGCACAGCCATCTGACACTGAAGCCTCAGGCTCATATGAGAGAGGAACACACACCTGCTCATGGAGAAAGGTAGAAAAGTCCCATTTCATTTTGTCATTAATCTCATCACCCACTGAGGCTCTTCGTAGTACTTAATGGTTGAAATCAAGTTTACAGATGAATATTTTTACATTGAATGATGCAGGCTCAGCAGAATAGCAGCAGGGACAGACTGCTGAGTTGGGTTTCCGTTTCACTTGTATTTCAAAAGGACAACACTGTACAGGCAACCTGCTTTCTTCCAATTTCTCTCTCTTCCCCCTCCCATTTCCTGTTTCTGAGATTTGAAAATGGTATTAACACCATGATATGGCCATTGCTTATTTAATGATTGTTCTGCAGGAAATAAAAAGTAGATTCATGTTTAAGGTGAAGAGCATAGTGTCCTTTGTCGTCTGTACTTTCTCTTTTCCTACCTCCAGTCAAGATATGTGAATGTCATATTTAAAACATGAGACTGCTGCTCAAACCTGTTAATGCCTCTATGTTCTTTGTTCTAACTGGTGGCCATCCCAGAATCACATAACATAATTTCATGTCAGAAATTACTCTGGGTTGAAAAGATTTTGCTGGAGAAACTCCACTCAGGGGATGCCCAAATGAGGCTCCTTTCACGTCCCCAAGATACATCATGAGGCACTCTGGTATTGAACCCTGACCTTCCACTCTCCCAAGCTCAGCATCTTAATCACTAAACCACCGCAGTGCTCTAACCCCAGAATTACATGAAAATTATTATTTGAAGATATTGCATAAAGGAGAGAACAGAACATAGCAATGATGGCTCTTCAGATGCTTCGGATGGATATCTTTGAAGAGAGTGCAGGGAGAAGACTATGTGAATGCATCCAGTAGTGGATGCTTATATAGCTTCCTCTTAAAACAGAAGAATCTAAATGATCTAGTAATAACCAACAGACAAATTTAAGTGTTTGTGTTGTGCTATCACCAGATACATCTAGTTGCCCTTAAGACTCTGTTTGTTGGCCCTGGAGGAAGCATCATCCCAGGCACAGGATATTATGAGAACTAGAAAATGGTCATATAAAAGAAGGCATCACTTGAGACAACCAGACAGTGACAGTACTATTCAGGCACCTCTATTAAGAGTACAGACCTTGCACTGAATACATTAGAAGTCATTATGTTATGTGTAGTACATTACAAAATTACCTGCAACTCATTGGCTAAAATCCTGGTGTCACAATATTTTATTACTAATTAATAGTTTCTGATCCCCTTCTCAGGAACTGAGCCTGCCAGTATTGATTTCCAGACATTGGATATTCCCTTCCTCCATCCTCCAAAGTCTTTCTTGGAATAAAAATGGATCCTTAGGGTGCCTTGGAACTAGTCAGAAACTTCTAATTAGCCATAAAAGACTGGCCATCAGTAATGTACACATGGAGCTGCACTAATTAGATTTCAGCCTTTTTAGAGCAACAGGTTACAGTTATTTAAAAATTTGAAAGTAACAGTTGCTACTTGCTCATATAATGTTGCTTTGATGTCATTTATGGTCACTTTTTATTTGTAAGTGTATTTTCTTAAATTAATTTTTAGACACCTCTAAAAAATAAATCAATACTAAGTAATGTAAAAAGTTAGTCTTTCCATAATGCAAACGAAGGAATTGCAGAGGGGCAGATTTCTAAAAACAAATCAATTAAAAAGTCACTTTTCAAAAACAATGTTCTAAACTTTACAAGTGGGGAAATGTGGTCAAACATATTCTGCAAATTGTAACCCAGCTGCTGCCATGAGAACCACATCGATTGATTGAGATCTCCCACACATGTTAGAAACCTGGAACACCATGGTTTTCCATCAAAGGTTGTTCTGTCCTTAATGAGCAGAAGGGATTCCCACTTCAAAAAGTGCACCTCTGCACTTAATGGCAGAGGATAGGGAAAGTGGTAAAGTCAGTGGGACGAGGGTGCTTACCCTTGTTTTCTCCTTTCATTATTCATAGAAACAGAATGGCTGAATCAGCACAAAATAGATACATCCTATCAAGTAGAAGCATAACCTTGATTTTTCATAGAAAGTTTGATGGAACTGGAATCTTTCCAGGCCTATTTTTATGATTACATACAGAGGTGTTTCCCCCTTGAAGTCAGGCAAACTGTAATAAGAGATTCTTTGGTATTACATTCCCTTCAATCCTCATACTGGAGAAGTCCAAAGTGCAAAGTAGCCATTAGATTTCCAACTTTAAAATGCTGAGTTTACAAACAATGCACCTGGACTCCATTCAGTGACTCCCCTGCCTGGAGAATGCTGAGAGTAGTAATCCAATAATACAGATGTTCAAATATCAAGAAGTTTGTTCTTCCCTAACATATTACAGAATTGACGTATCAGTGGCTCTCCTGGATGGAAAATGCTGTGAGCAGTAATCCAATAATACAGATGTGCACATCCCAAAGGGTGGTTGTAGGGTTCTTCCCTGTCATATTAGAAAACTGATGTATCAACAGCTCTCCAAAGTGAACAGTTTCCTTAATTTTTAGTATCAGCTGAATAGAGAGCCCCAAGAAATTATGCAATATTTAGCGCCTTTCAGGATTTCAAACCATGATACAGGTTGTCATTTAGAATGGCATCCTTGGCTTTAACAACAACAGTACAGTGGAAAAGTGAAACTTAAGTGGAAGAAATTTTAAATAATGATGTAATGATGTACTTTCAGTGCTTTTACTGGAAAAAGAATTGGACAGTGATAAATTTATAGCAGTTAATCCAATAAACCTGATGTGCCTCACTTTGAGAGATTACTTTTCCCTTTGTCTTTTTTATCCTTCACAAAAAGGAGCTGCAGAAAATAAAATACTGGCTCACATAAATTACCACAAACCTTACAAAAAGTATGCTTTCATTCTAAGAATGGTCAAAACACCCCTCACTGCACAGTTTTTGCTAACCCAGAACTAACACAGTGCCATAGCTATTCCATACATTATAGGCTAGGGCATGGATTCTCAACCTGCGGCCTGCAGGCCAAATGTGGCCCACAGTACCATTTCATGTGCCTGACCTTAACCACACCAAGAAGTCCCAGGTGATGAAGGAAGGGCAAAATGGCCGTCCAGCCCCCGAAGCTATCTGAGGGAGTGTGACCTGGCCCACAGCTTTAAAAGGTTGAGAACTCCTTGGCTAGGGCATACTGCATTGAATGTAGTGTACACTGAGGAGCACACTTTCTAGAAAGAGGCTACACATTCAGAATTATTGAAAAACTCATTATTTACTTATCAAAATAATTATACAGACAATACTGCCAATAGGCTGTATACTTGTGCATTTGGCAAAAAGGCATTTCAGCACTCCCAAAGATCTCTCTTTCTCTATTGCATAATTCTCCATGTGTGCACTTGTGTTCATAATCATCAACACTTCACATGCAAGATGTTTATTGAGGAAGGAGGTGACAACACAGAATAGAAATGGGAGGTCTTGTTTTGCATGCACCCATGTATTCACTGAGATATGCACACATCTTCTCTGCCATATGGTTCCGTAGTTAATTGTCTATCTGAATCCAAAACACAGTGATGCAAGTGAATTTACTGTTGTATGGTGAGTTATTATTTGTCAGACTCCCAATGACTGGTGTAAACTCAATGGTCTATTCTAGCTGGGAATACCTATTGAAGTTGGGCTGAATTACATCAGTCTGGTCTAATCAATTTTCAAGCAGTTCTGGAAGCCTTTTTGTTTCAAGAGTAAGATAAAGGTGCTTTACATTAATAAAGAAAAATAAATAAATAAATTCTCTATATTGCTGTACATATATTATCTGGACTAAAATCTCATGGAACTGTTAGACAATTAAACAAATGCAGAATGGAGGCGATACCTGGAAAGCTCGCAGCTTCAATAGTGCCATTTGGGGAGGGGAACATACAAATCCCTAGCTTCCTACCTTTAGGCTGTAAAAAGATACAGCCTGCTGTCTTTCCCCCATTTATCATCTGAGCAAATCAACCTGGCTTGAACACCATGCAACAAGCATTGGCCTGGAGAAGTAACCTGTGAGTTATGAAAGCTTGCAGTTTTTTTTATTTTTAAATGACCCTATAAAACATGGGTTCACAATCTATGGCACATGGGCCAAATTTGGCCCATGGCACCAAATAATCCGGCCCTTGACCTCACTCCAGATGCTGCTGCCACTGCTGCCGGTTGAATCAGGTGTGGACACACTTACGGCCACTTAAACACATTTACTACAGCCATAAATGAATCCACAACCATCGTAAATGTGTTTACAACAGCCACAGATGCATTTTACCAGTCTGGCCCGCTCAGCTGTCTGAGGGGGCATGGTCCAGTCTGGAGCTGAAAAACTTTGAGAACCCCTGCTATAAAAAGTATCACTTCCGTTCTGCATTTGTTTGTTTGGTTTTTATGGACGGATCACATGGCTAAGTTTTGCTGTCAGGCAATTTGTTTCTCATGTGTACAGACCTGGGAAAATAGGAAAGGGAATCCAATCTAAATCTGACTATTCCTCTTCAAAAATGTGTTTCAGAGTCTTGACTTTCTTATGTGATACATGACTAAATATTTCCACCTCTGTGTCAACTCTCATCAGTTCTTGCTTTCCAGACCTATTTCAGGAAGCAACCCTATAGCTTTCAAAGATACACCTGCATTTTTCAATACCTCTTAGCTTTCAAGTATTTTCTATAAAGAAACCAATTATGTGCCTGACTTGTCTAATGGAAGAGCTTTTTGCTTGGAAGGGTGAGTCGTATCTGTCAAATACAACAATATCAAGAAAAGAACAAGTAAGCAAGAGGTAGTATGCACTTACCACAATATAGATTTGTGGCTTCCGCCTTTTTGCTAGGTCAATGATATTGACTCCATTGTAGTAAAGGTTCTCAATGCACCCATGAAAATTTTTCTTCAGAAAAGTTCCTGGCTTTCCTGGAACTGGGATTCCTCCAAAACTGAGCTTTGGGAGAAGAAACAAATTTAACACTTAGCCATAACATCAAAGGGGAAACAAAACAAAACACAACCTTTGCCTTATGCATCTATGGTTTACGGTGTTAATGGGGATGTGCCTCTTCAGACCTCCTAAGTAAACAGGGGTCATTGGATTCTGATGCACTAACAAAGATGACACACTGGAAGAAAACTTTTGCATTGCCATTCATGCTTGAAGTGTGATTGTAAAGCAGTTCATGTTGTGGAAGACAGTAGAGATGAAATAGCTGAAGCTCCAAGTTAAAACAGAAATCAGACCCACAATTATGAGCAATAATAAGGACATTTAAAATGTCCCTTTAAGACAGGGGTGCCCAAACTATGGTACATGGGGCATATCAGGCCCTCAACACCAATTCATCTGGCCCCTGATGCCTCCGCCACCCCCGGAAGTGGATGGGGAACATGCCTACCAATGTGCATGTGCTTCCTGAACTATCTTTCTCCTGGTGTCAGGATACCTAACAAGGTTTCAGAAACAAAATGTGCTACGAGGGATGGATGAGAAATTGGATTTGTTCATTTTTGCATAAAAGACTTCCAACATTTGCATTTTTTCCATATTTACAGCGTGAGAGGTTTTGTTTAGTAATAATATGAAGAAAGAAAAATTGGCAGGTTAACCAAATCTTACAGAAAATTTGGAGTGTTTATCTCCTAAAAGTCTGTCTTTAAATCTTGCTATGTTCAACCATGTTTACTAGAGTTTCAGCCCATGCAAGTACAATGCAATCTTCTCCATGATAAAGAGCTGTGCCTAATAGAATTTGGCCAGTAGAGGCGGTTAAGAATTTAATGCATTTTTAAAATGAGACCTGATCTCATGTTGGGTGGCTTATCAGATGAGACAGCCACCCGTTGTTCTTACCTTCCTACCCTGGTTCTGTTTTTTAATAATTGCATAATTTTATAACTTGGAAATGTTTAATTTCTTTTAGCTTAACTTTTAATTATTGTATTAATTTATATTTTAACTGTGAATAGGCTATCGTATATTGATTTGTGGTTTTATATTGAGTTGTGGTTTAGCTATGTATTTTAAAATTGTGTATGTAAGCCGCCCAGAGTTGGGTTTTTTACCCGATTGGGCGGGATAATAAGTCGAAGGAAATAAAATAATAAATACATAATAAATTTTCAAAATTCACAAACTTTGTTTTAAAAAGGTGACCAAAAGCTCTTAAGGACTGGATATCTTTTAGGAGACAAAAACCTACACACAAAGAGCATTCATGGAAGTCTTCTCCAGCCTCACACATTGTCTCTACCGTAATCATCCATACATGAATGGCCTGGTGCTCAGTTTTCCAACCAATACAGGACTGGGTCTTCAGAAAACAGTGGTTACATTGGCCATATACCCCTGATTTTGCATTGGGTTAGGCACAGATGAATTCAAATTAAGACATGACTACTACATAATGTAAAGTGCAATGTGGGGAATTCCATTGTGGAGTCATCTCTTTTAAATGGGAAATCATGTTTTGTTGTTGTTTTTCAGCTGGAAAGAGTCTTTTAAATAATGTTTCAATCAAGTTGATGTCAATTTTGTCCACTTTCTGCCCCTTAATGATCACCTGATTTAAAGCCAAGGAAACACTCATAAATGTGTCAGCTCCCTTCAACTAGAGTGCCTGTTTTCTACTAACAAAATTTTTAGTGTGTGTGTGTTTTTAAAGGATTTCAAGACAGTGTTGGAACACTACATTATTAAATCACTTCAAGAAAAATAAATACAAAAGAAATAGAGATGGCCATTGACAGTTAGCATTCTGTTGAAGGCAACTTCTGCTGTACAAACAGATCTCTTTGCCTCTACTGATTTCTGCAAATGGTTTGATATCTAGACAGCCACAGTGATTTCACCCATGGGAACCCAATTTGAAAAAAGTAGAATTTAATGGAACTAAATGATTTGTCCCTGCTGAGTAGTTATATTCTGAGATACTATGTGACTTGCTCCAATCTTAACCACCAACCAGTCCTTCCTTGTTTGCTTTCTCTATGTGCTTTGCTTTGCAAAGCGAGGCTGTACCTAGTATCCTTTTTTCCCAGAGAGTCATTATTTCTTGATTCACATACTTTGCTACCTCTGCTCTTTTTCCTTTGCTTCTTTAGAACTCACAGCCATGGGATTCCATCCTGACTTTGGAAAAACCAGGGCAATCAATATCAATTATACTGCTAAATTACTGAAAAGAGAGAGTTTCCTAAGCGATCAGTAATATTTTTAATTACCAAACTAATTGTTCCATTTTCCTTAGCTAGATCTTTAATCCCTTAGGTGTACTAAGATAAACTTTCATTAAAGTACAGAAGTACTGTGGGTAAGCATTGTAGACACTAGAAGAGAAAAACAAAAGTGAACAGCTTCTGGACTAGTGGGGAGGATCAGCAGGGATGATTATGTACCATAATCAGAGGATTAAATCAGAGGATTAAACTGATTTACCACAGTAGTGAAATCAAGCAAGTTCATGTGAAAAAATCTGTATAACAGATTAGAAATGGGAGATTCAGTGACAGCTCATGTGGTGTAATGGTTAGAATGCTTGCCTGCAGTGATGGGATGTAACAGGTTCTCACCAGTTCGCCAGAACCGGTAGTAACTTTTCCCAGTGTCCCGGAGAATCAGTAGCAGCTTTTGGGGGGAACCACCTTTGGGGCTTACCTTTTCACTGGTTCCCCCACTGCACATGCCGCCAAGCACTTGGTGTGCATGCATGCCTACAGTGCTTGGCGCATATGCATGGCCTCCTTGCTGTCCTCCCAAGTGGGGAGGAGGAAGAGAAGCTGGTAGCTTGAAGCTCCCTATAGCCTGCTCCCCAGGGTAAGTGACTCACCTTTGCATGTGGTGTGTCTGTGTGTATTATAATGTGTATTTAATACCTTTACCTATATTGATGTACTACCACAGTTCCTAAAAAGGCCTGGTGGCCTGGCTTGGGGTTTTTAAGCAAAGACTTGGAGTTACCTTATCAATAAGCTACACCTGTGCTGTTCCAAGTGCTGTTCCAATTCGAGAACCCTTAAGGAGGTACAGCTGTTTTACATTTACATTAAGGCATATTATCCTAGGGAACTGGTTAGGCAAAGACTTAGTACCTAACTTCTTTAACTGTTGAAAAGTTGAAAAGTGCCAAAATGAAGCCATCTTGTGGTGAGTTCATTCTGTAGTTCCTTCTGTCTGACCTACTGCGAGAAAGATTAGCCAGAATAAGCCTTAAGCTCTGGTTTAAAAGCTCTGGTTGATTTGTAGTGGGGATGGGGGTGTTTGGGTGGCTGGCTATATGAGGTGTGTGTGTGTACTTATTTTTATTTTTTAATTATTATTTCGTATTTTAATTTTTTTTCCTTTGGCCCCGCCCATGACATCACGATGTCATGATGTTAGCTCCACCCACACTGTGATGACATCACGGTGGGGTAGTAATTTTTTTTACATCCCACCACTGCTTGCCTGGGATTTGGGCAATCTAGTTTCTTCTCCCTTCTGAGCCAATGAAATTCAGTGGGTGACTTTGGTACACCTGCTCTCCTTCAAAAAGAACTCCCTCACAGATTTATCGTAAGGTGAAAGAGAACAGAATATACCATCTTGAACTGACAGAAGTAAAAATGTGTGGTGGGGAGGTAATAGAACCTAAACTAACTGATAAATATGATTTCCTATCTATGCCACTATCGACAAGCTTCTTAAATTCTAATTTCTCCTTTAATCATTCATTTCTCAATTACCCTTTTCAGCCCAGATTTCAAGGGAATCTATGACTGGCTGGAATAGGAGAATGCAGGTGCAGTGAGGAGGAGTAAAATGTGTTTACTGTTTAGCATTACATGTGAATTCATCCGCTATTTAACAGTAGAGCGGACAGTTTCCTCAAAGTGCTGCTGTATCCACCTTGGATGTGAGTCAGGAGATGTATTTCTTATATGGTTCTGAAATCCTTTTAGAACCAGAGGAAACTTAAAAAAAAACCCAATAGAGACAACTATCAAAACCAGACACTAACCTATCTTTTGTTAAATACCACCAAGTCAGGTTCCATACAAGCATTCCATGAGTTTCCATGGTTGGCTAGGGATTCAGGCCCAAGCCTCCCGAGTCCTAGTCCATAATTCTAACCTCCACACAACACTGGGTATCATACTTATTCTTGCTGCCATTGAAATGGGTTACATTCAGTGGTGGGCAGCAAAAATAAAAATAAAAAATCGCTACCACACTGTAGGCGGAGCCTATGTCATGGGTGGAGCCTACATCATGGGTGGAGCCTATCCCATGGGTGATCTAGTCATGCCTGCCATATGGCCACGTATACATCTGCAAACACAGGCGGCACTGGCTCTTTGGCTGTAAATGGAGATGAGCACTGCACCCTAGAGTTGGATACGACTGGCTTTTGAGCAAAGGAGACCTTGAACCACTTGCAGGGACAAAACCTGGCATCAAATTTGAATACCAATCAGGGATCTTCTGTTATTTGGCTAAGGTTGCCCTTGCTCAAAAGTCAGTCGTTACCAACCCTAGGGTTCAGTGCTCATCTCTGTTTATAGCCAAAGAGCCAGTGGACTTGATCCATAAAAGCTCACATTAAAATACAGCAGTTAGTTTTAAGGTGCCACAATGTTTTGGTCTTTTTGTTTTGTTTACTCTCTGATATGCTTGCACAGAATATAACTTTTTAAATGGTAGCTGTGTTAGTCTGGGCAGGGCAGGGAGCTGGGTGTGGCCACCCAATTTTGCTTCCCCCTTGCCCGAAAGCCACCCAATTTTGCCACCCCCTGCCAGAGGCCACCCAATTTTGCTGCCCTCCTCCCCACTGGGGTGTGTATGCAAACCTGTTGCTGCCCACCACTGGTTACATTTACTAGTAGATGAAGGAGGCAAAGCCAGGCCTTATTTTACCTGCCAATCTAATTCTTCTAATTTATCATCATCTGATTTTTTGTTCATGTTCCAATTGTTTACCAGTAGATGAGGTTATTAGTTATAATTGTGGTCAAGTAATTTTAAAGGAATAACTAATTACTCCTTTTTTTCAGACAACAAACTAACCAGTCCCTATCGACTTTTGAAGCATTAATGATTAAAATGAAAGTTAAACATGAAAAGCTGCTCTATGTCATTTCCAGTAATGGAAAAAGATATGACTAGATCCAGCAGTTTGCTTGGGTCTTGTTGCAAAAACAAATAGATGTCACCTACATGTTTGTTAAGCTTATGGTGTTTTGCAGGGAACTGGAGTCTGAGAAAAAAGGCTGGCTCTTCTTTCAATCTCTCAAGCTCTGAATCCACATTCAAATAACTAAACTACTGGGCTTGAGTCACATTTAATAACTGCACATTTTTCCTACAGCTGATGAAACTAGGCTCACCCATAATGACCAATTCCCTGAAATACTTTTCCTGATCTCCTAAGACAACATTCATTACACAAAAGTCATAACACACCTCATAGTCAATGTTCAAGTCATCTGAATCTCCCTTAGTCCGGAAATGCTGCATGTGCTTGTCCACTGTGAAGTTCACTTGCTTGTTGAATCTCTCAATGAGAACAGAGTGCCAATGCTGGTCATCCAGGAGGCTGCCCAAGGTGACTGAGGTGTGTGTGTTACTGAAAAGCAGCTTGGCATCTCCTGCAGGGGCAGTCAAAATACATGGTTGTGACCAACAGATTCTTTGTTTATAGTCTGTACTTCAGAACAGCTCTCCAGATCCCCCATGGTTGCTCCCCTCAGTTTCTGTAGGCATTCCCAGACAAAAAGGATCAATCAACTTTGAACTCATCCGACACAATTCTTCCAACTACATATCATTTAGTTCCAACCTGAGCTATGCACAAGGTCTTCTCTGTGATGCCCAGCATCAGAACTTATGTCTTACAATAACTATCAGTAATTCAAGAGAAACAGAGAAGGCATGAGCATAAATTGTACTAAAACAATATTTACTCTGGTCCAATTAATTGTTAGAGAGGAAACTAGAATGTATAATAAATCTAGTTCTGTTTTCAAGCTGTCATAAGACTTGCCTATGGCTGAATATGTGAAATCTATTGTAAAAGTTTAATTTCTGGTAAGGCTGAAGTATAAATGGCATTACACATGTCATTACAGTATTAAGAGAATTGTTACATTGCCTGTTACACAGATCGAAAGAGCAGTTGGGTCTGTAACACTTAAACACACCATCTGGATTAACTGAAAATTTGCAATCTGTATCAGATGCATTGCAAACGGGGATAATACAGTCTAATTACTCTTGGCATTTCAAGCCATTACTTGTGATGGGTTTTGTTTTAATTTTAATGTGAATCTTTGTTACTTAAGAATTCAGAAAACAAAAAGCATGCTAATATTTTGTAATGCCACAGAAGAAATATGAAAAGAAAATTATTATGCTGCAGAGTGAAATAATGTTCTACAAGACAATTCTAAAAATGGGGACATCTCAAGCAAAAATTTGTAATTTTGAAACTGGACTTTAAATCAGCACCAAACTTGACAGAGGTGTAGTAGATAGGTTGTTCTTACTCCATGCCAGACTTGGAGAAGTACAGGCAAAGGATTTTTGAGTTGCAATTTCTTTTCCTTTTTTTAAAAAAAATTAAAATTATTTTACTCCAATACAGAAACAGAACGAAGTGACCTTTTATGACCCTTGATTTAAAACAGATCAAATAAACTGGGGTGTGGGACTTGGTTACCTTGAAGGAGAATGATTTTTTATTTAGAAGGAATCCTGTCTGCAAGGGTTGAAATATTTATATTTTTAAAAGGCTTCTCAAAAAAGTAAACCAGTAACTGTTATAAGCATGGAACAGGCTTAGCAATATAAAGGTTCCAAACTACAGAAACATCATTGCAGGTTCTGTGAACACTGGAGCAATCTGCACTTCTGACCCAGCCAGTCAGGATCTAATTATCTGATACTCAGGAGGAGAACTGTTTAACTCCTTCCTAGCCAAAAAGGCACTAAAAAGGATTCTGTTTCTGATTTTAAAAATATTTAAAAATATTTTTTTCAAAAGAATAGAGAACAAATATTCTCTTGTCTCATTATTGGGTTTTTTTCTGGCTGGGGATGGTTTTAATGGTAGGAGAGCTTTGGTCCCTATTCCAACCATATTGTCACTATACAATTGTTTGATAATTAAGAAAAAACTGCAAAGATGGTGTGTGCTATCAAGTCACTTCTGATGTGTGGAGATTACTTGAGTTAACGATCTCTAAAATGTTATATCATTAACAAGTCTGCTCAACTGTTTCAAGCAAACATCATCTCATGTTAGGTTATTTTCAAATAAAGATTTTGAAGAACTAGAAGAAAATATCCATAGTACTCCATGAACTGGCTACTGTATGCAGCTACAGCTGATCTTTCAATTGTTTTAGTATATAGAAAGCAAACATGGATGCTTTACTTCATTTTAAGATAGGCTATATTAGGATGGCAAAACTGGGGCAAGACATAACCACTGCCCAGCTATAGAGGGTTTCAACATACCATTATATTAAGTGTTCTTAGAAATAACTTCTCAAGCTCTGGATTATGATGCCTTTGCAACAAACATCCAAACTATAAAGCAGAACACTGGAAATTATAGTGTGTGTGTGTGTGTGTGTTTACAATATTTCCAATGCACAACCTCTGGATGTTTTGTTCCAGGATGCAGAGAGATTTACTGGAAGGAAGGAAAGTAAACTCTCTTCTTCCTTTCAGTTTTGAAAGGTGGGGAGAGATGTTGACAGTGTCTAATCATGTCAGCTTTTTGAATCATGTCAGCATTTTGAAAAGATGCATAGTACTCCATCTTCTTTTGAACTTTGTTGATTTACTCATCTGTTTAGGTCAGGATCTATCATACTTCTATTTAATATTTGACTTACATCAATGAAAAGACACCCCATGCAAATAAAATAACCCAGCCTTTTTGCAGTATAGCCACTTTAGTTTTCTAATTTAAGTCAATGGAAGCCTTAAGAACAAATAACTCCAAACAAAATCAGGATACAATTGGTTGATTCAAAGTCCTGAATTGACCTCTAAATTGGATCAGGATTCCTGTGAGTGGATCTGGTATAAACTGTGGGCTGCACTTAGAGATTCAGGTGTTTTTGCATTCCTTCTGTCTAGCTCCCAACAGCCCAAAAGTAGTCAAAAAGGAATGCTGAGTCAGAGCATGCTAATGATGGTTATCAAATGAGATTCTATTACCTGTTACCTGGAAACCATGGTAGAAAAGACAAAAAAAATTCTGAAATAAGATTGCATAGGTTGGGAATTCCCCGACATTTTAAAATTATTATGTTTCCATCACAAGAATCAAGTTCTCTCTAACCTGATGCTACTGAACAATTGGACAGAGATTAAGTTTCAGAGAGAGGATGAACCTTCCTAAAGAGAATGTCAGGAACCCACTCCCTCTTTTTCTCCTTTGGGGGACTGATGCGGTCTTTGCTTCTAAATTCTGCAGACACATACCTAGTCTAGCCCTTTCTTTTTTCCTTTCCCTTGCTTGACTGCCTACCAATAAGTGCATTCAGCACACACAGCTTACACGCTTCACCCAAGACAGGGGTTCAATTACAGAGAATCAAAGACCAGTTTTCTGCATGGACAGAGGTGACCTAGCACAAAGAAGACTCGAAAAAGCTGTAATGTGAATCCTTGATGTGGCCAGATGGGCTGGGACACACCACAGCTCTGTGGAAAATAATAATTTCCAACCAGACACAGGAAAGAAAAGGGAAGGGGAAGAGCAAGTGAGAAAGAGCACAACCAAATCATTTTGAACTAGCATGTTTTAACGAGTAAGAAACCAAAACAAAACAGCTAAAAATTAACACCTTTCATCAATTAATCTTAGCAGATTAATCTGTTGGCTCATTAATGTAATTAAATATGCACATCTTAACCCTGACTCTGAAACTATGTAATGAGTCTCTAAATAAGTAAAAATTGAACCACCAGTTAGGACTCCAGAACAATATCCAAGGGGGGGGGGAGGAGAAATTCCTGATGCAAGAAGAATCAACACCATTGTGGCTGCACTGACTGAGTGTGAGTTTCATTTGAGAATTGAAGGATAGAATTCAATTATACCCATTTACTTGGGACTGTAACCCTATTTGCAATAAATGGATTTTACTGTTGCCAGTCTGGCACACAGTTGAGTATACTTCAGACTGCAGTCTTGGAAAAGCAACAGCAATCTTCCAGAGAATGAATAAGATCTGGTCCTCCCCATCTATATCACTGAAAATTAAATTCTGTTTGTTCACCTACATAGTGATCCAGACAGCCATCTATGCCTGAGAGACTTGGAAGGCATGAGCAAGTATCAACAAGAGACTTGATGTCTTCCAGCAGAGGTGTCTCTGCCAAATTTTAAAGGTTTTCTATTTCCACTACATTACTAAGGAGGAGATGCTTTGAAGGAGTGACTTGTGCAAATTACATAACATCATTGCACAAAGGAGGCTCCAAATGGCAGGCTATATTTTCCATATTCTGCCAAATGACAATGAGGCCACCTTCAAATACATGGTGAAGAGCCTTCGTGGAAGACTTTAAGACCAGTGGTGGGCATGGGCTGGTTCAGGCCGGTTCGGTAGAACCATTGGTAACAATCCCAGGGTGGTTACTTTTTTTTTTTTTTTTTTTTTTGAGGAGGGTGGTTCAGTCGCCGCACCGGCTGCCTGACTCTACTCTGCTGGTTAGTGCACATGCATTAAAATACCAATTGACGCATGCACACCTCCAGTACTCAGCACACATGAGTCAATTGGTATTTTAACACATGTGCAGTCACCAGCAGCCATTTTGGGCTGCAGAGTTGGGCACCCAGGGAGGCCCTCAGTGGCCTCCTCAGAGGTGTGGTGGTGGTGGCGGCAGTGGCTGTGGCCCTTGCTAGAGTCACTGTGTGCTGCCACAGCACCTGCAGGCCAGGCTGTGATGCTGGGCTAGGCTGGGCCAGGCCGTGGTGCCAGGCTAGGCTGTGCCACCATTTGCCCCTACTACACGCCACTCACTGCCACTCACTGCTGCTGGCCGCCCACGCTACATGTCGCCAACGCCACCCGCTGATGCCACATGGTGGCATACCAGGCCAGGCCGTGGTGCACCACCAGGCTGGGCCAGGCCGTGCTGTTGGGCCAGGCTGCACCACAGCACTGCTGTTGCCGCCTGCACCCCAGGGTAAGTGATGAGTTGGGTTTGGGTTTGGGGTGGTTGGATTATGTATTTAGTGTGTGTTTTTCTGTGTTTTTATGTCTATTTTATTTGTATTTAATGTGTATTTATGTGTATTTATGTCTATTTAATGTGTATTTTAATGTCTATTTTATGTGTATTTAATTTGTATTTTATGTGTATTTAATTTGTATTTTTATATGTAATGTATTTTTATGTATTTTTTTAACTTTGGCTCCACCGACGTCATTGGCTCTGCCCAGGATGTCATGACATTGGCTCCGCCCACAACATCAGCTCCACCCACAACATCAGCTCCACCCACAGTGTGGTAGTAAAATTTTTGGCTGCCCATCACTGTTTAAGACCCTGGAAATGATATGGGAGATTACCAAAGTACTCACCCAAGACTGAAGCTGCTGGAGATCCCTTGCTGCCTAATATGCTACATAGCACGAGAGGATCTAAGTCTAAGTAAGTTAGTAATGGCTAACAAAGACTAATTTATGTATTTATTTATTTATTGTATTTTTATACCACCCCTTTGGGAAAGTTCCCACTCTGGGCAGTGTGCATATAACTATCAAAATAACATAATAAAACACAAAACAAATTAAACATAAACCAACCTAATACATACATCCTAAAAAAAAAAACTGGCATCAATGGGCACAGAAAATCTTAAAATACTGACTGGTTAATTTATTGCTAAGGGGATAACATTCTTGAATAGGAACATTTTTAATTGTTTTTTGAAGCTATCCAGGGATGGGGTCTGGGGCAGTTCCACTGGTAATGTGTTCCACACCATTGGTGCTGCCACCGAGAAGGCTCTTTTTCTAGTTATAGACCTTGGGGTCGGTACCTGGAGCTGCATAGACTGTGACGAATGAGTGATGTAGGGAGTTGTTCTGAGGAAGAGATGCTCTCACAGATAAAAAGGTTTCAAACCATATAGGTCCTTATATGATATATCTGACACGGTGGACAATAGGTAAATCAGGGCAGGCCTGCCAAGCCCGAGGAAATATGAGTGAATTTCTTTACGTCTGTCACCAGCCTGGCTGCTGCGTTCTGAACCTGTTGTAATCTCTGTATTAGACACGAGGGCAGTCCAACATAGAGAGCATTAAAGTAGTCTAACTGTGAGTTTGCCAGGGTTATGAGAGACCATCTGTCCATGTAGGAGCATAACTGTGCAATCTGCCGGAGATGAAAAAAAAAAAACAGCTTTGGACACTGCTAATACTGTATTTGTTGTTCAAATGAGAGTAATGGGTCCATAATGATCCTCAGGTTGCAGACCTGATCTCAAGGGATAAGAGTAGTTCCACCGGTAGGGACCAGGCATCCTAGTTGGGCAGACAACCTCTCAAACACCAAAACCTCCATCTTGACAGGGTTCAGCTTCAGCCTGTTAGCTTTTGTCCACTTCATTATCAAGTTATGACACTTGTCAAGATGTTGGACCACAATCAACTGCAGATGTTGAAAAAGAGAGATAGTGTTGGGTGTCATCTGTGTATTGCGTAAGAGGCACTCAGATGAACATTTACTGTTTGTTTGCATAGCACTAAACAAGATTTATCTATGTGCTGATAAGATTTCCTTCAGAAAATGGCACTAGTTCCTATAAAATAAGGAGTCTGACAAAGGATTCCAAGGGGAGAAACTGAGGATGTGTTGCTGGCTGGTAATTTCCTGGGGAGGGGGAAAAGGTAGCAAATCCCATGGAAAGGCATGGGACAGAGAAACATCTAGATCCACAAATTTACCCCATCCATCAAGTTGAACTGGACCTCCAGAGACAAAGATGATTCACGGTTTGCCTTCACACCAAGGAAGTGCAAACCCATCCAGACCAAGTGAGCAGTTTAATTCTAAAGCTGGAACTGCCCACTCATACAGATCTTGATAGAACACAACAACTTTTTGACCCTCACCCAGTCCAATCCTGCTTCCAGGCACTGACCTAGGACCTGTATTATCATGCCTGAATCAGGTCTCAAAGAGAAACAGAGCTGGAAATTGATCTCACTATGTCTCTATTTACTACTCTCAGTGGCTCTATATACATTTTAAAACAGGATTGTGGATAAGAGGAGCTGTATGAAACGTCACTGACCAAAGAGCTCCAAGTAATTTGCCAAATAACATACACATTATTTTCATAAACAGAAACTGATGCCAAAACACCACTGAAAATACAATAAGCTTAAAGAAAAACTTAATAGGAACTTTATCAATATCTCCCAGTATTTTAAGTGGGTTGGTGACATTTTATTTTGGCTCAAGAACCAAGCTGCTTTCAGACTAGCATAATTCTCCAGAAACCATTTCTCCCTATTGTAATAGAATTGAAAAGAGGTCTTGGTTTGTGAGTTAAAATGTATGCTGTTGTTCTCAACTTTCCTTCCTAAGAGAAGGCAGAGGTTTGGAATTTGGCCAAGGGCCCAGGTACAAATTCCTTTCCCAGAAAATAGTGAAAACATTTTAGACTGTGAGAATGGGAGTAGGGATGTTGGACATTGAATGTGGAGTCTTATTGGGTAAGAGAGAGAAAAAAGTGAGACAAAGGATGAAATATGATTTTTGATACTGTATCTTAAAATGGTAGAGAAGAAACAACATTGTTTTAAGCATGTTCAAGGCAGGAGAAGAGATGTATCTCTATGTTTGGTTGTGAGTAGAAAATAGGATAATGTAATCCTGATTGAGTTAGTTGGCCTAGACAGAAAATCCAGAAAATATAGTTAGTTATTCATTTCTTGTTTTAACAAAGGGAAAGGGAGTAAAAGTGAGAATTATCCTTTTTATTATTAATTTTTTGCTTCATATAGAAAAGCTTGACCTTTTACAGAAGACTTTTTGAACTTTTTATTTAGAGCATAAGCTGGTGGGAGAATTCCAGTTCCTTTTTAATCATTATTGGCAATCTACACATTGCTAAGTCCTACCTGATCTGGTTAGTTTGTAAACATAAACAGCCACTGATTGAAACGTATAATATATTTCCTAGCCTGGATCAAAAGGTCTTATGATGGCTTCTTAAATAGCTTTAGTTCTCTGTCAGGTGAAACAGGGTTCTGTGATAGTGTCATAATGGGCTATGTTATCCTTACACCTATGTTCCTGCACAGATTCAACCCATTCCTACTCCTCAAGTTATAAGATTCACCGACTGTCTTCCTTCTGCAATGGCATTATTTTTGAACCAGGGGTACTATTTTCATAGGAAGACAGAATAATTGAGTTGACAGTTTGGAAGGAGGAGGGGACCCTTCAGAAAATGCAGCCTACAATGCAGTGAGACTTATAAAAAGCAGTTTAAAACATCACTACAATATGGGATGGAAGGAGAGAAAGCACCATCAGAGTTAGCAGCAGGGAAGCTGATGGGTCATATTGGGAGGTTTTGCAGGCAATATTATGCCATAGGCTACAAGTCCCCATCCTTACATTATTCCCCAACTTTCAAAAATATAAGATACAGATCATACCTCTTGTTTATATATCATAAAAATTGCATTCAGGTCATCAGGAATAGTATGACATTCATTCCAAGTAACTAACAATACAACTGCAGAATAACTAAACAGAATACAGTAATACCTCGGATAACGTTTGCATCAGATATCGCTAAAATCGCATAACATTAAGCAATCTGGGGGGGGGGGATTGCATTGCATAATATTAAATCATATGGGATGCATCGGATAATGTTCACTAAAGCCTGTGCCGGTTACAATGTATCTCTATGGAATTTTAACATTATCCGATGCATCCCATAGGATTTTAATGTTATCTGATGCATGCATTGGATAACATTAAAAATCGGATAACACTAAAACTTGTGGCACCAAGTTTTAGCGTTATCCTAGGTTTTACTGTATGTATATACCCAGCCCATTGTATTGTTCTCCAATGTCTTAGTGAGCCTTTCAAAAAATATCAACCCTAAAGGATATAATCAATCCAAGCTACCACCTTAATGTAAGATACGCAGAAAAATGTGCATGTACATACCCAGGTTGATGTGCAAAGAAAGCTTCCCATTTTGTAGCTCCAAAGTAATGTAATCTCCACGCTGGCCTTCTCCATGAAACAGGACTCCATCTCCCTGCATGCTCTTGAACTTCAGGGAAACAACATCTTTGAAGGTACTCATTAGTTTTTGATTGAACCTGTAGAGGAGGGAGCTCCTACCATCAAAGTCAGCAATATCAGATTCTGCAAGGGAGAAAAGAAAAAGAAAGAAACAGTGGGAACAATGGATATGTAAATGCCAATATGTGTCCGAGCTTAGATGTACACACACAGAAGGTATTTTGTGTGGATTTTTTCATTGTGATTCCATTCACTTATTAGTTCTAACAGGAAGTAATGAAAAAGAGTAACAAATTACAAATAAGTATTAGAACAAGTCATAGTTTGTTATGTGGGTGAATAACAAGTTAGATAGCTATTACTTTTTAAACCATAATTTCCAAGATTTGAACTTTCTAATCAAGGTCTCAAGTTAAAATCTTGCCTACTTACTCTTGCCCTACCTAAGATGGCATCTCACACCCTTGATATTAAATAGATAATAGGGGAATGTAGCACTGACACAACATTACCTCACTGCTGAACAGATATCTGTACTCATAGCAATAATAGCAGCAGTTACTCTTATATACCACCCATAGTGCTGATTTTATTCTCTGGGCAGTTCACAAGGCAATTGACATTTTGCCCCCAATGTGCTGGGTACTCATTTTACTGACCTTGGGAGGATGGAATGCTGAATCAACCTTGACCCTGGTCAAGATTGAACTCACAACATTCTGGCTCCATTACAGCAGTTTAAACAGTGTGCCACCAGGGCTCATAAATGCATGCCAAGTGCTTCAAACAGCCTACTATGCTAATAATCACTGTGTGATAGGCAGAGATGGTTCTTGTCTGGAGCAAGGAGCAGCTCCTCAAAATTCTGGGGTGAGGTACATGAACTACCCATAATGTTGTTCATGTACAATGGGTGACTGTGCAAATTAGACAAACTTGATGAAAATTTAAAAGCAGTGGAAAACTGTCCCCCACAAAGATACAACATTTATTTTTGTGGCCTTTCTTAAATCTAAAATCTCTTTGTTATGCTAAGACAACGTAAAATTATCATGCTTAGCATACTACAGTTACATGTATTGTTTACTCTGACATGCATTACAAACTTACAAGGTCAATTTACTTTAAAATGTTGTTAGAAATGGAACTGTGAGCTCCTGAAGTCTAAGAAATCTAGCAACCCTTAGGTCTTTACAGGAAGTAGTGAAAAAGTTGCCCCCCAAAAGCAAAGAAATCATCAAGATTATGTTTTCACAAAGAAGTAATCCTGTATTCTGAGCTTAGTCTTCACCATAGCATCATACTTTCCATGTAATTATCATTCTAGTGTTTTCAGTTGAAACCTGGCAAACAACAAGTCCCTAAAGTAGAGGACACAGATACCTGATACTTTGTAGAACAATGTCTTATTATAGTTTGCTCTATAAATTGCTAGGGGGGAAAATACGCCTTGAAATTCAATAGCATTCAAAAACATCACACATCATCAGAACCAAATTACCACAGCAGTCTCAATAGCCCAGAATACTTAATATTGGATAGTCTCATGGGGCCAGTCCCCAAACATTTAGAGCAGCTCCTGGGCTATTCTGTTACAGTAAAAATAAAAGAGATTCAGGACACTTAAAGCTAACAAGCTTGATTTTACCTATGTTTTAACTGAAGTATGCATCTGAAGAAGTGGGCTGCAGGTTATGAAAGCTTATGCCAATAACACTTCTTTGTCTTAAGGATGCTATGGATTCTTGAGTACTGTCTTTAAGGATTTAAATGTTGTAACAAATAAATGGGTGTCTCTAAAACAGATACTTGTTCCCTGAAAAAAATAACTGACCACTCCTACTCTTTAAAAACTGATGCTGCACTTCTATCTTCCTCAAATCTCCCCAGGGATTTGCAACCTATGGCCCATGGGCTGGACCCAGCCCACAGTGACAAATCATCCAGCTCATGATGACGACCTCTGGGAGCAGAAGCAAACACATGACAGCCGTAAATGCGCCCACACCTGTGCAAACATGCCCAAAGCTGCTGTGATTAATGGCAGTGTTTACAGCAGGGGGAACCTGTCTGAATGGGTGTGGTCCAGCCCATGGCATGAAAAGGTTGAGAACCCCTGGCTTACCCCATGATAAAGTCTAAACCTTCCTGCTTCATCTCACTGTGTGATGAAAGAGGAGGGTTACCATTGTCAGTATTCTCCTTAGAAACAACGTTCCACCCTTTCTATTTTGAAACAATATTCTCATTTTTATCTCTCTTTTTCAGTCTGTTTTCTTCTAAAGATGCAATTATGATAGTATTTGATATGATCTTTGTGCTTATTATGGCATCATGAAACTTTTGGTGCATATTTCCTTATCAGTCTTCTCTTTAAGTCTGCCATACCAGCAAAAGGGAAAATGATTAATTAGTAGCTGTTTACTGCCAAGGAAGCAATCGAGCCAGGGCAGGCGAATTCCCCAGTACTGACAGAAAATAATCTGTGCATTTTTAATTTTTTTTAAATAAAAAATTACATCATACTCACAGATAACAGTAGGGCACGTCATATCTATTTAGGCATCTCACTTAAAGGCTGAGAAAGGATTTTAGTAAACAGATTTCAGTTCAAATAATGTCACTGCCAGCACTCTGACAAATTGGGTACCAAACTAAGGAGTAGTGAGAAAATGGTAAATGACAAATAGAATTCTAATGGCTTCCCAATAACAAGATAGAAAACAGGCTTCTGTTTGAGAGAAGAGAAAATTGAAAGCTCCATTCTAAAACAGGGTCCAATGTGTAAATAGTTCACAGTTACTTGGTAACAACATATTTTGTTCATTCCTGTTTTTTCTGTATGTAGGGCATCTGCAAAATGTTGTTAAAAAGCAACCATGATAGCAGCACTCTGATTTGCTTAACACATGAAAACTGTGGAAGATGAATAGTCCTGGGTAAAACAAACACATCAACTACAAAGTTCACCCTATGACATCTATGGCAATTTGCATGGCAAACATTCATTGTCTTCTGTGTAAACATTGTAAAAACTTATTGTGCATCCAAGTTAGATACTTCAAAGGGTCTCTGCAGGAAACAAAGCTCAGAAAGGTGAATTCCTTGATCAGAAGCTGAATAAGCTCCTCATATAGAGACTGATACCAAAACTATATGAGGGCAAGGGGGGGAGGGGGAGAAAAGCCAAGGCATTTCAAATATTTAGAAGTATTAAAGGATAAAGAACCAAACATAACCCGCAAGAAGGCTTCACATTGAGCCCTTATTTTGTTGGCCAGAGTAGATATCCTAGCACCTATACCTGAACTTGATGACTAGAAGGTTGGCAGGTCAGCAGTTTGACACCTGAATGCTGCAAGAAGGAGCGAGCTTCCGTTGTCTGTCCCAGCTCCTGCCAACCTACCAATTCAAAAGCAAGAATTTGCAGGTAGATTAGCAGGTAATGTTTCAGTGGTAAAGGTAACAGTGTTCAATGTGCTCTGCCATCTAGTCATGCCTGCCACATGACTATGGAAACATTTGCAGATGCAGGCAGCATTGGCTCTTTGGCTGTAAGCAGAGATGAGCACCACACTGTAGAGTCAGATATGATTAGCTTTTGAGCAAGGGAAACCTTTACCTTTACTATAGTTCCCTACAAGATGATGTAAATTATTAACAGGATTAGTTAGGGGGCAGATTTCGTTTGACAGCTGTCAGGCTTTTTTAGCTATGCTCTGACCTTTGTGAGTTGTTTCTTTTGTGGGTGCGCCCATTAGTTTTTTTTTATTATTATTTTTTACTTTGGCAAACCTTGGGAGTCCCCCTAACCCATCAACACATTCATATCCCGCCCCCTCAACAGTCCTGCTTTGGCTAGACTCCTGTCAGCATTCACTTTCTTATTTATTCATGGCAGAATCCTGCACAATATGAAATGAACATACTGTATATTAATTACTGGCAAGATTCAAAACAAAACCAAAATGTAAAAATAATAAAGTCTAAAAATTTTTTACCAGATGTATGCTACTTCAATAGCATTTTCAGCCATTTACTAGATTTTCTTTTGTGCACATGGTAGGGCACAAATTGCACAACCATAAGTGCTGCACTCATTGAATTTCTCTACAATCACAAAAAAAGCTCTATATCCAAGTTGCCCTATTTTATTTGATCGTTGATTTTGCTACTTCACTTTGAAGTTTCTCAGATGACTTCCACATAGTCTAGCACTCATCCATCCAGCAATGTGTTGTTCTCCATAGCCTAGCTAGCCTCTTCTGATCTATTATTTAGAGCACAAGAGCACTGCAGAAAACCTCCCCTCAATTTTAACCTTTGACTAGATCAGTGTTTCCCAAATGTTGGGGTTGGGACTTCAATTCCCAGAAGCCTAAGTCAATTCCCCAAAGGACTGACCAGCCAATGTACTGACTTAGGCTTCTGGGAATTGAAGTCCCAACCCCAACATTTGGGAAACACTGGACTAGGGGTTTGGTGTTCATGAAGTAGATGGGCTTGTTGCTTTATTACCTTATTTTGTTAGTTATTTGCTAGCAACTTTCAGCATAATTCCATATAAGGTCCTTTTGTTCGGATTGTTGTTCAGTGTTTTTATTCATCTCCAGGCTTCCTAGTTGCTTCTTGTTATATTAAGTTCTGTTGTAGTGTCTTTTCAGTAAGCTCTTTTTGTTTCTGCACGAGCTGAGAGCAAATTTCTGGAATACAGAAGAGCTACAGAAGCACCACCTTAGAGTGTTATTAGAGGGGAACTATCTCTCTCATATTTCTAAAGAGTTATTGGTTATAATATGAGTTGGGGAAGCATTTAAGTTCACTTCATTTTTAATAGCTCTTTTTAATCATTTCTGTGTTCATATTCATAATGGAAAGAATCAATGAGTTTAAAATCTGAGAGAAACCAGAATTTATAGATTCAGCTATTTAGAAATATGGGTTTGAATCAGTGTACTCAATCATATCAGCACTAAATTAGGGTTGCTACTTATTATTATTTCTCCCCAATAGGTTTCTCTTCTTTAACAAATATCCAGCAGGCAAACAGAGCATGAGTAATGCTCTGGTGGGAACAGCACTATTATTGAATTTTGCAGGTGCAGATGACAAATAAATGGTTTTCAATTCATTCTTGAAGAATGTACTTAAATACACAGTTCCTTTTCAGTTGGAATGGGAAAATGTTTGAGGTTCTTCTTGATGAGACCCCTCATGTGTATCATGTATTAAACAGACAATATGTTTATTTTTATGCTGAAATTGGAGGCGTTGTCCAGTATGGTTAGTTAAATTTATTTATTTATTTTAATTAAATTTGGAGTAATTTACCAAAATTCTCAAATGACTTATTCAGATTAGAATGAATTCAAAGTGGAAGGAAACAAAACAAAAGGAAAGTGAAAATGAAGTTGTCTAATGTAGGGTCTTGTCGCAAACTGCCTGTGTTAGTAAATGCATATACAGCACTATTTGGGCCCGACACACTGGTTTAAGGATTACACATTGGCCAGAATCTAATTGCAAAAGAAAATGGACAGAAAGGAAACTGCACAAGCAGCTTCTGAAGCTTTCTGGCCATCTGGTGTGTGCCCATGTTTACAAATGACTATCTGAGCTGGGTATGCCTGAGTTTGATAACCAACACACAAACAAGATGTGGAGCTTAAGCAGTACAACTCAATAGGATTCTGGGTGTTTTTCCTATTTTGGGGGATTCTCCCCAATGACCTTCTTTAATGAATGCACCTTCTCAAAATCTCAACAGTGCCCAGTCAGAGTAGCCTCTTATGGTTTTAACATTTTCCACTTGTGTTGTAAAGCATAACATGTGAACAAATCAGCTGCAGGAAGATTATCAGAGCAAATGAGCAGCTATTAAAAACCTGTGGTTGTGTATGCTTAGGAGACTGAAATGATTTGCAGCTCAGAGTTTAAAAGTTCTTTTTTTTTTTAATCTGCAGGAAGGTGACCCATTTCTTTTACCAGGAATGGCTGAAATGTACTTGTTCATGCAATTGGAAAATGCACGTGTCTTTCCTTATTAAACTTGCAGGGCAATGTCATGCGCATCTGCAACAGAGATGAACCCCACTGAGTTCAGAGATACTTACATCCAAGTAAGTATGTATACAATTGCTACATAAGCTTAATTTAAGTCCCATTGAAGTTAAGAGGACTTGATTTTGAGTAGTTATGCACAAAGTAAATTAATGGGTCTTACACTTAAAAGTAACTTGGAAATGAACTACTAATGATATTATTGACCATCAAAAAGTTAAGTCACTACAGATAGGTAGTTTCTTCTGAGCTGTGCAAAACAGCTGCAATGTATAACTTGCAAAGGACGATTGCAATGTCATAAAAGGATGTTAACAATGGGACATTCATTGACATTTCAAATAATGCCATGCTAAGCAGCCATTTTTTCTCTCCATGCGCACACAAGAACGACCCTGGTGGTTCTTTTATTCATTCTTTCATATTCCGATTCTGTTATCTAGAAGTAAACTGCTTTCAGTCCATAAGCATTTGACCACAGTACATTAATTTTATGACATGAAAGTCATAGACAGTGAGGGAGAAGAAGGGAGGTTTGCACAATCATCTCCTTGAAAAGCACATTATCAGATTTTTATTCTCTGCTGTTCAGTTCACACCCCCAACAAAGTGAAATCAGACTCTTTCGTCTCTGGTGCTAAAACATTGGATCATAATGTTCCCTCTCCACACCATCCCCTCGTAATTCTTCATAGCCTGTTAGCAGAATTTATGCTGGATTTTGCTGATGCCCTTTTAGATCCATTGCTTCCTTGTAGAATGCAATAAGCATCTGAAATGAGGCCATAAATCTTACATATATATATATACTTTAAAAAAAACACTACTGGTCAGCAAAATTTGCTAGGAATAAGCTAAAAAGATGATGACCTATTTTCACTCATGGCATCCCAAATGATACTAGTACTGTGTTGTAAAGGGTTATGAATTCTAGGGGTTTTATTTTTGCCCATTTCTTTAAATGGAAATTGAAGCAGAACTAAATTCTAAAACCTCAGTTATCAGCACAGCCAAGTCCTGTGAGCTCAGTATGAAGGCAGCTACACTGGACTTGCCTGCCATATCTCTACTAAAGTGTGACGTATCTACCAGGAAGAAAGAGATAGCAATCCTAATTAAGCATAAAGATGGTTGACTGAAAAACTAACTACAGTACTTAAAGCCTTTAGCCTGGATGAACAAATATGACACTTTGGTTTATTTCACATTTTTCCCCATTTCAAAATTTTTCCATCCTGAATATGATTTTTTTTTGGTGAATTTTGGCAAATTATATTTTTATTTTTTGTTGTTCAGTCGCAGTTGATTCCGACCCTTTGCGACCCCATGGACCACTGTGCGCCAGACACCTCTGTCCTCCACCATCCTCCTCAACTCGCTCAGCTCTGTGCCCATTGTGTCTACAATACCATCTAGCCATCTCATTTTGGGCCGCCCCCTTCTTCTTTTGCCCTCCACCCTTCCCAGCATCAAGGCTTTCTCAAGTGAATCCTCTCTTCTCATTTGATGTCCAAAGTACTTTAGCTTCATATATATATATAATCGTGTGCTTAATGGAGGGTGTACTTAATGGAAGAAATACTGTGATTTTTCCCTTGGTATGGTAATGAGACACTTAACTCATAGCCCCATTCCTTGGCTTTGCTCCTAAACAAATAGTATTTTTGGCAGCCACCCAACTCCTCTTCTACTGAATCCATGATCAGGTTTCATTTTACTCCCTAATCCAGCTCATCAATTTTCATTTTCTGGTAATGCAACTGAGACCAAAATCCAGAAGACACCAGCAGACTCTTAACCCTCCCCTCCTTTAGTGTGGGGATAGAGGATCTTTTGGGTCTCTGTATCCAACAGTAAGTTCATGGTCAGAAAATGTTGTCATTGAAATATCATTTTCCTCTAGATAAAAAAAAGGAATTTGAAACTGTGTTTATACCAGTGATGGTGAACCTTGGCACTGTTCTTGGACTGCAGTTACCAGTAGGCCAAGTCGATTGATCAGGGCTTCTGGGAACTGAAATTCCAGAACACCTGGAGTGCCAAGGTCTGTCATCACTGTTATACACTCTGCACTACAAGGTAACAAAATCCTCTTGTGACCGTCCTACTACACAAAGCAACTCCACATATTTTATTTCAAAAGCAGCAAACTAGATAGATTACTAATCTGGAACTTTTTAACACTCAATGATTACATATTAAATATTAAGAATATGATGAATACTCAGAAATCTGCTCTCTACCAATGATTTTCTGACACTAGTTATACTGGGGCTCCCCACACAGAGACATCCACCTGCATTAGTGAGATTTCCCGGGTTCCCTTTTGCCTACTTTCCCACCCAGGGAATTATGTACAGGAATCTGTAAAGCAAAAATGTCAATCTGTGCAGGAATTTTAACAGTCCTGTGCTGCTTGTGGCATTTATTCCAGATGGCCATGAAATATCCCAGAAATCTGAGGAAGTTGTCTCCAAGACCTCCCGAAGCTGGGAGAAATCTTGCTGCAGGGAGGCTGGGTAATTCCCCCACCATCTCTGAAAGCAAGAGACTGTGAGAAGTGCACCTGTACTGCACATTAACTCCCTGAATAGGCTTTAATCTCACTCTAGTAAGCCTATCTATAGTCAGTTACCAAAGCCACATAGAAGACCCAAGGTTTGCACTCAGTCCAGTATTTTAAAAAATCACCATATCCCCAAAGCCAAACTTCTTCTTTCCTTCCTCTTTTATCACATTGGTAGCTGAACTCCAGGCAAAAGGCATCTTTTTCAAGTAATCAAGATTTTTTATCCTCATCGGGATTTTTAAAATGTTTGGGGTGCTGCATGATTCCTTCTGAATTCTAATGCACAAGAAATTTCCTGTGTGATTAGGATTAGGGATAGTGTTCCAGTGGAATTAATTTTGTGAGGGTATTTTTGAAACTCACTGAGAAATGCAATCCTTTTCCTCACAACAGTGAGATCAATTTACCAATACCCAAATTATTTGACTTCATTGTTCTCTGAGAACATTTTTTGTCTCAATGCATTACATTACACTGGTGGAGTTAAAAGGCAACCTATTATAGAAAAGAGTAAATCTGGTGAGATATTTTTGATGTCAGCTGCCTTTGTCTCTAAAATGACAATTATTCTCACATCTAATGTGGTACAGAGCAAGTAGCAGAAATTCAGGGACAATGTTTACAGGTCTTCAGGTTACATTGTCACTTAATGTCCATCACGCAGGTCTGGTTCTGTGTGCGTTCTGCAACAATATGTGACTGGGAGATAAAAATATTTAATTTGAGAAGGAAAAGGTTAAAGATTTCACTTTCTGCTACTGTTCCCAAATTATTCTGTTTCCTTTCTTGTCACCCCATCTCCCATTAGAATGAGAATGTAAAGGTTTATTCTTCTCACTTTAGACTAGAAAACCTCCAGTCATTGACTATGCATCAGCTAACATGAGAGAAATAGAACCTGGATCTTTCTATCCTACTTTGGAAGTAGTCCAGCAAGGAAAGAAAGAAAGGAAGAGAAGGAACATTTTAAGGTGGAAGACTGTCTGTTCCTTGTAAAGATGTCAAGAGAATGCTCTCATTTCTTTATTGATTTAGAGTAGACTGTCTCAGCTCATCACAAAGAGGAATCATTAAGATGGGCAAAAAATTTTGTCTTTAGGGGAAAAGTGCAACAAGGAGCACTGTTCTTTCACATCAAGGTATTGATGATTTGTACATAAAATTACTGTCCTTTCCCTCTGAGAAACATACAAAGAAAATGTACACAAAACAGAAAAACTGGTGATTGCTTAAAAATGCATACATAATTCCTCTGATGCATCTGATATTTATAAGTCAATGGAACAAGACATCAACCATTGTAATTTTGAACAATTTCTTTTAAAGTACTATTCTACACAACCTTTCTTAATTTGCACCAGTCTTATTTATTCTGATCTGGAGGATGTACCAAAAATAACTTGTCCTCTCTCGGGATTAGGAAAATAATTTTACAGTTCCTCGTCCTCTTCTGCAGAAACAAGATGAAGATTTACATCCCTACCTCCAGCACATCCTACCCTGTTCACCAAAACAAAACAAAAACACCCACTCGCAGATACCTCTCCCACTGAGTAGTGTTACTCTTACTCAACAACTGAATACCCCCACAATGAAAAAAATTGCCTTAGTGGAATAAATTTATTATAATAAGAATATGGCTGATACTTTGTTAAGCAACTGTGATAGAATTAGTTCAAAGGCAATCATGGATATATGTTTTGAAATTATTAAATATTTATTTAAGGGCCATTTGCAGAAGACATCCAACTTTAACCCCCAAAAAAAGTTTTCATGGATATCAATTTTATAATTCTGCAACACTATGAATTACATCAGTGTGTGCTATATATTAATGACTAATGTTGTTACCAATGATTTCTTCCTTTTGAGGGATAACTAAACAGCAAACAGGAATGACATTATTTTTAAAGGTATAATGAATAATATTTTCTTGTTAAATAGTTCTATTCCTTCCCCAGGATATTTCTGAGGTACTTTTGAGCTGCTTTTAAAAGTTTTATTCCATTTACATACTAACCCTACACTCCATGTCCCCAAAATAAGAAAAGATAAAAATAACCAACACTATAATAAACTCCTAAGGGAGTGGTGGAAGGGTAATAATTACTTTAAGAAACTGGAATTTGAAACAAGTTACATAACTATTTTTTAAATTAAATTCTTCCTCTTTGCTCTCTCTTTTACCCCATCAGGTGTTGAGGGATTTAAATTAAATAACTTATTTTTTTTTTAAAATTAAATTTATAATTCAATTTATATAGCCACCCACTCGTCACTTCATGGCGACTTACATATTAAATATAAGACCACTAAAAGACAAAACAAGAATGCCAAGAAGGGGAGAATACAAAGTTTGAATAATAGGACTAAGGTATCCTTGGCCACCTGCACAGATTTTTAGGTAAGGTAAAGGTCTTCCTTGCTTGAAAGCAAATATGTGAAGCTGAAGTTTTGTAAGAAATAAAGGTTTTACATGTAACTCAACCCAAACTTGGACTATAGATTTCTAGTTAGTCTATGGTCATTTGTAAAGCCAATTTTTCTGCATATCCATGTGCAAGAATCTTACAACAGAGAAAATTCTCTTGCAAGTTTATGTGTAAAAATGATACTTGTGGCATGTTATACCAAAAACACTTACTGTATGAACACCCAAAAACCTCTACCCGCAGTCCTATTCTTTCACTTGGATTCCATTGAAGAGGAACAAAGCGCACAAAACGAGCCTTGACAGAGTGCAAAAGCTTGTGTTGTACAACACTGTCAGCATTGGTGTTCCCTTGGAAGACCTGTAAAAATGAGAGAAACCAGGACAAAGCTTAGATCAGCTTAATGAATAGAGACATTTCAGGTAGGATAATTCATTTGGCAAATAAGGACTTTTCCATTTTGCAACTAAGGTCATTCTCCAGCTTTGTTAGGAGATAGTGATTCAACATGCAACAGATTTTACCAAGGGATCTGACCTCTCAACCAATGGAATCTATTCATTCTTCCCCTAATATTTAACCAAAACCAAATACAATTTCCATTTGTATTAATTCTTAATTTGTTCTCAGGAGAAAATTTTAAACCATAATTATCTGTCCGCAATGCTCCCTTTTCCAGGTTCAACACACCCAGCTGTCTCAAATTTTCATCCTATTACTGGGTTTATAGCAGAGCTTGGAAAGTTACTTTTAAAAATGAATCAACTGTACTTCTAGTTCCAAGGCACCCTGAAATAACAAAGGCAATTCTTATAACAAAGGTCAATATAATTATTAGTCAATTTGTTTTTTTTTCTTTTCATGAACATACTTGCTGAGAATTTGTGCCCTTCTCTTTTGAGAATTATCCCAAGATGTTCTGAGTACCTTTGTTACTTTAAACTCATGAGTTAGCATAGCTCTTGCACTAAGCACTGCAATCCAAACAATTTATTGTTTCTTATAAGAAAGAAATGCAATTCAGTTATTGAATGTCTGAGACAAATGTCCAGCCTGGTCTCTCCAAAAAACCTGAAACTAGCAAAAGTATTCAAAGCAGTACAAAGGAAAATACAGTAATATGTGAGGGTCAATTGATTACATCTCTCCACCAAGTTCATCCTTCCTCCTCCTGAGTCCCTATGTCACACAACTATCCTTGGCCTACAAAAGCCAAAGTGGATTCTTGAGTTGCCCATAATTAGATTGTGTGTGTCCATATAAAAATCGCAAACTATATGATCTGTTGGCCGACAGAGGGTTTTTCCTCTAAAATAAAGCAAAGAAATCTCATTAATGAGCAAAAGAAGAGTGGTAACAGAACCAAATAAATGTCTTCAAACACTTAAAACTAAAAAAAAAAATATTTTTTTATTTCATTGAATCCTACCCTCAAACTGTTCGCTGCCATTGTATTTGCTATTTTTAAATGCAAGTCTTTACTTCCTTATTTCTCAAAAGTAACTATAATAATTACTTTATTTAACTCCCTTAAGGCTAAAAGCCACTAATAATAATCACATACAGTCAAGTCAATTTTGACTTATGGTAACCTTTTGCAGGGTTTTCTACATATAGAGTATTCAGAAGTGGTTAACCATTCCCTTCTCCTAGGGCTGCCTTGGGACTGTACAGTTTGCCCAAGCCACACATGCTGACTCTTCTCACATGAGGTACAATGGGAGAATGAACTCCCAACCCTGTGCTATCTAGCCAGCTACAGTTCACTAGAATGTACAAAATAGGGAAATCTCCTAGATGGATGGGGTATAAATATAATACATAAATAAATAAATAAAATATAATCCCCTGTTATTAATCTTTTCAGAAACACATTACATACAACAGATCACAAACTACAAACACATGCTAGTACTTACACCATGTGATACTGCTCATATATTAGTAAGTGAATCCATGCCTTGTGACTATAAAACTAAGGTTAACATCACAAAATGTTAGAGACAAACCTCCAATCTCAAACAACTATTGACACACAACAGACTACACAAAAGTGAAACAGAGATGGGAACTAGTTGTTGTTGTTCAGTCTCACAGTCGATTCCGACCCTCTGCTACCCCATGGACCACTGTCCGCCAGGCACCTCTGTCCTCCACCATCCTCCTCAACTTGCTCAGCTCTGTGCCCATTGTGTCTACAATGCCATCCAACCATCTCATTTTGGGCCGCTCCCTTTTTCTATTGCCCTCCACCTTTTCCAGAATCAAGGCTTTCTCAAGCGAATCCTCTCTTCTCATTTGATGTCCAAAGTACCTTAGCTTCATCTTTACTATTTGACCTTCTAAGGAGCAGTCAGGATTGATTTCTTCTAAGATTGACCTATTTGTTCTCCTTGCTGTCCAGGGGACTCTCAAAACTCTCCTCCAACACCACATCTCAAAGGCATCTATTCTTCTCCGCTCAGCTTTCCTAATCGTCCAGCTCTCACAACCATACATTGCCACAGGGAATACCATTGCTTTGACAATATGAATTTTTGTTTGCAATGTGATCTCTCTACCTTTCACTATGCTCCCCAGATTTCTCATCGCTTGCCTCCCAAGAATCAGTCACCTTCTTATTTCATGGCTGCAATCACCATCTGCAGTTAGTTTTGATCCCAAGAAAGTAAAATCTGTCACTGCTTCTACTTCCTCCCCATCTATATTCCAGGGACTGATAAGGCCTGTTGCCATTATCTTGGTTTTCTTGACATTGAGTCTCAAGCCAGCTTTTTCACTCTCCTCTTTCAACCTAATCAGGAGCTTCTTTAGGTCCTCCTCACTTTCTGCCATTAGGGTGGTATCATCTGCATATCTCAAATTGTTGATGTTTCTCCCTGCAAACCCAGATGTCAACTATGCCCCCACATTTGCTCTGGAAACAGTATTAATGGACCCAACAGCAACACACACAACATTAAAGGTAGTTTTACTTGTGCTTCTGCCAATGCGATATATACCATCTCTTGCCAAAAATCTCCTTCTTGCTTTATGTAGGACAAACAGGACAATCTTTATGCAAAAGAATTAATGGACACAAATCAGACATCCGGAATGGCAACACAAAGAAACCTGTCTCAAGCCACTTCAGTGTACCTGGACACTCTATCCAAGACCTGAAAGTTACAATTCTGGAACAGAGAAATTACAAGACTAGGATCAAAAGAGAGACAGCAGAAATCAAATACATCAATCTGTTGGACACCCATCACAAAGGCTTAAATATTAGCCAAGGGTTTCTAGGACATTATCAAATTTGATATACAGATTGCTATATGCTGCTAGATATTTTATATATTATATTTTGTTGTATTATACAACCTTCCTGGCAATTCTCTTTTACAACTTGAGCAGAACAGGAAGTAACAGTAAACAAGTAAAAGTTTAAATCAGAAAGGACTTTACTTCACACCTTTGTGATTGAAAGGGAGACATTTAAAACTAATCTGAATAATCTATCGTTACTGATAGCTGTAGGAAGCTGCATTGTTATGGTTGCTTGTCTGTCATTCTGCTTGAGCAAATCCTTCTCCCTTTAACCCCTGCATTTGGTGTAATTAAACATGCCTGGAAATTTAACTCCTTGTCTGAAAAGTGGACTTGATCCATGAAAGCTAACAATAAAAATATAGCAGTTAGTTTTTAAAGTGCTACAGTATTTTTTATTACTTTTTTGTTTTCTGATATATTAAAAAAACACAAGATCAATTACACTCTCTCATGTTAAGTTACAATTGTTAATGCTATATACTTGTACTTTTAAAAAAAAACAACCTTTCTCCTTCCCAGCCACTGCAAAAAAAAAAAAAAAAGCAGCCATCAGGCAGTACAATTTTAACAGTATACTAAATGGTATACAGTCAGTGGTGTGCAGCAAAAATGTTTGTTATCCAGTGATGGGATGTAACAGGTTCACACCAGCTTGCCAGAATTGGTAGTAATTTTTCTCAGTGTCCCGGAGAACCGGTAACAGCTTTTGGGGGAAACCACCTTCGGGGCTTACCTTTTTACTGGTTCCCCCACTGCGAATGTGCACCAAGCACTTGGTGTGCATGCACACCTACAGTGCTTGACATGTATGCACAGCCTCCTTGCTGTCCTCCCAAGCAAGGAGGAGGAAGAGAAGCTGCTAGCCTGAAGCTCCCTATAGCCTGCTCCCTAGGGTAAGTGACTCACCTTTGGATGTGGTGTGTTTGTGTATATTTTAATGTGTATTTAATACCTTTACCTATATTGACGTTCTACTACAGTTCCTAAAAAGGCTGGTGGCCTGGCTTGGGGTTTTTAAGTAAAGTCTTGGAGTTACCTCATCAATCAGCTACACTTGTGCTGTTCCAATTGCTGTTCCAATTGGAGAACCTTTAAGGAGGTACACCTGTTTTACATTTACATTAAGGCATATTATCCTAGAGAACTGGTTAGGCAAAGACTTAATACCTAACTTCTTTAACCGTTGAAAAGTTGAAAAGTGCCAAAATGAAGACATCTTGTGGTGAGTTCATTCTGTAGTTCCTTCCATCTGACCTACTGTGAGAAAGATTAGCCAGAATAAGCTTTAAGCTCTGGTTTAAAAGCTCTGGTTGATTTGTGTTTGGGGAGGGTGGCTGTATTTTAATGTTTTATTTATTAAATTTATTTAATTTATTTATGGGTTTGTGTTGTGGGTGTGTGGATGTGTGGGTGTGTGCTTATTTTTATTTTATTTTATTTTATTATTTTAATTTTTTCTTTGGCTCTTCCCATGACATCATGATGTCATGAAGTTAGCTCTGCCCATACTGTGATGACGTAACGGTGGGGTAGTAAAATATTTGATATCTCATCACTGTCGCTACCACAGCGTGGGCAGAGCCCATGTCATGGGTGGAGCCTACATCAGGGGTGGAGCCTATGCCATGGGCGATCTAGTAATGCCTGCCAGGAAATTTTTACAGGGAAATATCAGCAGCATTATTCAGCAACAGCTTAGACAAATTGCATAAACCTTGGCAGAAAATTAAGCCCCTTGTTTCCCTCTCATGCTAGAAAAAATTAATTCAAGCACTAAAAATTCCTCATCAAGGAATTCCTCATCAGGATGGCAAACATCATGTCAAGACAGCCTAAAGTATCAAGAATGCAGAATCTAGAAAGAGGAATGAGGAACTGTCAGGAATGAGAAATTGTGCACATTCCAACACAGAATACATAATATGGATACAATGAAGATGATAACGAGAGAAATGCCTATGTCAGCAAAGGTAGTCTTCAGATACACAGCCTTTCTGCCTGAAGCAGAATGGGAACTCACACCTGTATAGTAGAAACATATGTCTACAATGGTTTAGTGAATTCCATTCATCCAGAGAGTCTATACTGCTGCACTATACCTAAACCAAGATTTCATATTCCATTTGGAAATGATACATCAGTATTGAACAATAGCACATTCACTTGCCCCATCCAGGAACTAGAGTAGGGGTAAGGAATCTTCTGCTATTTTATACATCAACCTTTGGAAAAACAGGTGTAAAAAGCAAAGAACAACTTATAGCAATAGATGTAACAGGGAGGGAGAGGGCAAATGGCTCACTTAGAAGAGAATGCCTGCTCATGAAGGCATAATAAATTAAATGACAGTATCAGGCTGAACCTGATGTTAAACTTTCTATCCCATTTGATAGCAGAAGCTGCAGGTTGGCACAAGCTGGCTACCATAATGAGCAGGGTGATTATCTTCTCTCCCACTTTATTAGGCAGGTAATGGGGTAGCTTTGAACTGTGAGTGGCAGGAAGGAGTACTGGCATGCAAACAGGAAAGGTGAGATAGCAGACGGGAGGTTAACTGCTTTCCAAGGGAGTTATTTTGAGAGGTAGTTAATTCTTTCTCTTCTGCCAAAGTCACAGAGGTGATCAGAATGGTGGGGGAAAGGAAGGTGCCAATGTCACAGATGTTCTTAATTTGTATTATTATATGTCTTCATTAAGAAGGCTTGGATGCAAGATTTGCCCCCTCCCATGCAACTTCCTGAACAAATTCCCACTTCAGATCTGCTAAGTGAGACCAAGATGTATACCTGAAAATTCATATTAATTTCAGTGATGGAAATAATTCACTATTCTTTTAAGATATAAGAGGAAATATGTATTCCATGGTAACAGCACAGCTAGACATCAGAATCCTAGCTTGTGAGGAATAACCAATTCATGTGACATTTGCAGCTGTTAGCATTTGAATGCTTTCCCCGACAACCATTTTCACTTGTCCAAAGCTAATATAACATGACCGTAAAAAGTCAGAGTGAAGAGGAAAAACCAGCTTCAGATACTCATCCAGACATGAGTTTCATGTTCTGAAGCTCTCAGATTAATCCATCTCAATGGGGTTTTTGGGAGAATAAAGGGGATAAACCACCCACAACTGATCACTTTGAGCTCCTCAGAGGAAAGACACAACATAAATGTACTGGACAAATACCTGTAATACCAAATAAGCATTTGAGAAATCTCTTCACTATACTATACTGAAATCCTGGTGGCTATATGGCCATACACAATTTTTCTTACATTTATATCTACCTAGAGAAGGGGTGCCCAAACTATGGCCTGGGGGCCAGATCCGGCCCTCAACACCAATTCATCCAGCCCATGCCACCCTTGTAGCTTCCAGAAGCAGAAGGAAAACATGCCCATATGGGAGTGACAAGGGTGGCATCGGCCGGATGAATTGGCATTGGGGGCCAGATCCGGCCCCTAGGCCATAGTTTGGGCACCCCTGAACCATGTGGCCAGCCCATGGCCCAAAACGTTTGGGCACCCTGACCTATAGGGTTCATCATTTAATGTTGCCACAGATGTAACCTATTTTCAGGAATTTACATCACTGACTTTGAATCAAGACAACAGCAGGAATGACATATTTTAGATGACTCGCAGTTATCTTTTTACTGCAGGCTATCCACAAACAGGTGCAGAACCACCTGTTTTATATGTTCCATTTTAATGCAGTTCCTCATGATAAAGCAGAACATGGAGCAGCTGCCAACCCATCAGCCAGAACTGGTGGACTTCCCAACTAGGGGTCAAGGCAGCAGCAAACCTGCTTGACATGTGGCAAAAAAATGGAGCTACAGGAGTTGTGTGTCCGTCCCTGCCAGAAAAGTGTCAACACCTACACAGAAAGCCTTCCAGTGCTGGTTAGATCTGTGACGGCGAACCTTTGCACTCCAGGTGTTCTTGGACTTCAATTCCCAGAAACCCAAGTCTCTGTGAATCTATACAAATGGGTTTACTGGCACTCCAGGTGTTCTTGGACTTCAATTCCCAGAAACCCAAGTCTCTGTGAATCCACACAAATGGATTTACTGCATGTACATCCATTCATGTGGATTCACAGAGACTTGGGCTTCTGGGAATTGAAGTCCAAGAACACCTGGAGTGTCAAGATTTGCCATCAGTGGGCTAGATGATGATACAGTTCTTGTTTGAAAGGGAACTCTAGCAGCTCCACCTTTGGCACATGTCAAGTGAGTGAGAACTCACTATGCTGCCCAAATCCTGGCACTGATGATAACTCTCCAGCCAAGGACAGAAGCGCTGGTTTGGGGTTTTTTTTAAAAAAAAGCATGCATTGACGCCACATTTAAACCACAGCATGGGTTGGCAGCAACCAAAGTTGTTGCAAATGGTTTCCCCAAAAGTATAGTAATGGCCAACTATCTGTAGAACATACATACAACTGTTACCTCCCATTTGTTATCATGGACCATGGTGAAACTTGACCATAAGAAAGAAAGAATTATGGCTGAGAAATGCCACATATTGACACCTTAGAACTCTATTCAGAGCTCTTGTTTGCATTTTAACACTGAATTATTGTGCTATCTAATGCAACTCACTTAAAATAAACTCTCAAAATGTCATGCCAAACCCAATGATGCCAAAGCTATGAATCAGAATCACTTTCTGGTTTCTACAGTTGACTTTTGCCAGATATCCTAGTTTTCTTCTAAGACAGGGGTGACCAAACTTTTCAGGCTATGGACTGGTCACGTGGTTCACGGGGCCATGGGCTAGATCCGGACTATGGCCCATGGGCCAGATCCAGAGTCTGATGCCAATTCATACAGCTCGTTGCTCCTGGAAGCGGAAGTAAAACATGCCTGTACAGGTGCATTTTATTTCTGCTTCCGGGAGCAATGAGGGCTTTGTGAGCCAGATGAATTGGTGTCAGGGTTGGATCCAGCCCATGGGCCATAGTTTGGGCCTCCCTGATGTAAGACAATTGATTATGATATATTTGACCTGAATGTGACTGGTCACAGCCTGCAGTCTCAAGATATGAACATTTAGAAATGTATTGTCACTTCTCATTCTTATTTTTCTAATGCCACATTTCATGCAAATCTTTCCCCCCTTTTTTTACTCTCATACAAAATACAGTGATGCCTCGCTTAAAGAGCATAATGCGTTCCACGGGATTGCTCTTTAAGCGAGTTTGCTCTTTAAGCGAAACACCATTGTAAGTGACCAATTGTGGGGGGGGGGACTGCAACCCCCGATTTATTTGTTAAGTGAGTTTTTGGTTTGTTTTATTTGTTAAGCGAAGCAAACATTCAGAGAAAATGCTGCTCTTTAAGTGAGATACTCTTTAAGCGAAATGCTCTTTATGCGAGGTTTGACTGTAACTGGAAATATCAGATGATTTTTGCCTTGTTAGGAAAACTGATAACATGATGACAAAGAAGGCAAATTGAATGCTTTATATTTATGAAAGTTCTTAAAACAAACCCTTGTATCTCAATGGTGAAGAGGCAGTATAGTAGCCAAAACTCTTCTCAACAGACTCAAGATTGACTCAGCCCTCCATCTTTCCAAGGTCAATAAAATGAGTACCATGCATGTTGAGGGCAAAATGCTAATTACCTTCTGAACCATGCAGAGAATGTTCTAAGCACTATGATGTAATATGTCAGTGTAATTGCTATTGCTGTGACGAGACAAATGCAGTCCTTATACATCTTGCCTATCTCTTTGATAGCTGGTGAATTTCTCCCTTGCCTTTCATCATTTCCAGAAGGAAAATACACTCAATCTTTAAGTCTTACATGATTCTTTGGTACAGAAGGAAGCTCTGGTATCCTATACTATAGAAGACTGCACTAGTAGCTAGTGAATGGGTAGTAGAAGGTTCAGGGCAGCCCTCCGCAAACCCCAGGAAGCTGCTCATCAATGGTTTGAATTTCTTGGCCACTTTGGTTTCTCCTCTCTGCAAAAAAAGTATTTGTCTTAGGCTAGGAAAAACGCCTTCCTAGATAACACAGTCCTGTGACTTTCTGTGTACATTATTACACAGCTAAAAATACTTATGAGATTATCTGGTCTATGCCAAGGAACATAAAGATGAAATTATTCTCTGTCCTCCTATCTAAATTGTTTGAGAAACATCACACAATACTTACAATTCCACTTAAAAAAGGAAACAAGCAGTAAGAAATGACTGGCCATGAATTATGATTTCTAAAATGTACCTTTATTTGTTGCTGAGAGACCTCAAAAAGTATTTTAGCAATGCAGGTAGTTAATTAGATTGTTTATTGGTAGTCATACCTAAAGAAACAGCAATTTTTAATCATAAACTGAGAAGATGACCCAGTCAATTGGGGAGAATAATCTGTCATAAGATAGTGCCTTCCACATGAGTGCATTTTAATTGTCTGATTTACTCAGGCAGAAACACCCATCATGACTGCTAAATTACACAACTCCTCTGCTTCAACTACCAAGCCAAACAGTAACAATAGAAATCTTTACCTTTTGTAAAAGGAAGACCCTTTGACACCATCAAGATCAGCAAAAAAATTCTAGAAGGATTTAGGACAGATTGTTTACCTATAACTGTAGTTCATCTAGTGGCCACTTGTGAATTCCCACCAATGAATTAAATCCTGTGCATGCACTGATAATTTGGAATTTTTCAGAGTTGTGATGGACCACCTTCCACAAAACATGTGATCACCACCCAGTGGTCTCTCAGTTCCGATGCCACCATACAGAGAATTAACCATGAAACCAAGAGGAGGTTGGGCTGGGTGTGTGAATTCCCAGGTGATCACTTGACAAACAGCAGTTACAGGTAAGCAACCTGTCCTTCTTCATGGACTCTACGAATGCACACCAAAGGATAAGTGCCAAGCTCACATACCAGCTGGTGGGCATCACTTCATGACAGATGCCAAGACCAAATGTGCGGCGCATGCATGGTCTGTACCACCTTTCCATGATGGTACAGTGGTTAAACTGCTGTACTGCAACCAAAAGGTTGTGAGTTGGATCCTAAACAGGGCTCAAAGTTGATTGAGTCTTCCATCCTTCTGAGGTCAGTAAAATGTTGGGGGCAAAATGCTAATTAACTTGTGAACTGCCCAGAGAGTGTACGAAGCACTATGGGGTGGTATATAAGTGTGATTGCTTTGTTTTGCTTCTCCACAGTGTCCAACCTGTAGTGCCTAATAAATGTGGATGGCTCTAACCTTAGAAATGTTTTCCAGGGTCACTCCCAAATGAAGGCTGAAGATGTTGAAACTGTCTGGTAGAGAGAACTGTCAAATGGTGATGTGGAGTCTTTTTGGCCAACCTGTAGTTCAAATCAATAGTACTCACTAGTCATCTGGATAGTTATTGAGATGACACAGAATGGCTCTTTCTAGCCCCTCTCCCACACACAATGAAATGTCTAGCTGTATTTCTCTGTACAGCTTAGGTAGAAGATGAGTGCTCTGCATAAATCGAGAGAGTGCATTATGGTTTCTAGCGGGAAAAAACTGTTTAGGAAAGAAAGTCAGTAGTACCAACTGTTCACTCACATGGAACATGAAGGCCACCTTGGGGAGAAACAAAATGACTGTGCCAAGAATTACCTTGTCCTTTAAAAATTTGAGATATGGTTGGTTGCTATGAAAGGCTGCAATTTCAGTCATCCTTCTGGGTGAGGTAATTGTTACCAGAAAGACTGTCTTTTAAGTCAGGAGGTGCAAATCAGTTGGGTGAGCTCAAATGTGGGGGCTTGTCAGATATTGTAGGACTAAGGGTAGAGACCATTGAGGATGTTGTTGCTGGACATCTGGAAAGATTCAAGATCTTATTCAAGATCCTTAAAGGAAATGCTTTACAGAAGGCTCCTTAAAGTATGTTTTCACAGTGGAGCTTGATGTGCCACAGTCACGGAGATATACACCTTTAGCAAGTAAGAACTCACACCGAACTGCTTAATGTGGAGCAGCAACCAGAGAATCATGTCCAGTGTTGAAGGGCATGAGGCATCCATTTCCATTTCCAAAGACAATCCTAGGCACATCAAGTCCTCCTGCTGCATTTGGCCTTCCTCCAATTGACAAGATGATGTAGTTGGCCATAGGGAAGGGGTTCTTGGTGTTTGTTTTGACTTCAATTTTGACTTCTGCTTACCCAATTCAGATGCAGTTTTCTTTTTTCTTTTTTTTAGGAGAAACCTTCAATGATTTTGGTTTCTTGTCATGTGATATGCTAGTTTGGACATATGGGGTTTAGGCTCAGACTTGGGCTTAGATTCCTGCATCAAATGGTCCATCCTTGTGGGTCTAGCTTTGGTTTTGAAATTACCAGGGATGGTCTAGCAGTCATAGAAAGAGTTTCAGTGGCCTGGAGGGACTTCTGCCACAAGTAGAGCTTCAGTTGTGATTCTCTGTTCATGAGTGTGATCCAAGTGAAGGTTTAGCGGATGGCATAGGACTGCACTTGATGGCTCTCCCCAAGACAGTAAAGACACATTGTGTGGCCATCCTTATGGGGGAACTTATTGCTGCAGTCCTCACACCTCTTAAAGGGGGGTGAGGAGGACATAAAATGAACAACTGTATCTATAAACCTAGTTAACCTTTTTTTTTAAGGATCAAGAACAAACAACTAACTATGAATGACAATGAACTAACTAAAAAGAAGAACAACAATAAGGTGAGTACTGCTTTCTAAGAAATGTTGTTAAGGGTGCTCTGGAACAAGAGAAGTCTAAGTGCTGCATCAGTAAAAAAGGAACTGATGGATCATTGGACAGAATTGTGTATGCTGTGGAGGTAGGTGAAGCCTGTGGCTCTGTCACAATTCTGGAACATTCTGAGTTGTCTGCACATGTGCAAGATTTAACCCATTGGTGTGCATTCACAGGGACCACAAAGTTTGTTGTTGTTCAGTTGATGGCACGATAACCAATTTAGGTGAGCTTGCATTTCTTTTCTTTTTTTTATTAATTTTTTATAGGTATTTAAACAATATAAACATACAGTAATAATAAAAAAATACAGTAGTAAGAAAATTACAGAAATAAGAAAATTAGAAAAAATCATAAAAAGGAACATATTTTCTTCTTTTACATCAATATGAGTACATTACATAAACCATGTATAAGCAACAATAATAAAAAAAATACCCAAACTCTACTAATCCCATATAAAAGCTGCTTAATTCATCCTTAATACCATCTTTCAACTCATTCTCTAATACATTTGATTTCCTACACTATCATAAATCACTCTTTTATTATCACCCCTGTGATATTTACAATGTCCAGGGGATTGTAAAAACTCATAATTTCCAAAAGTCATTTTGTTCTGGTACAGGAATGATCCCTTTCTTCTTAACAGTGACATATTCCACAAAAGGTTTCCAGATTCTCCAAAAATTGTTAACTTTAGCTCTACCTTTTTTTTTATTTTTAACTCACAGGTAAGTTTGTCATTGAGTGCCAGCTCCCACATGTCTTTATACCAATCTTGTATTTTTATCAAAACATCATTTTTCCAGTTTCTCGCAATGCAAAGTCTAGCCGCTGACAACATCACAGACATCAATTCTTTGTTATCGTTACTCATATTGAACTTATCAACCTCCGTTAACAAAACTGTGTCTGGACCCCAAGCGAGCTGCATATCTAATATGTTATTTACTTCATTTTTCACTTTTCCCCAAAAAAATTTCAAACATTTACAAGTCCACCACATGTGTATATATGTTCCCACTTCCTGTTTGCAACGCCAGCATTTATCACTAATCCTATTATCCATACGATGCAGCCCGACTGGAGTCCTATACCACCACCAAATTAACTTATAATTATGTTCCTTCATTCTAACGGACATGGATCTCATAATCCTTCTTCTCCATTTTTTCTTCCAGTTTTCCGCTGAAATTGTTTCTTTTAATTCATATTCCCACTTGTTTTTTAAAACTTCCTGTATGTTTCCACTTTTATTCAGGATTTTATAGATTTTACTTACTACCCCTTTGATACCTATGTCCCCTTTCCTGAGCTTGGTCAACAAAAGTTCAAATAAAGTTAAAGTTAACTCTCTCTTTAAACTATCATCTGTCAAAGTTTGTTGTTGTTCAGTTGATGGCACGATAACCAATTTAGGTGAGCTTGCATTTCTAAGAATGCTCACCTTCAAGTGAATTGTACTGAAATTTGTTGGACTAACATTCAAATAAATGTGATTTGTTTTGTTTCATCATAGTGTATTACTTAAGTTGATCACTAGAAGTCTGGAAAAGTTACATTTATTGGACTGGAACTTTATGATCTATCCCCACCCCCCATCTTGAGCTGGCACATTCAATTAAGGAACTTGTAGTTCGCCATTGCTGTACTTTTCAAACAAGACAGGAGATTCTTATAAACAAATATGAGTTTTCCAGATGAAAATGGCATATAAAGTCATAGTTCAATGCAAATCAGATTATGGTCCAAAACTAGCTATAATTAATTACAAATGCAAAGAAAGCTAACTGAAGTTGATGAAATATGGAGCAGATATAGATACGACAGCTGCTTCATAGTTAGAAGTCAATAAAATATTATCACTCCAAAAAGACATGGTTCAAAACTGCAATATTTGGACAATCACCTTGAAGACCAATCATTAAACAAAAGCAAACTGTTGACCTTATCCCCAGCTAAAGATAATTAAACCTCCTTTATTTCTTAAGGCATCTTCACTTATAATGGTGAAAAAGCATCTTGTGTGTTTCTGTCCTCAGTTCTGAGTAATTGTTACACAGAATAAAAAACAAGCAAGTTCACTAAAAGCATGCCTCTTACCACTTCCTGTTCTTTCTGGTTAAACTTTCAAGCACCAGGAGACTTACATATCCAATGTGCTCCCCTAGAGATGAACTACTTTAAGGTAAATGCACATGTTACAAATCTGATTCTCATTATTTAAATCATAACACTGGAAATTCCTCAAATTCTATATGTTTTAAGAGGTATTTCTATAATGTAATGGTGAACTTTCCAGCAAGATGTTATTATTATTTTTCTTTTTGCTTAAATTGAATCACAAGACAGGAATGCCTTAAGAATTATGCCCATAATAAGCTCAGGGACATCAAACAGTATACTATAACTGCAGTTCCTTTCCAAGTGAAGGACAAAAAACAAAAATATAGACAACTACAAGGAGGGGAAAATGGTGCTGCTTGTCATATGAAAACAGTTTTGTTGATTGAACCTAGTACTTTGCCATCCTAGTGCTAGGGATTAGCTAGCTATGTCTCTGCCATTGTATGACTTTTAGTGTCGGGAGGAAAAAAATCATTCTGGTTTCTTGTCCAAACTTCAGTCTTTGGAAGTGGTCATAAAAGTATCAAATGACCAGAGCACTTTCTTAGAGAATGGGGTTCTAACTAGCTGTGGGTAATACTGTTGTTGTGTCAAAGAAAAAAGATGTCTTATTTGATTCTGCAACTGCCTTTGGGTTGATAGTATAAATCCTTCAAATACATATTTTAAAATGCCAAGTCAGAATAATAACAATGTCCAGATGTCATAGGACACACATTATAGCTATGATGAACATCAGTGATACAGAAACACTGCAAAACCATTTATGACATAACTCAAAAATAATATTGTTCTCATACACTGCCTCTCCAACAAATCTGCCACAATGAAGCTGGATAAGAAGGGGAGTATTTCCCACTGGGAGGCAACAGAGACATGTCTGGCCTGGTTAACCTGCTATGGTAATAAAGCAGACTAGGGTTTCTCAACCTTGGGCCCCCAGATGTTCTTTGACATCAATTCCCAGAAGCCCTAATCACTCAGGTGTATTGACTTGTGCTTCTCGGAACTGAAGGCCAAGAACACTTGGAGGCCAAAGTTCATAAATCCTGACAACCCTGAGGACTAACAGCCTTGGGAAATGAAGTCAACAGGGAAGAGTGATGGTACCCAAGTGGATTAAATCCCACTTGAATCCATCTTGTTGGAGGACACCAGCTTCAATAATACTGGCCCGGAGCTAATGAGGACTTTCTTTGCCAGAATGGCTCAGGCCGACAAAGTGATTCATGGAACTGGATCAGTAGTATGGGTGTCACACTGCAATGTGGAAGGCAACTGGAAAATCACTGCATTATATTGTTCCCAGGACAGTCTTAATGGCTGATCGCCATGATGATAGCCAATACAGTGGAACCTCCAGTTATGAGTGGTTCAAGTTATGAAATTTTGAGTTATGAAAATCCATAGAAAATAATGTCTCGAGTAACGGTGTTTTTTTTACAAGCCGAACAGATTTTTTGGGGGCTTCAGAAAGTTGCTGTGCTGACCCACCCAAGCACATGTGCACGGTTTCTTCCCCAACATCCCAGCAATCGCACACTGGGACAGCTGGGGTGTTGAGGGAGAGATTGTGCACGTGCATGGTTTCTCACCCAACACCCTGGCAGTCCCAGTGATTGTGGACTGGAACAGCTGGGGTGTTGGGGGAGAGTTTGCACACAGACACGGTTTCTCCCCTAACAGTCCAGCAGTCCCAGCAATCATGTGCTGGAACAGCCAGGCTGTTGGGGGAGAGATCGCGCACACACATGGTTTCTCCCCCGAAACCCTGGCAGTTCCAGTGTACAACTGGATTGCCAGTTTGGTGGTGGTGGTGGTGGTGGGGGACAGGCATGCGTGCCCTTCCCCCCCAACCAAACTGCCGATCTGAGCTGAGATCTCTGCCCCAAAGCCCACAGGGGCAGAGATCAATGTCAGGGAAATTGAGGCAAAAGTTTGCATCATACAATGTTATGTTAACATTGTGCAATGCAAATGTTTGCCTCAAATTCCCAGACATTATCCGATTTTAGCATTATCCGGGGCAAATATTATCCAAGGTATTACTGTATATCTATAGTGTATTGTCACTTTGCTAATCTATTTCTTGTGCCAACCCGGTGTAGATCAGTCTCTGAGGAGGTGTCTGTCTCCACAAAAGCAAAGCATTTTGACTTTTTTTGGATTTTTTCTGACCTACAGAATTTAATTTTAATTTTAATTTAATTTTTAGACTTTTATGCCGCACCCTCTCACAAAAGCGACTCTGGGCAGCTTACAGGGATACAAGATACAGTTACAAATTACACATGATCAAATAACATCATACTACGGATTAAAAATCATCACAATTTAGATAAACCTACAACAATAAATACACAATTAATTAAAAGATTTGGCTATAATTAGCAAAATACTAAAAAACAGATGGATTAATTGATTTTCAACACATTCACAATGGGAAACTGCATTTCGAGCTACAAATTTTTCATAATATGAAAATCCCAAGGAATGCATTAAATTTGTAACTCGGGGTTCCACTGTATTTGGAATTAGATATGGCATTCGAAGGAGGAGGAGGCAACATTGAGATAAGAACAAGGCAGCAACACCATGGTGTCACCACTTGCTGGCTATTAGGGCAGAACACAAGGCTTTATAAGTTAGCCTTGTCCCAGAGTCAGCTTCTTGCCTGCCAAGAACCCAAATGGAGTGGAACAGAACAAAATTATTTTAACCCATAGAACTACTGTTTGTCCTATTCCTATGGGTGGAAATCAGTCAATCTGCAGGAGTGTGCAGCTGGCTACCTGAGCACCACAACAGACTCCAAGCTCTTCATTTTGGCAAGTTGAAATGTGTTTGTGTGCATATTTCCCAGTGCCATCCTATGCAGCTGGAGCAGTCAGTGGCTGCTGGAAGTGGCCCATGGAATGGACTGAGGGTAGCATAATGATAAACTTGGCATTTCTAGATTTCCCCTTGACTGTTAGTAGTACTTAGATTGTGGCCCCACCTTTGGTCTAATTCTTCTGTGCACTTCTCGTGCAACAACATGGCAGTGGTTTACACCATCAGCAAAATGTTGTTTAAATCATACTGAATCATGAAGCTGATCAGGAATTTACTTTGCTTAGTTTGAGTCAGAAAATTTTATATGTGGCAAGCCATGTACAACAAAACAGCTGATGTGTTTTCCTGCCCACAACTTCAGTGCTTCAGAGTTCAATGGTAGCAACAGAATTTCCAGACCAACATGTGGCAAAAGCCTGTAGTTTCATGCTGCACATTTGATGACTATTTTTAGGGGGGGGGGGAAGCATTTCAGGTTAGCAAATTGGTGGCAACATTGGGTAGAGACACAGATGGTAGAGTGTTACAATTTTTTGATGTCAAGCAGGCGCAGGATAGAGCTGAATTCCACCTGGAATGGACACACATGGTCCCAAAAGGTTAGGTTTTGGGGGTTACAATTGTTGGGCAATTAACACAGAGCTTTGTCCTGTCCAGGAGCTAGCTCAAATACTCTGGAGGGGTGGCTGTTTTGCCATCAACCAGGAGCTCATTTTACCAGATACCAATTTTGGTCATGATAAAGCACACCTTGGCAACCTTAGTGTTACACTATGCTTGTTTTGGCACAGACTCATTCAAGATAGATATAGCTTCGACCATGGTAGCAATGGGACTCTCTTGCCAAAACTGGTTTGTTGGAGGTCTCATTGCAATAAGTGCTATGTGTGCTTGTTAGTGTAGAGTTTTACATTATGTTGTGTTGTTACCTTCTAGTTTCTGTGGATGGAGGCATGTGCTCCTCTGCAGGGACAGTATCCTTTTCTAGGCAGTAGTTTTGATCTTCATTTAGGTGTGGAAGATAGGTTGACTTTGGAATGGAGGGTCAAATGTAGGAGGTGCTTGCCAATGTTGTTTGGGGAATGCTCGGCTATGGCCCCAGATGTTTTAGTGATACAGCTTGGATGAAATAATGTCAGCCAGATAAAAAATAAAGAATTGACTGTGAGGGCAATGAGGGATTTTCAGGAAATTGGGAGCTGCTGGCCAGGGCCAGCTAATCTGGACTGAGTGTAATGTTGCTTGGATCAGGCAAGGTGTGGTATAAATATGGAATTGAGGCATGGGTCTGCTTGAATAGTAGTTATTACTTTTTGCCTGGAACACCTAGGCATGTGATTCAATTTCCCTGAAATATTTTGGGGTGATAGGGTGTACCTTTCAGATGCAAGGACTGATACATTTTTAGCAGATCTGAATAAAGGGGATTATTAGCTGTGTTTTGACAGCTGGTGGGGTAGTGAATGCAATCTTAATAATGCAGGAGTCTTGTTAGCAGAAGGGATCTGCCTACATCAGTGTTTTCTAACCTTTGGTTTTTGGACGTCAATTCCCAGAAGCCTAGATCAATTTCCCAAAGCACTGATCAGCCAATGTACTGACTGAGGCTTCTGGGAATTGAAGTCCCCCTGTGGTGCCTGGGCCCCATGTTGGGAACCACTTCCATAGAGTCATGAAAACATCATTCCAGTATCCCAGCTCTTGGGGACATGAAAGGAGCCTCATTTAGGTGTTCCCTGAGCAGAGTTTCTTCTGCAAAAATCCTTTCAACCCAGAATAATTTCTGACACAAAATTATTATTATTAGTGACAAGACACCAGGTTATAAAGTGAGAGCACAGGAAAAACATCTTCAACCAAGCATGGCATTTTCAGAGATTTATATATTTACTCAATAGAGATCAGTTTGGACTTAATTTCATAGATTCCAGCTTCATTACTGAAGAACTCTGTTGGAAAAAGTGACCTGAATATGCAAGTTGAGAGAGATGAACAAAGGAAACAGATAAAACTGAAGCATTCAGGAAAAACTAAAGAATGCTGCAATAGACGGGTCAGACAAGATTGCTGAAGAACAACAAATAAATAATATTTTGCTTTTAAAGCACCATCCATATGTTACATATCTTCCCTCAAGGAAACAACTGTGAATGAAGATTAGTTTAGCAAGAACTATCTGTTTCCATGTAGAACAATCTTCAGAATCAACCTGACACTGCAATTTCCTCTAGACGTATTTCTATCCCTGGGGTCATCTTCTAGTATCTAAATCAATGCATTTTGCACAATTTTTCTCTTTCTTCGTCTTGTCTGTTCTTCAAACATCTAATGATAACAGTTGACTTTCTGAAGCATGATGAGTGCTATTCTGAAGATCTCCTGCCAACTAGAAAACAAGGCGCAGTAAAATGTATGAATACAAAATGTTCCATAAGAGATCCAATGTCACTGGTAAGTCTGCAATATGATAGAAACAAGGAGTCCAGGCTACTTCCTAGATGCCTCTCAGAGGCAAAAATATTTGTTTTCATTTTTATGAATGTTGATGGCAACCGTCTAAGGGCCTTTATGATAAGAGGAGAATAACATACACTAACATATACAGAAGTATGATTCATTTGTCTATCAAGTCATCCTGGGGGAAAAAAAGAACAAATGCTCTAAAAACCACTATGGCTTACAGTTGTTCTTGCTGCTTTTTAAAAAGCAATTCAGTTTCAAACAAACACAACAGCAAATCATTGACACAATGTATTCATATTACATTATGTCTCTCCAATCCAGAAATGGTACCTGTGAACAAAGTGCTCTTGAAATATAGTGCTACCTTGCTTAAAGAGCATAATGCGTTCCATGGGATTGCTCTTTAAATGAGTTTGCTCTTTAAGCGAAACACCATTGTAAGTGACCAATTGTGACTTCTGGCGGGGAGGGGGGGATTGTGAACCCTGATTTAGTTGTTGGTTTTAGTTGTTAAGCGAGGCGACCATTCAGAGAAAATGCTGCTCTTTAAGCGAGTTAATCTCTAAGTGAGGGGCTCTTTATGCGAGGTTTTACTGTACTCAGAACAAGTCCTGAACATTCTGTCATGTGAGGCAAAGTATTACATAGCCCATTTCACCTTTACAAGTCAACTAGAATTGAAGTTATATAACTGAATTTGCACAGAATAACACCCTTCCTTCACCATAAAAGCCCATTTTATTGGTATAAGCAAATCAAAAGGAAAGCAATCACACTTATATACTGCCCCATAACGCTTAGTGCACTCTCTGGGCGGTTCACAAGTTAATTAGCATTTCCCCCCAACATCTTCTTCTTTTTTAGTGCCCAGATCAAACTGCCAAAATGAAGCCACTTTCTTGGCTTTGTCGTTGGCCAAACTTAAGTCCTCATCAATATGTGTTTCTGGCAGTAATTGGCAGACCGATATCTTTCCACGTTCACACAGCATGTTATTATCCTCCAGCAGTCTCCACTTGAGCATATTGGTCTTACATTTAGGCACTCCAACCCTCAGCCTATTCAGAGTCCTCCAAGAGATGTATGTGATGCTGAGTTTCTCAGCCATATACTCCTTCAGTGTTGTTCCTTGTCCAGTGAGCTCCTTCCTCCATCTTGCAATTTGCTCTTGCATACCCACAAGAATGTTTGTTCTTGGACCCCAATATGTTGGGTACTCATTTTACCCATCTCGGAAGGATGGGAGGCTGAATCATCCTTGATCCCTGGTCAGGATCAAACTCACAACCTTTTGGTTGCAGAACAGCAGTTTAACCACTGTGCCACCAGGAAAAGGTGATGCATACTTTGCACGTTGAGTCTTGGCATCTGTCATGAAGTGATGCCCTGTACAGCAGTTTAACCACCAGCATTCATTCAGTAGCTAGAATACAGCTCCTTTCTACCAAGTATGGAAGAGAAACTGTGAAAGCTACTGTAGCTTGTAGCGACTTCTGTGTGCTTGCTTCTGAACATGGAAGAAAAAAACCAATACTATTCTAGGCACTGAAGGTGCAAAAATAAGAGCACTTTCACCAGTGTTTGCTTCTTTTCCCAGGGATCAGGTGATAACAATAATTGGAGTAAACCAGCCTATCCACAGAGCATTTCTACTTGCACTTTTCTGGATCCCTCTCAGGGGCTTTTACTTTTTTGCTGTGGATAGGATTGCTCTATTTTGGTTGGTTTTCTGTTGGAAACAAACCAAAACAAACTTCTTTAATTTTCCAGTTTTTTTCAGTCTCACTATTTCATTAGTTTATTAAACAGAAATCTTATCTACTTAAGCATATGGAGAAATTTGTAAACTAAAATCTTTCTTCATGGAGAGAAAGAAGCATTTTTAATCACTTAGTGCAACACTGATGCACTCCATCACTTAGAGTTCATTTTTTTTAAAAAAATAAAGAAACATCCCAGAAACAGTAAATGATAAAGGGCAAGGAAGAATCTGTCCATTTACAGATTGCTGTACATTTTGCTACTATAGAATATATGGTAAAGAGACAGATCTCTGACTGTCTCCCATTTACCAAATAACATATTGACAATGCATCCATGAATTAAAACACATGTACAGTAATACACTGGATAACGATTGCATTGGATAATGCTAGAATCGATGCAAGTTTTTTGGAAAAAATTTGCATCGGATAACGATTCTGGATAATGATTCTTAGCGTTATCTGAGGCAATAGTCTGTGGGTGTGGGGTGGTTTGGGTAGAACTACCCAATCCACCCCCCACCCGCAGCGGTCTCTGCGACTGCAGTAGGGTCGGGGAAAAGCACGCGCCTTTCCCCCGACCCTACTGCAGTCGCAGAGAGAGCTTGTCTCTCTTTCCCTCCCTGTATTTAAATTACAGGGAGGGGGAAAGAGAGAGATGTGATTGGTTCGAACAAATCACGTCTCTGTCTTTCCCCCTCTCTGTAGTTTAAATACAGGGAGGGAAAGAGACAAGCAGTCTCTGCGACTGCAGTAGGATCGGGGGGGAAGGCATGCCTTTCCCCAATCCTACTGCAGTCGCAGAGACTGCTGCGGGTGGGGGGTGGCTTTTAAGGCAGGGAGGAAAAGGTCTCTTTCTTTCCCTGCCTGCCTTTAAAGCAGTTTGTCCCTGAAGTCAGGGCTTTTTTTTTAAGCGTTGTTCGATGCATGCATCAGACAACGCTAAAAATCGGATAACATCATGATTTGTGGAACCAAGTCATAACATTATCCGGGGTATTACTGTACTTTGTCTTGTGAAAACCACTACTTATCCAAGAGTATCAGCAAAGTCAGTTTTCCCTGTTTTCATAAAACATATCCTATCCTTATGTACATCTAATCTCCTATTAAAGATTGAGTTTATTCCAGCTAACAAATCCCATCTCATCTCACCCTACATGGCTTCCCAATGTGTCTCTTTTGTAATTCATGATCAGAGATATTTTTCTATGGATCAGAGTGAAGGTGCATATGTGCACAAATGCACACAAAGTTAAAACATCACAGGGCAATAATTGTGTACTGCACCACTTAGGTAAAGTTAGTCCTTGCCCCCAGATTGCACAGAATGCTGTTTACCTTCCCACCAAAGTGGTACTTTTTTATCTACAGTACTTGCAATTTCTTCCTTCCAAACTGCTAGGTTAGCAGGAGCTGAACAGAGAGGGGAGCTCACTCCATCATGCAGCACTCGAGTCTTGAACTGCTGACCTGCCGCCTTCCAGTCATCAAGTCCAAAATCTTAAGCCCTGAAACACCACAGTCCAAGACTGAAAATTTCCTCCTGGAATTATGAACAGATATGAGGGGGGGAAGGATGGAAATTTTGTTTCCTTTTCTTTTTCACCCTTCTTACAGGAGCCAGATAAAAAGAGTCCCTTGAGAGATGTATGCACTGAAATGCAAGGATAATCCAAAATGTCGTATAGCCCTCAATCCTACCTGTAGTGACCCTATGTAGCTCATTCCAGCCCATGTAGACAAGTGTTTATTCTACTCCAATTGGTGGGGGTTTGGTGGTACCAACAGTCTCACCTATATTAGGAGGAGAGGCAGTCAAAATAGTAGTGGTGGGGAAACACTTCTAAATAATCTGATCTAGGCAAGGGCAAGATATAATGGATTCTGGAAGGAAAGTCACAATAGTCCACAGAACCAGGTGATTAAGAACTGAACAGCTATTACATAATGACACTAGGAGTAATCCAAAATTAAATTTCAGATCAGAGTTCAGAATGTTGTTTTTAAGAAGTTAAACTCAGGCATTGACTATTATTTTAAGAATATCTTGATAGCAACAGTTACATCATAATAGTGGTGACAGTAATTATGATTAAAATACACCAACAAATATAAAAATGGCCACAAATTGGGGGTTCTCAAACATCTGTCACACATGTTTTTCACTACAAGCAAGCACACGTGACCTTCAGCATAGCCTGTGTCTTTAGATGTCTGTGCTGTCTATGGCTGGAAAGGATTCTACTATCCAGGGCCATAGCCAGGATTCTAGATTGCAAGGGGGGGGGGGTCAGGATTGGCAACAAAGCCCCTTTTCAATGCATTCCTATGGGAAACCATGCTCTGTCATCCTGGCCACTCCCCGGCTATGGCCCTGCTACTATCTCTCCACTTTTGGGGAAATGATCTGAAAGTTTAAAAAGCAGTGCTCTTTTTCCTGTCATTTTAGAGATTTCTAGTGCCCTGGAGTACAAAGCAACTAAATGAGTACAGCTGAGTACAAAATGAATCAGTCAATTGCTTATCTAGACAAATATTTTGATAATAATTTATATGGCTTACAATAGTGAGATCAGAACACAGATGCAGTTACACAGATATCTCTGATGTACATTAATTTGAAGTACTCACTTTGTGGTAAGAATAATGATAATGAGACTCCATCGTCATTTTTGGATAATTGTTTTATGTGGAAAACAGGGCAATGATCTGTGGTGGTGATTACTGACTAATGTGATAAGTATCTGTTGCAGAGGTTTTCTTCTCCAGATTTATCAAAATACTCTTTTAGGCAGGAGGTACATGAATGTGTTTAAGGATTATTTATTTTGTTAGAATATTTATATGTCACTCTATACCTTGGCACTCCAAGCGTTCTTGAACTTCAATTCCCAGAAACCTTGATCAGCAGGAGTACTGACTTGGGCTTCTGGTAATTATAGTGCAATAACACCGGGAGTGTCAAGGTTCCACATCACTGCCCTGTTAACAGAAATGTGACATTTCTGTTAACAAGAATTAAGTGAATATGAGCATCATGCTTCTCAAAGTGGTTAGAAAACTCATCACAATTCCACATCTGGCTTCTCTGATACAACATTCTCATTGTGTATCCTTGCTCATTTCTTTTGCCCTACTGTGGTTCTGATCACACCAGTTGTGATGGTTTCTGAAGACTTTCAAAAGTATTGAGCATAAGTGACCATATGGTGAGTATACATCTGAAAGACATATAGTGATGCTGCCAAAATTCAGCACAGGTATGCATATCTGCTTGCTCTGCTTGAAGCCTCTGAACAGAAATGAAACCAAATTTTAGAGTGACCATCCAGAAGGTACTCTCATTATTTTTCCAAGTTCTTTTCAATAGTAGGTGGTATAGAGTATGGAGTAGAAAACAGGGGGAAGGAGGAACAGAAATAAATGAGAACTACTTGTGATGTACATACTGTACTGTGTGTTGCACCCCTGAATTAGGAAGTCACTTGCTGAGCTATAGGGAGCCTCAGCAAACAGAAATGTACTGCATTACCATAGACCGCCATGGAGGTGTTCTTCATTGCCTCTTTAAAAGTCACTCCTCCACCCATATAGGTACAGATCTACCTTCTGTTTACCCCTGCCACAGCAGTATATCTTGGGGTGGGGGTGGGGGACTACACAGATGTAATAAGGCAGAGTAGATTCATTTTTCTCTCTTTCACACACAAACAGATACAAATCTGAAAATAGCAAAATGTATGCTACATTTTCTGGAAACTTGTCACTTTGTCATAGCCTAATTTACCATTTGTTCTATATTTGGTGAAAAGTAAAGCGTGCAGTTGCTCATTAGTCTGCAGAAGTGATTACTACTGAATACCAAAGTGGAGTAAAGAGAACATGGCTGAACATTTTGAAGTAGGAAAATACTAACGTTTTGTGTGTGTGTGTGAGAGAGAGAGAGAGACTACCAATTCAAAATTCTCTATGTGTTTGGAACTTGGAACTTGTCCTATAGATGCTTTTAATATACAGTAATACCTCATATAACATTAGTATCGAATAACACTAAAATCGCATAACATTAAGCAATCTGGGGGGAAGAATTGCATCGGATACAGTGATGGGATGATAAAAATTTTAGTACCCCACCCTGACGTCATCACAGTGGGGGCGGAGCTAACGTCATGACGTCATGGGTGGAGCCAACGTCATGACGTCATGACGTTGTAGGCGGAGCCAAAATAAAATAAATTAAATAAAAATAAAACACACACACCCCTCAACCCACACACACAAAACCGTTAATAAAATAAATAAATAAAATAATAATTAAATAAAAATACACCCAAACACCCACCCACCCCAAACACAAACCCCACTTACAATGGGGACCGTTGGGGCTGGCCCCGAGCCTCGGCGGCGCGCCTCGGAGGAGGAGAGGGAGAAGACCTCCTTCACCAGGAGGCAGGAAGCGTTCCGGCCGCCACAGACCCCACAAGCGTCCGCCTGAGCCTCCGAGCCCAGGATCCCATCACAGCCCGCACGCTGGCAGGGACGACACAGGAGGAACGACGTCTGAGGCCGCTCGGGGCAGGGAGGGGGAGTCGCATGCTCCAAGGACCAACCCAGCCTCCTCTGTCTCCTTCCCAAGGCTGTGCATCAACCCCAAAAGCCCTCGGGGTCCCTTGAGGGGGGGGCAGAACCCCTCGCCCCCACCCCATCTTCCTGGACTCACCAAGCAGTGGCCACTGATGCAAAGGTCCCAGGATTGGGGGCTGCAGGGCGTCCCGTCCAAGACTCGCCCGAAGGTGTAGTAGAAATTGTGCCCCTCCGCCAGACAGTTCAGGTCGCAAAGGTTTGGGGCTGGCAGAGGGAATTGGGGGGGAGAGAAAGAGGGCAAGAAAGGCCGGAGAAAGGAGGGTCAAGGGCGAGCGGCTGGCCGGAAGAGACGCCCCGAAGAGGAGCCCGGTGTGGCCCTGGAGGCTGGCCCAGCTGCAAAGGGGGCATCAGCATCAGGTGCCACAGATCCCCAAATATTTCCTGCACTCCTGTGATTTGGGCCCATTTGAGGGGTGGATTTGGCCAGACAGCCTGCAAGAGTCAGGCTAGACGACCCCTGGGGAGGCCCCCTAAAAAGACCAGCACCGCAGGAAAGGCCGTGACGGGGCCGATGCCACAATTTCCCTGGAAAGCTGGGATGCCCCAGGCAGGCATGGTAGCTGAGCTCACCTCCGTGGAAGGGGACCCACCGAAAGCCCCCCTCGACCCCCGAGAGCGGCTTCCCGTCATAGAGAGAGCACTGGATGTTCCGGAAAGGAAGGGAGCCCCCCGGGCAGCCCTGCAGAGAGGAGAGGAAAGGAGAGGATGTGGCCAGGGTGGGAGTGAAGGGAGGCAGACAAATTGGTGCCCTCCACCCCAATATTGGAGAAAAAATGGCTCCAATTTAGTGCGCATGTGTCAGATTGAGTTTCTGCGCATGCGCACTAAATTGGAGCCATTTTTTCTCCAATTTTTTTTTTTAATTTTCCTCCCGGTGAGGCGTCCGATCCGGACGCCTCAAAAACGGTTTTACCCCCACGGAGAGCCCTCCGGAAATCCTTAAAACGGTTCTGTGGATCCGGTCAGAACCGGTGTCATCCCATCACTGATCGGATAACATTAAGATCCTATGGGATGCATCAGATAACAACTGCTAAAGCCTGTGTGGTTACAATGTATCTCTATGGCTCCCATAGGATTTTAACATGCATCAGATAACACTAAAAATCGTATAACATCAAGACTTGTGGAACCAGGTTTTAGTGTTATATGAGGTTTGACTGTAACTGTAACAGGATTCTGTTCATGTTGAATATCCCATGGCATACTACAGATTGATCAATGCAGCCTCAAAATGTAGCAGTTTTCATACTCCCCAAACACAATTCAGCTGCTGCCTGGCTTATTTACCTGAAAAGTGTGTTGATTCTTTTAAGGGACACAGTCTGTCATGAAGTTAAAGAAGGGGTGGCCAACTACAGTCCATGGGCTGGACCCGGCCCACAGCATCAAATTATCCAGCCTCGCTGCTACCAGAAGTGGAAGTAAATTGTGCCCACGCATGCACAAATGCTGATGTAAATGCACCCGTGGCTATCACAAATGTGTTTACAGCAGCTGTGGATGTGTTTCATGGCAGGAGGAACCACATGACTGGCCCACTCAACCACGTGACTGTCCCACGGCATGAAAAGTTTGGAAACCCCTGCCTTAAACTGAGACATTGCTCATTATATGGTAACAATTGTTCTTGATACATTTGTCACTTCATCACCCACATTTAAGAATATTACACCCTTAACCTTTGACCCTGTGTGCCAGATATTTTATTTCATTTTCTGATGTACTTATTCGGTTGTTTTGTTTTATTTTGTTGTTTGTTTTATTATATTATTTTTATTACTTGTCTGTGTAACAGAGTGGGAAATATCCCAGATGGATGGTATAAAAATGAAATGAATGAATGAATAAAGAAATAAATAAATTTGTAGCAGGACAAAGAATGAACCAAGCCCAAGACTCTTATTTATTTGGCTTTTCCTTTATTAGTTCAACGAAGGCAGCTCATTTCTTTCTTGTAGTAAACTCCCCCAGTGATGACTGTGGTTACAAATCTATGTGGCAGGGGGAAAACATTACAATTAAATAACTAATAAAAAGCACAAAGTCATTACATAGTACCTAGAGATGACGTGGATACTCTTGGTTTCTATTTTAATCAGACAAGCAACACTGTTGGCTTAATTAAATAAAAAATAGTCACACTGTAAATTGGTAGAGAAGTACTAAGTTACTGTAGTGAATTAGAGGCTAAGACACTGAATTTGATGACTGAAAGGTTGGCAGATCAGCAGTTTGAGACCTGATTACTACACAACAGAATGGGCCCCGATCTCTGTCCCAGCTCCTGCTAACCTAGCAGTTTAAAAGCAAGATAAATAGGTACTGCTTTGGTAGGAAGGCAACAATGTTCCATGTCCAGTCATGCCTGGTACATGACCATGGAAATGTCTGCAAATGAAGATGGAGCTAGCTCTTTGGCTGTAAATGGAAATGAGCACTGGACCCTAGAGTTGGACATGACTGGCTTACCTAACTAAATTGACAACCTGCCTCAGCTTAATGAATATGCTACATGAAGACATTGAACATGCATTCTTCCTAATACTGTATGCTTTGTCTCATCCATTTCTGTAGAAAACCTGTGCAAAGGAAGCCAGATCCATTTACTGCTTAATAAAAGAAGAACAAAGCATACTAGGCTCATTGGACTATTTCTGGTTGGAGGAAGAAAGCTTGCATCCATAAACTGGGCTTAACAACATCCAGTAGCCTCAGTGGAACTGGAATCTTCTTTGCATCTTCTGCCTAACCTCTTCTTTGACTGTCTCCTTTTGCTCTCCTATGATTATGACTTTACCACTTGCTCTACAAATACAGTTCTCTGTAATAGCTCCTCATATGACAGTTTCATAAAATGCATACTTTGTAAGTCTAGTTCTACAAGAAGTCTGCAATGAAATGTGGCTCCTGGGGTACTGAAATGTTTCTTCCCCACCCGCTGGATGAGAGCTAAAATTGAAGAGCCTTGTGAGACAATGGGAGATGCTGTGCATTATAGATAGTCTTGCATATACTAACAAAGGCCCAGATTGGTACTAATGAACTGCGATCAATTAAGTTATTAAGATGAACAATGTAATTTGGCAGTGTAATTAGCATTCAACTTCACTTGGTAGTAGTTATGGTGGGGTTTGCAACAACATTTCTTAAGTGCTAAATTAGTCAAAGTATGGGCGGTGTGAAGTGGGGAGAATTCTGCTGCCAGGTGATGGTGTCATCCATTAAGGACCTAAGAAATATCCTCCCTCTCTTTCCATTACAAGATCTGCATTGTTCAGACTGACAAAAGATCTTAGAATAAACTTTCAAAAGAGTATGAGAAGATGAGATTATAGAAGAAGTAGAAAGAAGTAGAGGAGAATGAAGCAGCCAAGAAGCAGAAGCCCCCCCCCCCCCAGTTGAGTGGTGTGTGTTTTTTCATGTTAGAAATTACTCTGGGTTGAAAGGATTTTTTCAGGGGAGACCCTAATGATGCTTCTTTCATGTCCCCCATTGTGCAGCTCTTGAGTATCAAACCCTGTCATTTCAGTCTACAAACTCAGTGCCTTACCCACTAAGATTAGTGTCCAGTGTCCAACCTGCCCTTCTTGGGTAAGGTCTTGGAAAAGGCTGTGGCGCGGCAGCTACAGGATGTCCTGGATGAAGCGGATTATCTGGACCCTTTTCAGTCAGGATTCAGACCCGGATATGGTACGGAAACTGCACTAATCGCATTGGTGGATGATCTCTGGAGAGAGCGGGATGGAGGCCATCCGTCCGTTCTAGCCCTTCTCGATCTCTCAGCGGCCTTCGATACCGTCGATCATGGTATCCTTCTGGGAAGGCTCCAAGGATTGGAGATCCGGGGCACTGTGTTGTCCTGGTTTTCCTCATTTCTGAGGGGCAGGACCCAGTCGGTGTGGCTGGAGAAGGAGAAGTCCAGTCCTAGGCCCCTTCAATATGGGGTGCCTCAGGGTTCGGTACTTTCTCCTCTCCTATTTAATATCTAGATGAAGCCGCTGGGCGAGATCATCCGTTCCCACGGGGTGAGGTATCATCAATATGCAGATGATACCCAGCTGTACATCTCGGCCCGTGGGGACCCAAGCGGTGCAGTGGAAGTCCTCTCCAGGTGTCTGGAGGCTGTGAGGGTCTGGATGGGGGACAACGGGCTACAACTGAATCCCGGTAAGACTGAGTGGCTATGGGTGAGGGGTCCTGTGTTATCACAGGAGTTGCCAACTTTGGTTCTGGATGGGGCAGTCTTGCCCCAGAAGGACCCGGTGCGTAATCTGGGGGTCCTCCTGGACTCACGACTACTGTTCGAAGAACAGGTGGCAGCCGTGGCCAGGAGGGCTTTTGCACAACTTCGTGTAATTCGCCAGTTATGCCCCCTCCTAGACCGGGACACCTTGCTCATGGTCACACATGCCTTGGTCACCTCCAGACTTGATTACTGTAATGCCCTCTACATGGGGCTGCCCTTGGTGACCATTCGGAGGCTGCAGCTGGTTCAGAATGCAGCAGCTCAGGTAGTGATGGGGTGTGGACGTTATGCTCGGGCCTCACCACTGCTCCGGGAGCTGCACTGGTTACCAGTATGCCTCCGGGTGCAATTCAAGGTGCTGGTCATTACCTTTAAAGCCCTATATGGTAGTGGGCCAGGATACCTAAGAGACCGCGTCACCCTAAGAATGTCTGCCCGTCCCACCAGGGCGGATCGGAGGGGCTCTCTTGTTACTCCATCGGCTAGGGAGGCTCGTCTTACGAGCACTAGGAAGAGGGCCTTCTCCGTGTTCGCCCCGGCCCTTTGGAACCTCCTTCCGACAGAGCTGCGCCTGCAGACGGAGCTCCTCCCCTTTCGAAAGGGTTTAAAGACATGGCTGGCAGGTCGAGTGTGGGGACACAGTAATGAAGGTTCCCATCCAGGATGGCTGATTTAAGGGCAGCCATCCCCCCTCCCCAACCTGGTATCGGTACCTGTTATTACTTGTTTTATCTGTTTTACTGTTTTAAATTTTTTATGAATTTATGAATTTTTAAGGTTTTATATATTGTCTGTTTTTAGATTACCTATTGTGGTAATTCATTCTGTAAGCCGCCCAGAGTCGGGTCTTCCCGAGTGGGGCGGGGTATTAAATGTGAATAATAAATAAATAAATAAATAAATAAATAAATAAATAAATAAATAAAAAGTGGGATTGTCACAATTTCTTGCTGCTATTTCTTTTCTCCAAAACTCAGAGCTAGGGCAAAGAGGAGCCAAACCCCTTTTCTCTGATACCAAAAAGTCCCTTTGTCTTGTCACTTGACAGTTTAGGAAATCTTTTCATTAAATTGCCACAGGGATACATTTGTTTTCAATAATCTCTGCTTATTTCCTCTCTTCCTTTTTTGTCATCACCAGTCTGTAGCTGTCTTTAGTGTGGATATTTCTCCCTTCATTCAGGCTCTTGAAATATCTATTAGGTTTCAAACTCCACACCCCTCAGATTGTACAGAACAGAAAAGGTTTTATTAAAACAACCATACTTACAATGCTTTTTCTTAGGCTTCAAATGCATTCGGCATAATCTTCCTCTCTGTATTGTTTCTTCCCTATCCCAGATTGCTTTCTATGACCCTAAACTCCAAAAATGACATATCCCTGGTCTCTCTACACCAGACTACTCAAAAACTTACCCAAAACACTCTTCACTTCTCTAGTTTCTCACAGCCATTTAGAACTTTTCCTATCAACCTTCCAAACCCTTCTGTCACCCCCATCTCTAACAAATTTACCAAAGCAATGCATTTTCAACAATACACTTAGCATCACAATCTGTGCTATATGTTTTAAACAAGGCAACATGAGAAATAAAATGATGGATGAGGTTTTCACCACCCACCTGGTACACACATACACATGGCAAGGGGTAGTGGGAAATTCAGAAGGGAATTAGACTCATCCCGCCCCTGTCTTGCATATTTGTTTCATATTACATTGCAAATTCTGACAACTATTGTTGTTAACTCCTTAACAGTTTTGTCCTCAGTCAGAAACTTAAAAGCAGCTCATAACTCCACATATACAAGGCCATAGCAAGAGGTTGGCCAGGGTTAGCAGTTTGCCCACCCTACGGGCCTGCACATATATCTCTTTCCATAATCCTCTTTCTAAATCATGTTAATTTGTCTGCATTTGAGACTAAAAGGATTTTATATAATTTTGAAATGGGAATGTACATTCTTGTCATGGGATTCATCAGCCATCTCCTTGTCTGTCAGGGACAGATGATAAATTGGAAGAAAGTGACAGCTACTGATTCATTCTCTAGTTCTGAGAAAGACCTCCTGTGGTTTAAAAGGATTTTTTTTTTTTTTTAGAAATTAGTTGACAAACACCCTTACACCATCTTGTTCCTGACCCATCAGTTCAAAACAGAGCTTTAAGAGGATTTTTCCATAGCTGTTCATTTTCTTCTATACCATTTATTTTTCATTTTCCAGTTAGGAAAGGGTTTCATTTCCATTCATTTCTGCTAAATTTATCAGATAATACTCAAGAAAGAAAGGGCCTGAAGCTTTACAAGTGGAAGAAAGCAAACAAGTAACACTACTCTTCCCAAGCTGTGACGTTCCACTTCCTTCTGCTTTGACTACACATTCAGTACCTGAAAATGTAGTGGAGTTTACATAGTGGTTGTATTCAAGTTCATCCATGTTTAGTGGGAAATCCACACTTGTGTGTGCTCATAGCATGTCCAATTGAAAACATAGTAAATGCTTTGTAAACACAATTTAAATAAATAGTAAGTAGCCCAAGGGACTGCAGTGGTTTAATGGTTAAGATGCTGAACTTGATGACCAGAAGGTTGGCAGGTCAGCAGTTCAAGACCCAAGTGTTGCATGACAGAGTGAGTTCCCATCATCTATCCCAGTTCCTGCCAACCTAGTAGTTCAAAAGTAAGAAACTGCAAGTAGATAAATGGGTACCACTTCAGTGGGAAGATAACAGTATTCTGTGCGCTCTGTTGTCTAATCATGCCTACCACATGACCACAGAAACATCTGCAGATGCAGACAGCACTGGCTCTTTGGCTGTAAACAGAGATGAACACTCACCCTTAGAGACAGAAACAACTGGCTTTTGAGCAACTGGGACCTTTACCTTTACTATATGAAAAGTACTTTTCTCTTTTAGACTACATTCTAGCAGTGTGGCACCTTGTTTTAATGTATTTCGGTGCAGCATGAACTATTTCTACAGGGACAAAAACATTAATCTGACATGCACTCTTATTGCAGAAGTCTGACATAAACACCTCGCAGATCTCTGGAATATGGCTGGTACTACAAAATGATACACATGTTGAATTCACACTTGTTATTTTAAAATATGCTTTGCAGTTTTTTCTGACTCTTTACAACAAGCAAAGCTGCCTTCCAGCCTTGCTCTAGCTTTATTCCTTTGAAGCAGAATTCTGATGCCTGTGGCTCTCCCAGTATTTGGAATCTTAATTCCTACTACTCAAAGTGGCATAGTTCATGGTCAGCAGCTATGTGAGTTGCAGTCCATCATGTAGAGAGCTATGACTCTTCATCCCTGCTTCAGAGGTACATCAGTGTTCCAAACATACACCAAAGCTACCATAGTCTTTCCCCATAACTTTCTAGGAACTGTAGGTTTAAGTGTGATACGGATTTCTCCATAAGCAGTCTCAAAGCTGACTAGGCACTTGAGAGAAGCCTTGTTACTAAAGTCAGTCCAAGTGTTTAGTGTATGTGTTTCTGATGCCAAAAGCTTATCTTTTCCTTCAAATCAACAGTCCTAGTTTTTCACCATCACTATTGTAACCTCTTGCTTTCTAGTACAACTCATTTCTGTTAAGATTGCTAATTCAACCTCATTTCAAATTATGAGCAACAAGCTAATAATACTTCCTATATCTTGAACATTACATTTCATCTCAGAAGTACTGGTCTATTAGGAAAGGAAAGCACACTTATATACCGCCCCATAGTGCTTAGTGCACTCTCTAGGCAGTTCACAAGTTAATTGGCATTTTGTTCCCAACATGCTGGGTACTCATTTTTCCAACCTTGGAAGGATGGAAGGCTGAGTCAACATTGAGCCCTGGTGAGGATTTAACTCACAAGGTTTAGGTTGCAGGACAGCAGCTTAACCACTGCTCCACCAGGGCTCCTATAAAATAGTGCATGAAATCTACCGTCATTTGTACCTTCACAAATGAACCAAAGGTGAATCAAATGAGTGGAGAGATGAGAATATTAAAAATGTAAACAGACAACTGCTCTCAGTGGTTATTAATCCAAACCTGAAAGAAATACTCACTTTTAATTTGCAAATTGAAAAAGACTTCCCCCCCTCCCCCAATCCCCACTCCCATTCCAATTGTGTATTGTGATGGAAACTTTTAAGAAGTTTTGTTGCTTGGGTTATTTTATATGGATGATTAATCTGCTTGGAAATTCATTAGGATACATTCACTGTTCTAGGGATTTTCAGCCACCCCCTTTATTAATCTAGAAGGCTTCATCCTCTTAGCACTTTGTTGATTTGCCTCTGTCTCCAGAGGTCTGTAATATATGCAAGTATTACCTAAATCCAAAAGCAGAAACTGATTGAATTTTGTAGCACCATGTTATACACCAGGAAAGACAAAAATAACCCCTGAAAGCTGCAGAAGAGATTGGGATGAAATTCCCACTGCCAACTTCTCAGCATGCTGCTTCTCAGCTACTTAATATACAGGTAAATTAGTAAAGCAATACAGGAGACAATAGCTGAAGAATGAATGTGTAAGCGCAATATGTAATTATTTCAAACACCTTAAGAACAAAACTGTTGTAGAATTCATATTGGGAACAAACTGCCAGAGACAATTATCTTGAGAAAGGTAAAGCAAAATAAAATACTAGGAGTATTAAACAGACATTACTTCTGTCATCAATCATGAAGGACTGTGGACCGATTGCTAGTTTCCCACCTGACTTACAACCCCACATGCTCAGCTAGCAAAGATCAAGTGGGCTGCTCTATCCAATTATGCAGATGATCTGAAAAGGACCTAATGCACCAAACACACTGAGCATGCCCCCCTGCCCAAGATCCACATCTTGAAGAGGACACAGAGGAACTGTTGCCCCGATGCTTATTATTGTAAGTAAACCAGTGGTTCTCAACATGGGACCCATGCACCACAGAGAATTGACTTAGGCTTCTAGGAATTGAAGTTTAAAAACCAAAGGTTGGGGAAATACTGATGTAGACAGATGCCTTCTGCTACCAAGACCCATACATTATTGAGTTTTTGGTTTGTGTTCCATCTGTACCAGCCTATGACTGGATGCATGCAGGTGCATCCCAGTCACTATGGGAAATATAAAGGGACGAGTTGTTGATTTCAGAGCATTGGTTGATTCCAGAGTATCTTGGAAACTGAAGCTGGATTTGAAATTGACTGATGATGAATAACTTTTGTTACCACTTTCAGCTCATGCTAAATGTGAAGGAGAAAGAGAAATCAAATGAATGGCAGGGAATCAGTTGTCTGGGTATAGATTCAAGCAGACAATATAGTGATTGCCTCCATGTAATTAGAGGCTTATTTCTGGTAAAAATTAATAAAGAGCAAACATTTCTCAGCCTTGATTCATGGAAATCAGTTTGACTAGCATCATATGGGGATCTGTAATCCCCATTCTCCTAATTTGTAAGAAGGCAACCTCCACTGAAGAACTGGGATGCCAGACTCTGCGCTTTCTCTTTGCACCACAATTTGGATTGGTCAAGGCCTCAAATCTAGATTTTTCTGAACATCTGTATTGCTAGCCTTCCCACTGATTTGTACTGATTGACAAAATGACTATACATTCTTTTATATTTTCATATAATATGCATGTTATCCCCCCCCCAGGTATTGTTGAATTTAAAGAAGGAGGAAAACTATCCATTGGCAAGCAGTTAATTTCAGGAATTTGCATACTGGGCACTTTGGTTGTTGTGCCTTTTCCATTCCACATTCAACTAGCTGAAACAAGATGTCTGGACTAAATTCAAGCAATAAATTCAATTATGCTGCATTAGAAGTGCTTTTGTTAAGAAGATAAGCGACAGTATGAGAGACTAGCCATTTTTAATGTCTGAACCTCTGGACCAAGTCTGGAGCACTCAAAGCCTCTTCACCTTGGCTTGGAATCAAATCTGGCCATTCCACTTTGCTCTACAACTCACACAAATTGGGCTGGATCAGACTTGTTTGGTTTTAGATTCAGAGGAAGCTGGTGCATACCCCTCCCCCCAACCTTTTACAAACAATAAAGCATAGAGCCAACAAGGGTTATTGGTCAAGTCTGCTATATGAAACTTCTAGGTCAGGAAGAAGGATGGCTTTCAGTACTGACGATCTGAATCACATGTGGGCATAGATTACCAGCACATATAATGTACCTCTTATGAACTTCCAAGTCTATGTGCTCATCTATTTCTGAGGGTAGAATGTTCTTAATAGCTGGAATTTGCTCTGACTTAGCAAATTTCTTCTTGTCTTCTGACACCAAATACGATCTTGTTATCTCTTAATATAATGCAGTGTATATTTACTTATTCCAACAATTAGACTACTTTTTACCCTGAATAAAAAAATTTTGGTCACTTGCTGAACAAATGATCAAATAAGAGCTGAAGAATTCTTGCTCAGAAATGTAATGTGACAGTGAGTGCTTGTCTAGTTAGCTTGTATTTCTCCAGCTCAGCTGCAAAAGAGCATTTATGACCAGGGGAAGAAATGCAATGACTGAAACAAAGACATTCATTTTGTGAAGCAAAATCACTTAAGTGCATTTTCCATTCCACATTCAACTTGCTGAAACAAGATGTCTGGACTAAATCCAAGTGATAAATCCAATTATGATAAATAGCCAAATTCATGAATACCAAAGAATTACCTGACTACAACATAATTACTAATACGATCCCCCAGAGGCTACCATAAAACATGGCAGCAAAATCATCATTGCTTTCATCATGGTAATTATAAATCATCATTGTCATTTCCTCCCTAGGATTGTCTGAAGAAAGTCTCCTGAATTTTTTTTTCACTATCCCATGCCTTGCCATATTCCCGTTCAAGATGTATTAATTTAGGTTTCTTGCTTAATTGTCCAACAAATCATTTCTGTACATTAATAACACAGTCCAGAATTTAAGCATGACTACTTAGGTTTTATCTGATTTATGGTTATTTGATTGAGACAAAATTAATGTATATATGAATACATTAAAAAAACATAGGCTTGAATTCATATAGAATAAATAAATACATAAGGGAGAAATCCATGGGTGGCTACACAGTATTTTATAGTATGCCCATTAATATGTATTTTCTCCTTATGAACAAGAGGCATTTTGGTGATTTATTTTTTGCATCAATAATTATTTCTCTATGTCAATGAACTAGACACTATTGTTAATTTATAGTTGTTTATTGTATAAATATATATTTAATAATAATTTTACTCATTAATGCAATCAGTATCTCATTATTGTGTTAGAGCTTGCCACCAAGCTTTACACAAGAGTAAATTGTTAATAGGCTTCTGGTCATTTTGTCTTAATTTCCCCATCTTTTCCATTCAGATTTAAGGTCATCTAGTAGACACCATTTTAACTTAACAATACATTTAAATTTAATTTCTAAACAGTACAATCTAGCTACCAGGTCTAGGAATGTCAGGATATGTATGATGAATACACTGGGGCTTCATACACAAACAAGATTTACAGAAATTCATTTTTAAAACTCCGTTCCCATGTAAAAAATAAGAACACATGAAAAATATGAGAAAACCAAAGGAACATACAGTCGTTACCTGCCTCCTCCTCCTCCTACTCCTCCTTCTTTTGTATCTGATTTCAAATATTGGTGATCATCATGGTGATCAGCCATGAAGACTGTTCTGCAAATATAATGCCATGGCCTTTCATCTGCCTTCCACATCACAGCATGACACATGTACCACTGGTCCAGTTCCATCAGTCACTTTCTGGTCCTGAGCCCTTTTGGCACACAAAGTCCTCATCAGCCCCAGGCCAGTATTGATGAAGCTGCTGCCCTCCATCAAGATGGATTTAAGTGGGATTCAATCCACTTGGGTACCATCACCCTTCCCTGTGGACTTCTCCAAGGTCGCTAGTCCTCAGGGTTGTCAGGTTACTTAATCACTGCCTGACACTTGGTGTTGAGTCATTGGCAGTATGGTCTACTCTATTACCATAGCTGGATGGCATGCCTACCTGAAGCAAATAAGGAAGATGACTACCTTACCTCTTTCAAAATGGGGTTTCCCCACTGGTTGCTGCTGCTGAAAACCTACTTTCTGGAAATCCCAATAATCTAGCCTTTCTCTGTGTTCATTAGGACATATAACAAAGCTTCCAGTGATGAAAGCCTAAATTTGCCTGTTTCTTTGCTTACCACCTTTCTTCATAGGTAAGGGAGGCAATGGGTTTTACATTATTTAAAAGCTAGCATACAACACATAATAAATAAATTATAAAAAGCAAATGCTCAAACCTGCTGCAGAATTGAATTATGTGAATTATTAAAACATAAACAAACTTTAAAATATGAGGATTATCAGCCACCATCACATAAAGTGTCCAAATTTAAATGCTTAAAATAGAAAGGAAGGGGTCCCAGAAAACCTCCAGATAAAATGAGATGAACCTATTTTCTCCTGAGTCCCCTGCCCTTTCTTCTCTTTTTGAGGATTAGCCTGAGCTTGACAAAGCCTATCTTGTTGTTTCTGTAACCCCTGTGGACTTTTCACCTCAGCCCAATGGGTAAGGAAATACTAGGAAGGGGCTGTGATTCAGAATTTGAATTAGAAAGAGTGGGAGAGCTGGAGAGGCAGGAAAATAAGACTTTTGCCACTTTGGTTTAGGTATTAATTTCAATAGGTTTGTGCAGAAAGGGCACTGGAAGGGTGGATCCACACAGTGATCTTATGCATTTGCTTTTGTATTTGATTTTAGGGTTTTAGGGACCATATATGGAGCTGATTCCTCTATGTTGCAGATGTCCTGCTTCAGTTGATAGATATATTTGGGACTTTGTCCTCATTTGATTTCAAAAAGACATCTGTATTCTTTAATTTTTCAATTTTTTGAAATGGTAGCCGTGTCAGTCAGTGTTTCAAGCATATCAGAGAGTAAACAAAACAAAAGACAAACAATGTTGTGGCACTTTAAAGACTAACTGCTGTATTTTAATAATAGCTTCCATGGATCAAGTCCATTTTGTCAGACAATTTAATTCTTCAAGCAACACCTGTTTTGGTGCTGATGAAGAGAACTTGAGGTGTAAAAGTTTTAGCATCCAGTTTTGTTATAAACATCCTGTTAAGTTTGTGTTTTCAGTGCTCATTAAATATAGGCTTCTTAAATATGTTACTTCTTAAGCTAGATTGCTGCTTTCATGTGTAAGAGAGGACTGTAACCCATTTTCAATGTTAAAGTAAGGTTGTACTTCCACTCCAGTCAACATTAGTGCATGAACTAGAGATCAAGGTAACAATCTGCTTTTTGCCCAAGGGGGTAAAATGTTTTGGGCCAGCCCTGAGAGTAGGACACACAAGCAGGGTGCTACTCCTCTTCCCACACATGCAGTATGCATGTGTGGAGTGCTTCCTCTTCTTCTTTCATGCCCTGGACTGTCAAAATGAAGCCACCTTCTTTGCTTTGGGGTTGCCCAAACTTAAATCCTCATTGGTGCATGTTTCTGGCAGTAATCAGCAGACAAAGTAAATGAGCTGGATTATGTATGTCTCCACATTTACACTGTATGTTGTTGTCCGCCCGCAGCCCCAACTTGGTCTTGCCTTTAGGGACATCAGCCCTCAGCCTATTCAGTGTCCTCCACATGACATAGGGGACTGAGATCATCAGCCATATCTTCCTTTAATGTTGTTCCTGGACAAGGAAGCTTTTCCTGGATCTGAGCTGGCAGACTTGAGGCTCATACCCATTTAGAGGGTTTTGAGGGTCATTCTCTTGCTTAGTTCTCTAGGAGTCCACTGCTACTTCTATCCTGATCTTAGGTGGAGCGATAACAACAATATGTAGAGTGCTTATTTTGCATGAGCCAGTAACTTTTCAGAATTAGATACTCCAAACAATTCTGGGATTCCACATGCATGTCCACTCACAGACAGTTTGCCTGCTACCAGATGTCTGTATTAGGAGATGGGATCCGTATACATGATCTCTCCATGTGTTGCAATTGTTATGGGGTGGGTGTGGGTGGGGGAGGAGAATCTTGAGAAGTATACAAATGAAACAACCATCAATGAGTACAAGCTGTCACACACAAGTGCACATAAAACTTGAAAGACTTCATTTGCAGTGTATCTGAAAATACATACATATAAAAATGTATCTTGCTTACTGATCAAAGAGCCAAATTATATGCCTTTCTGGTAAGGAGACCCCCTCTAAGCCTAGTGGGAGTTACTCAAAGTGAGGGTACATAAAATTGCATTCTAAGTGCTAATTAGTTAAACAACAGTTAGATAAGAGAAGTACAAGCAATCGCCATCAGGTTCAAAATCTTCACTCAGTTGAGTGAAAGCTCTATTTCCAGAGTCTGATATAATACATCTAAATCTCCCCCTGTCTAAAAGGTCACCAGCTTTTACTTCTCCTTTATAGCTGTCATGGTTAATCTCCTTTATTGACAGTAGGCCATGAAATACTTGGTTCTATCAAAGAGATACAGATACACTTCATTAATACCCACTCAATGCATTATTCTCAAGGATAACCCAAATGATGGCATTGCAAATAGGCATTATATTTAAGTTTATCATCTCCATCAGCAGAAAGGGCCAGATTCAGCAATCTATACATATAAAAAGGCCTACTTAGTCAAGTGTATATATTTCTACTTTCTCGGGTGTTATGCATAGAATGTCTATGCCAATTACTTATAACAACCATTATAATATATCTATGTTTCAGTGGCTGGCTTTTTTTATTTTAAAAGTAGAGCTATTCACTGAACTTGTAACTTTGATAGTTGAGTCTTCAGAACTGAAGAATTTTATTTTATTTTTTATTGGCTTCCTTAAAGAAATATCAGTCTCTCTGTTCTCTAGGAAAAAAAGCAGCTTTTTCCATGGAGTAGATACTTTAATACAAAGAAAAGCAGCCTTATTGTCTAGCTAAAATGGTGATGTAAATCTGCAGTGTGTTTTGCTTCTGACTAAAATGAAGTCAATGTTCAGATTTAACAAGAATTTGGAAAGAAAAAATGTTTTTCAAATGAGTTTTGTGACAGCTTAATTAATTAATGTAAATCTATTGTAGGTTTTATCACTTTGTTCAAATATCATTTCAAAATTGGAATGTATCAAGGTGACATGAAATGGGTTCAAATAGAGCACTGTTTCATTTAAGTTAGGTCAAAACTGCATGAGTGAACAAGTTAAATGTTGGCTGAAAGTGAAACTAAACAACCAATCATCAGAAGATAAAATTGGTCTGTGTACTATATGTACAGTACAATTCATCCAGACCTTGATGACTGAATCTTATTTATTTAAAATAGTTTTCTCTTCCTCTTGAAAGGTATCTTAAGCGATGAACTTTTCAGTATTTTCCAACAAAGCCTGTGTTAGCTCCTAATGACCAGTCACAAATGAAATAAATCAAATATGCAAAAACAAAAGATGTGACAAAGATATTGATACCAAAAATTTTGAATTAAGCATCATAATTAATCACAGCGTTTATTAAATAACAACACTCACACACACAGATTCCAAGACATAGGGCAAAGGGGAAGAGAAACCAACATGAAAACAATCATGTGCAGAGCACAGGGACCATAAAACAACATATTTGGAAAGGGGAGGGGAAAAACAAGCGAAGAACCTAAGAAAAGTCCTTGCGCAACAATAAACGAACAGCGCAGGGCTGCAAGGGACAAGCGGACGTCCCGTCTCTCACGTACGCAGCAAACAGATTAAAAGGGCAAACAAAGGCTAAATTGTTGGTTTCCCTTCTCCAGAGATCTCCAATTTGTTAAACAATCAAGACATAATGATTCTAACTTCTTTCTTTATTTTTCTACTTAAGAATGAGTCAAACGCTGTAATCCATTCATGTCCGGAACAGTATCCCACGTTGGGTCTGCAGTTTCCCGCCGCAAAGCGCCATTGGCTGTCAGTCCTGCTAGCTCGTCTCCCATTGGAGAAGACACGCTGGCCGCTCCCGCCTCCTGTGCCTTTGATTCAGCCAGCGGAGAACAAAGAGATACATCGTTTCCCCTCGTAAATTCCTGTGAAACCGCAACTATTTTTATTGCTTTAACTTGCAACAATGTAACCCTGCTGAAAACCGGTTTCTCCGCAATTGATGTAACCTGCCGATTCTGTATAACTCAAATCCCTTACCTCATTGCTGCCTTTTGTTCTGTATTTACATGTAATTAAAATGTGTTAATTGCCCTTCCTCCTTCCCAGTTTCAGTCCCCTCCCCCTGGCACGTAGAGTTAGTTTAGGAAAATAGATATAAGCCCTTTAGAGTGGGAGGTGGGTATCTTTGGTTCACATAATATCGTGGGCTGAGATCACGAGCGGGTTTTTCTTCAAAACGATTGAGGGAAGGTAGCTATTTAGTTGTAGGCCTGGCCAGACTATAATCTTGATAGCTTTCCTTTGCTTTTGCTCCCAATAAATCACTTTGTTTTGATCGAATTATCTGTCTCGTTGTAAGTTCTTAGGGTTTCTATACCTCTGCCAGAGAAACGTACCTGGGCCCCAAAATTTTGGGTGACAATATGTTCTCAATACTTAAGGAATTCACTGTTCCAAATATAAGCTATCTGTGGCACTTAGTTTGAGACTAACTGCCCAGAGTGGAAGAATATCCAAGATGGGCAGGATATAAACGTAACAAATAAATACATACTAACAGCAGCCAGTGTTATTCAAGGACCTGAGAACTTGTTCTCATTGCCACCCCATTGTAGCACATGATATCCCTTGGTGTTGTCTGAGACTGCTACTTGCTTTTATCAATATCTCTGCATTGGGTAATTTTTTAGTAAGTCTCACAGAACCATGATTGTATACTTCTTGCAAGTGATACAATAAATGTCTTATAGATTGATAAGTCTCCTTTTGTCCTGAGAATTCCTCTAGGTGCTCACTAATGTAACCAGATCTTAACTCCTGCCAAGTTAACACTGCATCTTCTTTGTGTATCAAAGACAGGATGGCTGCATGTTTCCAGTACATGTTTTGTTGCCTGGAAGAGGTTGCTGTACAAGAGGTTCTATATTTGTGTATGCAACCACTTGTGCAAAAGCGCCATCGAGCACAATTTCTCTATGGAGGATTTGTACTCTTTTAGTATTGTTTGGCTATACCTCACATACTTAGCTTAGAGTCATTATGCTATTCAATCACAGCTGAGCTCAAAACAAGTTGAATGCATTTCCCCAATGCAAATGTATATACAGCTGTAGGTATGGGTTTAATTTGAGCTTTTTTTTTTTTTTTTACAAACTTGCATGCTGCCTGTACTGGGAGTGACTGGGAGGGACTTTTTCTGGTGTGGTTATCTATCCAGCACTAATCTATCATTTCTTTCCACATCTGAATTTAAAGAGAGCCCTGCCTCTCTCTGCTCCATGTTCCTTCCCTCTTTTTGACAGTTGGTATAAATTGTTTGTTGCTGTTGATCTCTCCTGTAGTTGCTAGCATGTGTGCAGCAAACAAAGCAGAACACATGCATCTGTAATTAAAGGTAATTATGATTAAACAAACTTTTAAAAATTATTTCTCTTACATGTCTTTTATCTAACTTGAAAACTTGTCCATGTATGTTTTAACCCTACACACACTGGCTTTTGCAAGCTATGTCAAATACATTGAGGGACAAAAGCAGTGGATATGAATCCACCTGCTGCTCTGTGCACTTGCACTGGACTGTTTAGCACATGTAGCTGAATTTTGGGAAGTAGAATATTTTGGCCTATATCCAATGATTGTCTTGCCTAGAACTGACACTATGAAATCAAAAGAATTTAAATTGAGATTAACAGTCATTGGACCTACTTTAATGTGTCTAACACTAAATTTAGCTTTGTATGCTGTTGCTTGGAGAAGGTATCTCAATTTTTAACCATGCTGTATTAATTTAAGAATGTATTCCCTGCAATGCTATGTTTCAATCAATCATATATTAACAACTTCTTCTTCCTCTTCTGTTTCTGATTTCCTTTTCCCCCTCTGTGGCATCCACTCCATCACTATTTTTGTGTCCCGGTGTTAATTTCAAGAAATGCCCTGAAAGCCTCATTCTTCACTTTGCTATAATGTGTTCCAGGCTACATGACCCACTTCTATGTAGAAACTCTTCATTTATAATCCGATCAAAGTATGTGATGGCAAGAATCTTTTTCAAGCATCGCTGCTGGAAAACATTTAGCTTCTGGGCTATCTTTATTGTAATTTCCCATGTCTCACTTGCATATATCAGAGTTGGTAGGACAATGCTATTAAACAAGTAAAATGTAATAGTGGGTTGTTGTTGTTGTTTTTGCCCTAGACGACCAAAAATAATTTATTCATTGAAATATAGCTGCTGCCTTTCCAATCCTGAATTTTGCATCTTCTTTGGTTCACCCATTGGTGGTCATAGTGTTGATTTAAGTCGGCAAATTTGCAGACCTCTTCAATTGTTTGTTTCCCAAGGTTTGTTTCCCAAGATGAATCTGCTACTTCAGTTTCCAAGCTGGTAGTATCTTGTAGCATTGGTTCAGTCTTTGCCAGTAAAGGTATGTCATCAGCAAAGTCAAGATCTGTTTACTTTGTATTATTTTCCCACATAATTCCCCATTGTCGGTTGTCAATTTAAATTCTCATGTCATAGTCTAGACCAGTGTTTCCCAACCTTTCATTTTTGGGCTTCAATTCCCAGAAGTCTAAGTTAAATCCCCAAAGAACTGATCAGTCAATGTACTGATTGAGGCTTCTGGGAATTGAAGTCTCCCTTTGGTCTAGACCAGTGGTCTGCAAATGTGGCTCTCCAGATGTTCTTGGACTTGAATTACCAGGAGCCCAAGTCAGCACTCCTGCTGATTGGGGCTTCTGGGAATTGAAGTCCAAGAACATCTGGAGAGCCACATTTGCAGACCAAGGGTCTAGACCAGTGTTTCCCAAATGCTGGTGTTTGGACTTCAGTTCCCAGAAGCCTAAGCCAGTATATTGACTGATCAGTGCTTTGGGGAATTGACTTAAGCTTCTGGGAATTGAAGTCCAAACACCAGCATTTGGGAAACTCTGGTTAGACCATGGATTCTCAACCTGTGGCCCAAAGGATGGATGTGGCCCTCAGTACCATTTCATGTTGCCCCCACTGCCTCCACCACACCAGGAAGTGTCATGTGGTGGAGGAAGGGCAAAATGACTGTCTGGCCCCTGAAGCTGTCTGAGGGAGTGTGACCCAGCCCCCAGCTTAAAAAGGTTGAGATCTCCTGGTCTAGACACAGTGGAAACAAACAAGGGTGAAAGGATACACCCTTGTTTAACACCCTTGTTTAATGTTGATAAATTTGGTAGTACACATATAGTTTTAACATAGCAGCTTATATCTTGGTAAAGATTTATAAAGATTTTATAAAGTGCTTTTGGATGCCATAATTTCTCATGATGTTCCATAATGTATCACAATAGACACTGTCAAAAGCCTTTTGGAAATCAATGAACTTAATTACTATTGACTTTTGGAATTGTATACTTTGTTCAATGATGTTTCAGAGTTAGAAAATACGAATGTTACATGGGCGTCCTTGACGGAAGCCTGCTTGTTCTTCCTGCAGGAATTTGTCAACTGTTTCAATTAGATGCCTAATCAAAATAATACTAAAAGCTTTGCCAGGGACTGAGAGGAGTGTGACCCCTTCAAAGTTGTTACAATCAGAGGTGTTGGCTTTCTTTGGAAGCTTTACAGCAACTCATCTACTCCATACACAGGTACTTATTAAGCAACCTTGTTAGCAGCTTCACTACACATTCTTCCTTGTATTTTAATTTTTTTGCAGTTATTTGATCCATGTCTGGTGCTTTATTATTCTTTAGTGATTTGATTGCTTCAGCAGCCTCTGTTTCAGTAATCTAACCAAGGTTAATTTATAGTTCTTGTACATAGGTGTCTATGTTAAAGGTATAAATCAACGTTGGATTTGTTTGGTTTAAAGTCTCTTTAAAGTGTTCAAACCAACAGGCAATTGGCTCTTATTTATTTGTTAAGATTTTGACATTTTATCTTAAATCAGCACATCAGTATTACTTCTTGCTTCAGTCAGCTCTCTAACTATAGACTCCCAACTATAACTATAGAGCATTATTGGACACAACGACACCACACACAACATTAAAGGCAGTTTTACTTGTGCTTCTGCCAATGTGATTTATGCCATCTCTTGCCAAAAATGTCCGTCCGTGCTTTATGTAGGACAAACAGGACAATCTTTACGCAAAAGAATTAAGGGACACAAATATGACATCCGGAATGGCAGCACAGAGAAACCTGTCTCAAACCACTTCAATCTAACTGGTCACTCTATCCAAGACCTGAAAGTTACAATTCTGGAACAGAGAAATTACAAAACTAGGAATGAAAGGGAGACAGCAGAAATCAAATATATCCATCTGTTAGACACGCATTGCAGGGGACTAAATATTAGCGAAGGGTTTCTGGGACATTATCAAATTTGATACACAGATTGCTATCTGATTTTATATATTACAACCTTCCTGCCAATTCTCTTTAGCAAAACAGAAAGTAACCAGGTATAGTGTTTTTGTTTGTTTTCGGACATGAAGATCAAAGGTTGATCAGAATGGGCTTTCTCAGCAACCTTGAGATTGAGTCATTTAGAGCTAATCTTAATAATCTATTGTTGCTAATGGCTGTGTGAAGCTGTATTGTTCTGCTTGCTTGTCTGTCATCTTGCTTGACCACATCCTTCTCCCTTTGACCCCCTGAATTTGGTGTATAAAAAGCATGCCTGTAAGTTTCACTCTTTGTCTGAAGAAGTGGACTTGATTCATGAAAGCTAACAATAAAAATATATCAGTTAGTCTTTAAAGTGCTATAGTGTTTTTTATTTTATTTTTATTTTGTTTTGTTTATTTTGTTTTGTTTTCTGATATGCCTAATTTATAAGTGTGATCTTGACCCTGTTGCTCTTTTTTGTGTACCCCTTTCTTTATTCCAATAATTACAACCTCAGTTTCAGTCACTGCCTGTTTAAAAACTAACCACTGTTCTTCAACATTGGCCATATTTTGAAGAGGTCCCGATAAATTATTAAGTTCTAACTTGAAAGATTCAGCAGTATCATGATTTTGAAATTTGTCAACAGGTATGCAGCAGTATTTTGTAACTAAGCCAGCAGACTGCCAAAAATTCCAAGCTATATATAGATTTTCTATTATTGTTCTTATGTGCTATCGAGTCACTTCTGACTTATGGAAAGCCTAGTATGATCTTCAAATATGTAAAATGCTTAAGGAGTGGTTCACCATTGCTACACACATCCCAAGTGAATTTATATGGCTGGGTAGGGATTTTAACCTAGTCCCAACACTACCCACCATAAAATTATAGGAGTCTTGGGTCAAAATCACCTTATCCTATAGGTAATGTCTAGGTAGGTTTTATTCTTGTTAGTAAGTGGCTCCAATAGAGTGATGAAATTCCATTAGTCTTTCCTTATGAAAATATATGAAACCTAATGATCCTCTCAACATTTGACTTTTTAAATGTAGTGGACTTTCACTCATATAATCCCTGTTCATTGTTCCGCAAACTGGAAATTTTGCCCATTAATCCAGAACTTTTCGAGATCCAAAGATACTGAACCTCCTAACTGGAACAAGATAATGTTTAGGCACAGTCATCATAGGGCTGAACCTGATTATTGGATCCAACAAAATTAGTGGGGCCTGAGACATAAATACTATAACCTGTTCATTTGATTTCAATAAGTCCATTCAGCATTGGCAACATGCACCTCATTTTTCATCAGTTATGGCACCTAAGCAAAACCAGCCACTGCTATCTACATAGAATTACAGGAGTTCTTCTCTTTTCTAGTCATCACTTCCTTAAGGGGGTGGGAGAGCAAAAATGACACTGTCCAATCCCTGATACTTACTCTTAAGTGATTGTGTTCCACCATCAAGGCAACATAAACAAATTTCATTTTATTCATGCAGTTGTGTGGTGCTGCTAATATTTTAAGGATGCAGAAAAATATATATTCTGAATAGATTTGGTTTTATCAGGGATGGCTAGCAGAAATGTAGAAACAGCTATAAAGCAAAGAAAGGTCTGAGTGAAAATAAATTAATGATATCTTCATGAATAAAATGATAGACTTGGATGTCCAATGGAAGTCCTCAATAAAATCAAGTCCATCATCTAAAATCACCCAGTTGTACCTCATAATTGGGAAATCTTCTACAGTCAAACCTCGCATAAAGAGTGTCTCGCTTAAAGAGTAACTCACTTAAAGAGCAGAATTTTCTCTGAATGTTCACTTTGCTTAACAAATAAAACCAACCAAAAACTCGCTTAACAAATAAATCGGGGTTTGCAATCCCCTCCACAATTGGTCATTTACAGTGGTGTTTCGCTTAAAGAGCAAACTCGCTTAAAGAGCAATCCTGTGGAATGCATTATGCTCTTTAAGCGAGGTACAACTGTATTTTCACAAACTTCTGAATTAGAGAATTGTCTTAATTTCCTGATGATATTCTGTATTCTTCACAGGAAATTGTTCTGAGTCAGTACTGTTTGAGGTTAAGTTGAACTAATTCTGCAATTAATTCAATTTCTATCCTTTCCCAAGTGCTATACCTTATAAAAATGGTAATTTCTCACGAGTTCTCTATGAGACTAACATAATATCAATTACACTTGTTTCATTATGTCAAGATGGTTCTCTCTGTTAACAAACCCAACAGGAACAAAACAGAATGTGGCTCAAAGTGCTCAGAGTTTAGGGAAAGGTTTCATTGAACTTTCTTAAGATCTTCCTAGGATGATTTAACTTTGGACCTGAAATAATCAACACATAAGATGCCCTTTAGATCTTTCGCATTATTGCTCCATTAATTCTTAGGCAAGACACCTAATTGTTAGGGACTATAGAAATTATAATTTAGCAGGATTATTCTAATTCCTGCATAGATAGGCATTTTTCCTGTTTACAATCCAGTGACCTTCAGCAAACTACTTTCTCACCAAGTGGTTGGGCACACATGATTAAGTAGTTCTCCTTCAAGTCACTAGCCAAGGTTTAGGATTCACAATGGGATGACTGTACATGGTTAGTAACATTTTACCTGCTGGATTGGTAGTCACTGGTTACAGCAAAAAGCAAAGTTTCCAGGAGTTGTTTGGACTGCTACTCTCAGCGCTCTCACTAGCATAGCCAGCAATGAGGAATGCTACCAATTGCAGCCCAACAACATTTGGAGCCCCTCCCAATTTTTCTTACAGGCTAATAAATCATATCCAACTTGTAGTAACCCTATGAATGAGAGATCTCCAAAATGTGCTGTCCTAAACAAGTCTGCTCAACTCTTGCAAATTCAAGCCTATGGCTTCTTTTGGGAGTCAATCCTTTTTACAACTGGCCTTCCTCCTTTCGTGTTGCCAACAGAACGCTGTTTACCTTCCCACCAAAGTGGTCCCTATTTATCTACTTGCAATTTCTTGCTTTTGAACTGCTCGGTTGGCAGGAGCTGGGACAAAGACAGGCAGTCATTCCGTCCTGGAGTATTTGGGTATCAAAGTGCTGACTGTCGCCTTCCAGTCAGCGTCTTAGCCACTTGAGCCACTGCAGTCCTGCAACTAAATTATTTCACAGCAAATGTTAGGAATATCTTCTTGACAGTAATAACTGTGTCAGTAGCTAGTGGAATGTGCTTTCATTGGAGATTTTAAACAAAGGTTGGATGACCATCTGGAAGGGAGTTTGATACCCAAATACTGCAGGATGGAATGAGATCTTGTCTTTGTCCCAGCTCCTGCCAACCTAGGAGTTTGAAAACAACAAATTGCAAGTAGAAAAATAGGGACCACTTCAGTGGGAAGGTAAACAGTGTTCTGTGAACTCCAGTGTCTAGTCATGCCTGCCACATGACCACAGAAACGATTGCAGAAGCAGACAGCGCTGGCTCTTCAGCTATGAAATGGAGATGAGCACTAAACCCTAGAGTTGGATATGACTAGCTTTCAAGCAAGAGAGACATTTACTGTACCTTTACCTTTACTAATTTAGTTGCATTGCTGAAACCTGTACTTGAGATCCATTGATCTGTGTGAATGTATATCTTCCACAGAGACCTAATGGTTCTCTAACAGAGATCTGGGTCAAGGTAGAGACCTATTGGACATTCTTGCTACTCAATATCCAAGCCATCCCTTTCTAATTTGTGATGATTTCAATACTAGAATGGAAAGCCACATGTTGGAAAAATCCCTGGGATTCAAACTGGAAGGAAACAAAAATACTTCTCAAATCTTCTAAAATAATACCATAAAAAGAAATTGATTATTCCTCTCTCAGCTAATCTATAAATTTCATCTAGTCTGCCTAAATGGCTCTCATTTAGATATTTTTAACTGATATTATACATTCCTAACAGATAGGGGAGGTAGCATAGTAGTCTATGTATTTTGATCAACCACAATGCTCCTCCACGTACAGTCCCTAGAAATAGATGACAGACCTTTCAACAGGTCCGCTCTACAGCCCCAACAGACTTCAAAATGCCAGGAATTTTATATGGATAAAAATGGCAGAAATGGACCTGCACAACTGATCTCAATATAAAATAGATGTTGTTTATGGACAAATTCCAAGAATTACAGCAGCATACCCTTTAAGGGAGCCACAGCATCTATGATGTGTGACAGATAATTACAAGATCTTTGACCTTAGCTGGCTGCTACTGATTCTGATAGAATTACCTCAGCTTGGCTTGATAAGGCTTGTATATACAAGAAAAAGGAATTGAGCAAAGTGAGTAGGCAGATGAAGCATATTGGTTCAGAAGAAGCTAGTGCCTGTCTCCGGAATTATCAGAGATAATATAAAGCCTTCCTTAGAAATAAAAAGAAGGCTTTTCCCTCATTAATAGCTGGAAAACTTGAGGACATGCATTACTGAGGGGAAGAAATCAGGACTCTGGAAGTTGGTAGAGGATATTATTTTTCAGAAGGTCAATGAAATTACTAATCCAATTACAGCTGAAATTTGGGTTACACACCTTAGACATTTTTTGGGGCAGGGGAGTTACCCATATTTGCCGGTGTATAAGATTCATCTGAGTATAAGACATACCCTGTTATTACAAAAACAGCCCACTATAGGCCACTATATACAGTACAAGACACACTCCATTTTCCAGGGTATTTTAAAGGGGGGAGTGTGTCTTATATGCCAACAAATACGGTATTTTCAGAACATTATATGAGACTCCATTAGATATGAACAAATGGCCACCAATCTCTCCAGCTGAAGTTGGGGGATTAATCTCAACCCTAAACAATAATAAGGTTCTAGAAGAAGACATGATTCCTGCTGAGGTATTTGCCTTGACAGGGACTAGTGGTCTCCCATATTAGTTAATCTATTTAGCTATACTAATCTCACTGACCATTTTTCTTCAAGATAGAGAAACAGCATTGTAGTCCAAACCTTTTAAAAAGGTGATCTATCTGATCATCATAATTATAGACCTATAAGCCTTCTGGATGTGGCCTCAAAACTTGGTGCCAGGTAATTAATGGGAAAAAAACACCTCAAATGGGATAACAGCCAACACACCAAAAGGATCAATGTTGTTTTAGTGAATTTTATGATATTTAAGTCATGTTTCATTTTGTAAAGGTCTATGGCTATGTACAATAAAGGTTGAATTGAGAACTGAATTATAATTTTGAACCATCTTCAATCAGTGTAGATGGATCAGCCAAGCTTGCATTTAGGTTGATTTTTTATGCGTTCAGAGAAGTGTGTTTCAATTTATATTGCAATTTGTTTTCAGGAAAAATAATTACAACATTTGCATTTAAATTGTATGCATTTCCTTAAAATATGCCCCTTTTTATGCATTCCCTCTAAAATATGCATTTCTGAGAAGAGAAATATATCACCAGTTCTGGACAAATGTACAGTTTGTAGGAATAAGATCTGAATAGTACTCCATATATTAGTCTAGGAAAGGAGAATTAAGCAAAGCCTGGGGGGGAAAGTTTTTGGGACTATAACCCTCAAAATCCCAAAATAATAGGTCAAAAAGGTTGAACTGCCTGATTTTCAGTTATTTGGACTCAATGACCCATGGTTCCAGCTTCTGATTCAGTTATGCTAATGGGAAATGTATGGTCTGGAAAATAATAATATGGCTTGTATTGAAAAGATTCTGAGAGGCAGCACTGAAACAAAACATTGATGCAAGAGAAGGTAAAAATGGTTGGCCCACCTGGTTGTTTAAAATAGCCAAGGTAGTGACAGGTGGTTGGGTCAGGGTGATAATTAATGCTTCTTTGTGGGAGGGAGTGTTCCCTGCCCCATTGAAACATGTGTTGGTGTGCCCCCTCCTGTTTGTGTGCCCCCTCCAGCATTCATGTCTCAAACTGCTGAATTGCTGACCTTCCAGTTATCAAATTCAGCATCATAACTACTAAGCCACCAAAGTCCCATTTACTTTAATGTACCTAAAGATAAAAGTTTTGGAAAGATACATCAATTTGAGCAGACATTTGGTAAAATGCATTCAACTGTGCAACAGACTGCATTGGAAGGTAGGCAACTCTCCTTCATTGAAGTTTTTTTAAACAGATGTTGGAAAGCCACCTATCAGAAATGCATCAAGTAGGGATTCCTGCATCAGTAGGGGGCTAGAGTAAAGTGTTCTGCAGGATCCCTCTACATTTCTATGGTGGCAGTCAAACAGTCCTACATTCCTAATTGAACCACACTATATTCTGTTTCAATTTGTGCTCTTCTAAAATGTTTCCCCTAACAGTTGGATATAGGTACATATTGTGTTCTTGTGAAAAACTATTTCTCATGAGTGGCAGATTTATTTATTTATTTATTTATTATTCAAATTTATATATTGCCCAAATTGAACGAGCAACTCTGGGTGGCATAAGAACAGTGAAAACATTACAATCATAAAACATTAAAAACCCTTAAACACCCTTAATAGACCTTAAAGATTACCCTCCCCATCAATTATTTAAAAATTATGGTTAAAATAACGACTAAAAGAATGGAGATGCCTACACTGTATAAGTCAGTGGGGTGGGGTCACCACGTCACCAGTGCCCCACACCTGCTTTGCCAGCCAGGTACACTTGTAATGTCCTCCCCAATCCCCACCCATGCTGAAACAATCACAGAAAATTACAGCAGACACCATGGAGCACTAGTTCATATGATGTGTTTCTCTGTAGTCTGTTCCTCTGAAAATGATTGGCAGAAAGTAATAAAGCTGATTGACTCTGTCAACCAGACTCAATGACGATAGGACAATATAGTAGCTATAAAGATGGTTGCATGTGATTCTATAGAAGAAAGACCTGTAGTAGCTCATGATTGTCTTGATATAACATAGCATTGAAAACCTCTTTAAAAGCCACAATAGCATTTGCAACTTTAAAAGAAACAAAAGCAATTGCAGATCTAAAAAGCACACCTAGTACAAGTTTCTCCATAATGGACACATCAAAGAAACATTACTGCACAGTGTGTGCAGCTAAAATACATTCTGAATTATTCAATACTTTAAAAATTGAATAAATTTCACTCACTTATTCAAGTAATAAGACAGGTGCTTTTTTATTCCAATCAATAGTCAACACGTCCATACACAGTTGACATTCATACTGAAAATGCAATTATAAACCTAGATTGCTATAGTCTACAACTGCCTTTTGTAACAGATTATTCCAATACAAATAGGTTAGGGAAAGTGGTTTTAAATGGCTAATCTGTTTTATCTTTCATCCCAGCTGTGGAATTTACTAACATCACAAATGCTGGTTGAATGAATATGCAAAAAATAAAATTAAATTAAATACAACTTGTAAATGTCCAACATGATTTTCTCATTAGTACTAAAGAGAATTACAGTTCGGTGTACCTATAACAATATGCCTCACCACAAATATATACAGATAAGTCATTTTCTTTGTTCCAGCCATATTCAGAAACAAATATAGGATAACAAGCAAGGTACTGGAGTAGCAGGGCCAATCCAAGCCATTTTTATGCCTGAAGTCAAACACCAAAGAGCAATCCAAAAGCCAGCCAAGCAAAAAACAGGATTTGCTTCATGCATTGAGGATCCAAACTCATTAGCTTTGCTGTTAGAGGTGGAGTGGCAAAAGACAACCTCACACACTCACATCTGATTTATTTTTGGCTGATGGGGCAGATAATCTCCCCATCTCCTATAATAAAAGTACAGTCATGTAACATTCAATATCTAAGCTTACTGCTATTACATGATACCCAAAAGCTCCTACCTGAGCCTGTTTCCTCACCCTACATAGTAGTAGGCCTGGCCTTGAAGAATAACTTTAATCTTCTGAGATTGAAGTCTTCAGGGACAACAGGTGGAAAGAAACCCATTATTGTACAGTAGTACCTCGTATAACGAAAAAAAAATTCATTCTGCGAGGCTTTATACTATGCAATTTTTTTGTTAAACAAAGCATGCTTCATATAATGAAATTTACTATGGAATGCTTCATAGAATGAAAATCTCCATGGGGATGCATTGAAAACCACCTTGGAAGAAACATTGCTTCATATAAGAAAAAATTTGCTCTACGAGGCAACATTTTTCTTCAAATTTGTTTTGTTATATGAGGGGTTTTTTTTGCTATACAAGTCCTTTGTTATATGGGGTTTTACTGTATGTGCACTCAGTGTGTGAGAACAATGCAGCCATTACACCATGTTCCACCTTACTGTAAGCAGTATACAGTATAGGTAAGGTAAAGGTTGTCCTTGCTCAAAAGCCAGTCGTATCCAACGCTAGGATTCAGTGTTCATCTCTGTTTATAGCCAAAGAGCCAGCACTGTCTGCATCTGCAGATGTTTCTGTGGACATGTGGCAGCCATGACTAAACACCAGAGTGGGCGGAACACTGTTTACCTTCCCACCAAAGTGGTCCCTGTTTATCTACTTGCAATTTCTTGCTTTCAAACTGCTAGGTTGTCAGAAGCTGGGACAGAAACAGGAGCTCATTCCATCATGTAGTACTGGGAATCAAACTCTGACCTTCCAGTCAGCGAGTTCAGCATCTTAACCACTTGAGACAATGCAGTCCCTTAAACTGCATAAAATCTATACACATTTTAAGAAATATTAACTATTTCCTACTCTGTATGAAGGTGAATTGAGTTATAGTAGCAATGTGTAGTGTGCTGTTCACTGAAAAGAATTAATGCTAGTGTCACCATGCAACAGACAGGACAGTCAAAGGAAATGGCAGAAACATGGTTGTTGTTCAAGGAGTACAATAACATTTTGAAGTGATATTTGAAATTCAAGAATATTGTAGAAGTACAATGAAAATGGAGGTGTGAGTATGCAACAGAACCTCCAACATGCCTAACAATTGCATGCATTCATCATAAGTATGAGACCTGTGGTATTGTGTTTGATATGCACAAGGGAAGATCCAAGACACTTTGATCAAGCAGTAGTTTGTCATAATCAGAAGTATCTGGACACTGATGGTAACCACTTTGAGCACCTCTTGTAATTACAGAAGCCACACTTGACTTGTATTTATCTTTTGTTATTGGTATATATTGAGTATTACAATTTTAATAGTTTGTTCCTTCTCAAAATGTTTATACATTTTGGCACCCACTGTATATGAAGGCCTCATATGTTTCATTGTGGTTTTGCCCCCAAATCATTCTCTGACTGAATGTTTGAGCCTCCATTATAAAGGTTCTTCTTGCTTAGTCAAGCTTGATGAGGAATATTTTGCCATTCACAGCTATATCCTAAGGCTGATGTGCAAAAATCAATCACAAACAGTGCAGCCACAGAGCTAGTTTGACAATTCCAATGAAGGATACATCTGCACAAGTATAAAGTCCAAATACATTTTTCTAATGAAGGCCATGCTGAATGATTTCAAATTAAACCATAAATAAGGAGCTTTGATTCAGAAGAAGCAACTCCTGTTTTGGAGCCAGACTTGTCAAGTGTACCTTCAAAGCCCAATGAAGATTAAAAATGTTCATATATGAAAGAAAAAACAACAAAGCTCTCATAATGGTGCCTCATAATGGCACCAGACATTTGTCTGGCTTCATTGACACATTGGCTTCACTGACACATCTAGGCTTGTTCCTACGTCAAACTATTGAAGAGAGAGATGTGTGTGGGGGAGGCACTCAGAGAAGAGAGAGATGGACAAAAGAATGCCTACAATTTACCTGTGCATCAACATCTAGTTTAACTGCTATTATGCTGTCTATTGGGGTTGAGTGCTCCTCAAGAGCTGTGCCAAGTTTCTCTTCAGGCTGAAATTTTCCTCTATAAATTATCCTACCTTAACCTCATAAAATATATTCTAGCAACACAAACATCTGCGGAGTCCTTTAATCTACCCTCTTCCAGAGAGTATGTGGAACAAAACAATTTCAGGACTGAGCCAAGCATACTTGACTAAACGTATTTGTCACCCAAAGGGTGGTGTTAGTGTGATCTGGTTTTTTTTTTAATTTGTTTAATGTCTGTTCCTCTTGATCCTCTCATCCTGCTTGCAGTTGTTTATCGAAGCATAAATTGCATTCTATTTTACATTCTTTATCTGTTGATAATCGAACATAGAAGATGGCAACACAATATAACTGAGGAGGCAGGAAGAGATTTTATAAACTTCAGCTCTTTTGCTGCTTTACTATTCTAAAACTGTGTTGCCAATACATAACTTATTTTACCATTGTTAGCATTAGCAGAAACTGCTGTTATATTCAGGCTATCCATTCCCAAGGTGAACTGTAATAGAAATAAGGAATCATACTATGTTACAGAATTACTTTCCTGGATTCTATCCATATATATGTGAATATGTGTGTGTAATATTTTATTCCTTCTTCCTTCATTGTGAGATTTCTTTGTTCACCTGATAGCATCTAATTGCAACATCCATCAGTATCTATAGCTCCAAGCAGGTACTTGCAAGAATGTTGACTGATGCAAGAAATGATGACAGGTCAAGCTGTGGTGTTAGAAAATGAGCAGAGGATATGGCCAGAGAAGTGCCTGAGCGCTACAGTGGTTTGAGAAGGAAGACCCTATTTGAAATCCACAGCCCAGCATGAAGTTTATTGGATAACTTTAGCAGCAGCCCTCTTCTGGTTTTCACAAGAATCTACCACTAAGGCTCAACTTTGGAAGATGGAACTAGTTGGGAACAGAGTTGCCAGATAACAGTATCCTATTCCCTGACAATTTAAGCAAAACAAATGGAGATTAGGTTGCAGGACCCTCTGAAATCTCAGAAGGGGAGAAAGAGGGAGCATTTTAGTCACAGGCTTCTCATTACTGTTGCCAGACCTTGTGCAACAAGAAGGCTCATGAGCTGTGATGCTTCTACTCCACTCCTTTTCTTGTTCCAAATAGCATGATGGGCCCAATACTAACATTCCAAAAAGCTAGGAACAAGAAGAAAGAACTGGGGAAACACAACTGGTGCACTCAGACCTATTACATCATTTGGATCAACAAGGAAACAAAGATCTTTACACTGAGCCAGTGAGTCCTGGACCCAGCCAGGTATGAGTGGAGATGGGAGTCCAGGTTTTAAAGCCATCTTACGTATGAAAATCAAATCTCTCCCCCAATGCTAGTTGTCATGATGTTTGTTTTCTCGCTTGGAGATCTGATCTGAGACCTTTAGATCTGACAACCTTAGTAAGGAAGAGGGAAAAGATCTGGCTGAAGTATTGTTCCAGGAAAGAAGTAGAAACTAGCACAGCATTTATAAGATTCTTTATCTCCTTTAGACCTTTAATGGCTTAAAAACTTCCCTTTAGGATGGTTAATGATCTAGCATCTTACCTCTAGCTTCAGAATTACCCAACTTTAGTGGCTGCCACACCAAGTGAATAGATAACATCTGTTCTTTTAATGTCAATTGGAAAATTAAGGTATTTGAGCTTATTTTTAAAAATGAGGATAGTTATATCCTGTGGCAAGTGATTCTGCAAAAATGAGGCTACTTCAGAGAAGACTTCCTGTGCTTGCCAACCATGTGCAAATGCAACAATTACTACACATTTGTCCATCTGGTGTGTGATGCCACCAAATGACAATCACATCCAAGCCCCTGCATTAAGTTTGTGGTTGCCTTTTAACTTGTAATGTACTTGTTTTCCCCCAGAATATCCATTTTACTAAACCAGTCAGTGCCCCTTTTCTGCTATCGTTCTAATGGCCGAATGTGCATTGCCCTTTAAATTTTACTACCACACTGTGGGTGGAGGCAATGTCATGGGCGGAGCCAAAGTAAAAAAATAAAATAAAAATACAGTACACATAAAAATAGAAATAAAAAACACATAAAAATACAAATTAAAATAGACATTAAATAGAAATAAAAACATAAAAATACAAATTAAAATAGACATTAAATAGAAATAAAAGCTCACTACATAAAACACCCACCCACCCCAAACACAAACCCCAAACACAAACCCTAGTCACTTACCCTGGCTGGGGTCAGGGAGCGGCAGGCAGGCAGCAACAGCAGCAGTGCAGCGGCGCAGTGGACTGGCATGGCCTAGCCCGGCCCAGCACTGCAGCCTGGCCCAGTAGTGCACCGAGGGAAGGCCACCACCGCCACAGCTGCTCCTCCAAAGAGGCCACTGAGGGCCTGAACAGCCAGCTGCCCCGCCCTTCCTTGCAGCCCAAAATGGCTGCTCATAAGCGCGCATGCAGCAAAATACCATTTGACGCATGCATGCCTCCAGTATTCAGCTCACATGCAGTCCATTTTGGGCTGCAAGGAAGGGCGTCCAGAGAGGCAACCAAACTGGTCACCTCCAAAAAAATTAATCCCGGATTGTCTCCTGGGAGGGTTACTCCCCCCTCCCGAGAGACCACCTGGGATTTTTACTACTGGTTCGGTAGAACTGGTCTGAACCGGCTGCTGCCCACCACTGGGTAAAATATCTTGAGAGTGCTGATTTTCAAAAAAAATAAAGAGGATATTACAAGAACACCAAATAATGCCGGTGGAGGCTGCTAGAAATGTCAGAGCAAGAACCTTGCATCTCCCTCTATTTCCAAAGGGGTAAAAGAGGAAGTAAAGCACCAGAAGCAGATAAAGAGGATTTATAAACCAAAAATATTATTTTAAACAAAAATTCTTAACAATACGAAGTTTTAACACAGCAAGCTGTTAAATTCTTACACAAATGAAATCTCAGATATTTTATAGCTTAAGCACACTTAATTCTTCAACTATATCAGGATAGATTCCTGATTTTACACAAGTTCAAACAAAAACATTATATTTCCATATCTTCAGAAAAGCAGGCCTTTCCCTCTCACTCTTAGTTTCAGATCTCAACTTAATCTGACACAAAATTCTGTTGCATCAATGTAACTACTTCTTAGAAAACTAACTAAAATTCTCAATTAAAGCTGAGCTGAACTTCATCTTTCACATACAGTACATATAAGTAAACCAGCATCTCCATAGCCTGACAGCATAGCAGCCAACCAGAAAACAGATCCATTCACACACATATTCCATATTACCACCACTGGTTCTACCACCCAGTCAATTTATACCTTCCAACCAAAACCGACTATACATATCAAGCTATAAACATATACAAAGTAATAACAACATGAAATCACCACAACACGCATGTACAAAGGGCCATAATGACCCATTTTTGCAGATTCATAAAGGCATGGGTAGTCATTAAGGAAATCTGGGTTCAAACCAATTAGGGTTTTGAAACTAATCACCACTATTTTTTAGTAAGTACAGAAAGACAATAGCAGTCAATATAACTAGTACACTATATCACCTGAGTCTTTCAACTTCCTATGCCACACAACAACCCCAGAACAAAGACACTGAGACATTTGCTTGGTGTAAACTAAGGCCACAACTTTATTTAACATTAAATTCAACTGGGGGAAAAAACACTGCCAACATTTTCTGCATTGGAGCCTGAGTAGCGTGGGGGTAATGAACAGAGCCAGGGGTCTATTTTGACCCCCTCTCCTGTTCACCTTTATGGGCAAGTCTCAATGCCACTAGGATGCAGTGCCCATATACAGCACCCTTCCAGTTGGTAGACTATTCATTTTAAACATAACAGTTCCTCCCCACAAGCCTTGAGACCTTAGGTGGACAGCTCCATCAGCGGGCTGCCATTTTCCAACCCATCCTGGAATGGAATCTCAGGATCCTGATATTCTAGATGTTGTGGGCCCTGAGACACACTCTGAATTGTCTTGGCACCTCACTAGAGCTAAGCATCTCCCACACAACCTTCCTTTCTAGGAAAATTTACCTAATACCTACTATTATGCCTTCTAAAGAACAGGCTAAGATCTTTTTCCACCACATGTCTTTAAGATTGACTGAAACTTTCTGCTAGCATGATTTAGTTTTTTCTTACTTTTTTCCCCACAGTAAAGCTTTTAAGATTTCACTGTTAAAATAGAAGCTGAAGTCAATTCCTCAGAGCACTGACCAGCCAATGTAATGACTTAGGGTTCTGGGAATTGATGTCCCCCTTTGGGGCCTGGGCTCCACATTGGGAACCACTGTTCTAGCAGCTTCTCTTCCATCCCTACTTTCTTCACTCACATGGAGGTGAGGTATGATGAGTAACATTCATAGAATTCTGCTCTCCATACACTCTGGTTTTCTGAGGTCCCAAATCATGGGGAGTGTTCCCATGGACTAACACACTCTTGAGTGATCCTCTTGAATGAAAAATATTTTGAAGAGGATTGTTCATACACAACATTTTTAAAAAACATAATTTTTATTTGAAGTGAAGCAATCAAGGACTATACATCTGTAAGGACCACAAAAATATAAGCCATCTAGAAAACAATAAATTATGAATTAGGATATACTGTCTATTTGTTCTCTTGTTTTAAATTATTCAGTACAAAATAATGTGCACATTCTTTTATGTTTTAAAAAAACAGATTAATACAAAAAAGCTTGTGAAAGATTCTGATCACATGAGTTATTCAACTGGTAATTCCCAACTATTTTTATTAAAGCTTGGACCCTATATTAAAGCTTGGAACCAGGTGGCAGCTATGGCCAGGAGGACTTTCATGCAGGTTTCTGTGATTCACCAGTTGTGCCCATTCCTGGACCATGACTCGTTGCTCATGGTCACTCATGCACTGTTCACCTCCTGGCTGAACTACTGTAATGCGCTCTATATGGGGCTGCCTTTGATGACCATCTGGAGGCTGCAGATGGTCCAGATGGCCCCAAGAACTTCTGCCCATCCCACCAGGGTGGATCGGAGAGGCTCGCTTAGGATTCCATCGGCTAGAGAGGCACACCTCTCTAGCACTAGGAGGAGGACCTTCTCTACGGGCATCCCGGCCCTGTGGAACCTCCTGCCAATCGAACTACACATACAAACAGAGCTCCTACCCTTTTGGAAAGGCATTAAAACCTGGCTGGCAGGGCAAGTATGGGGATCCAAGAATGTTGGATCTCATGCTGGGTGGCTGATCTAATTGAGCCAGCCACCCCCCCCTGCTCTGACCTACTGCTGTTTTGAAGCTGTGTAAGTATAACTTTTATAATTTTTTTAAAATTAATTTTAATTTAATTTTAACTGAATTTTTAACATTTAGTCAATTGTAGTTTTAATTGTAATGAATGAATTGAATTTTAATATGTACGAGGCATGCTGAAGTGCCAGATTGGCTGGCTACGTACTATGTACTATTGTCTTAAGTTATGTCTTTTTTTTTGTAATGTTGTAAGCCGCCCAGAGTTGGGGTCTACCTAATTGGGGCGGGATAACAAATTTGGATAAATAAAAAATAAAATAAAATGGTGTTGGGGTGTGGACGGTATGTTTCTGCCTCACCCTTGTTGCAGGAGCTGAACAAGTACTTTGGCTACCAAATGAGAAGAGAGGACTCACTTGTATGCCTCTGGATACAATTCAAGGTGCTGGTTATCACCTTTAAAGCCCTACATGGTTGTGGACCAGGTTACCTAAGAGACCGCATTACCCCGCAGTTATCTGCCCATCCCACGAGAGTGGACTGGAGGGGCTCTCTAAAGGTACCATCTGTCGGAAACGTTCACCTCTTCAGTATGAGAAAGAGGGCCTTCTCAATATTGGCTCTGGTCCTTTAGAACCTCCTGCCAATGGAGCTTCGTCAGCCAGAGCTGTTAGCTGTCCAGCATGTGTGGGGAGCTGATAGAGGAACAACCACCCCCCGCTAGCTGATATAAACATACTAATTGCCACCTGGGTTTTTAGGTTTTATCTGTCTATTTGTCTCTTTGCTGTGAAGATTTTATAATAGATTTTATAATATGTTTTATGTAAGGGTTTTAATGGCACGTGAGGTCTTTAATGTAAGGTGAAGTGCAATTGCATTGTGAGCCACCCGGAGTTGCTTCGGTGAGCGATACAAATTTAAATAAAAAATAATAAAAAAATAGAATTAGCATATGTAGACATATTTTCATTGCATCTTTCTTCCCCATTGACTCTGGAAAATGAAAAAAAAATTGTTTTGGCTGTCTGGAGAGAGCTGATATACCAACCTTTATTGCATAGTATTAGACCTACCCAGATGACGTCTTCTTCTCTATATTGCTTCCAGTTGCGACCAGTATCACTGAACATTAGAATGTAGCTCGTTGTCCAATCTGAACTTCCATACTTTCCTTGAGTTGCAACACCTGTAATCTCCACTCTGTCCCCCAAATCAATCTGAAGCCATTGCTCCCTGCTAGAATCCATAGGCGACCAGCCACCAGCTCCTAGGAGAAAAGGATCAGAAACCCAGAATGAGTATTATGGTGAATAATGATACATTACCATGTTCATCTCATAGCTGAAAAAGGAATGGCCTGATATTTCTTTTACTGATTGCTATGTTGAAGGAGAAATACCAAAGAGGAAGCTCAAGTACTTTGGCTACCAAATGAGAAGAGAGGACTCACTTGAGAAGGCTTTGATGCTGGGAAAGATTGAAGGCAAAAGTAGAAGGGGGCAGCAGAGGATGAGGTGGATGGATGGAATCAGAGATGGGTATAGATCTGGCCGGCCTGCAGAGGATGGCAGAGGAGCCTAGTGTGCAGTGGTCCATGGGGACACAAAGGGTCAGACTCAACTGTGCAACTGAACAACATGATGCTGCTGTTAAGTGCTTTCAAGTCACATCCAGCTGATGATGCCACTGTGAATTAGTGACCTTTGAAAGGTTCCATCATTAGCAGTACTATTGGACTCTTACAAACTCAAGGTCACGGCTTCCTTTCTGAATGCTCTAAATTCTTAAGAATGTGTTATGCAAAAGAACAAGTTTTCCCCCCTTTTAAAGTACTATGCTTTGTCTCTCATGATGCTTTATGTCCCCATTACACAGAACCCAGCCCTCACCATACAGGGCATACCACATGCAACCCTGTCACAAAATTCTCTATAATTGTCCTAACTATCAGGAAATGTGTGGCATCCCTGCAGTTTTCACCTAGAGTTCTGACACAACAGTTGGACACACTCATGGAACATGAGGCTGCTAGTGGCGATGAGAGCTATATATTATTTTAGAAGCCGTATGAAGGGATACACAGGTAGGGGTTTTTCTAGTGTCATGCAGGTTTTAAAATTGTAGCTACAGGATTGCAGAGCCAGTTCAAGGTAGCAGATTTTAGGTTTTACTTCAGGTGATATAGATTTCCCTGTCCTTCTCAATCTTGTTAAACAGGAAGCGGCCAGTCATTAAACACTTGGCATCACTTAAAGCAGTGGTTCCCAATTAGTGGAACACGTACCCCCAGGGGTACACGAGATTGCATCAAGGGGTACGCACACTAATCTCTTAACTAAAATATTAAATCCTTAAAAAACAATAATGCAATAACAATTGCCAAAAAATTATTCAATTTAATTAAACGATCAGTAGGTAAGTCAATCGTATGCACCAAGCGCTTTCTCCCACGGCAGCAGTTTTTCCCGTGCCTCCCGCGTCTCGCATCACCCAATCACGGCCGCCCCCATTCCCGCCTATTTGCTCATCATTCTAAATCAGTCAGTTCAGTTTATGTCACATGAGCGTGTTGCTGTGCTCGTTGTGTTGTTTTAATTGTGAATTAATAAATATCCGTCACACCGAGTCGCATCAATCAGCCTTATATACCTACCTCGGTAAACGGTAAGATAATGTTTTAAAACTGTGTTTAAATTTGCACTTTCACTATAAACTGCAATACAATGTAATGATGTTTAGAAAATAAAAATAATATTCAAGCTGCTTCAGTTGGAAGCATGTTCGCGGATTCTGTTTTCTAGATTTTAAGTTACATTAATACTATTTTCATTGTAAATTTCAATACAAAGCAATAATGTTTAATTTGTTTTCTATTATGTACCTACTTCAAATACAGAAGGACAAATTCAATTTTTTGCCTGTTTGCAGTTTCTGTTTTTTCCCCCAGTTTTCTCAGCTTTTTAATTACTTACATTACAAAAATACAAAAGCTGACTTAATAAGTCATCTTGTTTTTTAGATGGAACAGTGGCTGCTAAGGCACCGAAAGGTTGAGGAGGAGGTATCAGAAAATACTGAACAGTCGCCTGCTAATGATGTGTCACCCTCTACTAGTTCTCCGACACACACAAAAAGAAACCTTGATGACAAGGAATCGACTCTCAAAAAAAGGAAATATGATGATAGTTATATTCAGTTTGGTTTTACAAGCTCTGGAGATCCTAATTCCCCATTGCTGCAATGTGTCGTTTGTGCAGAAACTCTGTCAAATCATTAAAACCATCCTTACTATGTCGTCATTTAGAAACCAAACATGCTAATTTGAAAGATGAATCTGTATCCTTCTTTCAACATAAATTAAAAGACCTCAAGCAAAGACAAAAATCTATTGAGGTGCTTTCTTTAAACACGAATATGAACGCCCTGCAAGCCTCTTTTCGAGTTAGTTATTTAATTGGCAAGCAAGCAAAATCTCATACAATTGGGGGAAACCTTATACTGCCTGCAGCAAAAGAGATAGTGAAATGTATGTTCGGAGAAAAAATGGCCCGAGAACTTGATGTTATTCCTATGTCAAATAACACTGTCTCTCGTCGTATTGCAGACATGTCAGATAATCTGAAAAACCACCAAACTCAATGCATTTTACAAAGCGATTACTTTGCCATACAACTTGATGAATCCACAGACATATCAAATTTGGCTCAACTTTTAACATATGTTCGTTATATTCATTCCAAAAATGGTTCATGAAGAGTTCCTATTTTGTCGTGCTCTTCCAATTCATACTTCACATGGGTGACGGTTTTATAAAAGAAAACAAATTAGATTGGTTGAAATGCGTAGGACTATGCACTGATGGTGACAGAGCAATGACTGGTCATTTTTCAGGACTTGTGAAGCGAATACAAGATGTAGCCCCAGAAGCAAAATAGACCCATTGTGGTATTCATCGAGAGGCACTGGCTTGTAAAAAAATTCCAGCCTGCTTAGATAGTACTCTTAAAAATGCTGTGAAAATTGTCAATTTAATCAAGGCCCGTGCCACAAACTCAAGAATTTTCACAGACATTTGTAAAGAGATTGGCAGCGAGCATGAGACCCTGTGTTACATACTGAAGTGTGTTGGCTATCCAGAGGAAGAGTTGTTTCGAGAATATTTGAGTTGAGACATGAAATTGAGTTATTTTTGACCGAGCAGGGATATGCCGAGTACAAACAGATGCTGATTGATCCTTTGTGGCTATAAAAATTGGCTTACTTGTCAGATATTTTTACAAAACTGAATGAGTTGAATTTGGGGCTTCAAGGCCAGGATACAACCATATTCACTATGCAGGAGAAGGTTGAGTCAACAATCAAAAAAATGTCTCTCTGGACATCTTTGATCGATAGATGTAAATATGATCAATTTCCGAATTTAAAACTTTTTTTGGAAACTACTTCTTCATCAGTGAATGAAGATGTAAAATCAGCCATAAAATGCCACTTGCAAAATTTGTCTACCACATTACGTACTTATTTCCCAGAAATATCGTCGCAATGGAACTGGGTAAACAACCCCTTTGGAAACTGTCCCACCGATCACCTATCCATCTCTGATCAAGAGGAATTAATAGACATCTCATGCAACAGTAGACTCAAAAGTTGTTTTGCGGAGCAATCACTGGTTAATTTTTGGACTGGTCTTAAAGACGTTTATCGTGTCAGCAAAGTAGCAATAAAACATTTACTGTCATTTTGCACGATGTACCTTTGTGAGAGCGGATTTTCCGCAATGACAAACTTAAAAACTAAACATCATCACAGACTTCAACTCGAAGACGACTTGAGATTGAAGCTGGTCAAAATGCAACCAGATTTTTCAGAGTTGTGCAAAGAAAAACGTGCACATTTGTCACATTAATGAAACATGTGTTCTCTGTCATTAGAATGTCTTTTGATGATAATAAATATAAAATACACCTGATTTCATTTTTTATTTAACGTTCCTGCAATAAGGGCAAGTTTGAGGTATTTCTTGAAGTGGTACGTAGAAAAAACTAACTGGGAACCACTGACTTAAAGCAAAATGGGCCACCTTGAGTTAATTTGCAGCTACCATTTTGGAGTTTACTTTTAAAAAAGAATGTGATCCCCAAATCTAACAATGATTTTGAGGAATTTTATATTTCTTCACAGCCCTATAATTCCTAGCCTGGGGAAGAGTCCTGCAGGAGTTGAAAAGTAGCACCAGTTTATGAAATTGTAATAGCCTAATAAAGGTATCACCCTTTCTTGCTTTGAGATTATGTACAAGGTTTAAACAGCATTGTGATTCTGTACAAGGACTTTCTCTCTCCCTGCCTCCCCTGTATATTGTAAAAGCCTGTCTCAAAAACCACATCCTGAAAATTACATAGTTAAAATAATCTACCAGAATAAGACTAACAAAGAATGTTAATTTTACACATTATGTCTGAACATAAGTGCACTTTGTTACCAGTTTGATAGGATATCTATTTGTCATGTAACAGGTGCTTTTGTAGAGATTACTCACTTTTGTAATCCAAATGTTCTTATTTCTGAAAAGAACATGCCACATATATCGAAATCAAAGTGTGTAATCAAATCCAAACTATTTCAAAATTTAATGGGATACTTAATATTGTTCAAAAGTATTATGAGCTTTTCCTTGCTTTCAATGAAACTGAACTTTCTCAGTTTCTTAATCCTAAAAGTATTTATCCAGAGGTTGGTACCAATGAACATAGTAAATTTCACATCTGCATAAGCATGCATGAAACAGTGCTGAAAAGTTTTTATATTGGTTTTGGTGTCGCAGTTTTATTGGATTTGTGACCCACGTTGGACAGATTAAAAATAACAAGGATGGTAAAATATGCATTTACCTGTTGCTATCTAGTGTAAGACAATTAATATACTGGAGGAATGGAAACATAGGCTTAAAATATGTCACTGCAATTCATCTACCTCTTCCACATGATGCTCCACTCAGCAGAAACAGCCTGAGTGCCAGCTGTTGTAAGAGTTGCAAAGTAAATATTTTTGCTTTTTCCTAAATAGGATACATAGTGTGTGTGTGTGTGTGTTGACAGAATTAACATACAGGAAACTAAAGACAGGTTTGCATCTGCTCTTAAGAGGCAGCACCTCTTCCCTTCCTTTCCCTAGATTTTCTTTGTTTAAGAGAAAAAAATTGTGATACATGTGCAATTTTTGGCATGTTGAGTATGTGATGCCATCTGTTACATAACCCTCTTCTGACATATACACTCCAGGGAGCATATGCCAGTTGTTGAGGGCCAAGAAAATGAAAGTTTATTGCTATAGCTTCAGCAGCAGGGAGAAGAAACAGAACAGGGACATGTTAAAAACTCAAGCAGCGGACTGCACTGTGGGCATGTTTCAATGATTTGATTCTCTCGTTAATAGCAGCTCAACTGATTATGTGTGTTTTACTACTTCTTTTCTCTTCACATTCTGCCCTCCATACCAAAAACATCCACAATGCCACAGAAGCCTTTGTAAAGCAAGAAATGTAATAAGACTGATGGTTACTTTTCTTCTCCATTACAATAGGCAGTCTGCAATATAAGCTCAATGGAGCTTCCTGTTCTTTCTTTTTTCACATACATTTAAAGGTCTCCCTTGCTCGAAACCCAATTGTGTCCCACTCAAGGGAGTGGTGCTCAGCAAAAGAGCCAGTGCTATCTGTGTCTTCAGACTTTTCCATGGACATGTGTCAGGCATGATTAGACACAGGAACACAGGAACACTATTACCCTTCCCACCAAAGTGCTACCTATTTATCTATGTGCAATTACTTGCTTTCGAATGGCTAGGTTGACAGGAGCTAGGACACAGATGGGAGCTCACTCTGCTGTGCAGTACTCGGGTCTTGAACTGCTAACCTGGCAACCTTCCAGTTGCCAAGTTCAGTGTCTTAACCACTAAGCCACATCCATCCACATAATTTACTGCTACTCCCATGCCACTTTTATCCATGAAACAAAGAGAAGTTAAATCTTCCACAGGTATGCTGACTTCGACTTCTGGTAATTGAAGTCCAAGAAGAGCTGCAGCACCAAGATTGGCCACCCCCTGTCCTGGGGAATTCTCTTAAGCTAAATTATTTTGACCATTGTAACTGCCATAAGATGTGCTGAGTCTTATTTTTAAAAAGTAACTTTTTATTACATATACTACATCTCTATACCATTCCATTTGCATGGTACTCTGGATGGCACACAAAAGCATGATTAAAACTGAAAACAACAGTGAATAAATTAAACAACATCATTTAAAAAATACAAAACCCAAATGTGGCAACAGGTCAGTCATAATTTACCAAACAATATCCTCAAGTTAATAGTTAAATAAACAATTAATTAATAAATGACTAAATGAATTACAAATGAATGTTTCTTTTGTAATCCTTCTTTCTTTCACCCTTTGCCAATGTAATTGCCTGAGAAAATTTTCATACAATAGTGTCTGTATGATTGCTATTGTTAGCCACTCAAAAGAGCTGGGAATTTTAAATCTGTAGAAGGGCCTGGAAGCTAGGGTAGCCATTCCTTGTTGGAAGGATTGTTATGTGTTGAGTTCCTGGTAGCAGCCCCACTCCACTTCTTAGACTGCTTCCTTCCTGGCGTGCTACCATTTTGGAACTTTTTTTTGCCTTTTTTATTATTTGGGAGATTATTCCCCATTGGGAGGGGAGAGACTACTTCTGCTGCTGACTGCCTTGTCTGCCTGCTGGTGTCTTGCGTAGAGGAGGAGACGGCACCAAATAATGGGAGAAGAAAAAAATCTCTCCCCTATTCCAGTAGTACTCTGGGAGTACTCTGACTATAATTGTGTTTTGTTTAGGGTTTTTGTTTTGTTTTTTGCTTTTGGGACTGAGTCTGTATTTTTAATCCTGTCATTTGTGTGAGGGGGTAGATAGGGGTGGTTCTCCTGTGTAACTGTGTTCTTGTTGTTTTAAGTACTGTATTCCGTTAATTTACTACACTCTCTATTTATTCTGTCAAAGGTGCTTATTTTGATGACTTGGAAATTATTTTGTTTGCTTCTATAGAATGTGTGGGGTGGACTTAGTGACTGTGTGAGTATAGTGACCTTTGTTTTATTTTTGTTTTAGTGATGCTGGCTGGCTGATCCCTTTGCTTTCTTCTAATTAGCTGCCAAGACCCACAGGTTCTTGGTTTTGTTGTATAAAAGTAGAAAACTTTTTTAATTGGTGGGTGTGTTTAGCACCTTTTGCACAGCTCTGATAGTGATGTTTCTTTTCCAGCTGCTGTTCTCACTTCTGGAGTAGACTGATTCTCTGCATCCTTCCTTCTGTGTTTTTTCAAGTTATTTTAAATACTATTACGGATTTTTAGAGTGAAAGAAAACATGATGAGAAAGAGATGAAACAATGTGACCTAAGGTAAAAGTAAAGGTTTCCCTTGCTCGAAAGCCTGTCGTATCCGACTCTAGGGTTCATTGCTCATCTCTGTTTCAAAGCCGAAGAGCCAGCACTGTCTGCTTCTACAGACGTTTCCATGGTCATGTGGCAGGCATAACTAGACACCAGAGTGCACGGAATGCTGTTACCTTCCCACTGACGTGGTCTCTATTTATTTACTTGCAATTAGGCTTTTTCATTTCACATACCATAAAATAACAGGTACATAAAAATTGAAAATGAAAGAAAATCTGGTTTTGTTTTGTGTTTGGTATGCATGCATAAATCCTTTGTAGTTTGGAAATTTATATTTAAAAAACAAATATTGTTCTAAATTGCACACATACCCATTAATAAAGGGCCTCCTCAGAAACATCTCTTGGATTTGCATGCATCCTTTACTTGTCTACTGTGTTTTTGCCAGCTCTATCAAATCTGACAGTTCAGGAGAACAGAATGCAAAGCACAATGAAACAGAGCTATTCTGACATGAAAGCAGATGTTTCCCAAAAGGTAAACATGAAGATTTCTTGGAGCCAAAACATCTGAGGAAATCAAGTGATGGGAAAGTTGGGTGGGAGGAATTAATGATTTAGATAACTTTTATCATGCCACAAGAACCTAATTCAATTTGTTTATAGGTTACAAAGTTTTAATAGTTGCACTAGCATTAAATTGCTGTTTAAGTTTCAAACTAGATGTCTAGGATAAAGCCATGCTAGAAAAAAAGTAGATAAACCCATCTATCATTTTAATTGTTTTCCTGCCATCCCTATTTTTTGCTTTGGGGAGTAGAAGCAACCAGGTGAATTTTGGATAAACACTTTTCTCATCCAACTCACCAAACCCCTTCTCTTCTTTTTCTCTCTCTCACTTTTTCTTATCATCTCACATCCTTAGCTTCCCACCTTTTAAATTAGCAATTCCCAGGTTTATCCCAGTAGTAGTCCCAAAGAGCCAACACTCAGTTTCCAGGAAGAGATGAGGTTTCTTTAATTGGTCCCTAGCAGTTTGAAAGCAAGAAATTGCAAGTAGATAAATAGGTACCACTTTGGTGGGAAGGTAATGGCATTCTGTGCACTCTGGTCATGCCTGCCACATGTCCACTGAAATGTCTGCAGACGCAGACAGCACTGGCTCTTTACAGAAACGAGCATCAAACAAATCCTAGGGTTGGATATGTCTTTTAAGCAAGGTTGACCTTTACCGTTACCTTCTGCAGAACACAAGAGGACCACCATCCTCTTCCAAGCCATTTTTAATATTTTTATTACTTTAGTTTACAATCTTCAAGATTTTCACTAGAAGCTTAAATAAATAATGAAGGTTAGCAGCCCTTCACTCCTTCATTATATTTTTGCACCTGCACATGTACCAAAGGATAACCTTCAATGTTCAATGAGGCTTGTTCTGAAGGAAAGTATTGATAGGATTGCCTGACAGCGCAAATCAATGCAGATTTACTTAGAAGAAAATCCTACTATCTTTCAATGCATATTTTATTGATTGACTGAGTTCATATATCATCTCCAGATATTTGCTTATGATAACATTACTCACTTACGTTGCAATAAAATACTTATTTCTGGACATATTTTGTGTAGCAAGCCTATAGCCATGTGAGAATAAACCCCACTGGATATAGTCTGAGTTGCTTCTAAGTAGACATGCATAGTATTGCACTGTTGCCTTCTTAAAACCATACAAATGTAGTCCATTATATACATTCCTGCATTAGGCTATCTTAGGTTTTTTTCCCTATTTTGTGTTAAATGGACACTACACCTTCTTCCCACCAGGTTTAAGTAGTCTTAATTACTTAATAAAAGCTGCACTTTTGCCCCCACTTGCTTAGGAACAATAGTGTAGCAGTAAAATCGGAAGTGTAAGTGCTTATCCTCACTGTCCCCACAAGAGGCAAGGGGGGGGGAAAGAAAATGGTCAGTCCATATCAAGAAGCAGGGACTTTGTAAAGTTAACAGCTCTTAATTACTATTGCATTAAAAATTGCCCTCAAATGCTTTTAATCCCAACCAAAGTAGTTTGTTAAAAAAAAAAACACACCACTGTTTCTAAGGAAAATCTAGTTACTTGAGAATTGTAGTTCAGCTCAGTGGGAAAAGTGAAAGACTGCTATTATTTATTTATTTATTTATTTATTTATTTATTTATTTATTTATTTATTTATTTATTTATTTATTTTTCTGATTTCTATTGCCACCCAAATCCAAAGACTCTAGGCGGCTCACAGTAAATAAAACCAGTCACATTTTAAAAACCAATAAAACCCCCATTAAAACTGTCACCAAAAATTACTCTGACCCCTGCAGATTAAAAGAGATTAAAATAGGGAGAGAGTGTTCCAAGGGGGAATGGATGATACTGCAGTCTCTACTACACAGAAAGTTCTAAGGGTTTGATTTTATTAGTCCTGGATCTACTACAATGTAGCCTGGAAGTAACCTCTATTGACTTTGTTGCAATCTACTGCTAGATAGACATATAAAGGATTGTTTTCTGAATGACTTTAATCTCAATTTCATCCATTCCCCCTTTTATTTATCAAAGTATGTATGCAGTACTATTAAAAGTACATCTGCACATAGAACTGGTCAACTGTGGCTCATCTGCACTAGTCGTTGGTGTGTAGACTTGAATTACAGTGATATTGAATGGTTTTCCTTGGATTCCGACTGAAATCATTCTTTTATTTTTAAGATTGTATCCCATTACTGCTTCTCTCACTCTTTTTATTAACTATTGTTGTCACTCCATTTCTTCTAAGTTTTTCTTGTCCACAGTAGTAGATATGATGACTTCCAGAACTGGATTCACCTGTCCATTTTAACTCAGTTATTCCCAAGATGTCAATGCTTATTCTTTCCATTTCCTTTTTTACCACTTCCAGCTTGCCTTGATTCATAGATCTTACATTCCAAGTTCCTATACAGTATTGTTCCTTGCAACATTGTATTTCTCTTTCCACTATTCTGTCCTCCCCATCCTCCGACCTGATGGGCTCAACATCCTGTTCCATCTATTTTGCCTGTTTGTTATCCCTTTAGTCCCTGTCAATGGAGTTTTCTTGTCAAAATTCCTGATGTGGTTTGCCGGTTTCTATGCCAGTATTTTCCTATCATACATGTTATCACAAGTTAACACAAAATAACAGACTAAAAAGTTAGGTTAGTACTGGATATATAAAATAAGAAGTTATATATTTAGCCAGAAGTTAGTCATTAGTCATTTCAAAACTAATCATCAACCTTAGTAAGAAAAATATAACCTTGGTATGAAAAGAACAGTCCACTATAGCAAGTCAATTATAAAGAATTGACTTGCTTTCAACTTTTAATTTGGTCACCTTGTGTCTGGTCCCTGTGCTGCTAGCCAGTGGTCTATGTCCCAACACAAACAACAACCTTTTTTCTTAAACTTAGAAGGTTTAAGCTATAATTTACAGTCAAACCTAGCTTAACAAGTGACTTGCTTAGTGAAAAACTCGCATAACAAGCGGGTTTTTCGCTAACTGGTCCAACTCACATAACGAAAAATTTTGCTATGTGAGTCCGACTTTCCCTATGGGAAACTCGCATAACAAGCATTTCTATGGAGAAAACTTGCATAACAAACAAATTTCGCTATGCAAGTTTTTCCATAGGAATTTTCACTATGCAAGTTTGTTTCACACATAGTGAAAAACTCGCATAGCGAACAGCCTCGTAGAACAAATTAAATTTGTTATACAAGGTATGACTGTATCTTTATTCCTGTTTAAATTCAAAAGCATTTCTAAACATTTAATGCATGTTTAAGTTTAAATAACATTTAAACTCAGTTACCTTCCTATTACCTAAAAACTCAGTGGGCTAATTCCACTTATTTCTAGATGCTATTTTTTCCTCTCTGAAGACAATTGGGAAGAAAGCAGAAGAATTCTGTTAAGGCTAAAGAGATTTCTCATGGGAACTTTGCTTCTTCCTAGATACAATTAAGTTTCAGAAATCCAGGAGAATTACAATTTCTGTTTTTAATTAAAATGCCAAGCCAAGTATCTGAAGTGTATTCTCTTCATTAATTTCTAGCTCTGAGATATTGAACTTAGATCACCAACAATAACAGTATTTGCTGCTAGTTCTTTTGAGAAAATGACATTTTTAAATAGGTTACTTGACAGGAAAGTATATTATAATTATTTGGCATGAAACAGTTTCATACTATAGTCACTTACTCTCATGTTGTCTGCTATGTTCTTGCTAGAGTCTTATTTTAACACTCAAATCAAATGCATCATATCTGAGGTAGATAGAAGAAAGAGGATTCAATATAAATCACCCTGTCTATCTCAATTTAGAATGAGCTAATATCAAGCAAGATTATCTAAAGAGCCCACAAATATGTTTTTCATTTAATAACTCAGGGCAGGAGACATTCATAACATCAGGAATGGTAATGTAGGGCTTCCCTTAGGTCTTGTTCAGACATAGTCAATTGCTGATAGCTTCTGACTTGTCTAGTATTCCGAGGTATACATTTTTCTCATAAGTCATTACATTTTATATTTTATTCTTTCCTCACAGGAAAGGCGCTGCAACTTCCTCATCACTTTGGTTGCCATTTTCAAATTGTACCTTATTCTTTATGTAATGGAGCAAAGCCTCAAAGTATTTCCCAACTGGCCACACCAACATTAATATAAAAGCATTCTGAGATTGAAATTTTATTTTAAATTCGTTCCTTAACCTCTAGCATTGAATTTATTTTTCTACAGCATAATTCCCAGAGTGCCCCAAACAAACATAGAATAATGTCCAGAGATTTTCCCCTCCACCTAAAAGAGATTATGAGCTCTTTAAACCTCCCTCTGCATTTGTTCTTTGTTCCCATTACTACAGGCCACCTCCCTTTATGGTTAAACATCCATGAACTGGCTCTACTTGTGACATCTCTGTGAACTAGTTAAATGCAAATAAACTTCTAATTTACTGCTCAATAGTACTGAAGCATTCTCTGGGCAGTTTACAAGATAATTATGCATACTGGAATTTGTCATCAACAAGTGGATACTCATTTTACTGATCCCGGAAGGATGGAAGGTCAAGTCAAACTTGAATCTACAAGGATCAAACTCAGATCATGAGCAGAGTTTTGACTGCAGAATTGCATCATGATCACTGCACCAGATGCAATTCAAGGTTCTGGTGATTACCTTTAAAGCCCTACATGGTAGTGGACCAGGGTACTTAAGAGACCGCATCACCCCAAGGACATCCGCCCATCCCACTAGAGCAGACCGGAGGGGCTCCCTGATAATTCCATCTGCTAGGGAGGCTCACCTCTCTAGCACGAGAAGGAGGGCCTCCTCTGTGTCTACTCCGGCCCTGTGGAACCTCCTGCCAACCAAACTTCACCTCCAGGCAGAGCTTTTATCCTTTTGCAAGAGCCTTAAGCCCTGGCTGGCACTACAGATGTGGGGGGTGGCTGGGGAAACAGCCACCCTGGGTTGGCTTGTTTAACAATTGCTCAGGCTGTCAGTTTAGTATGTGGTATTGGGAGGACTTTTTTTTTTTAAACTAAATTTCTTAATTTTAAATAATCGAATTTTAATGCTACTTTTAATGTTTTTGTAAGTTTTTATTTGTTGTAAACCACCCGGAGTTACCTCGGCGAGGTGGTGGTGGTGGCAGAAATGTGAATAATAAATAAATAAATAAATAAATAAATAAATAAATAAATAGGGGTGCCTACCCAATTTAGAATTATCATAGGGGGAAATAAAACTGCTCCTCCAGTAGTCCTGAATTTTATCTCTCTACCAGGAAAAACTGAGAAGTATAACAATTTGTTAAGACTATGTTTGTGACTTTGAGATAATCCAACATAGCACATAAGGTGCTATAGCCTTGCTAGTACATATCAGAGCCTCTCGAAATGGCTTGCATTTTATTGACCAACAGTAGCCTTCAAAGCTTGCTGTTTCTCTCTCTGTTTTCCTTTACAAAGGGAGAAGACAATAGAAATGTTTTGTATAAATTATAAAGACCTTGAAGGAAGGTCTTCCATACTCTCTGGGGAAGGGAAGGAATATTGAAATTCTTACTGAGGCAGACTGAATCAATTAAAATGAAGAATTTAGTAATCTAGTAACCATTGTACTGACCAGAACCCTGCTAATCATACCTACAGAAATGACTCAATTAGTCTAAATCTCAACTGTGAATTGTCTCAAGTTAAGTCAATAGAGACATTTGCTAGCACATGCCAATTGTGTGATGGTAAGTATCTATGCTGACTCATGGAGGTAATTATCCTTTCAACATATCTAGGTTAGTTTTATAATCTATAACTATGTCAGTTTGCAGACTGGAATTGTACTTTTGACCCACTTTTCAAAAATGTCAAAACACTCAATATGACAGATATGTAAACCTGCCAGACTCATCTTCATTCAGTTTCACAAATTTATGGAAACATTCTGATTTTATTCTTATTTTCAAGCTGGGTTGCAAAATTTATATTCTGCCTCATAGAAATTCTTGCAGAAGAGTAGCGTGCCTTGGCGGGGCCCCGTATAAAATTTGTTTGGGGGCCCTTAGGAAGGGTAAAGATTTGTTTTGCTTACGCACGTTGGGGGCCCCTATGGCCCGGGGCCCCCGTATAATTGATACGGCAGATACGGCGGTAGCTACGCCTCTGAATTCTTGCATATTCTTGTGTACTTTATTTTTCCAAAATGTATAAATTTTTAAATTCTCCCCTCTTTGCCCCTTCCCCACATATCAATTTGTATGCATTTCTGCATCAACTAAGAGTGTGTTTGCAGTGCTGTCCCAAGACATTTCCCTTTCTCAACTGAAGAGTTGAGACCCCTGTCAATTTATGTACAAAAAATAACTCAACTGGCCCTGGAACATTAACTTCCACACTGGTAATGGAATTAAATCTTCTACCACATCTGAGTCAACAGCTAGTTTAGTGAGTGGGAGAGGCTGTGTTTTGTTAAGTTTTGTTCTTCAGCAGAGGAAAATAATTTGGAGACCTGAGATTGCTGCCATTGTTCCTAGCAGGATTCACTTAATTTCATTTATTCGATTTGTATTCATATTAAGAGATGCTTGAAACCCTTTGCTTGATCAAGGAGACCCTCATAGCCAGTGGTGGGATGTCAAAAAATTTACTACCCCACTGTGATGTCATCACAATGTGGGCGGAGCTAACATCATGACATCAAGATGTTGTGGGCGAGGCCAAAGAAAATAATAATAAATAAAAATAATAAATAAAATAAAAATAAGCACACACACACCTCAACCCACCCATCCACCAACCCACAACACAAACACAGAAATAAAATAAACAAATAAATTAAATAAAAATTACATTAAAATACACCCACCCACCCCAAACACATGGTGCCTGGGCAGCACCATGTTGCAAGATGGATATGGTCATCGTACCAGTTCTCTAGGATAATATGCCTTAATGTACATGTAAAACAGCTGTACCTCCTTAAGGGTTCTCCAATTGGAACAGCACTTGGAACAGCACAGGTGTAGCTTATTGATGAGGTAACTCCAAGACTTTGCTTAAAAACCCCAAGCCAGGCCGCCAGGCCTGCCAGCTGCCAGGCCTTTTTAGGAACTGTGGTAGTACAGCAATATAGGTAAAGGTATTAAATACACATTAAAATACACACAGACACACCACATCCAAAGGTGAGTCACTTACTCTGGGGAGCAGGCTATAGGGAGCTTCAGGCTAGCAGCTTCTCTTCCTCCTCTCCGCTTGGGAGGACAGCAAGGAGGCCGTGCATACGCACCAAGCACTGTAGGCATGCATGCACACCAAGTGCTTGGCACACATGCACAGTGGGGGAACCAGTGAAAAGGTAAGCCCCGAAGGTGGTTCCCCCCAAAGCTGCTACCGGTTCTCCAGGACACTGGGAAAAGTTACTGCTGGTTCCGGTGAACTGGTGTGATGCTGTTGCATCCCATCACTGCTAATAGCTCTACAAAAAACGTCCACTCAACAGTCAGGGAGACCATCATCATAATCATCTTCATCATCCTAATTATTTTAGAAATGCCTCATAATCTGAGTACCTTATTGTGTCAACTGCAACTCGTATCCTAGAATGCATTTTTTCCTGAAGCAGGAAAAATGTCATTGTTGTGAATTTGTTTAAGATGAATCACAGCTTGCCATGAGGTGACCCACACACTGTAATCATGGAGCCATCTCTTGTGGCACACATGAAATGAGACATGCTGGACTGCAAGGGACTGCCACAGCCTAGAGGATATGGGCAAGGTGTGCCTTCACAGCCAGTCAATCTGCCATGGCCTCTTCCGCCTCCATGACCATTGGGAACCAGAGTTCCTTCTCTGCTCATTTTGCTGTTGGGCCCAATGTAATGGTTTGCGGTGGCATTTCCTCCACTGAGGAGGCCATCACCCTCCTTAAAGGTGCTCATCTGCCCATAGCCATTGGCCCCTTTAGGGAGTCGGGTTAGTTAACTGCCACTTGACACTCAGTGTTGAGTTGCTGGCTGTACAGTCTACTCCATTACCATAACGGGATGTCCGGTTAGACATGCCTGAATACCTAACTTATGTGTAAACCTGGTACTGCCCCTTCTAGTATCTACCGCCAGAGACAGTGCCTTATTATACCTAGTGATAGCACTAGACTGAGTGTATTTGACCATATCTAATGCCTACATTTTAGACATGTACTCCTTTGGAATATACATGTGGATCCCCCACCCCTATCTCCTTCAGAAATGTACAGTAAGCTGCACAAATGTAGAGATATTTGACATAAAAGGTATTCCTTTCTATTATTGTTCTTAGAAGGTAGAAACTAATCTTTCCATATGGGAAAACAAATCTAATTAATTTCTTTCCCTTACTTAGATTGTATTTTCTGTCTTCAACTACATAAAAAGATACTTTGGACTGATTTTATAACATCTAAAACTTCCTGGCTCTTAATGTACCTTATCTACTTAATAATTTCAACAAATTTAGGGTATCATGAAATATATCTTGGCTTCCTAAGAGGCTGCTATGTTAATGTGTTTCAGCAGGTCTAACAAAAACAACTAAAATAATAATAATAAAAGGTTTTTGTTTTATTTCCTGTTATACAAACTTATCTTCCAGAAAATTAGTTTGTGTTTCTCACAGTATGGGTTATTTCAGGGCTTCTCTTGCCAGCAATATGCATGGTAAATATAGATCCAAATTATATTTGTAGGTAGTTGGATACAGCAGATTCAGACTAAATTAAAGTTAAAGAGTAAGCTGGTGTGGCTCACCATTACCCAGCCTGGATCACCATCCTGACACATTTGCATGATTGAACAGAGCATGAAATCAATTTTGGAGCAGCCCCCCTTTTGGACTAGTCTGAGCCAATTTTGGCTGAGATAAGATACCCTCTGTGCCACCTAACAACCCAGAGCCATCACTCAATTTATGTTTCTAGCTTTCAGATTGCCACTCCAATATCTGTCTTCCCTGCAGAATTTTCCCTATATTTTAGCTGTAAATGCACCAGATAATCACAAATCTAATGTCTACAGCAAACCTATGATAATCTACTGATGCAAGAAAAAGCCCCAAGAGTCTCTTGTTCCTACTCTTTAAGATGTATTTTACTTCAGTTTTGCAAGCTGCTTTATAGAATTTCAGGATATAGTAGTTCTCATTAAATAATAATCCAATCCAATAATGTCTGTAACCCAATCATCATAAATCTTAATGGCAAATGGTCACAACTTTTTTTAAAAAAAGTCATCATAGGCATTTGCAGTTGTGGGCTTAGTGGCTGTAGGAAATAAGGGAAAATCCTTTCTTTCCCAGACAAAGAAAAATCAGTTATTTAAAAATAAAGGGGAAAATGGGTTAGAAGTGATATGGTACAACATCTACTTTGAGTACCACCTTGTTTGGGTGGTATTTTACATTTAAAATAAATAATATATATCTAATGAGTAAAATATGCATTTGTATGGAGTCCAAGTGAATAGGAAGCTGATGTGTTCTACAATATATGGAAACACAGACCAGGAATTCAAAAGCAGTCTTTACATAGTAAAAAGTTGATTTCAGATGTGTTTTGGACAGGGATGGAATAAAAGTACTCTGTGAATATGAGTATGTTCTATTGCACAACTGGAAGGCCAGCAAGTACTGCATGATGGTTTGAGCACCCGTCTCTGTCCCAGCTCCTGCCAATTTAGCAGTTTGAAGGCAAGAAATTACAATAGATAAATAGGGACCATTTTGGTGAGAAAAGATCTTGGGGACATGAAAGGAGCCTCATTTGGGCATCCCCTGAAAAGAGTTTCTCCAGTAAAAATCCTTTCAACCCCAAATAATTTCTGACATGAAATTATTATTACTGCACAACTAACAGAAACATAAATTGAATATCTAATGTTTTTCAATGACATAGGAGCTAGCAAAGGTTGTTTTCTCATATTCCATTGGTGATGTTAGAAGCCCCTACATGATAATCTGGACCTTGGCGCTTTTCCCATTTAACATTACCCAAGCATCCATGAGGATCACTAAGGGTTTGATAAACAGCTGTGTTTTCAGTGTTATGACAGTGTGCAAAGAAAATATGCTGTACTGGATTTATGGTGGTTTATGCACCACTTGCGAATGTAAGAATGGGACCTAGGCATTCCAGAGAATATTTTTAAGCTTGGATTTAATACAGATGCTGTTTCGACTGCCATTCCCCTCACCCCAAGCTTGTATACCAACAGTAAAGGATTACAGGAGCTGAGACCAACAACATCTGGAAGGCACAATTTGGGGCAATTAGAAACGGGGGGGGGAGCAGAACTATCATACAACTAATTCCTATCCTCTTCAAATGTACAGTGGCATTCTTCATATTAATTCAGTAAGGGAGCATATCTCATATGCCATTGTAACTTTTTAAAGGTGTCTTGGACTAATATTACTTGTGGAATATTAAGGAAAGTTTCCACTTCAGCCTGACTGAAGAATTTCCACAGAACAGCACCAATGAATTATGTATCACAGCAATATTAGAACTGTCAGTGATCTTACCATCCCGTCTGATGAGCTTTGCAAAACTGGGACTGTGACTGCTGGAGAGTTCAGAGGAGCTGTCAAAGGCTGTCGCAGGTAACGAGAGTACCAGCGGCTCCTCACAATTATCTGCAAAACAAGATAAAGTGTAGCAGACATCAGATATAAAATAAATATATACTTGACCTAGAAGGTTTTTTATGTGATAACCTTCCACTCATCAAGATCAGCATCTTAACCACTAAGCCACTGTGGCCATTTTGCTTACTTACTAGGTAATAAATTACTCCTACAAGAGACAAGTTGATACATGTTTCTGAAGAAAGCTAAAGCACTGAGAGGCCATCATGATATTTTCCTCAGTTGACATTCTGTTAAGTCACATGAGCTTTCAACAGATCTGGGAGAAGTTTGTGAAAACTAACAATGGGCAGAATATCCACTTTTCCTTTTAACTTCTACAGCAAACACTTACGATGGTAATAATTTCAGGAGACCTAACCCATGAATCTGGACTTATTTTGTGGGTCTATGTGATGATGTTTGCCACTTAACATGGCTTGTTCTCCTCCACAGATTGAAGCTTTACAACATGAGTACTCAACCTATTTAAGCCAGGGGCCAGGTCACACTCCCTCAGACAGCTTCGAGGGGTAGATGGACATTTTGCCCTTCCTCCACCACATGGCACTTCCTGGTGTGGTGGAGGTGGTTGTGGGCCACATAAAATGGCACCAGCCAAAGGCCGCAGTTTGAGAATCCCTGCTTTACAAGTTCCAGAAGTGTATCTGTTGAAGAGGCTATTCAAGATAATAGGCCCAATCAGTGTTCACGGATTTTGAGTTTGGCAAAAAATTTCTTCTGAACACAGGAAAGTAGAAAAAAGAATTCATTTTTTAAAATGCTCTTCTTGAATATGAAAGCTGTGTAATATGACTCAACACACCTGTCTTCATTTTGGGATTTGCCTTGAAGGGACCATCTTGGGGAGTACAGTAATACCTCGGATAATAAAATCGCATAACGTTAAGTAATCTGGGGAGGAGAATTGGATCGAATAGCGTTAAGGTCCTATGGGATGGATCGGATAACAACTGCTAAAGCCTGTGCGCTTACAATGTATTTCTATGGAGCTTTAACGTTATCCGATCCATCCCATAGGATTTTAACATGCATTGGATAACACTAAAAATCGGATAACACCAAGACTTGTGGAACCAAGTCTTAGCGTTATCCGAGGTATTACTGTACTTCATCATAACATACTGCTATATCACTGTCAGAAAATAGAATGACGTGAAGTTGGAAGTGCCATTAATTACAATCCAACAAGTTTTGAGAAGCTAGTGAAATATTCCTAGCTATATCTAACCTATAAATCCCTGAATGACTAAACAGTTGACCACATTTAATTATTATTATTATTTATTTATTATTAACTCACATTTACTACCCCGCCCCAATCGGGCAAACCCGACTCTGGGCGGCCTACAACATGAATTTAAAATCACAAGTAAATCTATATAGTAATAGTATTTAAAATTTCAAAACCTTAAAATTTATGAAAGATTAAAACGGTGCAGCAAATAAAACATTTCAGGTTCCTATATCCAGTGGCCATGTAGTGAATGCCATGCAATAAGCCATATTTTTATATCTCTTGAACAAATGCAATTAACCATGAAATATAGAGAAAAAATATTTTCTCCAGTGAAGGTCTGCACAAACAAAGTCCTACCATTATGGACAGTTACATATGATGTGTACTTGTTGCCTTTTTGGAACTGAAAAGATTAGAAAGTTGCCCAGTGACACTCCAGACTGATCCCTAGCTAGGTCATTGTCATATTTGTGCTTTTCCGGTTTTTCTATGAATGGGGGAAAACAAACAGCAAGTCACAGATACTGTATAATGATGTGGAGGAAAATGAAGGAAAGCAGCAGCAGTCTGCAGATCTGAATACATGCCCCCCATTTGCAGATTCAGTACCCAGAGCTTGTTATTCATGGGTGTAAATCAATGGTTCCCAACATGGGGCACAAGCACCATAGAAGGACCTCAGTTCTCAGAAACCCAAGTCAGTACAATGTGTTATCAAGGCTTTGGGAAATTGACTTAGGCTTCTTGAAACTGGAGTCCAAAAACCAAAAGTTGGGAAACACTGGTCTAAATACTTATAATAAAACATCCTGAAATACATAATATATACAGTAATACCTCGGATAATGCTAAGACTTGGTTCCACAAGTATTGGTGTTATCCGATTTTTGGTGTTATCTGATGCATGTTAAAATCCTATGGGATGTATCGGATAACGTTAAAGCTCCTTAGAGATACATTGTAACCGCACAGGCTTTAGCGGCTGTTATCTGATACATCCCATAGGACCTTAACATTATTCAATCCAATTCTCCTCCCCAGATTATTTAATGTTATGAGATTTTAGCATTTCCTGAGGTAAACGTTATCCGAGGTATTACTGTACCTTATTTACCGGTGTATAAGACACATCGGAGTATAAGATGCACTCCATTATTACCAAAATAACCCACTATATACAGTATAAGATACACTCAATTTTTCCAGTGCATTTTAAGGGGGGGAGTGGGTCTTATACACCAGCAAATACAGCATATAAATATGGCAGCCATCAAGAAGGAGTGAGGGACATTGAAAAGGCTGTTGGCATCCCCTTAATTTCTCCTTAAAACAAGCCATGTTCATACCACCAAATAGGGGATGCAGGAAGAGCACTTCTACACTTTCTGTTTTGTTTTGTTTTTCACTCAGCACGTCACCTTTCCTGTACTCTGGATTGGAAATCAGGGGTACTCTGACAAAGGACTTTGATGATTTAATCAATGATTTTGCAGCAGGAAAAGCAGGATAATCATTTGTCTATACCAGGGGTTCCTAACCTTTTTGTGTCAAGGGCTGGACCACGCTCACTAGACAGCTATGTTTTACAGCTGTCATAAATGTGTCTGCTTCCACTAGCCGCAAGGGTGGTGGCATTGCACCTGAAATTGTGCCGTGGGCTGGGGCCAGCTTGCAGACCGTAGTTTTGCCACCCCTGGTCTATATTGTCTTTCATTTGTCTTGTTTTTTCTTTCTCTTTCCCCTCTTCTAATTATAATGCATGAATGTTAGATATAATACAAGGGATTTAACTTGTGGGGATGTCATTCTCATTTGTTAATATTTCTGGGCACTTTGCTCCATCCTGTGATTGACCCAATATGCAGAAATAACCCTGATTTATTTCTTTTATACATAACTTTACCAAAACAGCAGAAAACCTTACATTATTATTTCATCAATCCTTCATCTATTTTAAATCATGATATTACCAAGTAGCAAGGTGAATGTGAACCATTTCTCTCACTTTGTTAAAATATGGATCTTTTGAAAGCATTCCCAGAACTAAGCCCAAGTTGACTTTGTGCTTTTGAACCCATGTTGCTTTATAATGCAAATCAAGTCAACGACAAAAACAAGTTTGCTCATTTCCTATTTTATTACCTGCCCACTGTCCTACTTAGTACATATCAAGTGGTTTTCACTCAAGCATAAATCCACAGATTTTACTGAAATCTTCCCTGGAAGAAAATTTGAATACATAATTAATTGAGAAGACCTGCAGGTCAGCAAAACCTCATACTCCACAAGCATTTCCCAGCCCTTATAAATATTGCTTTATATATTTATGCATAAAGATGTGTTAATGCTACATTAAGGTTAAAGAAGTCAAGAAGTGAAAGGCTTCAGGCTCTCGCAGTAGTATTAAATTATGATTTGTTTCTAATAGATGTCAGAAGTGAGTAGCTGGGTCGGTGTTTTTTTTCTGATCTGGTGAGCTATTCAAAGCAACTTTTAAAAAACCCCAGACTTTTTCTCTGCAGTCCATAAAACAATGAGGATTTTATATGCATTGGACCTTTGTAGATTCATCCTGGTGAAAACCTGGCAAAGTCTAGGCAACATAAGTCCTCCTTTCATTCAGTTCTTTCATCTGGAAAAATGAAGGTAATACAAGCCAATGTAATCACAATAGTTTAGTATATTTAACTCTTTTGATTCTCAACATCTTTAGGAATGCTTTTGGTTAACAAAAGCCATGAATACTCTCTGAACTTTTATAAAGTTTATTTTAAAAAAAATCAGATGCTCAAATATGGCATAATTTCTCTTAATAAGAGAACTTCAAATAATTTGGAATTTTAACATTTATATTTACTGCATAGAGACCATATCCAAAATTAATCCCAATTACAGCATGACCATTAAAATCCATGTACTTAACATGAGTACACTTCTAGACCAGTGGTGTGCTATAAACAGCTACCAGATACATGACCCTGATGACAGTTATGTGTTCTAGTGGTAGTGTGGTAAATTGTGATTCTCTCATTCCCGCCCTGCCCCCAATCAATCTTTCAATGCCTCATGATACTCTGATTTTCTTTTAATAACAAAAAAGATGGCGGAAGCTGGAACGTGACCGGCCCGCTGAACCAGGTCCCTTGCTGATCTTTTATTGCTTTTAATATGGTCTTATCTTGTTTTTAGCTGTTTTTATTTTGTTAACTAGTCCCCCTCCATATCCTTTTAAGAGTTGTAGCTGGAGAAGTTTTAGATAAGCCTTGAAGCTGGAATTTGGAGTTTGGAGCTGAAGACTGGAACTTACAATTTATAATGGCCTTGAGGCTCGGCTCGGCTTTCTGTGATTCCTGCAAGAGGCTTGTGACTCCTACACAGCTGCTATCTGCTGTTCCTGTTGCTCCTTGCTGACTGTTGTGTCTGCTGTCTGTTCCTGTTCATTGTTGTTTTTACCTCTGAAGAAGGTACAGTCTGCCTATCTGCCCATCTTCCCGTTGCCCTTTGTATTTTATCAAGCTAGTGAGGAGGTTAATGGGCCGGAGAAAGATTCACAAGGGTGGGGAGACTATGCACTGACCAGGTGGTAAACAACAGACACTGGTGGCTGATGGCATTTCACATTGTGATCCCCCTACCTCAAAACTCAGCATCCCACGGGCCTCTTTTCCTGGAAATGAGGATGTGACTTTAACAGCAGAGGCAGAGGATTTCAGGGAACAGCGTTGTATCGAAGCTCCTAGGGAAAGGTTTGAACTCCCTGATCATGGGGGATTTAGGGCAAGCAGTGAGCAGGACACCTTGAAAGAACTTGCAGACCTGACTGCCAGAACTGTCTCCTTGATACTAGATAAGTTAGATGGTTTGACTGAGGGACTAAGACGCCTGACTCATCTAGTACAACACCATGAGGAGGGGACCCAGCTGAGGACTGTTGCTGGCTGCCCTCTCTCCATCATGTCCACTCACTCTGCTCATCTCTTGGAGCCCACCTTTCAAAAGGAAATCCCCGGCCGACAACTAAGGCTACAAAGAAATAGGATATGTCTCTTAATCTATCCAGTGAGGGGCCAGAGGCTGTTGTGGAACTCTAAACATGCAGCTATAAATCATCTGCAAAATTTGATCAGACTGGACATGTTCATTGACTTTAAGGAGTCAGTTTACTTAGATGCCCCTGCCCAGCTACAGAGGAGGATCCTTATTTTTTAAGAGCAATAGGATCCCTTCCTTGCTTATGCATTATAGACGTAGGCTGGCACAAATGGGAGTATTCCCAATGAGGGTTTTTCATGATCTTATGATCCGGCCACTTATTACACCCATCCCTACAAAGGAACAAAGGTTGACTGTCACTAACCTGGATATTTCTGGTGAAACTGTAACCAACATCTGGGATTTTGCCACATCCCCAACCATGGTACGCCCTGTGGTAGCATCAGATGTCCCTATACTATCTAACCCTGTCGGCGAATTTTGCTCTCTCGAGGAGGATGAGAGGTTCAAGTTCAAGAAGGAAAACACAAAATCAGTCAAGACATCAGCACAGTTGATGCAGGAATCGCAGTCACCCAGGCGGGCAGTTGGTCAGCTGCCCTCTAACTCCCCAATTACAAAACCTGATTACAGCTCCCACCCTCAAATACCAGGAGAGAAAAAGCCAGCAGCCACTTTGGGAGACAGAAACATCTTCTCCCAGCAGATTCTGCCCTCAGTCCTCAACCTGGGGAGGAGAGAGAGGACCTCTTGCGGGGAGCTCCTGGACTATTCCAGCTGCTGACGCTCCCGGGCCATCACCTCCATGCTGGACTTTAAAAGGATGTTACGATGGGCGTTTTCCCTCCTACCCTCAGTCCTCAGCACAGCAAGGCGAGAGAGGCCCTCTGGCCGAGAGCACCTGGACTATCCCAGCTGCTGGCATTCCTTATCAGCCAAGATGAGGGTCAACTGAGACAGTAAACCTGCTGGCATTGTGCTGAATGCAAACCCCTCCCTTTCTTAGATATGTTGAAAATTAGAAACAGAATTATCTTGCCCAAATGTATGCCAAAATAATGACTGTGTTCCTGGGCTGAAGGAGAACTGGATCTAGTATAACTCTGGTCCTCCATCCCTCAACTTTTTTTTCTATCCCATTTTGGGTCTTCTGTTTGCTGGTTTTTGCCACAACAGCAGTTATGCTGGCAGATTCTTCTGTGGTATATCTGAAAGCCCAGCTTGCAGAAGCGGCTTTTTAGTGCTCCAGAATGTGGACATCATATCCTACAGATGGGAGCACTATGGTGAGATTATTCTAGAGATGGGAGTGAATAGCAAAATGGTTGTTTGCTTTCCCAAGTTTAAATTTACAGCATATTGGTAGTATATGTGATTGTTGGAACAAAAGCAATTTCCAATATATGAAACTAAAAGGATTTATTAGTTTTAGATGTCCTGTCGCCAAGTATTCAAAACCACTAACTGGGCCTTTTAGTATCTAGAGATAGAACTTTTTCTGCAATACAAGTTTTTTTTATTAAAAAATACCATTATCAGTTTCCCTTTTGTGATTTATGTCTCTCAGCATTCTACTCAATTTTAATTCAGTCTCCAACAAAGAAAAACAAAATATACATATTTTGCAACTTGATCCTATTAATGCTTATTTGAGGGGAAATGTGTTGAGTACAATATATGTTCTTGTTAAGAACTTCTTTTCACGGGACTGCAGTCCACTGTGTCCATTTCAAATCACCTAATTGCACACCTTATTCTAATTGAAATGTGTTTTTCTTATTGAAGGATGACACATTTTTGCTGTAAACATCTAGCCTTTATAAAACATTTCTCTTGATGACTCGAGGAAAACTTCTTGCTCTTTACTTGCATTATCCATTCCTCCAGTTCTTGTTAATGAGAGAAAGTAACAGCATTCTATTCAGCAGGGAATACAATAGGAAGGAAACCCAGTCATAGAAGCAAAGACAGATCTCTGAACCTTTCCCAGAATGTGCCTTTCTTATTGCCAACTGTGTGAAAACCCTTTTGAATGAGATTTGATCTAGAAGCTTGTTAGCCAGCCATGTAGAATACAAGCCACTTTGGTGTTAGAAACAAATTTTATTACAACCTGACAGCATTTAGATCTAAGGAACAGTTGCAACAACAGACTGTTAGTGACAAGGGACCTAAGTGATTCAGACATGTATGACAGCACATGTCAAAGAAAGACAGCAAATTCCATTGCCCCTACCCCTGACATAGAAAAGGAAACTTGGATTTACTTTCTGACTGTAATAGTGTGAGTGAGAGTGTTGATTCAGATATTTCAATTATTCAAGAAGAATGATATTTTCCATATTCTGCATTTGCACATTTAGAAACACCTTTAAATAGCCAGAATGCAGATATTCTGGTTTTCATTTCCATCCCAAAACAATAATACAAAGGAAAAACATATATTCTACTTATCCTCTATGAAGATACTCAAAGTGCATAGAGCCTGATCAGCTCCAGGTCTGCCTGATTTTAGTGATTTCTGCTGGCTGCAGAATTTAAAAGCAAGATTTTTCTATTAAAGTGAAGATGTGGTTGGCTGTTCCCATTGAAGTAGGCTGACAGATACGTACCCATCATCGTTAGCTCCAGCTCAGGGCTCCCAATCCAGGGAATTAGCTCAAACTGCAGTTGTACCATGGTCTGCTGCAGTTTAAAGACAATCCTATCAGGTAGAATTCTAAGACCCTCATAACTTCAGCTTTAGCTTAAATTATGGCCAACAGCACACTATGATATTCATCACTACAAATAACTTCAAAGCCCAACTTCTGTCCCTCCCTTTATTTCATAGGCTACCATTTTTAGCAGTATAATGCCTCTGCATCTAGTTTATATATTGTACAAAAAGGTATAAGTTAGAGGCAGTGGCCTCTAGGAGGATTTAAGGTCAGTTGGCATAGAGAGATGAAACAACTATTACAACTCCTGATCCAATTCCATTTCAGTAGAGGACTTCATGTGGAGAATAAGGCAATTCTGCATGTAAAGGATTAATAAATAACCCTCCCTGAGTTGGGGAAGATTCTGTTATTGGGAATAACTTGGCCTCATATTTGTTTTTCTAACAAATCAGAATAGCACTCACCTTCCCTCCTTAAAATTTGATTCCCTGAACCTAACCTCTATCTACTCTATATGCTGTTTGCTATTGGACATTTGTTCATGAATGTATGTTAAGAATGTCTGAGCATAATAGAAGTAAATATATTTTACACAGGGAGGGGAATAAACAAGGGAAAAGGAAACTAATCCTGTTTTACAGGATAATTGCTGTTCTTGGAAGCTTCTAGGGCAATATTTTCACAATCCACCAATCCCCTCTTCTACTAGCAAGACAAGCTAAATAAATCAGTTTCAGACCCCTCCTCCAAACATACACACACTTTGACATTCCAAAGATACCCATTTCTTTAAAATGGGAGTAGACCTCTAGCTATTTTTTGACTTCCCTGTTGCATTTTGCAGGATTTTTAAATGGGTATTGTTTGGCACTGAAAGGGTTTGGCAACTGAAAATTTTCCCTGCCAAAGTTCAGCAACCTTGATTAAACAATGCTAAATTTAGAAAAACAAATAGTTCTGAAAATATTACTAGACACTGTTAAATTTAGAAAAATCTAATAGCTTGACATAGGCTAAGGCAACAACCTCTGTCTATACTTCTATGACAGTAATACATAAAGTAAAACATATGTTTCCCATGTTGGCAGAAGAAGTAAGAATGTACCTTTCTGGGTTGGTATCTAGAAAACCTAAGCCTGTTTGACTGTTGCAGCTACACCAAAAGAGGGATTACAACAATAATTGCTTCAACCAACCATACTTTCCTTGCAAGGTCAGTCTAGCAGTTCTGACCTATGTCCTCTTTCCCTGTAGACTTTGTCTAATGACATTTTTATACATGCACAAGCTCCTTCACCTGCTCTCTCTCAAATAGAAAGCACACAGATTGAAATAGACCCACCTTGTGTCCATCTTAATTCTTATCTGGCTTCACCACGACATTACTACATTTCTAATTTTTCAAGTCCTTGATAAACAGGCAATGCAGGAAGCCTGCCCTTCTATACTTTCCATTCTTTTTCCTCTGCTTTCCTGGTGGTGTTTGGACCACAAGTATTTGATGATCTGATCAATTATTTGGCAGCAGCAGAAGAAGTTATAAAGGCTTTTTTTAAGGTAAAAAGAATACTCTTCATTAGCTTCTATAGTTTTCCATTCTCTTTCCTTTTAATTGTGATGTGTACATGCTGGATTTAAAATGACAAATCCATTGGGTATTGCTCCACTCTGTAGGTGACCAAAGTTATTTGCATCCACTCACTGTTACTTCAGAAATGTACAGGTACCACTGATTCAGTTTATATGTACCCATTTGTTGAGCTATAGTGTGTGTGTATGTGTGTGTATGCACACACACACAAAGATTATCAGACAGATTGAAATCCAAGGAAACCATTATTTTAGTTGGGATCAATCTCCCATCCTTTTCTTACACACTTTAAATCTACATCCTTGATTTGAAAGCAAGTGCTGAAACTCATGATAAAGACATAAAATGTCATAAATATTCCAAAGATGTGCCCGTGTTATGAGGAAAATTTTTAAACATCAATAAAGTTTCAACTGCATGCTGAATTTTCAAATTAATCATGGTCAGATGAGCTCCGTTTTCATTTTTCTCTGCTGCTTCACTCAATCCTTCAAATTATGACTGCATCCGATAAAAAATAGGAGACACATACACCAAATGGTGCCTGCTATTTTTTTTCTCTCCCTCTTATTTGGAAGGGAAATCTTTTCAAATCAAATAACATGGAGAAAGGCACACTGAAAAGCAATTATAATTCAGATGGAGCTTGACTGCTTTCCATTGGGCTGAAAGAGGATGTTGAATTTGCAGCCTGTGAGTACGGATTAGCAGAGATGAAGGCAGTAGTAAATGTTCATGTACCCTTGCATTTAAAATGTAATGTCATTTCATGGGATGATAAATAATTATTTCATGTCTCAGTAAACTCAAACAAAAATGCATTTCTTAAAGGATGTCCTTTTCCCCACCTAAAAATAAGGCAGCTGCATATAAGTAAACATTTTAGACAAGGAAGGACCAGAAGAGCTCCATTGTTAAAAAAAACATTAACACATTTTGATGTTGTTTTTTGTACATGAGTAATACACATACACATACATTTATTTATTTAGTCTCTTCAGAGGCAAAGCCCGAATGCTTTTGTATAATGCAGGTGCAAGAGCAGAGAGTTCACCAGTTTCTGCCTCACAATTCTCTGCTGTCATGAAACATAGAACTAGTCACACAATCAGTTACACAACTGGCAGCAAATTGGGGGAAGTAGACCATTATGCACTCAATATTTCATACTGTTTTGGTCACTGTTGTTGTTCTTATTAGGCATGGTGGTTTTTTTAAAAAAATTACCGCAGTAGCTTTCCAAAAAAGGCTAATTAGTGAGGCTTCAGAATGCTCTTGCCCGATCATGCTGTTAATGTTTCTGAAAAATTTAAAGTCAGCTTCCATCTCAAACCAGTGGCACTAATTTATTTGACACAGGACATGAAGTTTGGCATTTTGACAAAGGATTGCACTGGTGTCCAGTAAGGTGCAGAGCTATTATTCTCTTTTGCTTGTGATAAAGACACGGGCACTGTGGCATCAGTTTCCAGTCCAAGAATAAATCTCTTATGGGAAGAAAGGTGGCATATAAATAAAATAACATAAAATAGGTAACAATGTCCTGATTGTTGTGAATGGGTCATAACTGGAGACTATGCAAGTCAGACAGAAGGCTTAGTAGAGCCAAAAGGAAAGTGGAGTGTTCTCACATGCATACATATTTATTTATTATTTATTTATTATTTATTTATTAGTTCAAATTTATATTGCCGCCCACTTGCCATGGCGACTCAAAATACAAATACAAATCACATCCAAGATCAGACAAGCAAACACTCAAATATTACTGGAAGAAAGGAAGAGAATGAAGCAGGTTGACTCGGGGTATCCTAAACTGGGATTCAGTAATTCCTCTTAGGTATTAAGCCATCAGTTAGCTGTGCTTGTTTTGAACTACATCTCCCATAAAAATATCTAGAGTAGTGGTTGCCAATGTGGGGCATATGCCCCACAGGATGACTTCAATTCTCAGAAGCCTAAGTCAGTGCTTTGGGGAATTGACTTGGGCTTCTGGGAATTGAAGTCCAAAAACCAAAGGTTCAGAAACACTAATCTAGAGGGTACCAAATTATTTGCCTCTGTACTATACCTTAGAAATTATGCATGGCTTGCATTTCCTTTATTTTTTTATAGGTAATAAAATTGTGCTCACATTCTATGGACATGTAAGGCTCCTAGACTCTGCATACAACAAAACATTACCTAATGACTAAAAAGAATAGCTCAGACAACTGTCTGCCTGTTTTGTTCATAGTTCATGTCCATTTGCTCTTGTTACAAGTTTTTTTCTCAAATTGCATGCTCTTTCTTTTCTTAAAAAAGAAAATAGTGATCTGTGTTTGTTGGTTCCGTTTATTATTTTTTGAAAGTACAAAAATAAAATAAAACTAAAATTTACAGATAGAAAGCAATGGTAATACCAATATACTTCTTGACAGAAGAATTCCCTTTTTATATTATTTGCAGTGTTCTTGGTCAGCTTTTCACCAGACCTGCTGGCTTCTTCTTCTGTAGCTACAAGCATAGGTCTTTTATCTGGCCATGTCAATGGCCTGCACAATCATTTCCCACATTTTATCCACCCTCTACTGCCCCACTGGAAGGGGGGGGACCAGTAAACATTTATCTGACCTTCTGGCATTATCTGCCAAACCTCCAGGTCACAATCTCATTCTTCTTTACACTCTTCACAACCATTCCCCAATCCCATGTGACATATGTAGCTTCTGAAACTCTTGGGAGCACATGGATCAGAATCCATTCCAAGAGGAAGAGGAAATCTTATAGAATCCATGTGAACCTAAACAAGAACATATACTGTATATACTTGAGTATAAGCCTAGTTTTTATGTCCCAAAAATGAGCCTCAAAAAATGGAAAATGGCTTATGCGTGGGTCAATGACCATGAGGGTCCCAAGACCGCATCGGGTTGAGATACACCAAAAATTTAATTAATTTTACCATATTTTCATATATTTTGATTATTGAAACTCACTAGCAACTGCTGCATTTCCCATCCTCGGCTTATACTTAGGTCAATCTATTTTGCTGGGTTTTCAGATCAAAATTAGGTACCTTGGCTTATATTCGGGTCAGCTTATACTTGAGTATGTACACTATATAATGCCACGGGAAGCTCTCTTATAATAAATGAGACCATTGGTGATTCAAACCTGCACTGTCTACTCTAGCTGGGAATGTCAGGTCTCTAGTATTAACTGGTGGCCTCCTATCCAAGTATTAACTAAGACTTACAAGATGACATAATTTCTAAAGTCAGATGTTATTCAGGGTGGTAAGAGGGGAAATATGTGTATATTCCTTTACATTTAAATTTTTAATTCATTTAAATTATGTAGCAACAGTCACAATTTAAGCATTCCAAAAAATTTAACCAGAAGGGAAGTGGTGCTGTACAGCACTTGTAAGCAATAAAACGACTAAAGCCATGGAGCCAGACTCAATAAAACTCCAAAGCAATGTGGAGTGTTGGCCCAGTTGCCTTGGCAAAGGGGTGCATTTTCTCTTTTCCCAGTTCAGAGTGAGGGCAATGTAAGAGTTTCATTTGCCTCACTAATGTTTTTAGCAGAGCCAAATCTGAATGGCTGCATAATGTAGTTGAATCATATTAAAAATATGATCTCTTATTGACTGTGAACATGCAATAAAGAAGGCCTTTTAAATTTTTAAAAGGGCGCCTAAGCAGCAGCAGGCTGAAGGAACAATGGCCATAAACATGAATGGAAAATATATGAAACACTTAGTGGTACACATCTATCACAATATTTGTACTGAAAATGAAAAGGCACAAAGGTTTAGCACAATACTAATAGGCATCTTGTTTTATTGAGGTATTATTGTTCCTGATATTAAGACACAGAAATAGCTACTGCAGAAATGCAATGCATATGCTTCAAAATAAACAAGAATAAATAATATTTTAAATAGTGGACTCAAAGTAGCATGAGACTCATCATGGTGAAAGAAACTCCCAACTATCAAATTGCAGGTGGAACATAAAACTTGTTAATATTTTATCCAGCATGCAGTGTTAAGTGATATTTTTAAGTTGTTCTGAATTCAGTAAGACTCACAAATTCACATACAAAGAATCAGAACTTCAGTCCATGTAAAAGTTGTAAATGTATGACTGCCAATTATAGGACACAGTGACACTGTGGATCAAATGGGAAGATACAATCTCTACTGCTGTCCATCCAATGATGATTTATATCAGGAGCTGCCAACCTTTTTGAGTTGGGGGCAGCGGCGTCCTGGCTACGCTAAAAGGGTGCTGGACAGGGAGTGATGAAGGTGTTTAATGCTGACAAAATATATACATTCCCACTTGCCTTCTAATTTCAGCTCTTCTCTGGGGATTCGAACCAACAACCTGCTACTTCCAAAGCAAAATTGCAACCTCTAAGCCACAGCAGCTCCACTGTAAATAGAGCTGCTTTTGTAAGCTTATCTTTGGTAGCAAAGGAGGAGGAATGCAGGCAGAGGAACATGGAGCCAAGCTCATTTGCTTGATCACAGCTTGGCTCAACTATTTGAATTGGCACACAAGGGTGTCACCATGGTACTGTGGGGTGCCTCAGGTTGAGTCCTGGTAGCCTGATGGGCCACCCCACCACTGGTGAGGGCCTGGGTCATGCTCCCTCAGACAGTTGAGGGAAGCTGGACTGGTGGCCCCCCCACACCATTTACAGCTCCTGGGGGGACCAATAAATGAGTTTGAAGCTGATTAGCGGCGGCTAGAGTGAGGGCAGGGAAGGGATGATTTGATGTCATGGGCCAGATCCGGTCCATGCGCCGTAGGTTGCCTACCCCTGATTTACATGGTCTTTGCTATCTGTATTAATACTGCCTTAAAAAGGTAAAGGTTTCCCTTGCTCGAAAGCCAGTCGTATCCGACTCTAGGGGTCAGTGCTCATCTCTGTTTCTAAGCCGAAGAGTCAGCGCTGTCTGCTTCTGCAGACGTTTCCATGGTCATGTGGCAGGCATGACTAGACACCGGAGCACATGGAACACTGTTACCTTCCCACTGAAGTGGTCCCTATTTATCTACTTGCAATTTCTTGCTTTCAAACTGCTAGGTTGGCAGGAGCTGGGACAGAGACGGGAGCTCATTCCGTCCTGCAGTACTTGGGAATCAAACTGCTGACCTTCTGCCTCCCAGTCAGTGCTTTAGCCACTTGAGCCATTGCAGACCTTATCACCTATATAATATTTTCTTACCATGTTAGGTTATTTTACAATTCAACAGCAAGTACTAAGCAAATACTGAAAAGAACCTTTGCAAACAATTGCTCATAGTTCTCACTGGCCTTTATTCATCTCTCTTCATGCTGTTCATACCACTGAGAAAAAA